>OY998253.1:73903747-74628747 GCA_963922045.1 Persicaria maculosa | reverse complement strand
GAACTCTACTAGGAGAGAAATCACATCTCTTATTTGATCAGGAGGGCCCTTGAAGACGACGACCAGAACACTGCTGAGAAGGTAAGTCGATTCTGTTTTACATAATATTATTTAATAAGTAGTTAAATATTTAACTTTTTCATTAAAAAATGGTTGTAGAATCAAGAGACACTAGAGGAGGTGGAGGAACAGATGAAGGAGTTCAGGATTAACATATTTGAGACAATCGACAAGGTGTATGCAGAAGAAAAGAAGAGGAAGGAGAAGATCGCAGCCTTCCTTGGCAACTAGATGATTATCTTTCTATTTGTGTTATTTTGCAGTTATCAAACAATATTTCTGTTGTATTTTGGATTTAGATGTATTTACTTTTGTTACTTATCAAACATTATGCCTGCTGTTTTGTTTTATATTACTTAATGTTTTGGGTTTAGAATATATTACTTAATGTTTTATATTTTACCTGTCCTGTTTTATGTTTCTGCTATTTTATATTTCTATCATTTTGTTACAATTATATACCCCATCTGATCATCTTTAAAAGGTGTTTTGAAGAAAGTTTTTCAAACTTCATTGCATATATAATCGTTTTCTTATTTTTCATTTAAATCTCATATTAAATACCTTGTCATACTTTTCAAAATGTTTTTCAAACTTGCCAAGGAAGTTTTCTTAATTTCCCTTTAAATCTCAATATTAAACACCTTGCATTTTAAAAAATTCAATGATTATGGTAGATTCGAAAATCTTACTTTTCTTCAATACCTATGCAATGGAGTGTTGGTTTTTTCAAGAAGGATGGGACATCTACTTTTATCCCTCTCAATCAGTTTTCTTGCATAAGTAGTATTTCAATTTGCATATTAGTACATAATCTATGCATATTTAATATAAAAAATCCATTTGCAAATTGACACATACCCCAAGGAAATAAATGTGATGGTAAATGACAAATAAAAGAAAATTGTGTAAACTTCCTAGAAAATCTAAGATTTCTGATCAGAGCCATCCCCCTCAAACATTTTAAAGATAGGAGGGAGTATTATTAACTTTTATAATTGAAATTATAATTTTTAATTAGAAAAGCACCAATTAAAAGGGCATTACAGATTGTGGGACGAGAAAGGGCAGGCGGAAGGTGAAGGTTTAAAAGTGAATCATTGTAAGATATAAAAACATACCCTTGTCAAACTTGTTGCATATCCTCTCATTTCAACTTTTGAATCAGTTTTTATCCTTCCCAAACAAACCTGTCCTCTCTTTATTGATATCAAGTTGGATTTTGTTATGTGTTTTGTTTGTTGGAAACTTACAGAACACAACTGGACGCTTGCATATCAGGCGATTATTACTGCATATGATGTTTAAACATGTGTACTTGTTGAAAAAGGAAAACAGGAATTTTGTAACTCTTATACTAAAGATATAAATATAAGATATTACTATCAGTACTTTTGCATAACATAGTAGTCGGATTAAATAACGTTGTAAGTTGGTTGCATATAGGCACAGTATATTTGCACATCAAAATTCTAACGATGACGTTAAAAAACAACAAATGAAGGAACATAACGTAGGTAAGTCAGTCAAGATACCACATAAGTTCATAATACTCAACATAGGTAAGTATAAGTAGTTATTACATAAGTCCAACCTAAAGAAACATAATGTCTTAAAAGTTATCGACAATTAGGGGTTAAAGAGTATGATCAAGACACAACCCAGCTTTGTCTTCCATTCTAACCCAAGTTTAACTTTTGTGGTTTGACACCCTTCATTCTAAATTTTGAATGTGCTCTTGCTGCGTTTACAACTTCTCTCCTTTTTTCGTTCACGTCTGAGCAAATGATTTCAGCCAAATACTTCAACCGCAGCTTTGAAATATTTTTCTCACTATTTGGCTCGAACCCGCACTTGTAGCCTTTTGCAATCCCCAAAAAAGTTTCCATTTGACGCATAATACATATTCCTGAATGCAAAACCTTGTCCTCACCAGCCCATGGAAGTTTCAGCACATCTGTCTTGGAATATGGGATTATATTTGCCCTTGCCCTTAACCCTTTTCTGAGAAAATACTCATTCACTAGGTCTGCCTGCAGAAGCCAAGGAAAGGGAAATTAAACATAATACCAAATTAACAATCTATTAATTTTTAAAACAAAAAGGAACTTTGAATTTCGAAATTGGCAATAATATGACTAACCAAATTGTCAACCAAATTGTTAGCCAAAGGGGGGTAGTCGCACTTGCAGTTTGGTTCATCACAGCAGGGAGTTACATCCAAGATCTGTGTGATCTTGGTCTTCAAGTTGAAAACCACCATGTAGATGTAGTCTTCAGTGTAAATGCCAAATACCATCTATACACCAAATTCAAAATTATATCAGCAACTTAAATGTCAGCAGTATAAATTTTAGAGTGACAGACTAACTATATTGTAGATAAAAAATTTAGGCTTTTAAAAACACCTAGAAATTAACAAATACCTGCCATAGGTAAAAATATTTCATAAGATGTCAGCTGGCTTATTATTGTATCAAAAAACAATACTTATTATTAATCTATGTATATTCATATCATATGAATACATATATGTACTATTATTCAACCCACTACATGTCATCAGTAAGCATGTCAGCTGTACATTTTTTTACAAGTAATTCTACAACTGTTTCTAAATACTTATGACATGCAGAAATAATCATTAATATAGGTATTGAAAAACAACTAGAAATCAAGAAATAACTGCCATAGGTAAAAATATTTCATAATATGTCTATCAGAAGTGATTTTTTCTTATCGGTGTTGACATCTGTATTAGTGTTGACATCTGAAGTGGGTCTTTGTTATCACTTATATACTTACAAAATTATATTAACATATCGTATGAAAAAACAATACTTATTATTAATGTATGTATATTCATATCATATGAATACATATATGTATTGTTCAACTCACTACATGTTATCAGTAAACATGTCAGCAATACATTTTTTTACAGGAAGTCAACAACTATGTTTAAATACAGCTGACATAAAAAAATAAATAGAAATATAGGTATGGTATTGCATTTAAAGTTCATATAAAAAAAACAATAGCTCACTTTAATATACATTGTCTTTCATATTATTACAACAAAGGTCAGTATTATATATCAGAATATATGTCAGCAACTAGCATGTCAGCAGCACAAAATTGTGTTATTAACATAAATGGGATATTAAATTAAAAACAAAAGAAAAGAAAAGAGAATTAATATGTAATTACCATGTCCAGTTTTTTCAATTTAATGTGAGGAGCAAAGGACAATGCTTTGTCAACTTGAAGACAAAACTTTTCTATTTGGTGCGCACTTTCAGATAACGATACCTCCGTTTGATATTTCTGGATGGAAAAAAATATTAGAAGAATGGTGGTAAAATGTTTTATTTTAACTTGGTAAATTTATAAAAAATACACATGAAATGGAAAATAAAATAAAAGTTGCAATCTTACAGAAGAGTCGATAAACAAGAAAAGCCTTGAAGGAGACAAATCACTCTTGTACTGCTCTTTGTGATTTATGATTACTGCCCAAGCATCAATAATAATGGGAGATACTTTACAATCCTCCTCCAGAGTTCTCATATCAGCCCTAACTAAGTTTAGAGAATTGCATCTAAATAAGGTTTCACTGCAATTAAATGCATGAAGAACACAAAACAAATGTGGATAAAACTAAGTTAGAGAGTATATATTAAAATCTAAAGTAAATAAATGAATGGGAATAAACATACGTGTCAGATGCTATTCTCCTACTAACACTTGCAGATAGAATCTTCTCAAGCTCAGACATATTATCCCTGATGTCAACAACACGAGAATAATAAGGGCTTCTCAAGGAAGCAGCTGGTTTATGTTCCCTTTTCCCATCTCCATCTTCCTTGTCTACATGAACTTCTTCTTTATCACCCAAAACATTAGCACAACTGCGAGTAGATCTACGTGTTGGCATAGCAGCAGCTGGCTTGGGTTTCTTTGAATACACTATAGTTTTAACAGATGTAGCATTGTCAACTTTTTCAGCAGGCAGGTCTTCAATAACATCAGCTTCTTTTCTGGCATGGCCTTCCTCTTCAATATTTTTCTGTGCATCTTGTTGTTTTTTATGAACATGCGTCTGGCCTGCATGAATATTTTCTGGATGCACACTGTGAACATTCTCTGCAGCTGATCCAATGTGAACTGTTGCATGAACAACCTTATCTCCAACTTTACTTGCAGTGCGAGCCGCCTTTGATGCATCACTAACACCCTTCATTGCATCTCTTTCAACCTTCTCTGCACTATTTGATAAGAAAGCAGGATTAGACCCAAACAAATCAAAAGTTGGCTCTTTAGAGAGAGGGGCTTTTCCTTTTCTCTTTCTCTTCTCATCTAAAATATCCTTTTTCTGTAAATTTCCAAGATGCACTTCTTTGTCACCAGCAGCTTGTTTTGCTGGAGGTTCAGTTGTTGTAGTTGGATAAGCAACAAAAGCAAAGTCATCAACAGTCCCTTCTTCAGGGAGTTTATCCTTCATTAGTTCCTTGTTCTGCGCAGCCAATTCAACCTGTGTTAGGACATCCAAAAACATTGGATCTGTCCAAAAAGGATGCTGAGAGTTATTAAAGATTGTGTTGGGAGAGTCATCCATATAATTAGGATGATGCTCTTCAGGTGTAGCTTGATCCGGCTTGTTTACCAACCCCAGAAGATTATTTGCAGCATCAATGAGAGCTTTGACCTTCTCATTATCTTGGAACTCAGAAGGAACCTTTGTAGACATACTAGCAAATTGAGATATTGCAGATGCTAATGCAGTAGTCTTCTGAGCCAAAGCTTGTATGAACAACTAAATATAGATGAAAGTAAAAGAGTTTAAATAATATACCAAAATTAAGTGATGCAACAAAACAAAAATCAAATAATAAAAAAGTTACCTCAATAGGAGTTGGCTCATTATTTGGGACAGGTTGTTCCATAGGGGGAGGAGATGTTGGAGCAGTTTCTAGATTACCAGTTTCAGAGACAGGGATGCATTGACGAGGTTAAATTAATCCAGAACCAAAATCTCCTGCTTCAATATCATCCTTTTCACGCTGCCGAAGCATTGCTGACGTCAAACCAATGAAAACTGGGATTGATCTAGTGAATCTTCTGAACATAATGCTCGAAAACAGCTTCACTCTGTCAACATAGAACAACTGCAACAGGAAAATATGATGTTATTTATATATTACAGCCAATATTATATTAAAATGTAAAATTAGATATAATATTTTAAAAATAGATACTTACGTTTAAAAACAACACAGGACCTCTGAACTGCCCTTGTTTGGTTTTCTCCCAACTTTTTTTGAGTCAACTAAACATTCTAATAAGAATGCACACCAGTTAAACTCCTTGAAATCTTCTTGTCCAGTAAACACTCTAACCAAACTCTGGTTTATGTGCCCACTCTGATGTGTGTCCAGCAGCAAAGAATGTAACAAAACAGAAGGTTGAATCATTTCCCCAGCTGAAAGAGAAGCACGCCACTCTTTGATAACCTCAAAGTTTTCTTTACAACTTTTCTTGCTTATCAACTTCCCATTGGCAGGCCCAAGGAAATGTGCACATCCAAATCACTTATCACTAACCTATCTCCATTAGGTAGAATCAAAGAGCATTTGTTTGCATCAAAATTATCAACCAACCAGTAGGAAAGCGATAACGGGAGATTCTGTATTTTCAAATCAAGGAGATGTCCAAACCCACTCTTTTTAATGCACTCCTTCTGTTTACTACTGAGCCTCTCAATTGCAGAAACAAACATCTTCGGGTTGGATCTTGTCTTCAGTGTAAGGAACTTCTTACCTTTTGGAATTCTTGGCTTCTTTGACAACATAGCTCTATGAGAAGGCCCAGGCTCTACATCGGATTTGTGAGTTGGAATATCAGAGGAATCAGTATGCAGATTCGGATCTTCAAGAAACCCACCATCACTAGAATTCTGTCTTTTACTAGGCTCTGGGCATCCACCAAAAGAGACATTGACATCAATATCCATGCCCTTGACAGTTTATTGTTTCTGATGCATATGGCCCATAACATGTTGTTGTTCTTCATTAGCATCAGTCTTCAAATCAGCATTAGGTTGGACTGTAAAGACCGGGAAATTTTAGAATATTAAATTATTAAATAGTGATTTATAATCGTCCCGATTTCGAAGATTTGAGAGGTTTGGAATTTCCGTCCTTGAGCTATGGGTTTTATTTTAAATATTTTAAAACGAGTTCCGACATTATTTAGATGAAAATTTAAAATATGGTTTATCCCGCTTGTTCATGCGAAAATTTAAGATAATATTTAGAGTTCATTATTTTATTTTTATTTTTTTTCGGATTTGGAAATTTGTAAATCGCTTTGACTTGGGTCGGATAAGATCGAGAGAGCGGGTTTGGGGATTTTTGTTTTGGTTATATTAAATTTCACATTGGGACCACTTTCCCCTTCGTTCTCTGTGTTCGGCCTTTGCAGAGCACTTGTTGTTTCCCATTTTGTGCACACACACCCCTGCTCAAGCCCTCTCCCATTTTGACTTCAAACCCTCCCCACACAAAACCAAACAAGAGACCTGACGCCAATTCTGATATTCACCTCCCTTTTTGATTACCTCCAGTATTCTCCTTATTTGATTCCCAGCAAGGCAGCAATCCCACAAATTCACATCCTCTCACCCATCCCTCAAATCTCTCTGATTTTTCTTCCTTCACCCCCTGGTTTCCGGCAACGGTAGCGGCAGCAGCACAAGCCTCCCTCCTCACTGTTTCTTGCATCCGCCGGAGCCACCACAACTCCACTTCACCTCCTCTTCCTCCATTCTGAGCACCACCGAGCACCCTGTCCTCTTCGAAATTCCAGACAGCTCCCAAGCTTCCACTCCTTCTCACTATCTCTGCGCGAATCCGAGCACCAGCCGAACATCTCCGAGCCCCTGCAGCACCATTCCTCCTCGTTTCCGCGAGCGGTAGCAGCCAACATCTCCGTCCTCACCTTCTGCGACGCTAGGCCGCGCCCCACGGCTCCTCTTCCCTTCTCCGTGTCCAAGCTAGAAGCAGGGCTCTGACGTTCCCGGGTGAGCCGAGCCGCCGAGGAGCCTCCATCGCTGCCGCCAAGTCTTCTCCTCCCCTGATTTCTTCGGTTTCGATCGGTGAGATTGTATTCCCATCCTTTCCTTGTAATGTCTAGCAAAGAACCACCTTTACTCATCCTTACACCTTCTTAGGCCAGGAGAAGGCCGATTCCACCCTCGTCGACGCCGAATCGTGCCCGGCGGCCTGTTTCTCCGACGAGACCTTCAACAGCGGTAACCCCCCTTCCTTTCCCTCCTTTCTGTGCTATTGAGGTGTTTCCGTACGATTGATGTCGGAGAAGGGGGTCTGGGTGTGTGGGTCTGCCGAGAGTTGCCCAGAACTCCCTCCTCCCCTTCCTTCGTTCTCCGGCTTCTCGTTCAGAGGTTGAAGAAGGTCTGAGACCCACTCTTCCTTCTTTTCTCATTTGTTGTTCTATTTTAATTGTTGGGCTGGCCACTAATCAGATTTGAGGGATAAGAGTTGGGCCGGATCCTTCCTTTTTCGGGTCATGATGTTTTGGGCCTTTTATTCTTTCCATAGTTGATGTTAAAAAATTTGTTACTCTATGATATGATGTATATATATACGTACGCTATGCTATATTATTAGTAACATTATTTTATATATTATTCGGATTTTGGGAACATAGATTTCTGAAATTTAATATATATTATAAATTATTTTGAAAATCGATTAATTGAGATATGTATTTTGTGATGTTTAAATATGTAATTATAGGAATTTTCAAATGATTTATTGGATTGGATTATAATTATGATTGTGAAGAGGATTTGATTTTGATATTTTATTTAGTAAGCGTTGTTTGATAAATTATTATTTTTAAAATAAAAGAGATTTTAAGTTCGGAAATATCTTTTAAGGATTTGTTGTGTTGAAACCAAAATGCCAGAATGAATTCTATGATATGATTTTGAGGTATTGATTTTAAGGTTTAAATGTTTAATGTCAGGATTCTTTGTTTTGGTTTGATGATGTTGGTTTTGAAAAAAAGAAATTAGGAGAATGATTTTGGCTGATTTTGGTAGTATCGGAAAGGTGTTGGAAAATGGTTTACTATCGATTGGTTTTGAGAATATTGAGAACTTGGATTCTGTGTATATGGATGTTGGTCCGGTGGCTTATGGGAATGGCTTGATGATAGGTGGGCATTGCTTTTGGATTGCTTTGGACTTGCATTTGGGCCCTTGCTTGTGTTATCCTATTATTCTGCATCTTCAGGTAAGTTCCCTAGGGGGCTTACTCAAGTTGGACATTCATGCCTGTTGTTGCATTTTATGTTAGGTGTTGCATATGCATAAAAGCATGTCATGTAGTATCCTGTTTAGGTTGCACTGATTGAATGAGCATCTGCTTACTTTATGCGTTTGAAACAGAACGGCCATTATCTGTGATAGTCCTAGAGTCTTTGCTAGGGTCATAGGGTAGCCCAGCCTCATCGGGTACCCTGAGTCAATCGAGTCATGAACTTCCTTATATTATGAGATGCCTGCGGGCTTTATTGTGGAGCGGGTTAGGCATGCGTGCCGCCCGATTATGATGGAATGCATTCACGAGCTGGCCAGTCTCCGCCCTATCGGAAGGGGGTGGAGGTAGGAGAGGGATATACCACTTGGCATTGTCTTGGGCCCTTTACAGTATTTTTACACATTATTATAACTAGGAGCATGCTAGTGTGTTTGACTTTGTACTGCATTCCATCTTTACAAATAATTTGTTGTTGTTCTTCAACTTCTACTGACCCAGTAAGCTGTGATAGATCCGGAAAAACGGGGGAGTCCCTCGACAGATCAACTGCCTTTTGGGCAGGACAAGAGGCTGCAGATCTCTTAACACGTTTCTTACTAGAGGTAGGAACAGCATTTGAACAGAAATCACCTCTAGTTCGTAATCATTTACCTAAGAAAATACAAGTAAAAAACTGAAAATAAATATGCGAAAAATCAACGAAGGGTTAGTTACCCACATCCATCTAGCTATAAGCTCTATCAATTACCCCAGTAAGCATTAATGGCAACAGAAATTCAAGAAGCAGTGCACTGTAAAAACTCGCGTAATAATTTCCGTAAAAACTTGCATAACATTAAACCCTAACCTAAAAAACGAAGGAAATTTGAAGATAGCACAGATTTACCAGATGAATTGGAAGACATGGCAACAAAGAAGCTTAAAATTAACCGACAACGATCACTCGAACGAAGAAATCGTTGATCAACACAAAAAACGATCACCCCGGACGAAGGTTATTGATGAAGCTTGTAAAAAGTGAAACTCGTAAAGCGAGAAACCACCAAAAATAGAAGGGCGGTGCTGTCTCTATTTATACTACCACATTTAATATTTATATTTTTAATATTTTATTTATGCCCTAAATGATTTTATATTTACATATGATCAATTTATAGTTGCATATCACAGTCTTATATTTGCATATCATCAAACTATATTTGAATATCATCAACTTATAATTGCATATCATGAATTTATATTTGGATCTCATATTATAATTGTACATTTTGCATAATATCGGTGTATTTATTTTTACCACCACATTATTTATATTTAATAATCCTACATACGCATTAGATGATTTTATATTTGCATATCATCAACTTATATTTGCATATCATCAACTTATATTTGCATATCATCAACTAATATTTGCATATCATCAACTTATATTTGCATATATTTTGCACATCTTCAATTAAGTTTTGCATATTATAACATGCAAGAAAAACCAATGCAAGATGGAAAGAAACTACTGTTAAGACAGTAAAAAATTAAAATTGTTCAAATTTAAAATATAAAAGTCAGTCAATTCATATAGTAGAAGATTTTAAATCGTAATGTTTCAAACTTGTAACCCTAAAAAGTGCATATGTAGTGCTGTTTACAAAATGTATCAGTTTCCTAAAAGATGGCACAGAAGCTGTGTTGCCGAGACAGTTACTTTGAGTACTTTATTCTTCTCTTGAACTCCGAAACAGAAGGTTTTCTTTTAGACGGTGGTCTGCCTGCCCTTTTCTTTACGACGGGGGAGGGGGGGTAACATTTGATAAGTTTTATAGCATCAGGGAGAATTTCCTCATCTTCACACAACACTGGATATGTCGTTTCCTGATAGGTCAATGCCCAAGCTTCATTCGTGTAAAAATCTGCTACAAAATCTGATATATTTGCTTTTATGTGCTTAATTGCTGCCAAAGCATGCACACAACGTATTTGCTCAATATCAAACACCCTACATGTACAACTCCTTCTTGAAAGATCAACTATTACCTCTGCTCCTTCTCCTGTGACTTCAAACTCATATTCATTAATTTTCACCACCTTGTATGCTCCAATATTCTCCTGTAAATTGCTGATCACCTTCAGTATCTCTGGGGTTATTTTGTCTTGGTTTTGCAGTGCCTTTTCTCTCCTTTCTTGAAACCAGGAAGTGAGCTTTTCTCGCACAAACTTTAATAGGGCTACAACTGGATAATTCTTCTTCCCTGTTATTACAGAGTTCAGGGTTTCAGCATTGTTTGAAGTCATCATGTTGTATCTGTTTGATCTTGCATGGACCCTAGCCCACTTATCAAAACCCGCATCCTCTAAATATTTTTCTAGCTTGGGAAAATTCTCTTGTATGTGCCTGAATTTGATGTTGAACTCACCAATAGTGTAACAATCTGCTGCGCTCTGAAACCAGCCTGACAGATACTTTTTCTTGAAGGTCGATTTGATGTTTTGCTTTAAGTGCCAAGTACAAACGCAATGTGTAGCAGTAGGATAAATCAGGGAAACAGCTCTTGAAATGCTCGCATGCCTATCAGACACAAAGACTAGATCATTTTGTTGAGGCAAAACCTTCAGCAACTGCTTAAAAAACCACTCCCAAGAGTCATTATTTTCAGTGTCAGCTATTCCAAATGCAAGGGGGGAAATTTGCCTATTTGCATCTTGGGTAGTTGCACCAAGTAAAGTCCCTTTATACTTCCCGGTTAAGAACGTGCCATCCACAACAACTACCTGGTTAAAAGAATTCCAAGCACAATTGGTTGTAATGAATCATTTAAATAAAAAAGGACAAGACCGTATGCTGACACACAACAGGACATACCTTCTTTAAAAGAGGAAAAGCACGGATGCTAGCTCCAAATGATAAGAATAAGTACTTAAATCTGTCCTCATTATCAGTTGAGATTAATGCAATAGTTCCTTCATTCTTCTCCCTCAGCATATGGCAAAACGATGGCAGATCAGCATAATTAGACTCTGGTGTCCCCCGAACCTCTTCCTTTGCTATTTGTGATGCTCTCCAAGCTGTCCAGTAGCTAACTGGTATTTTTTTTTTTCATTTCTCATTGTATCGATTATCTGCTTTGGTTTGAATCCACTGTCGACACTTTATAATAATTGATATGTTAGAACAAATGAAAATAAATATGGGAGCAATTAAGTAAAATTTTATTTTGTACATAATGCGCACCTAGATTCAATGATGCTTGCAACAACTGAGGATGGAGCTTTTTTGCAATATTTTGTTCTGGCATCCCACGTGCAAGTGTGTTCCTCATTGTACACTGTGACTACATAACAAGTCTGAGAAACAGTCTTTAGATGCATTTTCCAGTTGCATTTAGCATCCATGCAATGCACTCTAAAATACTTCGGCTCTGATTTTGTCACCATAAACCCAAATGTCTGAGTTAGCGACAAAATTGTCAAAGCATCATTTGCTGCTTGTCTTGACACAAAAGTTTTTCCAACATACAGAATTTCACTTGAGTTGTTTGGTAAAACTGGATCACTGGATGTGGAAGTGTCCCACTCTTCCTTTAATGTGTCTCTTCCCTGCATTGAAGAGTATAGATTTCTCCAAGCCTCAGCATCTGATTCTGTTTCACTTTCAGAATATTGAGACCAATCATCCTCTTCCATGTTTTCTACTTTTACGCTCTTCATCTTCGAGTCAGACATCACTGATGTGTTATCCTTTTCAACAATATTTTGAACCAAATTCATATTATATTCAACTAACTGCAATTGTTCAGATGTAAAAGATCTCTAGCTTTCTGTGGCATCTGCATCAATTGTTGACAGAGCTAAAAGCTTTTTGCTAACACACAGTTCAACAGCAAATTTCACATTGGCAAGTGTTGTCAAAGCCAAAAATTCTTGAAAATCAGCATCACAATCAACTTTCAACGGTGATCTCAACAATCTGAAAGGGTGTAGGTTGTTGAATTCTAAACCAACTGCAGTATCAATATTGAACCTACTACGTACTTTTTCTTCCAGCCGCTGAAAAGTGATTGAATTATTTAATATAAAGACCTTGGAAGTTTTGTCTCCAACAAACGAAAGCCCGGTCTCAAAAAAACTCCATCCTCCACCATATACTACTGTAATCACATATGGAGCCATATATTTTCCCTACCTATGATAAAAACAAGACAACACACATCAATATTACAGCTAAACACATCAATTTAATTAATTTCAGTACTATTATAAGACAGATAAAATTATGCTTTGCAATTACATTACATGTCAACACAATAACAAATTGCTATATAAATTAAATTACTGGTAAAACTAAATATAATTGGAGAGGCGCATTTTCATTACCAGATTGAGTTTAACTCTTACATGTCAGCAGTACAACAGTTTTGCATAAGTATTAATTAGAAGTAGCACAACTATTGTTTATTTTATGGTGATCAATACTAATTTCTTTCAATTTTTAGACCAAATTAAAGTAACTCCCTAAATTTAAATTTAAATTTGTGCTGATGGCACAAATTTTATTTCTTACATTATATGTCAGCAGTGTAACAGATTTCACAAAAATTCAATACATTATAATCAGATTTTTGCATAATTATTATTTAGAAGTTGCATAACTATTCTTTAGTTTAGAATAATAACTACAAATTTCTTTTTAGTTTTAATACAGAAGAGTAGTAACTTCATAAATTTCAAACAGAATTTGTGCCCTTTGGGACAAATTTTACTTCATTACGTAAGATGTCAGTAGTGTAACATATTTTTACAATAAATTAGTTCATTCTGAAATCAAAAATCATAGTTTGGGGGTGCATAATCGTTACAAACTATTTACACAACATCTAACTGCATTTTTCATTAGAAACAATTCAATCAAAACGTTAGATTGAGTTCAACCATTATTCGTCAACAGCACCAGATTTTTGCATAACGATTAATTATACTTGCACATCTATTCTTTCATTTAGAACAATCACTATTAATTTTTTTTTAGTTTCAATACAAAAGGGTAGTAACTTCCTAATTTTTCAATCTGAATTTGTGCCTTTGGCCCAAATATTACTTCATTACATAAAATGTCAACAGTGTAACAGATTTTGAGAACAATCCAGTTTGTTTTGAAATCAAAATCACAGTTTTGTTGTGCATAATCATTAAAAACTATTTACACAACATCTAACTGTATTTTACAGTAGAATCAATTTAATCAACACCTTAGATTGAGTTCAACTATTATTTGTCAACAGCACCAGATTTTTACATAAGTATTAATTAGTAGTTGCACAACTATTCTTTCTTTTAGAATAATCACAACTACTTTCTTTTCAGTTCCAATACAAAAGACTAGTAAATTAATAAACTTCAATATGAATTTGTGCCTTTGCAAGAAATTTTACTTCAATACATAAAATGTCAGCAGTGTAACTGATTTTTACAATAATTCAGTTCATTCTAAAATCAATATCCACAGTTTGAGTGTGCATAATCATTACAAGCTATTTACACAACATCTAACTGCATTTTACATCAGAATCAACTCAATCAACACTTTAGATTGAGTTAATCAATTACTTGTCAGTAGCACCAGTTATTTGCATTACTTTCACACAGTGGTTGCACAACTATTCTTTCTTTTAGAATAATCACAAATAATTTGTTTTTAGTTTCAATACAAAAGACTAGTAACAATTTCAATATGAATTTCTGCCTTTGGCAGAAATTTTACTTCAATACATAAAATGTCAGCAATGTAACAGATTTTTACAATAATTCATTCCATTCTAAAATCAATATCCACAGTTTTAGTGTGCATAATCATTACAAACTATTTACACAACATCTAACTGCATTTTACATTAGAATCAGCTCAATCAATACTTTAGATTGAGTTAAACTATTACTTGTCAGCAGCATCAGTTATTTACATTACTTGCAAACAGTAGTAGCATAACTATTAAAAGAGCAGGTAATTCTTCAACTTCAATCTAAATGTGTGCCGAAGGCACACATTTAGATATCAGATTATATGTCAGCAGAACTAGGTCTTTGAAAATTAATACTGTACTACTGTTTTTCTGTCGAACTGGATGAATTTCAATCAAAAATTATGTCTTCAGCGCAAAATTTGATTTCAATGATTATTTCAAGTCGATATCGTTAAATTTACACAATTAGTAAGAACATATTATCGTTACATAGCCCCTTATTGTACGTGTTTATGAATCGTTGTTGAAAGATCATCACTTCAAAAGGTTTAATCCGATTATAGTTGCATAGTTGAGTAGGATATTGTGCGATTTCATACCTTTAATATGCGAGAAGGACGACTGATCTGATGTTCTCTTTCTTCGAAATACACTGCAGAAGGACAGAGGATGAACGACAGCCGATGAACAACAGCCGACGACGGAGGAACGACGACGACGACGGAAGAACGAAGATGGAAGAACGACAGCGCACGATCTACGACGGAAGAACGATGGTGGAGGAAGGGGATTAGAGAACGGTGAACGAAATAGGAGCGACGATGGAGGATTCAACGTGGAACAACAATGAATGAAAGCAATGGACAGTTTTGTAATATATTCAAATTTGTGGATACTCCTCTAATTTAGGTAATATTTATGGATATTTACCTAAACGCCCCATAATAAAATTCAATGGTATATATGCATGCATTAATTAACCCAAGAACAAAAGTCTATAACCCTGACCAAAAAAAAGGAAAACTAATTAAAATACCCCCACCTTTGGGGGTCTGGTAAAAATATATCCTCAGCTTTCAAATGTAATTAAAATATCCCGACCTTTGAAGGTAGTGGTAACACATTACCACGAGTTTTCTCATGGGTCAAAAATGCTGACAACGTAGCCTACGTTGATTTTGTTCTTGACAAGGCATCCTGCGTGGAAGCCTTTTTACAAATTAGTACTAAAATCGGGTTTTCTTAAACGGTCTCCTTAGGGAAAAAATACACCGACAACAAAATTAAACCCAAAAAAAATAAAATTGATTCAACCAAGCAACTAATCCGGTCAAAATTGTCTCAAATTAACACAACACGACTATTCCTAACACCAAACCGACAACTACAAAACTAAACCGAAAACAACAACAACAACAAAGAGGGAAAAAAAACTTATTCAGCTAAGTCTGTGAACGAATCAAAGAGGAAGAAGATGTGAGAGAGACAACTCAAGATAGCCGACCACGAGGGAGGGAGACTGTTGAAGAGGAACTATGAGCTGCGTCGAAGACCGGAAGACAGCTCAAGAGGCGATCACGAAAGAAGATAGGAGAGAGGAAAAGATGTGGTGTTTGAACCCGGTCAACCTCTTTATTTTTTTTCTAAGGAAACCGTTCAAAAAAACCCTTGTAAAAAATCAACGTCGGATGTCTTGTCAGCATTTTTTACTAGTGAGAAAAATCGTGGTAATGTATTACCACTACTATCAAAGGTCGGGATATTTTTATTACTTCTGAAAGTTGAGGATATATTTTTACCATACCCCCAAAGGTGAGGGTATTTTAATTAGTTTTCCCAAAAAAAAAGTCTATAGCCGATAAAAAGCCAATTTGTAAAGTGATTGTAAAATTGAATGGTATATAATATATGCATTCCTCATATTATTTGTTTTCCTTTTTCCCTTTTTGTTTGGTCAAATTCCATAATTAATTAGTTACGAACGTGATCTTTTATTAATTTGTTGTCGACAAACTGTAGTGTTTGGGGGAAGTTCTGGTGGTTACTGGTTGGGTGAATTGGTGATGGAGGGAAGTAACAGAAAGGGGACGGGGATACAGAAGAGAGGGAGAGTTAGTTAGGGGAGATAGAGGTAAGGAGGGAGATAGAGAGAGATAGAAAGGAGAGGGAATTCGTCATCCTATTCAACAATGTCCACTTCCATCTCTTCCCCTATTTATAGCCTACATACATTGCTCTTGCCATCTACACTTAAGCTATATAGGAGTGGTACATTACATTGCTTTCCCCTCTAAAAAGCCTTGTCTCGAGGCTTAAGTTGGAAATCTGAAAATTGGTGGAGCACATGTCCTGCAGGCTCCCAGGTGGATTCATCCTCACCCAAGTTAGTCCACTTGACCAACCACTCAGTTACTGGTTCACCATTTGCTAGATATGTGACCCTGCTGTCTAACACAGCCTCTGGAACCCTCACAATTTCACCTTCCTCGTCAGTGATAGGCAATGTATCTACTAGCATGGTTTGTCTTTCCACCCTTCTTTTTAGCTGAGACACATGAAAGACAGGGTGGATAGCTGCAGTAGGTGGTAATTCCAGCTTGTAAGCTACCATTCCTACACGAGCAATTACTCTAAATGGCCCATAATACTTGGCACAAAGCTTCAAATTTGTTCGTACTGCTACAGAAGCTTGCCTATATGGTTGGAGTTTCAGATAAACCCAATCTCCCACCTGGAATTCCCTATCTGAGCGATGCTGATCAGCAAAAAGTTTCATACGAGCTTGAGCTTGCTGTAACTGAAACTTGATATGGGTGAGCATGAACTGTCTTTGCTGAAACCAGGTGGATGCATTCAAGTTCTTGCCAAGGAACACATTGACTCCCAGGACTGGTGGTGGATGCCCATATAAAGCCTGGTAGGGAGTTGTGTGCAGAGAAGAATGGTAGTTGGTGTTGTACCAAAATTCAGCCAAGAATAACCACCTGTACCATTGCCTAGGGTGATCAGAGCACATACACCTTAAAAATGTCTCTAAGCATCTATTCACCCTTTCTGTCTGCCCATCTCATTGAGGATGGTAATTAAGCAGTACTCATGTGCAAAGTTGTGCCCAGGCTCTTGAATAGATGTTGCCAGAAGGAGCTCAAGAAGACCTTATCTCTGTCTGTCACAATGCTCTCAGGTAAGCCATGGAGCTTGTAAATATTTTCCATGAAGGCTGAGGCTACTTTCTCTGCAGAGAATGGGTGACATAACCCCACAAAGTGAGCATACTTTGTTAACCTGTCTACTACCACCAAGATGGAATCTCTGCCTTGGCTTTTAGGTAATGCTTCAATAAAATCCATAGATATGTGAGACCATGGACTGTTGGGAATATCTAATGGTTGAAGTAGACCTGGAGAAGCCACATTCTCAGACTTGCTTTTCTGACAAACTTCACAAGACAAAACAAATTCCATGACATCCTTTTTCAAGCCAGGCCAAAAAAAATGCTTTTGAGTCTCTGATAGGTGCCTTGGATGCTTGAGTGACCTCCCACTGGTTCTTCATGTAGGGCCCTTAGCAGCTTGAGCTTCAGATCAGTTGATGAACCAATGTACACTCTGTTGTCCACCCTTAGGATGCCCTTGATGATGCTATACTTTCCACTATTATCTGTGACTGCTTCCACTAACAGCTGCTGCACTTGGTGGTCCTCCTTGTAACTGTCCACCACTTCTGTAATCCATGCAGGTTGGACCACTGACACAGCTAAGCACTGGCTGGGAATCCCTTCTTTCCTCCTAGAAAGAGCATCAGCAACTTTGTTGTCTGCACCTTTCTTGTATGCAATGCAATAGCTCAAGCCTAGCAACCTTCTCATAGCCTTTCTTTGCAAGTGAGTTGTTAATTTCTGATCTAAGAGGTGTTTTAAGGGCTGATGATCCGTCTTGATGACAAATAATTGTGGCTCAAGATAATGCCTCCATTTGTTAACAGCTAATAAAATGGCTAGTAGCTCCTTTTCATATGTGGACAAGAGTAGAGATTTTCCATGGAGGGCTTGACTCAAGAAAGCTATAGGCCTGTTGTCCTGCAGTAACACAGCTCCAATTCCATTGTCAGAAGCATCAGTTTCCACAACAAATTGTTTGGAGAAATCTGGCATCCTTAACACAGGAGGTTTAGTCAAAAGGCTCTTCAGTTGTGAGAATGCCCATTCTGCAGTGTCAGACCACTTGAATGCATCTTTTTTTAGAAGATCAGTAAGTGGTTTGGCTATGGCTCCATAACCTTTAATGAAGCGCCTATAATATCCTGATAATCCCAGGAAGCCCCTCAAGGATTTTAAGGATGTTGGGACTGGCCAATCTACAATGGCTTCAATTTTCTTAGGATCTGTAGCTACACCTTCTCCTGAAATAATATGGCCCAAGTACTCGACATGAGACTGAGCAAACTCACACTTTGATCTCTTTGCAAACAAGTTGTGCTTCCTCAGAATACACAACACAATGTCTAGATGTTGCACATGCTGATCTACTGAGCTGCTATACACAAGGATGTCATCAAAAAACACCAACACAAATTTTCTCAAATACTCACTGAAAACTGAATTCATTAAACTCTGAAATGTTGCTGGAGCATTTGTAAGGCCAAAGGGCATTACTAAAAACTTGTAATGGCCATGATGTGTCCTGAAAGCTGTCTTTTCCACATCAGTAGGCACCATCCTCACTTGATGATAACCTGATCTCAGATCCAGTTTAGAAAACACAGAAGCACCCCTCAGTTCATCCAAGAGATCCTCTATGTGAGGTATGGGAAATTTATCCTTTATAGTAGCTTCATTAAGTTTTCTATAATCCATACACATCCTCCAGCTACCATCCTTTTTCTTGACTAGCAACACAGGTGAAGCAAAGGGGCTATGACTAGGCTGTACAACACCAGCCTTTAACATCTCAGAGATCTGTTTCTCTATTTCAGCCTTTTGAAAGTGAGCATACCTGTATGGTCTGCTAGCAAGAGGGGGTGTTCCTTCCTTCAGGGTAATCGAGTGCTCATGCCCTCTAATTGGAGGTAACCCCTTTGGTTCAGCAAAAACATCAGGAAATCTGCCCAATAGCTCCTCTATACTAGGATGGTATGTAGCAGCTATAGAGAATACAGTGCAGGGTTGTGATATTTCAGCCATCATCAATTGAGGCTCACAAGTGATTAACTTGCTCAACATCTTGCCAGAGAGCATTTGGATGCTAGCTTCTGAACTGCCCAACTCATCTCTAATTCTTTTAATCACCATTTTTTTGCCATTCTTGATGAAAGAAATTTGAACTGCAATAAAGTCAAACAACACAGGATTGAATTTAGCAAGCCAATCAGCCCCCAATATCATCTCACAACCAGGCATATTGAGCAATCTAATGTCAAAGCTGTATATACTGCCTTGCATATTCCATTCACACCCCTTACAGATCCTGTCACTCAACATCTTGCCAGCTAATGTATTGATTACCATCAACCCAGTCTTGCAAACCTCAAAACCTGCAGATTTGGCAAGGTTAATATCCAAGAAGCTATGGGTGGCGCCACTATCTATCAAGATAGTCACCTCCTTGCCCACCATAGAGCCCTTGACCCTGATGGTGGTGCCTGATTCTCCACCAGCCAGTGCATGGACAAAGATCTCAGGTACCTCCTCATGATCTTCATTCCATTCGTGAGGTAGCAGTTCCTCCATTTGCTCATCACGACCTTCTTGAGCCATTAAGCTATGCAAGGTGTTGGTCTTACACCTGTGGCCATAGAAGTACTTCTCCCCACAACGGAAGCATAATCCCTTCTTGAGATCTTGAGCCTTCTTGATGCTGAGATCAGACACTTGATTGGTGACATTCTTCAGAGCAGGTGTTGGATCTTTACTCGGCCCTTCCCTTTGCCAAGAAGGTCTGAAAGCAGCTCCATTACTCGCTGGGTTTCTATTTGGGATCTTTGATAGTCGTAGGAGTGCCTGAACTGATCTGAAGTGCAATCTGGATTGCTCAAACACCTTCAGCATCGACGATGGTGCTCCTAACTGTACCAGGGATCTGATTTCTTCACATAACCCACTAATGAAGCATGACACAAAGTAAGATTCTGTCAAATGTGGGTTGAATGCTAACATACATGCTCTCACATCCTCAAATTTCTCAATGTACGCCTCCAGATCATCGCTTTGAGCCAATTTGTTAAATTCGGCCACGATTTCTGGTTCTCCGCGTTCTCCGAATCTTGCACAAATGTCTTCACAGAATTCTCCCCATCTTGCTCTTGGTTTGTGGATCATGTATCCCTGTAACCAAATATCTGCTCGGTCGAATAAGTGCATCGCAGCGATCTCGACTTTCTGGTATTCAGGAATAGCAAAGATGGAGAAAAATTTGTCTGCCTTTCGGATCCAGCTGCGCGGATTCGTGCCTTCGAAATTCGGGAAATCCAGTTTCGGCAACCGATTTCCTCTCATGCCTTCACTAGACCAATTCGAGCCTGAACTTGATCCGCTGGAGTTCCAACTCGAATTGAGGTTCCGGCGACCAGGAATCTCCATTCCCGGAGGTCCTGACCCCATCACTGAGTGCTCCTTCCCTGAGTGGTGACTTTGATTTCTCTGTTCTCAATCAATGCCTTCATCTACTGGATCTTGAACGCGATCTTTGATGGGCGGATTCCTTATCAATTCCGTCAATTGAGCCAGCTGCTTCATTGTGAATTCAATGAACTCCTCTAGCTGCTTGGCCTGATGCTCGATCATTCTTGCTTGCTCCTCTCGTCTTGATTGCGAATCCGAGAGTGACTGTTGCGTCGAATCCGTGAAGGCCTTCATGTCTTCTCTGAGATCCATGAACTGCGCCTCCAGAGTTTTCGACCTTGTGCCTTCAGCCATGGTGATTGCGTGCCTCGGATCTTGGCTCTGATACCAATGTAGTGTTTGGGGGAAGTTCTGGTGGTTACTGGTTGGGTGAATTGGTGATGGAGGGAAGTAACAGAAAGGGGACGGGGATACAGAAGAGAGGGAGAGTTAGTTAGGGGAGATAGAGGTAAGGAGGGAGAAAGAGAGAGATAGAAAGGAGAGGGAATTCATCATCCTATTCAACAATGTCCACTTACATCTCTTCCCCTATTTATAGCCTACATACATTGCTCTTGCCATCTACACTTAGACTATATAGGAGTGGTACATTACACAAACTCATTATAGCTTACATGGCGATGCAGTAACAACTGCCACTCTCATTTCTTAATCAGAAGTGTTAATTAATTTGCAAACTTATTCTGATTCAGAAAAGATGGTGCTTTAATATGTTGTTAGGTACCCAAAAACCTTACGCAAATTAAGCTAATTATATGAGTTGTATAAGGTAAATAAAATAGAAAAGAAGAAATCCTAAAAAATGTAAAAGAAAATAAAAATAAATGTTTAAAATCTAAGTCATTAAATATTATTAAAAAAATTATAAGCTAGTATATTTAGTAACCCTATCTAATAAGCCAATTGATACATGACAACTAGCTTATGGTTAAAAAATGAAAAACCCTACCTTTCACCCTTTCGTACGCGCATTCACGCACCCCTTTTCTCCCCTAACTGAGAGATCTTGCCGCCGCCATGGAGGCCTTGTGCCCACCGCTCCCGCCGATCAGCACCAGCCCTCGACCCGTCCCTCCTCACACACCTCTGCCTCAGGTCTAGCCCATCCGCTCCTTGTGTCGAATTTGAGTTCAAGCTCCGCCCACCACCCTTTCTTTTCGAACAACGATGGCCCTTGCTTGGCCTGCAAAAAGGAGGCGGAGCCTCCCGATTGGTTCTCTTCTGAGAGCAGTCGGTCCACGGGGAGTGTGATGATGACCTGCGAACCAGCGCTTATGAGGCCTGGAATGGGCTCGTGGTGGCCAGGCGGTTGGGGTCACTTCCTTCGTTGGCGTGCTTGGCTCTTCGCTCAGTTGACCCGTCCTCTGTTCTGCTTTTCCCTCTCGGCGCCGACTAGTTGTTCTGTAAATCTTCTCCTCCCTCCTATGATACACTTGATCTACCCTATTGCTCACCAGCAACTGGTTTATATATATCATACCTGCGTATGCATTGGGGCTCACCGCCCTCTCTCTACTACCATCTCTGTGGTCTGGCTTGCTATTGATCTCTTGATAATTTTCACGTTTTCTTGCTCTACCAAACTTGTGTTTTGGTCTATCTTCTTGTGTTTGCGCGTTTGGTGCTCTTGTCTCTCTTACAGGTTTTTGTTTCGTTGCTGTCCTGAGGTGTCTAGGGCGGCCTGTTCCTCTGTTGCGGCTCAATCCAGGCCCTTGATGTTCGGTTCCAGGTTACAACTTCATCCATCCTTTGGCCTACAAGTCCATAGAGTTGCTTTCAGAATACCTTCTATGGTGTGCTACGGGCACTCGGATAATCAATCCTTTCTGCATACTGTGATACGCCAGCTTTCACTTGCCAATTTGAATTATAACTTCACATTTCATATGTCCTTGTTATCTAACTCTAATTATTCAATAAAGAAATGCTTTCTCAATTTTGGTCAATCAAATTCAGACCCTTTACTGTCAGTTTGGTCTATATACCATTCATACAAACACTTTGGGTTACTTGCCCCATCTTATGATCCCCTTGGATCAACTGAGCCCCACAAGGCCATTGTAAAACATTTTAATCTGTCTAAACAAGTTTTGGTATCCCTTTTGTCAATTGATAAACTACCGATTGTCGACATTGGTGCAATACAATTAAGGTGTCGTCCCATGGCCTATGCTTACTTTGCTTTAGCTTGGTGTCGTGTGCCTGCAGCGTTGCCCCTCGGAGCTTATTCTGTCGCTGCCATCTGCCTGCTACTTCGCCTTGGTGCCCATGCTGTTACTCATTACGGCTTACAAGCCTCAAAAAATATGTACAATGCCTATGATCAGCCGCCTTACAAGGCATTTCCTCATACAAACACTCCAACAAATGTAAAGCCTTGCAAGGCTCAACAGACTATTAATTACTACATCATTAGTGGGTTACTTTGTATTACCGTACTCTCAATGTCTGTTACAATATACTTACTTTGGCTTCGATGTTACCATTCCACACAATCGCAATTCAAATTATGGGGTGCAACTTACATGTTTCATCCATATATTTTCACTACACTACTTTACAGTAGGTTTGTGTACATTCTTACCACACCTCCCATTTGCCTTGTCGTCGTCGGTTCAAGCCTTTGGCTTCCGGGTTGCTTCTTAGGCTTGGTCTATTTTAACCGGACTCAAAATGTTACTAACAAATTGATATTACAATATCCGCAAAAGACACAAACTCTTACACACAACCAGTCACTATTCTAGAGTACACACGGGCAACAATCAAAACATGTTTTTCCATGAATATTTGCTCCTGGAGTTGTAGGGGGATTAAAAGAAGGAACTTCTGGACTGACACAGAACTTTTCTGTCGAAATAACTACATCAATGTTTTGGCACTGCTCGAGACTAAAACTAATAAGATCCCCCCGGAAAATGCTTGGAAGAAGTGCGGTTTCAATAATATTGCTTTCGACCCTGCTCGAGGTTTCTCGGGGGGCATCTGCCTGCTTTGGAAAGACCTTTCGGGTTCGGATGGTACGGTGGATCTTATATCTGTCCATCACAGATTAATCCATTTCAATTACCATGACCGAAGAACAAATACCACGACAGCTTTTCTGGTAGTTTATGCGCCACCAGATTACAACTCAAAAGACTCCTTTTGGGAGTTTATCATACATTATGCCTCCCAGCTACTTATTCCCTTCTGTCTTCTTGGTGACTTAAATGAAATTGCGGTCCCGGATGATAAATTGGGGGGAGTCTCCCCGAGACCTCAACGTTTCAGACGATTACACGAGATTAAAAACTCACTCTTGCTGCTCGAGGTACCAACCTATGGGGGTTCCTATACATGGAAAAAAAGGAAAACAGATGCCCCGAACAATAGTTATGCTAAACTTGACCGCCTGTTAGCCCAAAATGAGATTATTTCTGGGTTTGACGGTGTTCGGGTTAAAATTCACCCTTTTACCTCGTCGGACCATGCGCCGATCTCTATCGACTTCAGATCACCATCACACATAAACAAAAAACCTTTCCGGTTTGAGTTGGCCTGGACATCCAAACCAGAATTCACGAACATTGTGCGCCAGGCTTGGAGATTTGACCCACCGGGGTCCCTAATGTTCAAACTGGTGAAAAAAACTACACTTCTAAAAACCTTAGCCAAACGATGGCACAAGAAAACCTTCCACAATATCCACAAACAGATTTTTGATACAGACGCAAAACTTCTGCTGCTGCAGGAATCATTAATTGGCAACCCTAACACTGTGAACGCTGCTCTACACAAGAGATTATTAAATAAAAGAGAAAGAATGTTGGACTATCAACGCCGGTACTGGAGCCAGCGAGCTAAAACAAAACATATTAGACTTAATGATACAAACTCTTGATACTTTCACCGGGTAGCCTCAGCAAAGAGAGGGAGAAAACTGATTAAATTCCTTAAAACGGACTCAGGTGCAAACCTTTCTGATTATGACTTAATCAGAAATGAATTCACAAATAGCTTCAAGGATCGATTCAAATCTTCTTACAACCACGATATGTGCCTTGACTTAGATCTCAGTGTGATCGATAATGAAATCTCCTCACACCAAAACCAAATGCTAACGACGCCGGTCTCGAACGACGAGATCAAATGCGCCCTCTTCGCTATCAAAGCAGACAAAGCCCCAGGGCCAGATGGCTTGCCAGCTGGATTTTATTAAACATATTGGCACATTGTGGGACCGTCAGTTATCAAAGTTGTCAAGGCATTCTTCTCGAATGGGAAAATGCTGCGACAGATAAACCATACGTTCATAACCTTGATCCAAAAGAAGGATAACCCGGAAACAGTAAACCATTTTAGGCCTATTAGCCTTTGCTCTACAATTTATAAGATCATTTCCAAAAGTTTAACCGGTAGGTTATCAAAAGTTTTCGACAAACTCATTCATCCCTTACAAGGTGCCTTCACCAAGGGCAGGAGTATCCAGGACAATATTCTAATCGCTCACGAGATTTTTCACTCGTTTAGGCTCTCCAAGGCAAAAAAAGGTTACATGGCAGTTAAGCTGGACATGGAGAAAGCCTATGATAGAGTCGAATGGCCCTTCTTGTTTTCTGTTCTGAACCGGTTTGGGTTCTCAGAACAATTTATTCTTTGGATTAAGGAATGCGTACAAACGGTGTCATACTCAGTGCTAGTCAATGATGAACCTTCCACTCCGTTTCTCCCTACAAGGGGACTTCGACAAGGGGACCCCTTATCCCCTTTCCTCTTTATTCTCACGGCGGAGGTTCTGGCTAGAACTCTCCAACGTAACTCTATGCTTACAAAGGATGCAGGCTATACCATCGGCCAAGGGGGGGTTAACATCCCCTTTCTCGCCTTCGCAGACGATATCTTCTTGTTCGGAAAGGCCAACCAAGCGACTTGTAGTAATCTATCCAACATCATTCAACGATTTTGCTCGATCTCGGGGCAAAAGGTCAACATGCACAAATCGAGCTTCCAAGTTTCGCCTAACACCTCTCCGGCTGCAGTTCATACTGTCGCTGCCACTCTGGGTATTCCCCAGGCAAACAATCTTGAAAAATATTTGGGGTGCCCAATCATTAATGGTAGAGTTAATCCAGATACCTTTGCAGATATTATTATCAAAACTAAACAACAATTATCCAAGTGGAAAGCATCATCTCTATCGGCAGAGGGCCGCAAGGTCCTCATCATGTCAAATTTAAGTGCACAATCCTTATTCATTATGCAAGCGTTTATGCTGCCTTCGTCGATCCTCCACGAGCTGGATAAGATTTACAGACGTTTCTTTTGGAATAAACAAGACAACTACACTCCACTTGTGAGTTGGGACAAAATTTATTCAGATACCTTATCCGGGGGTCTAGGACTTCACAAAGCCGAAACAATGAACATCGCTTTACAAATGAAACTACTGTGGAAAATCTTGGCACAACCGGATAACATCTGGGTTAGAGTCGTTACAGCAAAATATTTAAAAACCGACTCACTACTCAAGTATGTGAAAAAAGGAAACACCTCTTGGCAATGGTCCAAACTGATGAACCTTCGACCGGATTTCAAGGTTGGCCTAAGCTGGTCTATCGGGGACGGACAGTCGGTTAACTTCTGGGAGGATAACTGGGTGTGTAACTCCCCTCTATCAAAATTGGTTCGCCAAACGATCAATGACTCTACATTGGCTTGGCTTGTGGCACGCTTCATTACTACAGACAAAAAATCGGATACCAGGAAACTATTCGCCGACCTACAAGGTCTTCTGGACACGGATATCATTACTAGAATATCTTCCACTCACTTGACCAAAAACACCTTTCCTGATAGGCTCTTCTGGGGTCCTAGTAGGGACGGGTGGTTCTCCACCAGTTCGGTTGTTTCTCTTGGTCAGAAGCATATTGGCGATCCTCAGTTTGATTGCCAGTGGATTTGGAAGGTTGACATTCCTTACAAGATCCGCCATTTTCTTTGGAAAATTGCGCGAGACGGTCTACCAACCTCGGAAAGACTACAACGGTCACATGTCTCGGTTCCCTCAGGGTGCATCTTCTGTGGCTCTTCGGTTGAATCAACCACTCATATCATTTGTGATTGTCAGATGACCCGGGATGTTTTCTCTGCAACTGGTGTCCGTTGCCCTACCATAACAATTGGCCATACAGATCTCAAACCAAGCAGACTTTTGAATGATATTTACTTATCTCAAGGGAAGGTAAAATTCGCCTTAACAGCCACCGCTTGGTGGTCAATCTGGTACTTCCGCAACCAACTCGTGTTTCAACACATAGTAACTATTTCCGCTCAAGCTATTGCTATTTTCTTCAGAGCTACTATAGATTCTTGGAATGCTCTGGGAGAATCACATGATGACATTACTAAACCAAAACGTACACAGAAGCAGAGTAACAACGAAAGCCTATCCAGCATCCACCTTAGCAAGGCACATAGATCAGATAGATGGAAAAAGCCCCCACCAGGGCACTATAAACTTAATTTTGACGGCTCCTACCTTCCTTCGGATAAAGGTGCTTTTGGTTTCGTTATCCGTGATCACAATGGAACGGTTGTGTCCGTTGGTTCTGGTCCTTGCAACAACACTTCCGCTGTCTTCTCAGAGGCTATGGGGCTACACAAGGGTGTGGTTAAGGCCCTCAATCTGGGTCTCGATAATCTGTTGATCGAGGGCGACTGTTTAGCCGTTGTAAAGGCTCTTTTGGGGGACTGATCCTGCCCCTGGAATATTGAGCTGTTGTTGGCTGATACTTCTACTATTCTTCGCTCCTTTTCTAATGTTGCTATTCGTCATATTTTCAGGGATTCTAATGTTGTGGCTGACAGGATTGCTCGTCTTGCTCACAATTACCCTGCCGAGGATAGCATCGCTGATGATTTAGAACTCTGTGTTCTCGTCCGCTCGGACGCGCTAGGAAAGAAGCCGGGTCGTCGGCGGCCTTCCTAATCTTTATCCTGCTTCCAAAAAAAAAAAATAAGCAAATTGATACAAATTAACTGATTAGAGAGAAGAAAACAAATTGTGAATATAAAAAGAAAAACTTTTAAAATTTTGAGATGATAGCAGTTGAAAATTAAAATTTGAAAGTTTAGCAAATCGTAAATCTTAGTTTTAAATCATTTAAAATGGGGGAGGATAGTTTTCAATCTTCGAACAGAGATGAGGATAGAAACGAGGGTATTATTTGTAAGTGGGCCGGGGATCGATTGGATGATGAGGGTCTTCCCCGCCCAGCTGTGATATGTAACCTTAAAAAAATTGTCACCATGATATTGTAACCTTAACAACTGCCACTCTCATTTCTTAATCAGAAGTTTTCACCATGATATTGTAACCTTAAAAAAATTGTCACCATACCATTATACATCACCAAGACATTGTCACTAACTACAGAACACTGTTTTCATATTGTTTAATCAACCGTATTGTCACCAACTTATAAAAAACATTGTCATCAACCTCTTTTCAATAATCTATTGACACCAACAATAAAACAGTGTAACCAACCTATTTTCATCAAGCTTTGGTCAATAATCTACTGTCACTAATTACAAAACTTTGTCACCAATCTAGTGTCACCAACCAATTGTCACCGACGATAAAACAGTGTCACCAACCAATTGTCACCGACTAAAAAGCACTTTCATCAAACTAATTAAAATGTTTACAATGCTAATGTTATCACATTTGTCATCTAATATTAACACATTTTTGTTACAAAACTGAAACCCTAGAACAAGGGGATCATAGACCCAAGAGAGGCTAAACCTGAGCATACGAAAATTTGATGTACGGTATAATTTAGGGTTTAGGGTTTAGAATTTAGGGTTTAGGGCCAAGGCCCTAAACCCTAAATTCTAAACCCTAAACTCTAAAATGTGTTTACAGTACCAATGTCATCAGATTTGTTATCTAAAATTAACGCATTTTTGTTACGAAACTAAAACCCTAGAACTAGGGGAGCATAGACCCTAGAGGGGCTAAACTTGAGCAAACGAATAATTCGATGTACAATACTATAATGGCATCACATTTGTCATCTAATATATATTAACGCATTTTTGTTACAATAATAACTCTAAGTAGATGAAATTTGATATAAAGTTTAACTTTGTAATACTTAATTGTCAAACTACAAAATATTGTCACCAACCTATTGTCAACAACTACGAAACACTGTCATCAAATTATTTTCACCAACAAGTGAACACTGTCACCAAACATTGTCACAAACCAATTGTCACCAACTTAAAAACATTGCCATCAATCTATAATCCCTAAATAGAGAACATTATCACCACCCTCTATTGTCACCAACCTACTTTAGTAATCTGTTGTCACCAACAATAAAATAGTGTCATCAACCTATTGTCATCAAAATATTGTTTCACCGTTTCAGATCAAAATATTGTTTCAACAAATATTTGTCACCAAGACCATGTAATAAAAAAAAATGTCATCCCCATACTAAATATCACAGGTAGTAATTTATTGTCACCAATGACAAAACATTATACCCTAGAGTGACTAAAACTAAGCAAACAATAATCTGTTGTCACCAATGACAAAATACTGTCACCAAACTGAAACTCCATCCTTAATCATTCAACAAAAAACTGATCTAGATTCAAGTTGTCATTGAAGATTTCGTAGGCTTTAGCTACATAAATTTCTAACTTAAACAAGCAATGATAATCTTATTTTCTTGCAATTTCTCTAACCACAATGGGCCTGCAATTCCACAAATTGAACAAAACCACAAATTGAACAAAACCAGGCTCCCGTTGTTAGCGCCGCTGAGACGAGGCATCGCGTGTACCGCCGAAGAAGATCCTCCTCGCGAAAGATTAGCTAGCTCCTTTCTCAACGTCACAATTGTCACCAAAACACTTGAAATTGAACAACCTATAAAGTAAGAATTGTCACCAAAACAAACAAGCAATGATAAACACTTGAAATTGAACAACCTATAAAGTAAGAATTGTCACCAAACAAACAATTGTCACCAAAACAAACAAGCAATGATAAACACTTGAAATTGAACAACTTATAAAGTAAGAACGAATTAGATTTATCAATAAGAACACTAACTTGGATTATCCATTTGAAGTAGATAGAAACACACAAACCCTAAAAAAAACATAAATAAATTGTCATCAGATCAATGTATTCACACAAAAATCCGCAACTGGTGTCCCAAATCATAAAATTAACATCTCAAAATGATCACATTTAACAAATTGTCACCAGAGATTAAACAAATTGACATATTTTGCAAGTTTAACAAATTGTCACCAAACATGCTAGGTTTGTTTTCCCAAATCCGAATCCAAACTTGTTTGTTGGACACAAATTTTCAAATATGCAATCGAAGAACAAAGAAGGTTTGAGGCTGAGAAATTAGCCCCCTAGCGACACCTATGGCTGCGTGCTCTGTTCCAGATTCACTAGAGAAGCCAAATTCAGAAGGAAAAATACTAGGCAAACTGGTCTTAAATCACTAGAGAAGCCAAATTCAGAACGAAAAAGAGCAGGCAAATGCTAGGCGGAATCACACCGATACAAAGGGACTTACCTAGAGCTGAAATCTAGTGAATGCGAACAGGAGAGTCCGGCGGCGCGCACAGATCCACCTCGATGCAGATCCAAGCGAAAAGGAGGGTCCGGCGGCGACGAGTGGGACTGGAAATGGAGAAGGGCAACGGAGATGGAGCGGCGACGAGTGGCACTGGAGATGGCGGCGACGAGTCGGACGGAAGGGAAGCGGACGGAAGGGCAACAACACTCAGGGCGATTTTAGGGCAACAGATCGACCAAATTTTGCAAAGAAAAAAGACGCCCGATGGAAGAAATTAGGAGGGTATTACAATGGTAGGGGTAAACTTAGAATTACAATAAAATTATGGACACTTTCTTAATATCCCTTTAAATATGGACATTTACTTAATTGGCTTTTCTAAATGGATATTCCACCAAATTTTTCCATTGTAAAATTCAATGGTATATAATATATGCATTCCTCATATTATTTGTTTTCCTTTTTCCCTTTTTGTTTGGTCAAATTCCATAATTAATTAGTTACGAACGTGATCTTTTATTAATTTGTTGTCGACAAACTCATTATAGCTTACATGGCGATGCAGTAACAACTGCCACTCTCATTTCTTAACGGTTCGCGCATGATTAAAAGGGGTTAATTTTTTTTTTTAAATGTTAATTAGACACAAGGCTTGCACGTCCTTAAGGACGTGCAATTTTAACTTTGTGATTTGTGGTGTATCTAGCAACACCCTTTCTTAATCATAAGTGTTAATTAATTTGCAAACTTATTCTGATTCAGAAAAGATGGTGCTTTAATACAGGCCCGTTTCATGGGCGGTGCATTAGGTCCTTTTGCAGAGGGTCCGGAATTTTTGGGGCCCATATTTTTTTGGGGCTTTGTATATATGTTGCTATGTACTGTATATAATATAAATAAATATAAATAAATGGAAAAGAAAAATACTCCGCAGCCGCTTCTCGCCTTCTCCTTCATGCGAACTGACTGCACCTTCTTCTCCCTATCGATCAAGGCAAGTCTGCAATCCTAAAATCGAGTGGCTCGAGATGTTAGAACGATTCATCCCTCTCTCATCTCCCTCTTTAATCAGCCTCCTGCACACCTCCTCTCCTCATCCTATCTTCGTCCCTCTACTATCTTCTGCTTCTCAATCCTCCGACAATCTACTGTCAAAAGAAAAAAAAATAGGTTTGGGCTCTTGTAAGCTATCCAGCCCCAACGCCCAGGGGTGAGTACTCTCTTGAATCTCCTCTTTCCAATCTTTTCTCTTTAATTTCATTGTTGTAGGTATTTCATTGACTTAGGGTTTAATTGATTGTGCCATTCAATCTCAGATTCTCAATATTACTCTTTCCTCTCCAGTTATAAAAAGGGCTTATTGAAAAATTAGGGTTAAATTGATATTGTAATTAGAGGGCTTTGTAATTTTTTGAGTAATTGAGTTACTCATCACTCATTAGGCCGGTTGATTTGTGCAGGAAATCTCAAAGAGGAAATCAAGAATGCAAGTGCAAATGGACTATCAAGAAATGTACTTTTTTTTTGAAGCGGATAAGGATTAGAAAACTAGTGCAAATGTACTCATAACTCATTAGGCCGGTTGATTTTTTGATATTTTATTATTAATATTTTGCATTAATAGGGGCATAATTTTGATAATCGCACAGGGCCCCCGAAATGGTTGGGACGGCCCTGCTTTAATATCTTGTTAGGTACCCAAAAACCTTAAGCAAATTAAGCTAATTATATGAGTTGTATAAGGTAAATAAAATAGAAAAGAAGAAATCCTAAAAAATGTAAAATAAAAAAATAAAAAAAAATGTTTAAAATCTAAGTCATTAAATAATATTAAAAAAAATTATAAGCTAGTATATTTCGTAACCCTATCTAATAAGGCAATTGATACAAATTAACTGATTAGAGAGGAAAACAAATTGTGAATATAAAAAGAAAAACTTTTAAAATTTTGAGATGATAGCAGTTGAAAATTAAAATTTGAAAGTTTAGCAAATCGTAAATCTTAGTTTTAAATAAGTTAAAATGGGGGAGGATAATTTTCAATCTTCGAACAGAGATGAGGATAGAAACGGGGATATTATTTGTAAGTGGGCCGGGGATCGATTGGATGATGAGGGTCTTCCCCGCCCAGTTGTGATCCCATCCCTATTCAAGGATTGAAAATTAGGGGCAGTTACTATACAGGCCATATTTTTTTGCCTATATTAGGAAATTGTCCCCCAACCTCTTCATATTAGCAAAATGCCCACCCCTAAAATAAAGTTGCTGAAATTTTTGTTTTCAGCAAATTTTTTTTTTTCGCGAAATTTAGTTTTTTTTTTCCGCGTTGCTGAAACTGCTGAAATTGAGTTCTTTTTTTCCACGTTGCCGAAATTACCGAAACAGAAATTGCTGAAATTGAGTTTTTTTTCTCCATGTTACCTTGTTTTTTCCACGTTTCTTGGGTTGCTGAAACACTTGTTCCCCCTCTGTTTCAGCAGTTTTTTTTTCTTTTTGCATTACTGTTTTTTTTTCACGTTGCCGAAACCGGAGTTGCTGAAACCCCGATTTCAGCAACGTTATTGATGCTAAACCCACGGTTTCAGCAATGTTGTTGATGCTGAAACCCCGATTTCAGCAACGTTGTTGATGCTGAAATTGTTGCTGAAATCGTGTTACGAGATATAAAATTTAGCCTATGCGGGATTCGAACCCACGTATTTGCGCATAGCACATCGCTCTACCATTGAGCTAAGAGGCTTTTAAAGGAGATTTAAAGCAAGTTCAACAACAACAATTTCAGCTAATTCTAGTTTTAAAGCAAGTTCAGCAACAAAAATTTCAGCAAAAAGAAGGACCAAACTAAGAGTTCTCACCAAAAGAGTAAAAATAAGCTATCTAAAAGTTTCAGCAAGGCAAAAAAAATGCTGAAATTGCATAAACAACATTTGATATCCGACTTTGACCCCAACAGTGAATTAATTTCAGCATTTCAGATCACAAAAAAAAATGCTAGATACGGAAGAAAGGAGAAACTAGCATACAATAACAACTAGTTTTTGGAATAATGATAGGAAATTACAAAATATAGAAGTTGTACCAAACCTCAAACCAGAAAATGCTGAAATTGTGCCAAACCTCAAATCAGAAAAAATAAATGTGGATTGATTAGCTTATAGGCAAAGGAACTCAGAGGCAGGACATTTCACCACCCAAAAATAAGGGTTGTTTCAATCTCTAGAGGATGATGATGGAAGAAGTTTGAAGATGAAAAAGAGATTAAAAACTGAAACAATACCTGCGGAAATCAATCGATTAAGAGCATTCAACGTTGTTGCTGAATCAGAAGAGCAAGAGCATTCATAAAAATTAAAAATTGCTGAAGCCAACAATTTCAGGACACAGATCTGGCGGAATCTGCCGGAATGAAACTAAATACCAGAGATCGGCAATTTCAGCAACAGATCTGCCGAAAAAACACTTGAATCACCAGTATTGCAGGAATCGCAGAGCAAAATAGCCAAAGTTGCACCGCCAGATTCAAACAGTGAAAGAGATGCCTACCACACACGCAGCGACATTCAAGACAGTGATGTGGCGTTGAGAGAGATGAAGAGAAGTGGATGGAGATCCAACAGACGAAGTGCTTTGAGAAATCGACGGCTTCGACTCCGTATTTCCCGACGAGTAGACTGCGTATGGTAGCCCCTTCTTCAAAGGCTGAGTTGGGAGCCGGAAACCGGACGACAGGCGATCGGTTGGGTTTCAAGGCGACCGGTAGCCACATCACCACCAGCAGCAGCAGCGAGAGCAGATCCGACCGGTTGCGCCGTCTCCTCTTCCTCCGCTGCCTGAGCAACACCAACACCGATCTGCTGAAACGCCGGAAACGCAGCGCCATGAGGGAGGCGAATCTGCTGAAACGCCGGAATCGCAGAGATGGCAACTACCGTCAACCGCCGACAACCGCCAGAACGCCTCCGTCTCCTGCGAAGCCGATCTTGAGATGGAGGAGCCGGCTGAGGAAGACATCGATAACAGGCGCCAGATCTGAGCCGCCATGGACAGCAAACGGCGGCGACGATGGCAAGGGGGGAAGGAGCCACCATGGACATCAAAGGCGGCGACGATTGCAAGAGAGGAAGGCGCCGGATCTGATCTCTGATCGTCTTTGTCTGTCTGCAGAGAGGGAGTAGTCGACGGCGAGGACAAGCGACGACGATGATGACGAGATGAAGCGATGGAGAACAACGCGAGGTCGAGGAATAAGCCGCAGGTCGCCGTCGAGGTCGTCGTTGGTCGCCGGATCTCGAACGAGGTGTTGAATGCTGGCGAGAGAGGGCTAAGAGGGTGAAGATTGGGGATGGAGAGCTGGAGAGGGAAGAAGATGGCGGTTCACCTCCGTCGTTTCCTCAGAGCGATAGAGAATGAAGGGCGAGGAAGAGAGCGAGAGAAGTGTTGCTGAACCCTAGAAATCTCTCAGATTTAGTTAAGATTTCAGGGGCAATTTTGTCCAAAAAATTAGAGGTGGACAAAAACCTAATTTGCCGTACTTGGGAGACACTCCCTCAATAAGGCCCAAAAAAAAAGGCCCGTTGGGTAAATTTTCTCTGAAAATTATCCCCATCCCTGTCAGGTCAGGTCCCTGTCATCGATTAATTTTCCCATTTATATTTCTTGTAGGTTTCCCATCGGATTTCTCTTTTAAAACTCATCAAAGAGGGACCATTATTCACATCTCCATCCTCATTCCCGTGTGAAAAATTAATTTTACCCCGTCTCTATTCTCATTTAATTTTCCTTCCCTTCGTGACAGAGCTTTCCCGCGGGGAATGGATCGGGGAATTATCACTCCATTGTCTTCTCTACTTCTGTTTTGTTATTTTATTTGTGTGTTTGTACAAAATAATTTTGTTATTCTTATTCTATATCCGAGAGAGAGCGGAGCAGATCTGGAAAAAGCCGAGGGCAAAATTAAAAGGAGGGTACTCTTGGTATTATGAAAATATTTTGGCCATTTACTAGCAAAGAAAAGCCTTTAGGACATTTAGTAATTGGTCCAAAGGCCGAAGGCCTTTGGACCAAATTACTTCTTTTTATAATAATAAAAACTATGTGAAACATTATTTAAAAAAATTATTTTATGAAAGTAGCCCTATTATTACACATTTTTTATATGTATAAACATAAATTAAATGTCAATTTTTATAGAGTTTTTTTGTAAGTATGAAATTATTTTTTCAAGATTTTTTTTTGATATTTTATAGTGTTTTTTGCTTTTGAAAAACACGTGAAAAAGTTAATTATCAATTAATACCAATTGAATTGAGTAAACTAATACTCCCTCCGTCCTAAAATAAATGTGCTTTAATTTAGACTTTTGCACAAGTTTTAATAAAACACTTTACTTTTAAAAAAACATCATTATTGCACTAACTTTTTCATAAATTTTATCATTTTTTAACACCCACTACACATTTTAACCAATTAAATTATTTTAAAAAGTCAACAACACACAAGTCAATACAAATCATTACAACTTCCTACCTAGAAAACATAAAAACCCATCTATTGTTGGACAAAAATTTACCTTTAAAAACTCATGTATTATTGGACGAATGGAGTAATAAAAATAAGGGATGTAATTGAATTTCCACACACTTTAACATTCAATTAACGGAAATTGGGTGATGGGTGTGACTTTGCAAAGAAAACGGTTTTAAAGGGTGGTTTTCTGCAATTTTTATTTTAAGTGGTGGTTTTTCGCAAAACACCCTATTTAAAGGGTGGTTTTCTCAATTTTGCCTAGAAAGAATCACAAGTCTCGTGTTAGGAATGGGCTGAACTTTAGGGGTGTGCATAATTCGGTTTAAACCGAATTTTTGGGCCGAACCAACACAAACTGAACCGAACCGAACCTAACCGAAGTTTTTCGGTTCGGCTTTTGGTTTGAGAATTTCCATTTTTCGATTTCGGTTCGATTTGTGTTCGGTTTAGGTTCGGTTTGTGTTAAACCGAATTTTTTTATACACTACATAAATAAGTGTATATACCCACTGTATTTGCATCATATTCACTGTATTTGCATCATATACACTATATTTGCATATGATATATACATAAATATACATATATAATATATTATATATATTTGCATCATGTAGTGTATATATATATGATATATATTTGCATCACTGTATTTGCATGTGATATATATAAATATATAATATATAAATATAATATATATATATATATATATATATATATATATATGTATTTGTTTACTTTATATTGGAATATGTGTATATATACACATAAATACAAATATAGTGTATATATTTATATACTTTAATTTTTTTTATGGAAATTCGGTTCAATTATGTTAAAACCGAACCGAACACAAACCAAACCGGCAAATAACCGAACCGAACCTAATGCTTTCGGTTCGGCTTTCGGTTTGAAATTTTGAGATTTTCGGTTCGGTTCGGTTCGGCCCGGTTCGGTTAGGTTTTAGACCGATGCACAGCCCTACTGAACTTGGTCTAATGGGCCGAAGGCCCATAACAGATGTAATCACTAGCCTTATAAATGGCATGTAATAATCTGAATGAACTATCGGAATATCAATACCAAAAATTATTTCCAACCTTCTTCTTCTTCTCTCTCTCTCTCTCTCTAAATCCCTATGCAAAATAGATTTATATTCAAAATTGTATTTTAGTAAAATTTGCATCAAATCCATGTTCTTAACTAGATCTCTCAATTTTAATTAAAAAAAAAACTAGATCTCTCAATATTTTTCAAATTTTAATTATTCAGTTAAGGGATATAGCTCTTGTATTAATAATCACTCGAAACTAATGTATTGTCATACCAGTTTATATACATACACACATATATATCTTAAATTTGTAAATAAAGAGCGGTCATATCCCCCACACACATATATATCATAAAAATGAGATTGACATTTATGTATCTCGTATATATATATTGATTTATCATACACATGTATATCCGGTATTTAAAACCCTTGCACTCGATTTCTCAAATGCTTTTTCCATTTGTTGGGCTTCATAGAGAAATTTCATGATATAGCCAACCAAAATGAAGATAAATCTTTTCATTTATAACGGAAAAAAAAAACCAAACTTAATGAGGAATTGAATAATTAAATTTTATGGATTTGTAAATAAATTAACTAAACAAACTTACATTTTATTTTAAATTTATGAAAAGCTGAATAAGATCTCTAAGTTTTACAAACACAACAAGTGGTGGACGAACAAAATCCACCCTGCTTCTCGAGTGTAAATAGACAATATTTGTTGCAATCAGCATCGATGCATTCCCCTGAACCAGTCCAATAGTTGTCACATCCATAGCCAGACGAAGTAAACAATAAAACAAGAGCAAAATAGAAGAAGAAAAGAATTAATAAATAAGGAACGGGCTGAAAGTTCTTCTTCATCATTTAAATTTTTTCTTAAGGACCAAGGAAATGAAACTTGTTCGGAGATAAGTTAGCTTGTTGGTTTTTTACATAGATAATTCCTTAGGTTTGCCTTTTTATATCCATAAAATTTGAACATTATAAAATGCATTGATAATAGATTAATGAATATTTTTTCTAGTTAAGAAAAAAATATTTAAGGATCCCACTATAATGTATCAAATTAATCACATTTATTAATTACAAAGATTTTTTTCTTCATTTTCATTATTTTTAAATTTGTTTGCATGCTTTTATTATATTAATAAATACATATTTTTAATATTTGTTTTCAAACGGGAAATAATAATCACAAAAAAAAATAGTAACGAAAATTTACCGTGGTCGAAGGTCTATATATTTACCGTGGCAAAATACAATCAGGGATGGCTTAGTGACGGGAAATGAGTAGTGGCAAAACATGCGATGGCAAATCGACACTAGCGAGCAGCGATTGCTATCAGCCCTTCAGCCGTCACCAACATTTTAGCAACAACAAAGTGATGCCTAGTTAGTGCCTTAGTGGATCAATTTGAGCGACAGCTTCTAGTTGTAGTGGCAAAAGATATGCTTTGGCACCTATTCTTGAAATTTCTCGACTTTTTAATTAATGCATCACTATTTTTTTTTTTGCAAATGAAAATAGTCGCGTGATTTGAACCCGTGTTTTCATGTTTTGAGCACATCGGTTTGGCAATTGAACTATTAGGCTTAAAAATGGCTAGTTTTACTAATTGCTCAAAAGAGTTATAACATGAAAGATTTGCCCAAGAATTTTCTTCAAAAAGTGAAACACAACCATAAGACTAACCTGATCTAAATATGACATGGATGCATGTAAAGTATTTGAGGGCGTCGTTGAGGGCGTTGAGTTGTCCAATAAGAGTCATTTTTATGTATTTTGTAGTGTGAGAAAAGAACCCTGAAATTTAAAACACAAAATTATCAAGCATCGTTTTTAAGGAGAGAAACTATCAGATTTTGGCCAAATCATAACCTCTAAACACTCCTTTTTAGATCCATCTTCTTCTAATCAACTTCCTCTGGCCACCCTTGTCGCCAGTTTTTGCCTCCTCCTGACTTGTACTCAGATCTGATATTTGCACGGCGAAAATTTCGCCATCGGCACGGTGCCGGTGCCGGACTCCCAAACCGACAAACACTTATGGCGGTCCCGGACTCTCAGATCGGCAAAGGGTGGAGGGAATCTGCAGCTTTTGCAGGCACGCGCTATCACCTCACCTGACGAGGTGTCAAATCTTGCCGGGACCTGACACCGATGCCGAGCTCCGGATCCGCCATGGTCATATCAGTCAAATCGTCTGAAAAAGCTGCAGATCCGCCTCGGGCATTGGATGCCACACTGGGAGTCCGGCACCTGCATCCGACGCTGCCGATCTGGGAGTCCGGCACCGGCACCGTGCCGATAGCGATATAACGCCGTGCAAATAACAAAAAGGCCTGTACTCCACCTTCTCTTCAGGCTGTGCAGATTCGTTGCACAATAGGTCTGGTCGAGGCTCCTAGTCTCCTTTCTCCGTTCAGATTAGGGTTCTTCTTTTCAGTTCGGGGTGGGTGTGTCGGGTCTCCCTCCTTCCGTAAAATTGGTTTGGGACTTTTGTGGTTTGGTGGCTTCCGCTTGCTACTTCTTGTCCGATTGCATTTCTCGTCGTTATCTGGGCGGTCCTCGACCCTCCGCCGCCGAGGTTTTCTTCTTATACATGCCCCATCTAGGCAAAGGAAAAAAAAAAACAAAATGTTTTGAACAAAATCCCAAGAGGGTTCAACCAAACCTTTCGAAAGGGTTTGAATTTTGACCAAAATCCCAAAAGGACTTATGAAATCCTGAGAGAACCTAAAAAATAATCTTAATACTAACAATAGAATAATCCCGCTCGTATGGGATTGAATTTATCCCCGTGTGGGCTTGACTGTAATCCTTTTCCGACTTTGACTGATTCTTCTTGGTACATTTTGCTCGGGCGGTGTGCGGCTTCGCTTGATGTGTCTTTGCGATTTATTTTCTTCGTTGGGGTTCTGGTGTTCGAAATTGGAACTGGCTGAGATTGTGGCAGTGCATATGGGGCGACTCTATGTACGGAAAGCTTATTTGGAGGTTCGCCTTCACTGCCCACAAGAATTCCTGACATATCGCTGCCAGCGGTGCTATTTCACGATGGTGAATTGGTGATTGGCTTCATCCTTATTCTACATCCACAAGTTGATAGTTTTAGATCTGCTCTGATTCGTTTTTCGTGGTGTGTATGCTGCATGTTCTTTTGCTCCTTTTCCCTTTATTTTGTTATATGTTTGACGAGTTTTCATCTGCCAACCTCTCGAGTTTCAAACATGTCTGACCTCGAATAATTTCTTTTTCTTTATAAAAAAACAACAACATTTTTTTATTATAAAAAAAGGCATTTAAATAATAGAAAAAAGCATATTCTGTAACTCGAGTGTGCAGATGTCGTTTTCCCCCAATCTTGAATGCTTGTTTGCATCTCTCCGCATTTCACACCTCACCACCACCATTAACAGGCTCTGATTTCCCCCCTCAACCTTCACTTTCTCTCTCCTCTCCCACACTCCTCCGAGTTATCGAATTCTTAATTGCAGCCACAGATCGACAATTCAGTCGTGTTTGACCCGAATTTTGAAGATGGATCTTTGGTCAGTGCAGGTCAAGTACAGGAATCCGACTCAATTCCTGCACCCGAACCCGATCCCTTGCCTCGAGAAATCGACTTTCGTTGCTAATAAGATCGATTATGGAGGTCGTCTTTTCGAGATCGGCCTTGGCAAACGGAAACCTGCCCTAAATTCACTCGTTGTCAAAGCTATGGCGAAGAAGAATCCCGGCAATTCCTCTTCTTCGTCCTCTGGTAGCACCATCCCCTCTCTTTCAGCAATTTGATTTCCTCTATCCTTTTTAATTTTGATGATAGTATGAGGTCGATTGATTTCAGTTGGTTGAGTTGTTGTTTGAATTCTAGAGGTGGTACATTGCTGTTTCTCTTATGTAATATGATGCATTCGTCTTTGCTTAATCAGAATTGTAAACTAGGGATTAATAAGGGTAGCATTACTGTGCTGCTTTTCAAAATGCGAATTTTTTTTGGATTTTATGTGTTGTTTGTTGATCCCCTTGTATTTGGTACCATTTGATTGGTTATGGTATAATTTGAGGGCTGCTTCTCACTCCAAGAGTCATCTCTGTGCTGAATTTGGGATGAATCCAAGGGTTAGAATTTAGAACTTAGGAGGGATGATTTTGTTTCCAACTGGGCAATTTTCAAGCACTTGTGAAAGTAGGAGTAAAGGTTTGGGTGTGATTTGTGTGATAAAGCTCAAAAGGTGATTAAGATCTTGATAGGTTTTCGAGATGAACTAAAAATGAAAGAGATAAAGGTTTGGGTGTGATTGTGTCACTTGTGTGGACAGGATATAAGAGATTGATTTTTGACAAGTGTGGAAAGATGATCTTGTTTTCTTCTATCATTGTAATTTTGAGCTCAATCTCAAGACTTTGGGTAGACAGTAAGAAGGTTGTTAGTTGGTTGTGCATGATAGTGATTTTGTTAACATCATTGAGCATCGGTTGGTCAATAGGTCAAAATGTAAGTTGTGCAGATGTGACTTGTTATGGAAAAATGACTTCCATAATATGGAGGTTTGCCTACTGAAGCTTGTGTTGTGGTGGGTACCTGAGGCCTTCTCTCGATCCATTGTCATGCCTGTTTGCGTACTCTGGGGCAATTTTGTCTTAAAAAGGCAAGATTTGTTGACATTTGGTGTGCTAATAGGTAACCTATCGATGTTAGGAGTTGGTTTCGTAGACAGAGTTTTATGCTGGTTTTAAAGTTTCAATTAGGGCCAGGATTTTCATGGTTGTTGAAATGCAGTTGATTTAAAACTTCTCTATTCTTTCCGCTATTTCTCTCTCTTTTTAAGCTCTTGCTATATTATCTTCTAGTATTAAAGTAGGAGGGCTACTTTTATAAGTTACTCTAACATAGGACTCATAGTTTCAGAAACTGGAACTTTTGTGTAGGTAGTGATGACCGATCTATTCCAGAAGGTGATGGCCAAACAGGAAAGAAGCCCCCCAGTGGAAACAGTCCGAACCCTAGGCCCCATCATAAAACTGTGGACTGGAGAGAGTTCAGAGCAACACTCTTTGCTCGTGAGCAGGTATTTTTCTCTTTCATTATCAGTTATCAGTAGAGCATAGAAATTATATTTTAACTATATGGTTCCTGATGTAAGCTGGGTGTTAGGTTGTATATGCAACCATATTAGCTGTTTTTGTGAATCAGTTTTGGTGTTTTTCCTCGAACAACTAAAATGAGCTTAATCTTATTCTGCATTACATCCAACAATGGTTGTAAAAATTGACCGATCTTTGATTGTGATCGTTTATTAGAGCTCATTCTGGTATTCATGGAAAAGTTTGCATGTAAATCTTAGTGTCACACAACCAGCTGCTCTGGTTGCTTTATGATGCTATAATGTTGGAATTGAAGCTGGAATTAGGAATCCTGTGCAATTCAAATTTTGCATTAAAAAAAATAACTTGGTCAAGATTTTATGGACATTTAGCCTGTTAGGAACCAATTGTTGGGCTGAGACATATTTCCGTTGGAGTTAAAAAAAACCATGTTTTGTTCATTGATAATTATTTGAATTTGAATGGAAAATGATTTATCAGTTGAAAAAAAATGACCAATGTTGTTAAATTACTTTCATCCTTCAACTCAAACTTTCAAATTACCATTTGATCTAGGCCAGTTGAGTATCTACCACTTCGCTGTCTCTGTGACTAATGAAACATTGGCTGGTCATCACAAAAACTCGAGCAATGCCATATCCGACCATACAACCTTTCTATCCAGCCATACAAAGACCAAATAAGCATACAAGATGCCATATCCTATTTATTATCTTGAGACATCCTATATTTGAATGACTATGGCTGATCTAACATCTACCTTGAAATCTCTGTTCAGGCGGAAACTCCGGACTTTGGTACCCATGCTGACCATGGCCAACATCCGGAATCTAAACCCCTGGGATCAAAATGGGCCCATCCAATCTCATTACCTGAGGCAGGATCAGTCCTTGTTGCCACTGAGAAGCTGGACGGGGTCCACGCCTTCGAGAGGACGGTGGTCCTCCTCCTCAGATCTGGAACTAGACATCCGCAAGAGGGTCCCTTTGGGGTGATCATCAACCGTCCACTTAATAAAAAGATAAAGCATATGAAAGCCAGCAACCCGGACCTGTCAACAACCTTGGCTGATTGCTTCTTGCATTTTGGAGGACCCCTTGAAGCGAGCATGTTTCTTGTACGAACAGGAGATAAAACCAAGCTGCCTGGGATCGAAGAGGTGATTCCAGGCCTCGGCTATGGCACCAGGAACAGTTTGGATGAAGCTATAAAACTCGTGATGAAAGGAGTGCTCAAACCACAGGACTTCAGATTCTTTGTAGGGTATGCTGGATGGCAGATGGATCAGTTGAGGGACGAAATAGACTCCCATTATTGGCATGTCGCCGCCTGTAGTCCCAACCTGATCTTTAGTGGGGCGAGGGACTTGTCCGAGAGCCTATGGGAAGACATCTTACAGCTGATGGGCGGGCAGTATTCGGAGCTGAGTCGAAAACCCAAACAGGATATTTGAAGAGAAAGTGACTAGCTTTCAGGCACTGGATGGGGTTTGAGGCGAAGCTGAAGCTGTACATAAGCTTGGGAATTGAGGATTCCTTCCTAATAACGGTAGATAGCGTTCTGATTCCTTCCTAAACTATCTACTTGTTGTATCATTAACATGTTAAGACTTTGCTTCCCTAGTGTATGATATCAAGGTTTGGAAAATCACCCATTTTATTTTATTTTTATTTTTATTTTTTTTGATAAGTAAGAATTTAGATAAGGTCGGTAGGGTCCCTACTAGAGCATCATCCAAAGGCATCTTTGCGGAGGAGGATATTGAGATTCCTGTCTGGCCGAATCTCTAGAGAGGCATCTGCGTGGAAGAGTTGCGAGATGTGATCAACACATTGTTGGTCTCCCGAAAGCAATGTGTGAACTTTGAATGAATGAATGAATGGATTGCTATTATTCCTTGTTTAGGTTTACATCAAATGTATTAAGTTATTAACCAAAAAAAGGGGGCTCTATACATCATGGGCATACATGTATGTTCAGTTGTTCATATTTTCAGCTCCACCATACAATTCATCTCTCATCTTCAACTTCCGGATTGTCGATTACCCACTGCTCGGCTGCTCCTCGGAGCAGAGTTGCTCGTCCTGAGAAATATGGTGGTTTGAGCTCTTTCATTTCCGAGCATGAGATCAATCAATGTTCTTCAAATTTTTCCATTTTTCCATTGATTGAATACCTGACTGCTTAAGTCAGATGAATGCAGGGCCATAAGCTTCTGATCGGTAGCTGCAATGCAATCACCACTCACTTCATCCACTGTTGTCGATAATTTGTGACTGTCCGTTGCCAGCATTGGTCGTCGTCCTAACCCTGGATTTGCGAACAGCCTGCTGGATCAGCCTTTCGTGCTCCTTGAGCATTTCCTCGATGTTTCCTTCGGTTGGCATCAGTGGTCCCGAGTATTGCATTTTGTTTTTCTTCCGAATGCAGACCTTGTTTCGTTTCCAAATGAAGAATCAGAACACATAATGAAAAATGCATAAGCAGCGGTAAAAGATGACATTTTTCAAGCAAAAGAAGCCACTTACTGTTGAAGAGTCATTCTCTCGGGACTCAACCCTGAGCAATGTTGGCATGTTTGTTGACGAATCATCTAAGGCGTGACCATTGGGTTGGACGTCGTCATCTTTGGCCTTCCTCGTCCTAGATGACCCCGCTGCATTCAGGTGATTCATGGTCCTGCAATGAGACAAAGGATCCTCCAAACTTCGCTTACGCGTGTCAACAGTGAGGACTCCGTTGCCACTTCCAACAGCATTGCAGTTCATATCCCTGCTTTTCAGATTTGTTTTCCCCTTAGCACCATTAAACTCCACAGTAATTCCAGGTTTCAATTCTCTTACGGATCCTTTAGCGGATCCAGATACTTGTCCCTTAACTTCCCTAGCCTTCCTCCTGGTAGTGCAATGCATGAATTCATCAGTAAATATAGAATCTTTTCAGGGGGAACAGACGATGAGACACACGGAACTAGCTTAATTCTTCCATCATGATTTCAACTGTTGAGATGTTTAAAGAATCTGAACTAGTCGAAATCCTTCATGCTTGAGAAAGCTATAGTCACACACTCGAGGTAAGATAGATGATGATAGAAAAAGCTCTTATAGACAAAGCATTTGAAAGGGCTTGGCTAGCATAGGCAAGTGACTCGGGCCAAGCAGAGTTTATAACTATATGCTGACAAGTGTTGAGAATTACCTTCTCTTTACTTCGCGGAATTTAACATCCAACTCTTTTGCCGGGGGATATTTAGGTAAACTTGACGGATCACAAGGAAGTGGCTTTGTAGTGAAGAACTAAAAACAAGGGTCAAATGAAAGAAATTAGGACCAATAAATGAACAAAGACACACAGGTTGAAAAATATCTTATCTTGTCAGCAAATGACGATAAAGCTATGCAGATGTGCAAGTGAAGTTGAGAAGACAAGTGAAAAGCTACCTCACTCTTGAGAGCAGAAGACGTGTTTCCTCTTTTCTCTGGTTCGATAGCAAGGAGAACATCAGCCAGGGCTACAGCAGAAGGAGGGAAGTCCTTAAACGTCTCTGCCACACGACGTTCATATGGCTGTGTTGGCTTAAAACTAGTTGCATAAGGTAACTTTGACTTCTTCCAATAATCACCAGAAGGCGAACCACATAGCTTAAAAATTTTGTGCATTTGCTCCACCTGTAAACATTTACAACTCATAAGCAATGATATAAGAAGTATGCATAAACCATCCTACAAATAAATTACTCATGTGCATTTCATTTTTTGTGATTAGATGGAAAATCAGAATCTAGAGGAAGTGAAACTAGAAGATCTTCTGCGACAAGTTTGAACAAGACTGAGGGTAAAGATATTCATGGCTGAGGCTGACCTCTGTTCTTCCAGGCATTATTGGCTTCCCAGCAAATAGCTCGGCAAGGATGCAACCGACACTCCACATATCCACAGCAATACAGTAATTTGTGGAGCCCAGCAAAAGTTCCGGGGCCCTGTACCACAGCGTTACGACTCTACTAGTTAAAGGCTTTTCCTGATCAGGCCTGAAGGTAGTGGCAAGACCAAAGTCTCCAATCTTAAGTACACCGTCGTTGTTTATTAGGAGGTTTGAGCCTTTGATGTCCCGGTGCAACACACCACGACTGTGGCAATGCTCCAGCCCTCGCAATAATTGTTGCATGTAGCATTTGATCTGCAAGTTCAAGAATTTGATATTTCAGGCATTCATCAAAAGTGCTTACAAGTAACACTTTAGCAACAGGCAAAAGTCCATGGATTATGTTCAAGAACTCCATTCATGAAACTGTGAGGAAAGAGAATCAAAGGGAAACGATAAATGAGGTTTTGTGACCCATACCTGTGGCTCTGTGAGCGTATTGCCGGGTGTCCGTAAAAGGCCCACAAGATCATGCTCCATATATTCAAACACGAGGTACAAGCTGTCTGACGTTCTTGAAGTAACCAAACCCTCAAGTTTCATTACATTTGGATGGTCAAGTCTCCGCAGGATTAGGATTTCTCTAGCCATGAACCGAACACTCGCCGGTTCCAGGTTAACAAACCGCACCTTTTTCATAGCAACTATTTTTCCTGTTTCAAGGTCACGGGCCTTATATACACTGCTGTAAGTCCCTTGTCCAATCTGCATATAGTGGCACACCATTCTTATCAACATGACATAATAGAGCAACAAGATGTAGTAATGCTACACCAAAAGACCAGACAGACACTGTTTTGTGATGAAATTTATCTTCATCTTAATTTTAGGTTGCAATATGTAAGCATATGATGCAGTTTCGACCAAAAAAACTTATATATGCACCATGGACAATCTCAATGTGCACCGTGCAGGTGGGCCACCTGTCGAATTGCACCGTAGAACAGGCAAAATCATCAACATGCCTCATGTGAATGATTTTACCAGTGTTTTCAGCGCAGCTCGACTGGTTGGCCCATGCACAATGTGCAGAGGGTCCCTGGAAAATAAAGAAGGATTAGCATTTAAGAGAACCTAGGACAATAGACTACTGAATTGGATGTCGTAATTTGCAGGATCATCATTCATCCAAGGAGAAAAGAGCTCTTAGCACAAGTGACAGGCATAAAAGAGAATGGAATGGAAGAAATCAGTGAGATGACACTAACTTTGCCCAGCTTCTCAAACGAGTCAGCTCTCCGAGGCACCCATCCTTGGATTGCTTCCCCAGCCACTGATGTCAACCAAGACGGCCATCCTGCAGCAACCTGTTCTATTTGCTTTCCGCGTGGCATGCTAACAATCCTATTCATTAGCCTTTCATCATCACCTAAATCCATACGCGCCCCTCTCCGGTGCTGCCCCCTGCCGGGTCTCTCCACAACGACTGCCATTGGCTTCGTATCCGCAGCCTCATTTTTATCCAACGGCCTTTGAGACAAAGGCCCTGAATTCACTTTTTGGGAACCCTTGGATGTAAGAGAACCTGAATTGACTTGTGAGGGATCTCGAAGAGCCCTAACATTTGCCTCATATGTAACCTTTTCATTACTCGGAGGAACATTTATCGTTATCGAAGGCTTGCTGACCTCCCTTTGGCTATCATTGTTGTAGTAATCAACATCTTTGGGAGATGTTTCTTTGGAGCAAATGTCACCCATGACCCAGCTAAAGAATCGGCCTTTTGTCAAACAGGTGGTGTGCAATCCCAAAAAGAGTAGTAGTAGAATTCAAACTACCAGCAATAAGAATCTGATGAAATTGCAGCCAATTTTCAATGCTGAATTGCTGATCTCCAAACGATTCCCATATCTGAACGCATATGAATCCAATTCCAGTAATCAACACCTTTGAACAATCGATCTTCGATCAAAACCCAAACAAAAAAACGCACTGTTTCAGGGTACCTTTGATGTCCTACCAAGAGAGCATCGAAGGAAACCCTGAAACAATGCGCGTGCAATAGATCTTCCAATCAAAAGGAAGATAACACGAAGCAAAAGGAATGATTATAAATGAAGGATTGGCCAAACAATACAGGCAAAATTTGGAGTTGAATGAGTTGGTGGGGAGATGGAAAATCAGCTGAATTGAGGAAATATGAGTTGGTGGGGTCCAGGGTGGGGCCAGCTCCGCAACTCCCATCAATTCAAGTTTTCAAACTGAAAAATTGCAGAGGCGGGGATATTCCTGGGTCTGGGTTTCAGAGCTGGATGACGATGACGTGCGTTGCATTATCATCACGAATGTTATCTCCATAAATTTTCGTCGCATCAGATTTTTATTTTGAACAACCCTCCATTAGTCCTGCCAACGGGCCGTGATTAGGGTCGGCGGATGACCGGGTAGGCGGGTTCGGATCATGGTCGATCTATTTCGAATTGTACAATTATTAACCCATTGAACTTTTTTTTGGTTAAAAGAAGAGTCGGCGCTCTCCGCGCATCTAGACGCGCTTTTATTAACTAGAAAAAGGGCTAAGTAGTCAGCATTTGGGGATAGTCCGACCCCTCACATCATTGTGCAGAAAGTTTAAAACACCCTTCAGACAGGTCAAATAATTAGATAAACCAATTTTATAAGAAAAAGCTATGCTAGTGAGGAAATCTGCGGCCCTATTGGCTTCACAGAAGATATGACGGACCTGGATATTTCAGTTCCTTTGCAAAAAACATTGGCACTTAGAGATCAGGCTAGCGAGCGTCGAGCGGGTGGCATCACTGCATTGGAGCCTTTAGGAGGGTGGATACCAGCTACGAATCCGTCTCCAAAATCACATTTCTATATCCCCCATCCCATGCTAGTGTGAGACCCTGTACAACACCCAATAATTTCGATGTCGGGACTGTACATGATCCCACATTCATAACAAAGCCTCGCTGCCACTCGCCCACAATATTCCTAATAAGCCCCACAGCTGAAGCCCTTACATCCTGCCTGACAGCACCGTCCGTATTGACCTTGACTCATCCTTCCTCCAGCTTCTCCCAAGCAATTAAAACCTCTTTCCTGCTCTTCCTTGTCGTAGTGCCATTTGCTTCCTTCTTGCTGCCCTTGTACTCACTCGCGCGATCCAGCACAAACGTGGCCTTGCATCCCTTCCAATCTTGGTTTTGAAATACCCGGGCGTTCCGCCACTAACAAATCCACCAGAGCGCACCTACAAAAACGCCATTCCAAACAAGGCCATCGCTGACATGAGTCGAGTTAGAAAGGTTACCTCTTATCCAGGTCGTGAAAGGCTTGTCGTAGAAGTCCCTTTGCACCCGACTAGCCCGTAGCTTTCTCCACACAACCTCGGCCTCCTTGCAGTCTCGGAAAAGGTGGATCATTGTGTCCTCCTTGCCAGGACAGCTCCCACACCAAGGCATATCATCAATATGACGTTGCGTTCACTCCGCATTAGTCAAAACAACCCCTCTCATGCACCTCCAGGCAAAGACCCAGATTCGCTCCTGAATCGCCAACTTCCAAACAGCCTTGTAGGCATGCTGGTCATTATTTAAGAGCCCAGTCGTCCCACGCAAAAGCTGGTATGCGGAAGCAACCGAGTAGTCACTGTTGTTCGTGAACCTCCAACCAAGACCATCCCCATCCCTATTGTGCTCAATAGGGAGATTCTAACGTCGGCAGGCAGGACGCCAACAATCATCTCCCACTTCCAGCAATCGTGCTCGGCTGCTCGCTCCAGAAGTCGGCCACTACCATCTCAAGCTCGGCTGGGGTGATTGTCCTTGATGCATACTTCAACAGCGGGTCATCCAGAAGCCACATGTCCGCCCAAAATTGGATGCTCTCTCCGTCGCCAAGCACCCATTTCACTCCCTTGTTAACCACCTCATGAACCCTTATGAGAATGTTGTTCCAAGTGTGCGAAGGGTTCGCAACCACGGAACCCGAATCCTTCATGTACTTCCTCAGGTCCTGTTAAACCTAGATCTAGCAGATTCGATCCAACACGAAAGTACTCAATCACACACACAAGAACACAACGAGTTTTACGAGGTTCGGATATGAATATCCTATGTCCCTAGGGCCTCAAGAACAAGGCCCTAAATCCACTATGATAGTTATGGCAATTACAAGAGTACAACGAAGAACAGATCAAACGAATGAATCTAGACTAGGGAAATACAGGAGAACATCAACTAGACAAAGGTTCAAGAAAACCCTCTGATAACCACACGTCGACAGAGACAGGCGATATCGAATACGCCTTTCAGAGATCTCAAAGCTCCAACCACACCAACGAAAATGGCACCGCAAACGGAAGCGAGGTAGCTTCTCCTGTACTGGAATCCGTCTTCTCCTTCTATTCCCTCTCTCTCTCTTGGAGGAAGAACACCACTCAAAAACCCTAGATCGATCTCCAAGCTCTCTCTCTTTCTCTGAAGGTGGAATGAATAGTAAGAACCGAAGTGGGCAGCTAGGGTTAGCTATTCGGATATATAGTCAAGCCTTCAACCCAAAAATGTTGTGTCTCAAGGAAGCTCTTAAAGCATCCATCGGGTAACCCTAATGAGCTTCAAGAAATGTATGGGCCTTCAAGCCCAGTTGATATCCGAGCCCAGTATGTATGACATATGTTATGAAATAACATATATCACAATACCCATGCTCTACAAGCCATCATGGACCCAACTTAGGTTCGAATGGCTAGGAACTGACTCGAACCATATAGTCTGATGTCCCACAAGCCTATTCTCACCTAAGGGTTCCAAGTTGCTCTATAGTCCTTGTCATGCAATTCTATTACATTTGATCTAGTTCTTAGTACAAGTATAAACTTATACTAACAATTGCCCTCCTAATTGCCATTTACATATCATAGAACATTAGGATGAAACTGTAGAACACAACTCCAACCCAGTCACAGGATTTAGGGTATACTTCTCCATCGTCGGCCCTAGCCTTTAGCTTACTTTGCCTCCTCGATGTGCAAGGACTTCCTGCAGAACAGGAACTTGTCCTTTGGCACTATCTTGGTCCCAAAGTCTGCTGGGTTGACATCACCACTGATCTTCTTCACATTCACAAGCTGCTCTTCTACTTTTTCACGTATGGAGTGATAGCGTACGTCTATGTGCTTTGTTCTCTTGTGATACATCGGGTCTTTACACAAATACAAAGCACTCTGATTGTCAATGTGTAGGGTTGCCTTGTAAGGCCTTCCTTCTATTTCCTTGAGCAGTCCTTGTAACCACAAAGCCTCCTTGCAGGCTTCTGTTGCAACAATATACTCTGCCTCTGTTGAGGATAGAGCCACAATGGGCTGCAATTGTGCCTTCCATGATACACAGGTACGAAACCATGTAAACATAAATGTTGATGTAAATTTCCTGTTATCTTTATTGCTTGCATAATCTGAATCTACATAGCCATATAGATTGTTGCCTTAGTGACATCTCTGGCAATCGTTATAACTGGATCACCATCGCGTTTCTCCACACACCTTCTAGCGCCTCAGTGACATCTCTGGCAACCGTTATAACTGGATCGCCATCTAGAAACGAAGTGGTGATCTTCCCTTCAAGGAACCCGTCATCCAACTTCGCCTTCAGATGCCCTAACCCCCCGCCACCATAGAATGCCTCCTTCCAAGAGGGTTTTGGTTGCAGACTGGTATGCAGATTACCTCCCACCACTGTATCCGTCTGCATCGGCTCGGGACGGCCCCTTCCGATATTGAAGACGAATACCTCGTTACTCATAGGCGATGTCTCCATTGAGACTCTCGCCTCCGCTTCCACCCCTTGAACCAAACCACCCTCCCCCCAGGAGGCGGATCGGCCAACCTCGTCGGGGGTATAGGCTCCACCATGCCGGAGATAGATCGAAGCAGAACAGATCACAGACAATTAGGGTTTCAGAGAATCACATTAAGTTAATTAACTTTGTCACCCGTGACTTATTAACTATTAACCCATTGAACTTGCAATTGGGTACACGAATGAGTAGAATAACTGTCCATTTGTTATAAATTAATGATCCTAAAAAGGGTATATGAAACGCGATTAGATGAAACTAGTGTAATACATGTGCCTTAAAGATGCTGGATTTGTTTAAAATATTATTCAATTATATATTTGATTCGAACGTCATTCTATATATCTATATACTTATTTATAAAAGGAAAAAATGCACAACATAATTGTTTTGAATTTATAAAATAGTTGAAAAGAGATACAATATTATTAATAAAAATAATAATTAAATAAGGTAAAGTAGTAATAAACTCAAACACATCCTATAATATAATTTAAAATACATACATAATTATTATCATTACTACACAACTAAAAGTAAAAAACAAAATTAGCTTAACATATAATGATAATTAAAAAGGTAGTATATGAAAGATGATTAGATGAAATTAAATGAGCTAATTTTTTACTAAAATATATACACCAAAAATCAATTAAGACGGTAGGGTCTAACATAGCGGCCTAGCACCAAGAACCAAAGAAAGTAGGTGGTTAATAATTAAACCACTAAAGAGTAACGTCGCAACGTTGTTTAAGTTGAGTCTGTTGGATCCTGAGTGACTAACACCGTGACCTCCGTACGTCGTCGACCGCCCTCCACCGCCTTCTTCTCCTTCGCCACCATGAGCGCCACCACCATTGCCGAAACTTCCTCCGCCTTCAAAACCACCACCACCTCCACCTTCACAGAGAATCTCGCCGGCGCCGCCATGACCACCACCAACGCCATCATTCTTCACCGTAGCCGATGAATTCTCCCTATTATCCCCTTTAAATTTCGGAACAACACAAAACACATTAAAATTATTAAATATTCTTCAAATTACACTACTACTGCTGTCTAGATGACGAGGCAAGTGTCTAGGTAGATTTAAAACAAACTTTAGATCAAATTTGATTATTTTTTTATATTTTAATGTAAAGCACATCTTAATTAATAATTCATATAATATAATAGGTTTGTCTAGGTGTATGAATTTAGACTATATTTCCGTCTAAAAACTGGTCTATACTTAAAAATTCCTAACTGCCCTAATCCTACGGAGGGATAGAGAGCGGGTACTTACCTAGAGACAAGAGAGGATGAGGATTTGTGAAGCAGCAGAAGCAAAATCAGCACTAAACCCATTGATTTCTTCATCTTCTTAATTCTTCGATCTCTCAATCTCTCTCGATGTGTTTTGCTTCGTTTCAATGGAGTATATATTTGCATGTTTTAAATCATCGCCGGCCAATACAAGGTATAAATAGATCTCGATTCGGCTGCCTTATCTATACAAATATATTGATCTAGATATAGATTTAAAATTTGCTGATAAATACTTTTTTAACAAGGAATGTTAACTTAATTTTTTATTCCGCTTGATTGATTTTAGCGACATAGAATCCATTGAACGTACAATCATCATCAATATTATATATATTAATTATATCTATTATTTATCTATTATATATATATATATAATAAATGAGATATGATTTTATCAAATTTTATCCGGCTCTACTTAATCAATATAAGAAGATATGTTTAAGATAAAATTTAATTCAATTTTATTATATATGGATAAGATTTTACCAAATTTTGTGCATTTGTAGGATATTGCAAAAGACTTGGGAGACTATTAGATGGGAAATATTTTGAGAAAATTTGCGCCGAATCACCCTCTCGCTCCTCCTCCTTCCTCGCTCCTCCTTTTTTCGTGCTCTTTCGGTATGGCGATTCAGAGTTCAGATGCTATCGGAGATTCCATGGACGCCGATTCACACCGCTGCGAGAGTAGTTGAGAGATCTCACCGTCTCTGTCCCGCCCCTTCTCCTTTGGCGTTCCAGCGGCGGCGCTACCACCACCGCCACATCTACCACGGTCCACCACCGCCATGGATAGAGGAATCGCCGACGATTTCTGATGCTTCCGAATCACCGACGATTTCATCCAGAGACAGCAGCGAGGGATGGACAAGGAAGTTGCGGATGAGCGGCGTTGTCTTCATCTAGAGACAGCGCTGATCTGCTCCGGCCTGCGTTCTTCCATATCTGCCGTGGCTGCCAGATTTGGACTGTGTGCGATTGTGATTGCAGGTGAACAGAGGGACCGTGTGCGATTGTGCTTGTGATTTGGACTGTGTGCGATTCCTGCCGGAGGCGAAGCTGAGATCACGACAGTTTCGGCGCTGCTCACCATGGCCACCGGAGGTGCTTCACAAACAGCTTCTAGGCGAGGGACACCATGCCGACGCCGCCGACTCCGCCGACGCCTTCAAACATAGATCCATATGTATGTGTCCCATCCTTTCGTGAATTTCGTTATTGCGTGGACGCCTTCGAGCACAGATCCATTCATTGCTTCGTTATTGCGTGAATTTGCTTCTGAATCCTATTTTCTGTGCGATTGATATTTGTACTAAATTGGTGGTTCATTTTTTGATCCAATTTTGGGATTATTGGTTGTCTCCAGAGTTCAATTTTGGAACTAGTTATCAATCGATGGATTATTGAAATTCCGGAGTGAGATTACCTGGTTACTTTTTGATTTAGGTTTGATTTGATTACAGATAGATGGAGTGAGATTACGCCGGGAGACTTGCTGCAGTTTAGTGGTAATGTCATATACAAAGCCAAGGTCAATTTGTTGTTTTCTATTTACTGGGATTTTCCAGTTTCTACTCTATCTGTTGTTTTCTCTTTTTGGCAATATATGCCTTGATAGAATGCATTTATACCATAGCAGCAAAAGGGAACTAGCCAAGGTCAATTGGGGATTAGGCTCTTCTGCAGTGCTAGGTGCTTGGTGATGAGTACAATAGCAGCAAAAAGGGAACAAATGCATATGTGATGGGGGTTAGGCTTTGTGTTTTTAAGTTAATTATTTTTAGCTACTGATTTTTTTAGGTTGGTGACTTTTTTTTGAGTAATGCAATTCGTCTTCAATTTATATGCTTGAGTCCTTAAAAATTGATTTGTTTTATAGTGCTGACACCGTTTTTATGCGTATTTTTTAGTGCTGACATCGTTTTTATGCGTATTTTTTAGTGTTGACATCATTTTTTGTGAGTAATGCAATTTATCTCCAATTTATTTTAATGCTGACATCGTTTTTAGTTTGATATTATATATGTAGGTATATATGTATGCTTGAGTCCTTAAAAATTGGTTTATTTTTTAGTGCTGACATAGTTTTTATGCGTATTTTTTAGTGCTGATATCGTTTTTAATTTGTTATTATATATGTAAGTATATATGTATGCTTGACTCCTTAAAAATTGGTTTATTTCTTAGTGCTGACATCGTTTTTATACGTATTTTTGTGTAGGTATATATTTGCTGACATCGTTTTTGCAATATAAGAGATGGATGAGGAAAGAGGTCAGCATTGTCGGCGTCGAAAAATTCTTTGTTTTAATTGTTTACCGTTATTCTTTGTTTCTCACTACCAAAAATAAAATAAAATATTCGTTTCTTTTTTTTTGGTAGAACACTCCTTTGTCTCTTTGTTCTCCCCCTTTTATATTTTTAATGGCTTAATACGTCAAATATATTGATCTTCGATGTCATCATTGTCGGCGTCAGCATCCTCGTAGAGGGTGTGAACAATGCTGACGTCAGCATTCCCGACGTCATTGTCGTCGGCGTCAACATTCTCGTAGACGGCGTCATCATTGCTGATGTCAACATTCCCGTCGTCAGCGTCAGCATTGACACGTGGAACAAAAAAACTTCCTTGTAAACGGTGTCAGCATTGCTGACGTCAACATTTCCGACGTCGGCGTCAGCATTGGCGCACGAAAAAAAAAACAAAAAAACCTTCCTTGTAAACGGTGTCAGCATTGCTGACGTCAACATTCCCGACGTCGGCGTCAGCATTGGCGCGCGAAAAAAAAAAAAAAACCATCCTTGTAAACGGTGTCAGCATTGATGACGTCAGCATTTCCGACGATGACGTCAGCACTGACGCGCGGGAAAAAAAAAACTGGCGAGGGGGGCACAAAGGGGGGGCACACGGGGGAAGGGGGCAAATTGGGATGTATAGTTTTGCAAAATTCCCAAAATTTTGTATATTTGGCTAATTTGGCCTTCATATTTGTATATTTGGTAAATCCTCCCAAATATTTTTGGCCGGTTATCACATTCTCAAGTAACTATGATCTCGGATAATGTCACCAAAAAAGTTAGAAAAAAATAAATATATTTCAATATATTTTTATGTTGAACTAGAGAAATAAATTAAAACTGGGGTCGTAGTAGTGTGTACGTATCGAGGTGTATCCTTCCTCCGGAAGAATGATTCCTTGGAGGTTCGTCCTCACTGTTCACATGTGACTCTTGTCTCTTGATGTGCCGCTGGCCTACGGTGCTACTTCAGGGTTGTGCTTGGCTTCGTCTTTCATCTACGTCCTCGTCTTGTTCGGTTTAGTTGTGTTTTATTTCACATTTGTAGAGTTTTGACCTGTATTTTGCACCATTCTTATATTTTTATGTTTGTTTAAATGGTTACCTGTCTACCGACTTGTCGGTCCTCGTCGGGAATTTGTTTCTTCTTCTCTTCCTTTCTTTTTTTAAGCCCGTTTTTTGGGCTCTTGTTGTTCTTAATTTCAATCTCCTCTTTGAGAATTTTAGTCTATGGATTTGTCCAGATTTTTGGGGTTTGCTCGCCCCTTCTTTCTTTTTAGTGCCATTGACCACCCATTTGAGTTGATTTGGCTAATCAGTTTGTGTCTTGATTTGAAGTAATGCACTCCGGTAGCGGTATCTTCGAGTGACAATGGTCTCTTCCAACTCGACCGTGGATGGGACCATTTCCTTACTCTTCATGGCCTTGGAATGGGTAGTGCCATAATGTTTTTTCATACGGGCAAGGCTTTATTCAAGGTTTGCCCGCGACGTGATACTGGAGATGGCGCGGTCCTTGGCCATTATGAGTCCTCTTCAAGCGGGTCCTGCTGACTTTTATCAGGGAACGAAGTGTATTTGTAACTTTTCTTACGCGTGTTTTTGTACGTACCTTGGATTAGAAGTGTGCCCTTTATCTATCAAGTTTAATTTTGACAGTGTTCCTTTGTCATAAAAAAGGGGTCTTTTATTCAACATTACAAACAAAGAAACTTTAGCGTGCGGAATATGGTGTCCTTATTAATCTAGTAGCCCAAACTAGAGCCTACTTCATGGCCACATTATTTCTAGAAAATTTAAAGACATCCGCGCCAAATCAATTTTTAGAACTAGGACCGACCTCACGGCTACATTATTTTTTGGGAAATCATGGGTATCCTGCCTCCCCGTTCTCGTCACTGTCTGGGCTGACGACGTTGACTTCAAAGATGGAATCTCCCATGTAGGTGAAAATTAAGGCCGATCCCACATGAACTCGATATGCTTGAGTGAACTCAGGCCATCCTTGAGTCAACCAGAAAAGGCCATCTCCATCTCTTTCCACCTTGACTTCATGTTCCTAGTTGGAGCGGGACCAGAGTCTGGCGAGGGTGTGCGCGTCTTCTTCAGTTAGGACATACATTAGTGGGAGTCGGAGCGTTCAGAATTGCTCTTCTCTCATGATGACCCGATAGAAAGCTCATGGTGGTGTTTCGGGATCCATTTTTTGAGGAATGTTCACCTCCTCACCCTCTTTCGTTTCTTATATTCGCTATGAGTGGCTTTTTTGCCTCGTGTGTATCACCCTTGGACGCGGGCCGGGCCAACTTTCCATATCTCCGTGTTGCATCTTGAATAGTTGTTTTTGACGGGATGGCCTTCTGTCCCAAATGGACACGTGTTATTGTTCCTGTAAAGTAATTGCACGCATCTGACATGCGATTCTTATCTCTTTTGGTTACTGTTTCCCCGTGGTTGATGGGACAAGAATGAAGATCGTGGATCTTTCTTACTGTTTCAGGATGCGAGGATCCACAATAGTTCCCCCTTTAGCTTTCAGGGCTGACATGGCTCCGGCGCATCGAGCTCGTTGGGCTTTCTTCCAAGCGATTGATTACCCAGAACAATTTGAGCGGATGGTAAGATTTTGGTCTCTTTTTTTTTCCTCCGTTCTTATTCCGCGGACTCTTTTTTAATCTTATATTTTCCTCATCCTATAGCTTATGCCGCTCAGATTTTAGGAGGAGTATGAGGACGCTATTCCTGATCAAGTTCTACTCTCTTCCCACTTGTTGAGAGATTTTCCAATTTTCGTCAAGCGGCTGGACTCTGGGCTTCTTTACTTAGGCCGCGGATGGAATGACTTTGTCGAGTCGCACGGTTTTTAGGTGGGTGTGTCCATGGTTTTAATCCATAAAGGTTACGCGTGTTTTAATGTCCGGGTGATGGATCCAGATGAGGGGGAGCGGGTGACTGATCGTGTCGATCCACCCACGCGAAACTCGGTCTCCAATGGCTTCTAAGCTTAATCAGTTTTTTGCTTGTGCCACCAATTTAACTTTGCTCTATGACATAATGTGGTACTAAAAGCTACCCCCGTAGCTGCTGGTTCTTGTGGCTTTTCTTTAATGTATCATCACTTAATCAGTTGTTTGTGCGTTTGGTTGTAACTAAATAATACTTACGGTTTGACTTGTGGATTTCTTTCTGTTTGCTTGTTCATCTATCCTTTTGAGGTTACCTTCGGTCACGGGTTCTTATCCTTTTAAGTAGGTGATCACAATTGTTGCTACAGTTGTTGTGAATTATGAACCGCCTGATTCTGAGTTTTCCAGAGTTATGGATGTTGGCCATGTGGACGAGATTCGCGGACTGTCCCCCTGACTTCACTTCGTCATCATACATCATTCACGGGCCAACTTGTTATGTATGGCCTGGTGACATTTTTACTGGCCTGTTCATGTTGGGCCAAGTGTGATTTCATACCGGATTCAATCCCCAACTTTTTTATTTTTTCGATAACTTGTTTATGCTTGCGCTGTATGTTCTCTAGTTGTTTAAAGTCCCAGCTTGTTCACCTGGGCGGCCTATATGAAGGGAGAAGTGCCGTGGTGTTTTTACCCACTTATTTAGTCTCTTTTACTAGCATTTCTACTCCAGACCGGTCGAGTTGGACGTTCTTTGAACCTATCCGTTTCCCAGAACAACTACATCGCTTGGTGAGTTTTTGTTTTTTGAAACTTTTCTTTCCTGTCTTTCCTAGATTTCACGTTTCCTTGGGACTTTTGTTTGTCATTTCAGTCCCTACCGTTGCGTTTTGAAGATGAATTCCGCCCAGATCTCCCTAGGAACATTCTTCTGTTGACTCGGATTCTTCGTGACTTTTCCGTGGAAATCATTCGCGGAGATTATGGTGTTCCCTTCTTTGGCAAAGGTTGGAACGATTTTGCATGTTCGCATAGTATCGATGTCGGTTCTTCGTTAACTTTTATTTACAGAGGAGGGATTCGTTTCGAGGTCCGTATTCTGGACGCAGTGCGAGACGAGGTGGACGCGGAATGGTCTCCTCCTCAATCGGGGGGTCCGCCTTCAAATGGATTTCGTTTGAGCCAAGATAGGACTCGTCTTATTCCGTCTAGGCCCAGGCGGAGGTGAATAGCTAACTTTCATAGGGTGCTTCTTATTCTTCTCTCCTGTATGAAGCAATGTTTGGTCGTATGCTGTCTAGTTTATGATGACTATAGGCTGCGGTTGCGGTTGCGGTTTTTATGGTAATAAATTTCTTATGTCTTTTGGGTTTTATGACTTGGTTTACACTTAAACAAACATTTCGCGACTAAAAGACCTATCGCAGAACGGAGCTCTAGTTATTACAAGACCCCCCCCCCTTTTTTTAAAAAAAATTTAAGGTGTTGATCGGGGGCTCGACGCGGAGCAGAGCTCCAGCGTAACAGGGATTTGTTGAATTTTCTCTGAGAGACCAAAGCTTCGATCGGAGGCCCGACGTGGAGTAGAGCTCCAGCGTCATAGGGGAATCTAAGGAGATGGAATGCTTTTTTTTTTGCCAGAAATGGATGGAATGATTTGAAGGGAAGAGGAAAGAAAAGTGCATAATGGTTAGCTGGTGGATCTACTATGAATTAGGTTCAACCTTGTTTATTGATTTGTGTCTAGTTTAATGTTCTTAAAGCTAATGGTCCAAAAACTAGTTAAAATTGAATACAGTATCTAGAAAATCCTTAGTTGAATGTAGAGAGAATTAGGGGGCATAGATTCACAACATAAAGGTTAGATGGGACATGTAAGCTGAGGTTATTACTTTGACATATAGTTGAAGGGAATTTTTTTTTGCACAACTCATTCAGTGCGTGATTGCTAAATTCTGCTCCTTTGACCTGTCCAACTTATTTTTTTATTTGCTAAACTTATTTATTGTTTGTGCTTACTTTAACTATGTGGTTATTTTTTATTCAGTAGTCCCATTAAAAATAAATGAACCATTATTTTGTTAGGTTATATTCTATGAGCAAGATTGGAATCCCCGGGTGGATCGTCAAGCATTGCAACGTGCACATGGATAGGTCAAAATGAACAATGTCTTATCTATAACCCTTGCACAAAAAGTTCAGTGGATTCAAATGCATCATTGTGCTTCTGTTTTGGCTCCAAGTTCAGTTGATTCAGGTACCGCGCTCGTAATGGTGTGTTTCTAAACATTTTGTTTTGCTTGAGAACCTTCAAGACAATTTTTACGGATGATTTTGTAAGAATAATTAGGGCTATCCTCTTATAATCAGGTTATGATCACATACTACAGATTACAAACATCTACTCCTAACTTTCTCTTATCCATTTTTTTACCCTGCTCGCAATGGTGCATTATTCTAAACATTTTGTTTTTGCTTGATAACCTTCGAGAGAATTTTTACGGATGATTTTGCTCATCGTGCTCTGGATGCAGGAAGTTGTTGAAAAAGTGGAATAGGATTTTGGTAGGATATTGAGAAGCGGTGGTTATCCTGCGTATTTGGCTACTCGATATGTACATATATTTTCTTTTAGCTTCGATGTTGAGAAGCTTAATATGTACATTAAAAAGGATGTTGTAGCTCGTTAGGTGACTACTGAAGTTGGTTGTATGTTAACGTATATATTGTATGTTTTATAAGTTAATTAAAATATTAATCTTTTCGTTTCCATAAGAAATATTGTCTTTTATCGAGCAAAAGGTCAAAACTTTCCACGTCTAACACATGTTTTTACATTATATTGCTAATATAAACTGATACATATTGATAACAACAACATCGTCATAAATAGCTAGAACAATGTTGAATAATGCAAACACATCATTTTTTTAGAAATATACCGATGTGAATAGGAGTAACAACATCGGTTGTGCACATATTTCATGTTGTATATTATCTGAAAACAATATAAAATCACAAATTATATATATGAAATTAATATACACGTAATCAATATAATAAACAAGATGTATATTTTGTTTTAATACATTGGTTATTTTAAAAAAAAGTGATGTGAAAGTCAAATTTTGGCTTGGTGCGGACATGTTCAAAAACTTATAAATGAAAAATAACGAGGGTTTAATAACAATTGAACATGTAATAAACAAAATCGAGGGGTTGATTTATATCTATTTTAAAAATAAAATAGATGTTTTAACCAAGAAAAGACATCTGCTTAAAACCGATGTGAAAAGTTTTGATCTTTTACTACACGCACATAGAGATCGGAAATTTTTTTGAAAGACATCTGTTGACAACAGATGTCTAATTGCATTTTTGTAGTAGTGTAGGATCATTCATGACACCCATGTTTGCGACTCGCGAGAAGGCTGTGCTGAGGTTAGAGAGGTAAAAGCATAATATTGAAAAAAGCATTGAGCGATGAGAGAAAGGTGAGAAATCAAAGGAAGAAGGAATGTGGTATGAAAGTTTAAAAAGTACTCCATTTCCCCGGATCATTAGTACCACATGGCCAAAAATTGCCCACTTTAGCCTTTTACCAATCTACTCCTTATTGAGCTTAATTAAAGTCCTCTTGATTATTAATGCTTTGTCACATATAATTTTTTTTTTTTTTGCATAACCCTCATTTTGTGAGTAGATGTTGCTTTTTAATTGCACATGTATGGATTTGTGGCATAGGTACCTTTTCGAGGATGGTAATTGATTGCAGGGACATATGACAATAGATCTAATATGTTGAGAGTTCTGATTCCTTCCCCTGAATGACGATTAAAAGTATTGCTTGAAGACAAGCAAGCTTAAGTATGGGGTAATTTGATGTCCATGTTTTATGCCATGTTTCTATATCTATTTCAGCTCCTTATTTTATCATTTTATATATTCTGGGTTGAGAATATAGCGAATTTGTGTAGTTTATGTTTATTTGCCAAATTATGGAGTCTACGCTAGTTTCTGTTTAATATTGCAGAATTTGGAGCTAAATCGGAGCAAAACCAAGAGACACTGGAAATGCACTCGATGTCCACTGAAGGAGCTCGAAAATCGACGGAAGAGCGCCTGACATCGAGCAAAGCTGAGCACAGAACGGGACACTAAAGAGTAGTCAATATAGACCAATACTGGTCGATATCGACCTATTCGAGTCAAAATTTCCAGGACAACTCGATATGGAGTGAAGACAAGAAGATAGGTCGATATTGACGAACCCAACTCGATATCGACCACAATCAAGTCGATATCCCTGCCAGAGCCGAAATCGAGTGGTTAGAAGACAAATCTGAGCAGACAACTCGATATCGACCTACTTTGGTCAATATCGACCAATCCTCAGCGTCGAAACCGAGTCGAGATCGAGTGTGTGCCGAGAAGATAGAGTGCTTGCAAGAGAAGATATGTGGAATTCTATCAACACCACATCAAGATCTATCAAGTCAAGACGGAATCTATCCACTTAGATATAATTTCCTTATAGATTTAATTGTTTTATTTAAGGTTTTATCTTATGTCTTCTAGATAGATAAAAATAGATAGAGATAGATTGTTCCTTCCTAGATTAGCTAGGGTTGAACACTATAAATAAGGCTTTAGGGGTTGGATTTTAGAATCCAATCCAAGCCAAGCCACAAGAGACAATATAGAGAGATATCGAGTAGAGAGAGAAAGAGAGTAGAGGCCGAGTGCAAGTTGGATAGTGAGAGCGGATTTGGCTTTGTTCGGTTGTAAGATCCAGTTTTGTTTATTCAATGCAATTTATTTTCCAAAAATTATTAATGTGTTTATTCATGATGAAGAGCGAATAGTCACCCAACTACTAGGGTCGGGGTGAACCCGACGGTAGCCATGTGAAGTAAGTGCGAAAAGGTACAATCTTTTGATGCAATTCGTCTTCTATACCTATGAGCATGATTCTTTTGCGAAAGTTGAAGGTGATCCTTGTTTGTGTTACTGAAACGAAAGTGATCTTAATGCAACTTGGATTAATTATGTGAAAAAGGGTTAGTAACAATTAGGGTTTATGCGAAAGCCTCTATATTCCTATTTGTTAATAACGAAAGTTATTTGATGAAAGGCATGATCTTTTATGCCTTTATGTGTTACTTTGCATGGTTATCGTTGTGGTGTTGAAACCCTGGTTCTAGGAGCTTTTAGTTTATTGGATTTATTTCCGCATATTCCGTGTTATTTCTGTGTTTCGTCATTGCGAAGGTTGCGATTTTACACTACAGAGTACTCGACAACAAGCAGTCGATTTCGGGTAAGTGGTCGATATCAAGTGGTACAGGTCGATATCTGTTGTGAACCTAATTTGCCATATTTTACACTTAAGTTTATATCAATTTCTGCATACATTTCATTCATTTGGGCTAAGATAGTACAGAATCTATGTAGTTTATGTTTATTTGCCAAATTATGGAATCTACACCATTAACTTTAACATAAAATAAACTAAAACTTACAAAACTTTCCAAGCGTTCCTCCTCTCTCTCCTCTCTCTCGCCTCCTCTCTCTCTCTCTCTCTCTCTCTCTCTCTCTCTCTCTCTCTCTCTCTCTCTCTCTCTCTCTCTCTCTCTCTCTCTCTCTCTCTCTTCCTCCTCCTCCTTCTTCTTGCGTCCTTAGACGACTTGACTTGAATTGATTGTGAATTGGAATAGTAATTAGGCTTTGCTTGCGAAAGTTGGTTGATCCTAATTAAGAAAAGGTAGAAACAAATTAGGTTTTTATGCGAGAGCCTCTATCACCTAAATTGTTGGAATTTGCGAAAGTTGATTCTTTGATATAAAACATGCATCTTTATGTGATTTATTATCTACACATATGTTTATTGTTGTGGTGATCCTTAACCTTGGAAGTTTGCATCTTTTTTTGTTTTATTTTATTATTTTTATTCGGCACATATTCTATTCGATATCAAACCACCATTCTCCCTCCATCCATCGACATCGACCAAGTCTTACTCGAAGTTGACAACAACCTCCCACCTCTTCCCGCTATCCCTGAACCCCAAAACACACTAAACCTAGAACCGCTGACTTCTCTCCTGAGGACGAACCTGACTCCCCTATACTATAGCGGGGGTCTTGACTATAAATTTATTTGGTCGAGAAACCCTCTCGTCAATTTGTTGTTGCAGGAGGATGGTCAAGTATGAAATAAATATAGAATAAAGATCAGACTGACTTTCCTGTCTCAGCAAATGAATACAAGACTTCCTCCCGTTGTAGTAGAAGGTTGTCAGGATCGAATCCACGAGGAAGCACGTCAGTAGTTCTCAGGTAGCTGTAGATCTCACAGACAAAGCAGCAGAAAGACAGAAATAAAAGCAGAAAAGACAAAGCAAAACAGAAACAAAAGCAAAGACAGAAAATTGCGAAAGAAAGTAAAGAACAAAGCAAAGCAGAAGCTCACTCGATCTCGACAACTACCTACTCGAGATCGACAAAGGCAGTGAAGACAGAAACTGCAAAATCGATGACAACAGCAGAAACTCTACTCGACCTAGACTAGACCGTACTCGATCTCGACTACAGTCCTACTCGAGATCGACGAAGCTCTTCTCTGTATCGACTGGAAGACAGAAAATTTAAATTGCAATTTCCGAACCAAAAAAACTCAGATTTCCGACGAAATAAATTCAATATATAAAAGACTTCCAAGGCCAGGGTATCAACACCACAACGATAACCATGCAAAGTAACACATAAAGGCATAAAAGATCATGCTTTCCATCAAATAACTTTCGTTATTAACAAATAGGCATATAGAGGCTTTCGCATAAACCCTAATTGTTACTAACCCTTTTCACATAATTAATCCAAGTTGCATTAAGATTACTTTCGCTTCAATAACACAAACAAGGATCACCTTCAACTCTCGCAAAAGAATCATGCTCATAGGGATAGAAGACGAATTGCATAACAAGATCTGACCTTTACCGCATCACCTCACATGGCCACCGTCGGGCTCACCCCAGCCCCAGAAGTGGGTGGACTACTCGCTCTTCATTATCAAGAAAGACATTAAATAACAAAAGAAACTAACTTGCATTAAATTAAAGAAAGAAAGCTTACAACCCACAAGACAAATCCGCTTTCGCCTTTCCACCTTGCTTGCCACAAACTCTCTCTCTCTCTACTCCTACTTACTTGAATTGATTGTGAATTGGAATGAATGAAAAACCAGCCCCAAGGGCTTTATTTATAGCCTTCTATTCCTTGCTAATCAAGGATAGAATCTCCTATCTATATCAAAAATTATATCTTAAATGCTTAATGATAAATAAATGCAACAAGGGAATTAAATCCTTAAAGGAAAAGATAAATCTAAACTAGGTAATATGTCTTCATGTTGATAGATCTCCCTTCCATAGATAGACTTGATCAAATTTGGATAGAATCTTCGGCCAACTCGACTTTCTTCGTGCCCAAGCAACTCCAAGTCTACTCGGACTGCTCACGTCGACGTGTTTCTGGAATCTGGTCTACTCGATCTCGACAAGGGCTTGTCGATCTCGACTAGGATTCATCGTCGACTGGACTTCTCGGGTGACTCTGCTCGACAGGCTCGGATCTGGGTTCCTAGCGCTCGTCGATCTCGACTAGGTCTCCTCGAGATCGACTAGGGTTCCTCAGCGCCTTCGTCCTCGGCTTCTCGATCAGCTCTTCTTCTCGACTCCGGGTGTGGCGTCTAGGCTTCGTCGATCTCGACTAGAGCTTGTCGAGATCGAGTTGTCTTCCGGAGCTGGGTTGGTCTGGCTCAGCTTTCTCGACCAGGCACTGTCGACCAAGTCTGCCCGGGCTCTCTACTCGAGATCGAGTAAGGTGTACTCGACATAGAGTAGCTTTGGCTTCGGCTCGGTTTGTCCTGGTTCTGTACTCTCGGATTCTGGATTTCTGTAGTTGTTTTCCGAGCTTTTCTGACCTTCCTTAGAGTTGCTGTAAAATGCCTCGAATTCTGCGAAATTAAACAGAAACTGGTGTAGATTCCATAATTTGGCAAATAAACATGAACTACATAGATTCTGTACTATCTTAGCCCAAATGAATGAAATGTATGCAGAAATTGATATAAACTTAAGTGTAAAACATGGCAAATTAGGTTCACAACAAACACCCCATACTTAAGCTTGCTTGTCCTCAAGCAATACTTTTAATTGTCATTCAGGGGAAGAAATCAAAACTCTCAACATCTTAGATTCATTGCCATATGTCCCTGCAATCAATTACCATCCTCGAAAAGGTACTAGTGTCACAGATCCATGCATGTGCAATTATACAAAAGCAACATTTACTCACAAAAGGAGGGTTATGCAAAACATTCATTCGTGACAAAGCAACAATAATCAAGAGGACTTTAATTTAAGCTCAAATAAGGAGTAGATCGGTAAAAGGCTAAAGGTGGGCAATTTTTTGGCAATGTGGTGCTAATGATCCGGGGAAATGGAGTATTTCCAAACTGAATTTCCACATCCCTTCTTCCTTTGATTCATCACCTTTCATAATGCTTTTTTCAATAATAATGCTTTTCCCTCTCTGACCTCAGCACTGCCTTCTCGCGAGTCGCAAACATGGGTGTCATGAATGGCCCCGGATACTTAGTGCGTCGGACTCCTCACCTGGTGTCCCATCTCGCCAAACTATTATCTCAGCGAGCAGGGTCGATCTTTGATCGGATTTTCTTTCACTCATTAAATTTTCCATATATTTCAAACAATTCCGCCAAACTCCAATAATGATAATAATAACACAAACACCATATAACATCTCCATAATGTAACATCATTCTCAACATAATCCCCGGATAAGGTAAAGAATGGCAAATATTTAGATCATGTGGAGCAAATATGAAATAAGGCATATTATGGCTTTTGTGATGCATAAGCATAGGTAAGGCTAGGATTTCAAAATATGAGCATTATATGGAAATATAAAGTCCTCCATCATCTTATCATGCAACATGTCAAAAGCAACTTCAAATTTTACCTCCTTTCATGGTTTTCAAGAAAATAATGCACTTCATTGTGACTTCCCTTTACTAGGCAATTTCATGCTATATCTCTAATGAATCCAATTTTGCATCGTCGAGTTCAATATAAGGTTCCATGACACTTATCAAAATTTTCAATGGGGGTCATTTTTCTCAAATTTTGGAAATCATGCATATAAGCACATAAATCAATAATGCATTCCAAAATAGCCATGTATAAGAAATAATGCACATATAATGTCAAATATGATCAAATATGCATGAAGTAAGCCCTTCCCCCACCCCATACTTAAACATTACAGTGTCCTCACTGTATAAAAACAAGGGTAAAGAAAGAAACTCACAGGACAAGTGTGCAGGGCCTCTAAATATCGAATGGAATGCCTGAGCCGAGTCCGTTTTTAGCTTGCATCTTATCCATGTACCTGAAAAGTGTAGAAGACATATACCCACAAAAACAAAACCAAAAGTGTTCAAAACCAAAAACAAGCAAAACAAAGTCTCAAAAGTCCTAAAAAGTCTATGTACAAGCTCTAGATTTTAGAGTCGCTAGGCCGACTTTTCCTTTTAGCTCAAGGTGGCATTTGCAGGGCCCATGTAGCTTGGGCCTCAAATAAGACTCCATTCTTGTCCATCAGATGCAATCCTCCAGAATGGATCTTGTTCACCATGAAAGGTCCCATCCGCTTCTTGTTGAATTTATTAGGGAACCAATGATCCTTTGATTTAGAGACATAGAGCTTGTCTCCAACTTCATATTCCTTGGGCTCATCATTGGATATCCTGCATAAGCGCACATACCAAGGCAAACCTCTCCCATGTATAGATAGATCTTTAATGGAAATAGGAGAAGAAAGATCCATACCTTGGCTTACCTTCGCAGAGACGGAATCGGGAACCACGGTGTTTGGTCGACCTCGACTAGGGCTAGTCGATCTCGACAAGGCTGCAGGTTTTGGTGGTCTGCTCGAGGATGCAGAAGTCGATGAAGGTGAGGGCTTGTCGACCTCGAGTGGGCTACTCGACCTCGAGTGGGCTACTCGACCTCGAGTAGGGTTCTCCTCCTGGCGGCTGCAGCGTCGAGGAAACAGGATCTGGGGTGGCCGAGTGGTGGTCGATCTCGACAAGCCTAGTCGAGATCGAGGAGGATTCTGGCTCTGGTGTCGTCTGCGTCGAGGAAAGCGCAGTCGAGGAAGAGGAGGGGTGGTCGATCTCGAGTACCCTACTCGAGATCGAGGAGCCTGGCACTTCAGAGTTGTTGCTCGTCGATGCTGGTGCTGGTGGGGTTTTCTGTTTTTGGTCGAGGTCGACTAGGGTCCTCGATGTCGAGGAGCCTTGGTCGATCTTGACCCCATACTTGGTTCCTGTCAAGGCATCCGAAAAATAATTAATCCATAATGATGTACCTTGGTTTGTGTCGATTGGATTTTCTGCGTCCTCCTTTAGGATTGCCATGATCTCCTCCACCTGGGCCTCCATGTCCCTCTTTTCCAGCTCCTCTGGGGTCATATTTCTGACCTTGGGTTCCCCGCAGGTGATGTAGCCAGCTGAGATAGATTTGACCTCTTCCATTGGACCTGTATGTCTTTCAGTTTTATTAAAGGAATACTCAATTACCTCATCGCTGATGTTGAAGGTGAGCACTCCTTTCCTTACGCTTATGTTGGCATCCACCGTCGCCAAGAAGGGTCTCCCTAGAATAATTGGACAAGCAGGGTCTTCTTGCATATCAACAACTAGGAAATCAGCAGGGACAAAGAATTTACCTACTTGTACTGGCACATTGTCCACCATGCCTGTTGGAATGACCACTGTGTTGTTGGCCATGTAAAGTCTAGCATCCACAGGCTCTAGGGCACCTATCTTAATCTTGGACCAAATTGTTAAAGGCATTATACTCACACTAGCTCCAAGATCACATAAGGCATTTATTTTGTATGGACCAAATCCAATAGTTATAGCAAACTTACCTGGATCCGGCCTCTTCTCCAGTATGTCCAAATGGCTGCACTCCTCTGTAATCTCTGCCATTGATCGCTTTTTGCTCAGAATCTCCTTCAGGAACTTGACATAGGACGGCATTTCATTGAGAGCTTCTGTGAAGGGTATGGTGACGTTGAGTTTCTGAAGCATCTTGATGAAGCGCTGAAATTTCTTTTCTGCTGGGTCCTTTGGAGATTTTGTGGGGAAAGGCAGCTTCTTTTTCTGATTCGGAGCCAGAACAGACGTCGGAGGTGCTGCAGTTTTCTCAATCTCATCCTGCCCTTCCTCGATGTCGACCACGTCCTTGTCGATCTCGACCAAATTGGGTGGTGTCGAGTTGTTGTGCAGTGCAGACGAGGTCTTCTGTATTTTCTCCTCGAGATCGAGCAGACCCTCCTCGAGATCGACCAAGCTCCGGTCGACTTGCTGGTCTCCTTCATTCTGCTGCTTTCCGACCTCTGGCTCTTGCAGTTGATGGCCGCTTCTAAGTTTTACAGCAGCGATGTGTCCAGTCTTTCCTTTGGGATTTGGTTCTGAAGATCCTGGGAGTGACCCTGTTTGTCTGGGGATTCCTGCTGCTAGCTGACCAATCTGTGTATCAACTGTTTTCCTCCATATATCAATCTCCCCAAGCCTAGAGTTGACGCCCTGAATCTGAGTGTAGACTGAATTGAAGGATTGCCTGGTTTCTGTATGATTCCTCCTTATTTCCTCTAAGACACTCTGTAGATCATCCTTTTTCTGGTCCCTTTCTGGATGTCCTGTAGTTGTTTTCCGAGCTTTTCTGACCTTCCTTAGAGTTGCTGTAAAATGCCTCGAATTCTGCCAAATTATGGAATCTACACCAGTTTCTGTTTAATTTCGCAGAATTCGAGGCATTTTACAGCAACTCTAAGGAAGGTCAGAAAAGCTCGGAAAACAACTACAGAAATCCAGAATCCGAGAGTACAGAACCAGGACAAACCGAGCCGAAGCCAAAGCTACTCTATGTCGAGTACACCTTACTCGATCTCGAGTAGAGAGCCCGGGCAGACTTGGTCGACAGTGCCTGGTCGAGAAAGCTGAGCCAGACCAACCCAGCTCCGGAAGACAACTCGATCTCGACAAGCTCTAGTCGAGATCGACGAAGCCTAGACGCCACACCCGGAGTCGAGAAGAAGAGCTGATCGAGAAGCCGAGGACGAAGGCGCTGAGGAACCCTAGTCGATCTCGAGGAGACCTAGTCGAGATCGACGAGCGCTAGGAACCCAGATCCGAGCCTGTCGAGCAGAGTCACCCGAGAAGTCCAGTCGACGATGAATCCTAGTCGAGATCGACAAGCCCTTGTCGAGATCGAGTAGACCAGATTCCAGAAACACGTCGACGTGAGCAGTCCGAGTAGACTTGGAGTTGCTTGGGCACGAAGAAAGTCGAGTTGGCCGAAGATTCTATCCAAATTTGATCAAGTCTATCTATGGAAGGGAGATCTATCAACATGAAGACATATTACCTAGTTTAGATTTATCTTTTCCTTTAAGGATTTAATTCCCTTGTTGCATTTATTTATCATTAAGCATTTAAGATATAATTTTTGATATAGATAGGAGATTCTATCCTTGATTAGCAAGGAATAGAAGGCTATAAATAAAGCCCTTGGGGCTGGTTTTTCATTCATTCCAATTCACAATCAATTCAAGTAAGTAGGAGTAGAGAGAGAGAGAGTTTGTGGCAAGCAAGGTGGAAAGGCGAAAGCGGATTTGTCTTGTGGGTTGTAAGCTTTCTTTATTTAATTTAATGCAAGTTAGTTTCTTTTGTTATTTAATGTCTTTCTTGATAATGAAGAGCGAGTAGTCCACCCACTTCTGGGGCTGGGGTGAGCCCGACGGTGGCCATGTGAGGTGATGAGGTAAAGGTCAGATCTTGTTATGCAATTCGTCTTCTATCCCTATGAGCATGATTCTTTTGCGAGAGTTGAAGGTGATCCTTGTTTGTGTTATTGAAGCGAAAGTAATCTTAATGCAACTTGGATTAATTATGTGAAAAGGGTTAGTAACAATTAGGGTTTATGCGAAAGCCTCTATATGCCTATTTGTTAATAACGAAAGTTATTTGATGGAAAGCATGATCTTTTATGCCTTTATGTGTTACTTTGCATGGTTATCGTTGTGGTGTTGATACCCTGGCCTTGGAAGTCTTTTATATATTGAATTTATTTCGTCGGAAATCTGAGTTTTTTTGGTTCGGAAATTGCAATTTAAATTTTCTGTCTTCCAGTCGATACAGAGAAGAGCTTCGTCGATCTCGAGTAGGACTGTAGTTGAGATCGAGTACGGTCTAGTCTAGGTCGAGTAGAGTTTCTGCTGTTGTCATCGATTTTGCAGTTTCTGTCTTCACTGCCTTTGTCGATCTCGAGTAGGTAGTTGTCGAGATCGAGTGAGCTTCTGCTTTGCTTTGTTCTTTACTTTCTTTCGCAATTTTCTGTCTTTGCTTTTGTTTCTGTTTTGCTTTGTCTTTTCTGCTTTTATTTCTGTCTTTCTGCTGCTTTGTCTGTGAGATCTACAGCTACCTGAGAACTGCTGACGTGCTTCCTCGTGGATTCGATCCTGACAACCTTCTACTACAACCGGAGGAAGTCTTGTATTCATTTGCTGAGACAGGGAAGTCAGTCTGATCTTTATTCTATATTTATTTCATACTTGACCATCCTCCTGCAACAATATCGACCGGTTTGTTTCTGTTCGTTTTTGTTTATTTCTGTTCTGCAGTTTCTGTCGACGTAGTGGTCGATATCAACTAGATAGGTCGATATCGAGTACTCTTCTAGTCGAAATCGTGCTGAGTTTTGGAGCTGAAAAGGCGGGCGCTGACACGCTTCCTCGTGGATCGATCGTGACTACCTTCTATTACAGCGGGAGGAAGTCTTATAATTAATTTGCGGAGATCAGGGAGTCAAATTTGGAATTTATATTTCATACTTGATTTTCCTCCTAACACATTCCTACATCCAGTGTTTTTTGTTTTGTCGCTATGAACATTGTCATAGCCCTTTAGGACGGGCTTCAAGTGGAATGCATATCCGACGTTGTTTTCGTCGTATCTTGTTGTTTCGACCCTAAATACAAATTAACTAGGCTTCAATAGTTTTTAGAAAACTATTTTCCTACATTCGGTATCAAAGATGATCCTGATTCCAATGTTTCAGTTATAGTTGCTAGAATTAGGGGAATACTTGAAGAATTATATACTCACTTTTCTACGGGCGCTAGAGCGCCTAACATTCCTTCTCCTGCGCCTTCCAGCTCTAGCGGTGTAACACCCCCTTCTGTACACGAGGGAATGTTGCAGCGTCAGTGATTACTCGGACTTTAATGACTTCGTAACCACCTTAGGCTTATAGGGACATGCAACCATGCTCCCACAAACAAGATGATAACATGCATTAAAATAAATACAGCGGAAGACTTTTACCAAAAGAAAATTATATTTTAAATAATATTTACAATCGTTTAATTGGTACAAGGAAGACTTTTAAATACACCGGATAAATAATTAACCAAATTGAACACATTTGGAATTACCCTTTTTTCAAAACATTTCAAATGACCCTTGATGTTCTCCAACGCCTTTGGAACTTCTTCACTACGATCTCTATACCTGCAACTTAGGTCTGATGCATCGTATACAAACGAGAGGCACCAGCCGCCACAGTACATAGGGCGGTTAGTTCAATTAAGAACAAGCAAGTGGCGGCACGAAATAAAAGACCACTTTACACTAAAGATTCATTGACCATAAAACGGTATGAACCAAAGAGTCCAAAGGAGAGTAATACAGATTATTTAAATGTGAATTCTGCAATACAAAATAGACATTTGACTCAACTTGGAGATTTTATAAGTTAGGGAGAATAATGGATGTGAGTGATAAATCACTCTAGGAAATTATATTCCGAAATGAGACTGGAATATAATTAAACGCTGAAATTATGACCAACTTATTTACGATCACCGTCTTATAAATAATTGTATAATTTTAAACTTACAACTAGTATTTAACCAATGAACTACAATAATAAGATCTAATATATTTAATCTGTACTGAACGGGTCCGCTCAGATTTTCTTTTAATATCAAGTATACCGAACGGGTCTGCTCGGATTTTATTTAAATATCGAGTGTACCGAACGGGTCCACTCGGATTTTTCTTATCGATCAAATTCACTGAACGGGTCCGCTCAGTGGATCATTTCCGGGTCCGGAAACGTAGCTTCATGAAACTGGATAGGAAGCGCTCATCTTCCTGGTTTATAATAATATGTATTTTATATAAATTGGAAGCGCTCATCTTCCATATTTAATTTATAATATCGTTTATATACTTTATTAGAAAGCGCTAATCTTCCTTAACTTTAATTTAATATATTCACATTCTATAATACACTAAACTATGATTCCAAAATTCATATATAACTTAAGTACACATATTTATATATTTTATAAGGACTACTAGGTTCAGAAGATAACCTAAGTCCACACCGAACTAGTATGCAACCAAGTCCGGAAATGAATTGAATAAACGACAATTATGGATATGAAAACGGATATATCACATAATTAAACTTAGCATGAAGAGAAAATAATAAATCATGCTTTCATGGAATATGGGCATATAATGTCATTTATCTAACTTAAATAACCTATCAAAATAACATTACCCATTTAACATGCCAAAATAGATTATCAATTTAATAAATCACACAAACGGATGGATTGTAATTTATTTAACGCAATTTGGCATGATTCAACTGTAGAAAACAACTAGACACGAAAGCACGCAAATGAGCATAGAAAGCTCGAAATATCACTTGCCTTTTTCACCTTGTTGGATTTCGATACCAACTATGGACTTCAACAGTTTGATGATGGATTTGAAATAAATTGGAAATAGATCTACACACATAAAATACGAGATACGAAGAGAAATTTAATAATTGGTATTTTATTCACATAATTGACTTATTCAATTCGAATTAAAAATCGAATTGTTAATAAAGTTGGGAATTTTACCAATCTAATCCTCTTTGGGACCCTCTCAGAATATGTGTGTCGGATTTTGAGATGGCTGCTGCGAATTTTAAGATTTAACGCGAGTTAGATTACACTCTAAAATTGTGGGGTAAGGTTTATAAATTTAACAACTGAGGTAAGGGCATATTGTGTAACAACTGAAAGTCTGGGAGTTTGGATGCAATTACCCCTCCTCCTTCCTTAACCCGACAGTAGATTGCACAGCAACTCAACGGCTCGCGACGGCGGTAATCGAGTATTGAAGGTGCCATTGAATTTCCAATGGTGGGATACCCTTCGAAAAGATCCGACTTCCCTTCTTATAACGTCGGGATTACAATGTGAACGAAACCGAGTATTGAAGGTGCCATTGAATTTCCATTGATGAGAGGATTGAATGACCGTAATCAATTTGGCTGGAAGGTCTTATCCTCCACGTCAATTTGACGAATTACAAATCCTAGGGTTTGTGAATTTGGACGGAATTGAGACGCGATTCCTCCTTTAAAACACGAATTGATTGTACATTGATTAATAGAATTGAATTTAGGATAAGTTTCGTGTTTAGAACGTTTTGAATTAAAATTGAATATGACAAACCTCCATGGGAAGGTGAGGTTGAGGGTGCGCAGGAGAGAAGAGGGGAGGAGGAAGAAGGGTTCACCCGAACCGGTTTTTATTTTTTTTTATTTATTTCGGTTTGGTCCGGTTCAACCGGTTCAACACTATAAAATGCTTGGCTTTTATATATGTTTAAATATATGTAACATAGTATAAAAATCCACAAATACAATATGAGATAAATCATATATATATATACCCTTTTTAATAAATCACAATATTTCCTTTTTTTTAAATAATTATTTGAAAGTAAATTTTATAAACTAATTATTTACTAGGAATAACTTCCAAACTTTATAGTAAATATCATTAGAATAAAAATTCCACTCTAACCGTTTAATCATAGTCATATTTATTTTGTAAAAAATAATGTCACATTTAATATTGAAATACTTTAAGTAAGGCATTTTTCAAATAAAATAATGAATCAAAATTTGCATTTATAAAATTAGTTATTTTAGAAATAATACTAATACTAATAACAATAATCTTAATGCTTTATTTTAGTTAAATTCAGCTTCACAATTAAAATAACAATGTCAAACCAAATTTTATACTCATACCAATAAAACCAAATAATAAGAAATATATTTCATAAAAAAAATCTCATGACTTCTTTTATATCAAAAATTTAACCTCATTTTTATTTAAATCAAAACAGAAATACCCAAAAATACTTTGGGGTATTTCAAGCGGTTCCTCCCGCACTAGTATTACCGCTCGAACTAAGGCTCTTGCCAGAGATATTTTTGGCACAAAGAGGTCGAGGTCCTCGTCGAGCCTGCACTCAGAGCTTGACGAATACTTGTCTACTAACTTTGAATTTCGCAGTGATGAAGATGAAGATTTCGATATTTTAGAATGGTGGGGTCGAGTAGAAAGACATCAATTTCCAACCTTGCAGGTGATCGCTCGACAAATACTTGGAGCCCCTTGTTCCACCGTCGCAGTGGAACAATTATTCAGCCGAGGGGGACAAATTCTTACCAAGAAGAGATTAAACTTGCTCCCTGAGAACCTCGAAGCACAAGTATGCCTTTCCGATTGGAAGAAGGCTGAGATGAGAATTCAGAGGAACCTCATGTCCACCGAAACAGAGCCTAATGATGGAATGGACTCAGAATCGGTCGGGAGCTCCGTGGACAGTGGAGTCGTCGATGCCCAGCGCCAATCCGACACCGACGAATAGCAGAATAGGTAAGCGGGGTTTAGAAAACAGGTAAAGAACTACGTGGGCTTTGATTCTTCTACCCCGAGAGGATACGTAGGCAATTGGGAAACCGATTCAAGCCCTTCTTCCCTCTTTTTTTTCCCCCAAACTCAAACACCAATAAACACTAAACCATATTACACAAAATATCACAAAAACATCACAACAAAAAACCAACCCGACCCTGACCCGGCGGGTCGGCCAATTTCCACCCTTTAGTGCCACGTGGCCAACCCGGCACTCCGACCCGCCGGGTGTCCCGAACTCGTCGACCCGTCGAAATCCCGGGTCAAGGTTAGGGTCATACCCCAGGTTGTCGACCCGACGGGTCAGACCCGTGACCATGTCTACTTGGGGGACAAAGATTCAGCCGCTAGCTACATCAGCAAGTGCATATACTATGTCGGTCTTGAAAGAATTGACTACCTCAACAACTACTTCATGCCTCTGTACTACTCCACAAGGAACTGCTACACTTATCAGTATGCCGATTCTTTTTTCGGAGACTACACTTAAATTTGTTTGTCTCTACTTAAACTTGGTTTTTAGTTTGTCTCAAATTAAACTTTAACTATTTGTCTCTAAACTTTAATCTGATTGGGCTGACTTTTTCTCCACTTAACTCTAGCTGTATATGTATCTATAATTTGTGTTTCATTTAACTCTCTCTTAGGCTTGTATTGCGGCATTGGAGATGCTCATGAACAAGTTTGACAAGTCACAAAGAAGCTATCAGGTTACTTGACCCTTAAACACTATCCGCTGAACTGCTTTGCGAGCTTTTTGTAAATTTTTTTGCTCGAATTTGGATGGGAAATGGTTGTGAACTCTCAACTTGTGGTTAGTTGTCGTTGATTGTGAATATGCGAACTCTAGATTGGTTGTGCTTGTAAATGGATGAGTTTGTCTATATCTTTGGCTGAGTGAAAGTGTTTTTGTAGGTTGTGTATGTTTGGTACAAAACAATTTTTTGGTTGTGCAAACCAAATGTCTTTCAGGGTGTGATAAATACAGGGTGGCAAGATCATTCAAATTGTATTTTTCAAAACAAACCATTCTCAGGTAACGAACATAGCTTAAAGTGGTTACTTAAATTGCAAAAGAAAAATTTTTTATAAAAAAAGGTTTTTCTTAATGTGACGAACAAATATTGTATTTTCGTCGCCTAAAACCTAATGCCTAAACTAGCCTCCCTAATACAATAAGGCGACGAAAAACTTTTGTTGCCTAATTACTTAAGCGACGAACAATTCTTTTCAATTACTAATTCAAGCGACGTAGCATGTTGTTTCCAACCACACGTGATTACTCAAGCGACCCAATTATTGGTCGCTTGGCATTCAGGCGAGGAACTAGGGGTGATATTCGAGCCGAACGAGCCGAGTTTGACGTGTTCAAGCTTGGCTCGAACGGAAAACGAGCCGAGCCAAGCTCGAGCCCAAAAATTATTCGAGCTTTTTTTGGCGCTCAAGCTCGGCTCGCGAGCCCAGGGTGAAACTCAAGCCCGGCTTGTTTGAGCTCGAACAAGATGAACGAACGAGCCTGAGCTCGTTTGAGCTCGCCAATTAGGCTCGTTCGGCTCGGTTTGTAAGTCTAAATTTTTCAATCAGTTAACAAGCTACACAAATATTTAATCAAGCAAATAACCTTCAATTTCAAGCTTTACAAATTTACAATCAAGCTCAAGTTTTACAAATTAAGCTGTACAAATTTCAATCTCTATTGCCCACCAAAAAAAAAAAAATTCAATCTCTATTCTCCCGCATACCAAAAATTTCCAATCTCTATTACCCTGTACTCCCGCAGTTGTTCAAATTTCTGGGAAATCTCGAAATACAGGGTACCAAGAAGATGAACAAAGCTTACCATGTGTTGTTGGAAGAAGGCCGGCGCCACCTGAGGAAGGAAAGAGGAACAATTAAGGGAAGGAGCGACTGAGGGAGAGAGGACACAGCCGGCGCCGCCGAATAAGATGAACTGAACAGCGACGATTGACGAAAGAGGAACAACGGAGGGAAGGAAGGATGGCGAGAGATTCAGATCTGAGATTACACAACCTCCATGGACGTCGGATCTGAGAAGGAGGGTGACCGAAGCAACTGGATCTGGGCGAGAGCTTCAGATCTGGGCAGGAGAAGGAAGACACGAACCTAATGCGGTTCAGTCGGAGGCTCGGAGGGACAATGAAATCCGGTGATGGGGGAGCAATATGTGGGAGGAGGGAGGATGAGGGTGAAATCTGGAGGGAGTAAGAGGAGGGACGATGGTGGCGCCTAAGCCGAGCTCGGGAGGAGGGAAGAGGAAGGAGGGAAGCTGCTACGCTGCTGCACAAGACGGACAGGGAAGTGGAAGACTGAAGACACGAGCGGCCGAGCCTGAAGAAACCCTAACTCCTTCTATTTAATAACACTAAGGGTATTTTTGTAATTTCTGGTAGCGAGCTTCCGAGCTCGGCTCGGGCTCGGTTCGAGCCTAAAACTATGTTCAAGCTCAGCTCGTTTTCCCTCTACGAACGAGCTTTTTCGAGCCAAGCCCGAGCTGTTCGGCTCAGATAACAGCCCTACGAGGAACATACCCGTTGCCCACAAGTATTCGATCTTTGACAGTCTGTCTCAAGCGACGAACCAATTTGGTCGCCTCAAACTCTTTGCAAGCCTTTCAAGGCGTTGACCGATTCAAATGACTAGATAGTATTCTCGCCGCTTGAGGTAGCTCCCAGTGACCAATGTCATATTGTTCGTCGCTTGAATACTCAGGGCACGGCCTCCATCCGACGTCGTTCAGGCGATGACAGTTTCTCCGCCTGGCATCTGGGGTAACCCAATTCGCATTCAAGTGACTCGTTAGGTTCGCCGCCTGAGATGCAATCTTGCATAGTGATGCTTGGCTCAAGTAGTTGTCAACCCAAGAAGGTTTCTGTAAGGCCGTGGCTATTGACCCTATCGGCCAATGTACACTTTATAATAGTGGCTATTGTTGTTATAATAAGAACAACGAGTCGAAAACGATAGTAGGAAAGCGGTGGTGTTGATGTTTGATTGCGAGTGCGAGTTCAAAATGATGGAATGGAACTCCCGCGAGAATTCAACCGCCACATACGAGATTGTCTTGCCCCATATCACACTAGGATGTTGTCGGTGTTGGAGGTTGGAGGTAGCAGTGTGGCTGATGAAGGATGTGATTGGAGATGATTAGCAACTGCTGTGGAAGCCTATTCACGGCAGGATCAAGAGATCGCACTAGCCGCTAAACGGCTCCATTTTTTAGCCAAGCATCTTTTCCATGGAGGCATCGAAGCTTGATAAATATGCATTGTATTGGGTTCTGGTCCTGTCGTGTTTGTTTCAAGTTAGGGTTGTATTGGGTTTCGGACCTGTCGGGTATTAGGTCCATTCGGATTAGGTGATACGGGACCATCCAAGACACCTTCGGACACACCTATACTTGGGGATGGACCTATGATTCGAGCTCGTGAGAATGATGTCATCCTCAAGAGGAAGAAGAAGGCTCCCCCATGGGAGAAGATCCAAAGGTGCAAGTTTGATGGTCGTTCGTTCTTAGATTCGTTCAGCCGTTTGACAGCTTTTCGACGTCTCAGTAAAATGAGTCGTACGGATTCAATATTAATCGGATTGAGGCGTGCCATACCTTGTTGGAACGAGGACGAAGGGATCTACAACTTTTCTGTTGAAGGTTTTTCCAGATTCGACCTAGAGCTTGGCTGAAAATCACATTCTTTGCGAGCTGTCACTATTTTGACGGGAGTGCAGTCCAAGTGCGTGGGCGTGCAGGTGGTGCGCGGGCGTGTGTCCCAGGTGCGCAGTCGTGCACGATGCTGCTGCTGGAATGCGGGCGCGGAGTCTTCCTTGGCCAAATTGGTTGATTTTAATTAATTGTTATTTTAGAACCTTAATTAATTATGTTATTTTAAGTTATTTTAGGGTTATTTAATTAATTCCTTTTATTTATTATTTTCCATCTAAATCAGCCCTAGGTTATATATTAACGGCTGATCCTTCCATTGTAACTCAGACGTCTCTTTTTATGAAAATTTCAGTTTGTGTGAAACACAATTGAGAGAAAGTCAATCGATTCGAAGCGTGGCTCATCGATTGCAACTATTGGTTCTTGATCTAACTTGTTTTGCTTTGAGTTCGTCAACCTCGCGAGAGCTTGGTGATCCTGGTAATCACAAGTCCCCTCCTTGTGCCTCCAAGTTGTCCGCTTGGTTGTGTAAGGTTGTAGAGGCGGGCTTTATAGTCGTTGGTATTTGGTTCCTACCCTCTTAGGAGGCCTGGGGTCTTTGCCTCGTTCTATTTTAGTTCGAATCAGTCCTTATCGGTCGAGTCTTTATTGTTTCTTTGTTCGAGTCTTGTCGCGTTTTATCCTTGTTCTTGAGTCTTTGCTTCCGTTCTAGTCTTTGAGTCTTGATTGTCGAAGATCGAGCCACCCTACGGCTAACCCCATATCAAATTGGCATCAGAGTTTTGGTTTCCGACATCAAAAGTTGTGTCTTTTGTTTCTCTAAACACAAAAACTACAAAAAAAAAGAGTCTTTCTTGTTCTTGGTATTTTTACTTCTTGAATTTTTGAATTGATTGCTACTAATCCTTGTTCGTGATTGTTGTGGTTGCACTTAGCCCAAACACTAAGCCAAGCCGAGACCTTCACAAGTGTGGCCGACCTCACCCTTGGATAGTCGACACCGACTTCATCAATTCATCCATTCAGTAATTCGGTCTTTTTATTTCATCAATTCATCCGTTCATCAATTCATCCATTCGGTCAATCTTAGGGCTGAAATTTATTTCATTCCATTCACCTTGTTTATATTATTTTTTGAGTCCTCTTATTTAATTGTTGTTCTCTTGCATTAGGATAAAAAAAAAATCAGATCCGAAATTCTTCAAAAAAAAAAATTACATTCAAAGCTTAGTCCTAGGAGGATAAAATTCACTAGGGGCAAAAGTAAGCTTTCAAAAAAAAAAAAGAATTGTTGAGATCTAGTGCAAGAACTTTCAAGGACCAATTTTGGTGAAATCCTATAGCCCTAGTCGAAGGTCTCAAACACATACCTCCCAAAACATAAAAAAAAAAAAATTTTAAGCCCTACCTTGCAACTACAACATCCATACTAAGGGTTTAAATCAAAAGGAGGTAAAAATCCAAGTTTTTCTTTCTTTTCTTTCATTTTCTTTTCCTATTTTTGTTTGGATTGATTGTTAGTTTCTGAATCTTGTTCCTTATTTCCTATATTGAATGCTTCAACTTCTTTGTGCTTGATTGTTTATTGTTTTGTTCTATCTTGTCTGGTCAACTAGTTAGATCAATTCAATTGCTAGGGTTTTGTAGATTCCTGATTGCGAACCTTAACTCAAGTAGCAAACTTATCCCTTTAGGGCTGATTGAACTAATTGGATGGGTAGGAAGTTGGATGTGTTGTTAAATCCCTTTTTAGGGACTGCAAATACCTTGGTTAATCTCTGGACTTAAAGCTATCAATTGGGTTAAATCCTTCTTTAGGGACTGCTCGATTGATAAGGGTTTCTAGGACTGATTGGACTACAAATACCTTGGGTAGGAAGTTGGATGTGTTGTTAAATCCCTTTTTAGGGACTGCAAATACCTTGGTTAATCCCTTTCATAGTTTCTTTAGGGACTGCTCGATTGATAAGGGTTTCTAGGACTGATTGGACTAGTAACTATATTAGGTCGGGACAAGGTTGGTGATCCTGGTAATCACAAGTCCTCTAATTCATCGTTGTAGAGGCGGGCTTTATAGTCGTTGGTATTTGGTTCCTACCCTCTTAGGAGGCCTGGGGTCTTTGCCTCGTTCTATTTTAGTTCGAATCAGTCCTTATCGGTCGAGTCTTTATTGTTTCTTTGTTCGAGTCTTGTCGTGTTTTATCCTTGTTCTTGAGTCTTTGCTTCCGTTCTAGTCTTTGAGTCTTGATTGTCGAAGATCGGGCCACCCTACGGCTAACCCCGTATCATTAGGTCAAGTTGGTTTTCGGTTCATGAATTTCGGATTAGGCCATGTTGCGTTTGGGTTCGATCGTTCTGATCGGGTTTCTGTAAGGTACTTGTCCTAATTTTAGATTAAGGGTTCGTTGGACGCTATTGCATCGAATGAACCCTCAAACAGTTGATCAATATACACAAGTATGCTCAAACAGTACCTTACAAAATTTTCAGTTTTAACAAGTGCCATGAATTACAAACACCTCGTGTGGGAAATCAAATATAGCTGATGAAGTGAATAAATGAACATCCAACATAGGAGACTCATATGGACAAAAATGAAGAAGTTACCTAGTCATGATCAATCTCCCATAGCTGCAAAGTTTTGCCCACTTCCATTGTTACACCTCTGAGGTCTCAGGCTCGGCTTTCTCTTCTTCCATTTTCTCTCCGAGGATAAACCGGGTAAACCGACGAACCTTGATGTTTTCACCCAATGCAGCCACTGTTTGCTTCACTAGATCCTTGACCAAGATGCCATCATCCTTGATAAACGGCTGCTCCAAAAGTGCAAGCTCCCCGAGCCTCTTCAACACCCTCCCGTCGATGATCCTCTCCCTAATGTTCTCGGCTTTTGACAGGATATCTTCCCTTTGCATCTCAATTGCCTTCTCCTTCTCTACAGCCTCCTTGGGGATCTCGTCCATCGACACAAACTGGACCAGTTGGCACGCTGCAACCTGCATCGCGAGATCATCGACCAGCTCCTTAAACTTCTCGCTTCGACCCACGAAGTCAGTCTCACAGTTCACCTCGATGAGGACTCCGATCCGGGAGTCGTGGATGTAGCTCCCGATTCGGCCCTCAGCTGCAAGGCGGCTGGATTTCTTGTCAGCTGCCGAGAGCCCCTTCTTTCGGAGGTACTCCTGGGCCTTTTCGACGTCCCCTCCAGTCTCTGACAGGGCCTTCTTGCAATCCATCATGCCTGCTCCCGTCTCTTCTCGGAGTTGTTTAACCAATGCAGCCGATACTGCCACTGCAGGAGCACTGCATATAACAATGTGTAAAGCTCAACAGACTACGTATATCAAAACCTTGATTTTCGGTATAGGATTAGTCGACGAAAATTTTTCAAATAGGACTATTTTTTGCTTACATCACAGCTGGCTTGTCAGCAGATTCAGCTAACGCAGGCTGCTCTTTTCCTGGCATAGGCGGTGGTCTGGCTGCAGTCTGTGCAGCGACCTCTGCAGCAAAATCTTGGCTTTTCTTCTCCAATCCTTCACCGAGATTGTACCTCACGAACCTTCTAACCTTGATGTTCTCACCAATGGTTGCAATGGTCTGCTTCACCCAATCCTTTATGAGAACCTTATCGTTCTTAATGTAGGGCTGCTCAAGCAATGCCAACTCGTCAAGCCTCTTCTTTATACGGCCATCCACGATCCTTGATCGTATCTGCTCTGGCTTTGTCAAGAGGTCTTCCTTCTGCAGCTCAATTTCTCTTTCTTTGCCAACGGTTTCTTTAGGGATATCTTCAGGGACAAGGCACACGACTTGAGGGCACGCAGCAACTTGCATGGCCAGGTCATCAACCAAATCTCGGAAAATATCTCCCCTGGAGACAAAATCAGTCTCACAGTTCACCTCAATCAAGACACCTATCCTGCTGTCGTGTATGTAGGAGCCTATTCTGCCCTCGGCTGTGACCCTGCTGGCTTTCTTCTCTGCAGTTGCTAAACCTTTCTTCCGAAGATACTCCAGCGCCTTGGTGATGTCCCCATCGGTTTCTGAGAGAGCTTTCTTGCAGTCCATCATTCCTACTCCTGTTTGGTCTCTCAGTTGCTTCACCATAGCAGGTGAGATAGTCGCTGTAAATGTCAAAATTCAAAGTTCAGATTAAGTAAAGCTGCATCAGCAAAGGAATTCACTAGATACTAATCAGTAAAGCTGCATCAGCAAAGGAATTCACAAGTACAAGATTCTTTGTGAATGATAATTCCAAATTGTGTCAACTGTAAGAATGAGGCAAACTACTTCATCATCAATTTATGAAGCATACATATTATGATAGAACAGAGAGCAGTCAAAAGAGCAATGCCGCCATTTTTCGGCAAGGAGGGATTACAATTGCAAAACTGAATTACTCAATAAGACTGACTAATACTATTTCAATGGTCAAATTACTAGGAATGAATGCAATTCAATGTCAATACCAAGATACTAACATTTGGCAGAGGTCTCAATGGGTGGAGCTGCTTCAGCTTTCTCACTAGAGCTGCTAACTAATTGATCTTCAGCTAACGGAGAAGCAAGATCATTTTCTATAGTTATTGTTTGCTCCTCTGCAGCTTGTTCAGTGTCAACTGCAGCTAACGGAGAAGCAAGATCATTTTCTATAGTTATTGTTTGCTCCTCTGCAGCTTGTTCAGTGTCAACTGCATTCTCTAAAACTGTTCCATCTCTGTCTTCTGAAGTGGCATCAGGAATTTCAGTTTCTGATGCTGGTGCTTGAACTTCTTCAATAGAACTTTCCACAACAGGGGCTTGATCAGCTGCATCTCCAGAATCATCGACCGAAGCTTGATCCTTGTTAACAGAATCTTCGGTTTTATCCCCAGCAGTATTTCCTGCAATTTCTGCAGTAGAAGCTTCAGAATCAGTCTCCACCACTTCATTAGTTGGATTCAATTCCAAAGATGGTACTTCTAATTCATCATTGACCTTGGTGTCTTCTGTTTTACTGGCAGAAACCTCTTCTTCACCAGTAGATAAATCTTCAACAACACTAGCTTCAGCTTCATCTTCTGCCTCAAGCTTACCATCACTACCCACCACTTCATCTACTACTGAACCATTTCCACCAACGGATTCAGCAGCAGCAGCAGCAGCAGTTGTTGCTTCTTCCACATCTAAATTACTCTCTGATGTCTGAGCTACTTCTTCAGATTTCTCCCTCTCGTCCAAAAATGCAGAGATATCCTTATTTTGGCGAAATGCCAAAACAAAGGGATTTGTGGCCGTATGAACCACGCCCTTATTGAGCTCAGAATCCAGTTTCTGGAAATCTTCCTCTTTCTTTGTTGTCAAGGTCAGCTGGCCCCTAGAAATGCGCAGGACACGAACAGTAACCTCTTGTCCCACCTCAAGCGAGGTGCTCCCAGTTAAGTTTGGGATTCCATCATCTGCTTCCTCTGATGCAGGTAGAAACCCTTCTTCTCCCTCGGGAAGGGCAATGAATGCACCCGATCTCACCAGGTTTTTCACAGTGCCCACAATCTCTTGCCCCTTGACGAACTTTGATGCCTTCTTCACCTCAACTTTCCTTCTGGGAGGTCTTCCCTTGTCGTTGCTAGCAGAAGGGTCATTCCTCTGTGATGTATTAGTATTAGCGTTTTCATCATTCTCGCGCATGGAAAGAGCAATCCTCCTAGTTTCGGGATTCACTTCAACTACTCTCACCTTAACCTCTTGTCCAACTGATAGAACACTCGCCACATCCTTCACAAAGGTATTACTTAACCTGGAAACATGAACTAGACCATCAGTAAAAGCACCAAAGTCAACAAAAGCCCCAAATGGTTGGATCGATCTCACTTTCCCCGTAAAGGTAGCACCGGGGACCAGGTCCTCATTATTGATGGGCGGCATGTCACTCCTCCTAGGTGGCCTAGAGCGTTTGGACGGAGCAGGTGAAGAAGTAGATGGCTCACCAGGGGAAGGGGATCCAACAGAATCTTCCGGTCCAGAGTGAGACCCTTCTTTCTCTACTTCTACATCAATCCCTGACACTGATAATCTATCGACTCTCAATGTCTGACATCTTGGTATTAGTCTTAGATTGGCTGGAAAATGTAACAAAAATTTCTGCGACAATGAAGTTTGTTTTGTGGATTTTCTCGCACAGCTGAATCCCCCTTTGCATCTGTTCTTCCTTACCGTGAATGCGTTTGTAGGAACAAACGCAAAATGACTTACTGAACAAGGGATCACAGGTGTCATGATGAACAAAACTGTCCTAGATATTGGAGTAAAATGGGTGATCACACCATTCACCTACAAAAGGAAGGAAACAATACTTACCCAGATGCAAAGAAACTGACTTCCATAAAATAAGTTTGTAAGTTTACAATGAGTTACATCAGAACAAGAAAGACAACAACCAGATGCAGGTAGAAAAGTTTAAAATTTGGGAGCTCATCTCTTCTTAGAGCAATTATATCCAGGGTGGTTACAGTGGACAAGCAACATGCAATGAAGCAAAACAAAGACAACAACGGGATGCAATGAAGCGAATATAAATGATCTCTGAGATCAGATCAGCAGCAACATAAGCCAGAACCTTCTAGTGTAGTGAACACTTCATTTCACATTTGAATTTACCCAACAGTTTGTGCCACCATTGAACCAGATTCATACAATTGGTTCAGGCCTGCCAAATGATATGGCCTATAAAATAAATTACCCTGAAAGAGATCTATATGTTCATTGCAATTGTGATTAATAACAGGCCAAACAGTGGAGGCATGTAGTAAGCACAAAGCGAACCCTATACAACAAGCCAAAACAACAACAAACCCTATACAACAAGCCAAAAATCGACAGTTTTTGTCCGAGATTTCGTTCCCAGTGCCTTGGCAATCCCAATTGAACTCGATTTAACACCTATAGATTGCAAAACAACAACAAACCCTATATGAACAAGCCAAAAATCGCCCAAAAACGCCCCAAAAAAAAAAGAGAGAGAAGAGAAGAACGAGAGCGAGCGCAGAGAAGAACGAGAGAAGAAGAAGAAGGACAGAAAGAGGAGAGAAGAAGGACAGAAGAGAAGAATGAGAGAAGAGAGAGCGTACCTGAGAGAGCGAGCGAGCGAGCGCAGAGTGATGGGTGGATAAGAATTTGGATAGATAAAGGAAGCCCGTTGTAAAGATTTGCTTGTATTGGATTTGGGCTGATGTTTATGGCTGCCTGTTCGATGATGCCTATATAAAATGATACTGTAGATAACAAAGTAACCATCTGACTCTGTCAATAATAGTACTCCCTCACTCCGTATCACAAAACATGTAGTTTTAGAGTAATAAATTTATATCAAAAAATTTGTTGTTTTAGCTATAGTTATTATCTTTTATAGATAATGATTGCTCTTTTTATAGGTAATAATTAATGATTTTAGGTACTTTATCCTATAAAAGTAAAGAAAATATAGGTATTATTAATAAGTGTGCATAAATCTAAAACTACGAATTTTGGGATACGGAAGGAACTAAGGGCATATTAGCCCTCATTTCGGACCAAAAAAAAAAGTAGGCAGTAAACTCGAAGCTCCAATTGTCCGGATATAGCCGATATAAATAGCTGGTGGTCTCTCCGAACATCGAAGCTCTTTAGCAAAAATGGCAGGTACTTCGAGGAGAAACACTCGAAGTAGACCTAAATCTTCCAACAATGGCGACGAGGATGATCACGATGATATCAGAAAGAAGCGGGATCTCCAATCGCGAAGAGAAACTAGCACAACTCTCGGTCCCACGGGAGTCAAAGCTCTCTACGGATTTGGCATTTTCGTTTTCGTGGTTTCTTCGCTGTTTGCGTACAAGCACATGATGAAATCAGTCGACGCCGACCGAAAACCTAGGGTTGTGACTCCATTTCCGGCACCGAAGCTAATGGATCTTCCTCAGGTTGTAATAATTACTGTTCTTCTTTCCCGTTTTGGAATTGGCATTTCAATCGATCTATTCATCTGCTTGTGCTAGTGATTTGACTGTGCTTTTGCTTGTTCTAGTTTCAAGGTGAGCATAAGGAGAGCTTGTACTGGGGAACATACAGGCCTCAAGTGTACCTCGGAATTCGCTCGAGGTTCGTTTATCTTCAGCCTGCCATTAATTTGATGCATTTTGAGTCTCTATTTTCTGGAAATCTCATCAAACAGGTTATCTTCTAATAAGAAATGAATTTCTGTATAAAGCAATCTAAATTGTTGTGTTGATAACTAAAGATAATATCATACTGTTTTTGGAAAATGTAATTGTTGTTTAATCCTTGCAGATGTTTCTGGTTTACTTTACAAGATCAATTGGGAGGACTAAAATGGTTTTGTGGGATGAAACTCTTAACTTCTCTTGTTTATCCTCTTTGTTCTCATTGGGGAACCGTATTTTACCTCAAATATATCTCAATTAAGAAAAATGGTGGGTACGGAATGTGAATTTGATTGTAGATTACTGGAAAGGGTAATTGCTTCGTCAGTCATATGTTTTCTCGTAGATGCATCTTGCTGTATAACAATATATTACTATGGTTGCTTATAATTTCTATTGGCAGGACGCCACGTTCTCTAATTGCTGGGTTGATGTGGATTGCTGTCAAGGATGGACAATTTTTTGTCCGACATGTATGTCAAGACAGTGATGGGCTTACAACATATGGTTGGACCCATCATAATGGTAGGGATTATGGTCATCAGAGGATTCTTGACAATGATATGATGTTGGAGACCAGTTTTATAAAATCCAAGGACGGGGATAGTGGATATGGAGGTGACTGGGCTGTACGAGTTGATGTACAAAGCCAGAAGTAAATATCTGAACTTTTATCATATGCTCTTTAGAAGTCCATGTTCATCTGGTTCCCTATACTTTCCGAACCCAGTGCATCCCAGTTTTCCTTAAAACTAATTCTAGTTATATAAAACATTTAATTGATTTGATGTATTTACATTTGCAGTTGTGCCCCTCCTATGTTTTGTTTGAATTTCATGCTAGATTCAATTGCATATGGAACTATCTAGTTAAGGATTCTGGATAACTGAATTTATGCGGTATTTATTTATATATGTTTTCCATGATTGATTCGCAGGTTAAACAGAGATGTTGGAATACAGGGAAATGCACACCTGTTCTTTTATGTGGGCGATGAAGAAGGCAATGCCATCCACTCAAGTGCTGAAGATATGAAGGTTCACAAGAAGTTTGGGCTGGCATTTGGATCACGAAGTGATGTTGGAGACTGGCAGTTGCATTTAGAGTCACCGGTATGTCAACAGCGTGTATCAGTTGGTCAGGACATTAAATAATTAGGAATGTTCATCATCTGCTGATATATATTGATAAAACCACTGATATTTTTTTTTGTATTTTGGGTAGCTGTATCTTCTCAGCACCGCCTAATTTTCTGGATATCTGGCACAAGACTGAGACTCATATTGTGATAGTTGCAAATTTTAGCTTCTCTTATTACATATTTTAGTGATTCAAGTTATTATTATGTAGCTTTTAATGTTATTTTCATTCTTTTGGTACTGGGCCTTGATGTGTGTATACTGTGGTCCCTTGTATGAGATACAGGTTGAATACCTTTTGTCTGCAACTTAGCAACTCTATGCTATATTACAATCATCTCATCATCTTGTATACAATGTATGAATTTGCCCATCTAATTGTAAGTTCTTTTTAACATTACAGGACAATCTTGAAGTTCACTATGCTGGTTTTAGGACACCACATTTTCACAATATTTCTGATCTAGTCCAGGCAACTCTGGCTGATCAGGTATGTTTGCATTTGTTCATTTTATAGTTCAAAGGTTTGTCATAGGTTTCTGCAACGAGGATGCATATTGAGGCTCTGGGTCTTGGATTTAATGTATCAAGCAGTCTTATTAATTGATATGTTCGACTTGTTAGGTAGAATGAGGTATTTGATACAGTTATATTTTTCCCCATATATGTGATACTTTTTTTCGATTACAGTTGGATGGTCATGTTCATATATGTTTGGCCATTGGAAGTGCCAGATACACTTCTGTTACCACGGTGTTAGGGGATCTGATATGAGAATATATTTTGTCACCTGATTATTATTTGTTATTTATAAGTAAGGTTACATGTGTTTTTAGCTGTTCTTCACATTCTGGTGTCATGAAATGCTTTTATCCTGATTTATACCCTCAACGGGTGGAGTAAATTTTTCCTGCAAAATCCTGTTTTTTAAAACTGCACAATTTTTCGGGAAGATATCGTTTGTGATTATTAAAATATACAGTGTTCTTTTTTCGAGAATGCTGTGTTAGTAATGTTAAAGTGTTCTTACTCCGGTTGTAGGTGACATTATGCACATCTTCCAATCATTAACATTGTGTTTCTGAATATGCCTGTTCATATTTTTCCAGATAAGGAGGTTTAGTCATCTAGAGCTACCTGACAGTTCTACTAATTCTCCAAATGTCTTGGTTTTCCAGGTATGTGCTCATGGATACTGTAACTTTAAAACTTCAATTGTTTGAGTTATTTTTGTTGCCTCACCATTGACTCCGTCTTTATCCAGATTGTAGGGAAGATTCCTCTAAAGGCAGATGTGGCTTTTTTATCAGGAACCAATTTGAAGAGCTCACGGGTTAAAGAGCGTGTTAGCAGCCTCACAGGTTTTCCTCCTCTGTTACGCTGGAGTTCTGATAGTTTTGTTTGCATCATATATGAACTTATGTTCTATTGATTTGCATGAATAATAGATCTTATAAATCGAATCTACATTCATAGAATTAAGATTGTATTTTTCTTAGTTCATTGCACTTCTCTTGTGGTACCATATACAATGTCACATGTTTTTGTATGGCATTAAAAGCTTAACTATGATTTATTGTATCATTCAGGACAATCTCTCACCGATCGACTTGTAGAGAAGCAGAATGAGTTTGATGACAAATTTGAAAGATGTTTCAATCTGAATGGCAAGGTAATCAGTTATGAGAACTCTTTTGATTTCCTTGTGCAATTTCTAGATATGCTGAAGATGCTTCTTTTACTTGGACATTCTTCTAATATTATTGTTTGGTTTCTGAATGATGTGATCATGATGTTACTTCTAGACTTGCCATCAGCTGTCATCCTTGTGTTCCACGGAAGAGTTTGTTGTTTTCTAAACTGTAGCGATTTTTTGCTTTCTTCTATTTTTCTCTTTGAAATGCTTTTTGAAGTACTGTGTAAGAATGGTCTTTATAGCCTCCTGATATCTGAATCAGAAAAGCTAGTGAACCAAAGCTTGATTCAGATTTCAGGATGTATATACTTGTGGTATAAATTACAAATCTCAACTTGGTGATTATTAGATTCCTTTTCTCTCCATCACCCTTAAGAGACTAGTTATTTATGTTTTTGAATTTTTAATTCCAGGTTGACTCTGAGGCCATGCTAGTTGGTAAGGCTGCCTTCGGGAATTTGCTTGGTGGTATTGGCTACTTTTATGGACAGTCAAAGATTTCTCTTCGTGGAATGCCTAATGTAAGTTTCCATACATCTTTGAATATTGTCAGTAGCTCCATTACTAACTTCTATGTCTTATTTAAATAATTTGTGACATTGTGGTTGTTTCACATGAGTAAAGAAGAAGGTAGCTATTACCAATTTGCTATGTTTTATCAATCATGTTTTCTTGTGGACAACATGCTACTTCACCAAACTTCTGTTTATATTTTCCTTTCTAGAGTGATGCTAAATTAGGGAGAAGAAACATGACTTCAGATGCATTACTACGGAAAGATGTTTTTTTTTTATTATTTTCTTTTGCTTTACAAATCAGTGGCTGAAGACCTAAAAAGTGAAGATGTAACTTAGCAGAAGTCTGTTCCAGGACTTGCAAACACGAGCCTGAAGAGGTTTTACAACCCTGGGAAACTGGAGTGTGAACTTGAGTGAAACTATTTAGCGTCTTTTCTGTCTTTTGTCATGCTTTCTTTCATAAGGACTTTCCTTTCTTGCAGTTTCAAGGTCAAGATTATGCTTTCTACTGGCCTGCTGAGCTTTACTCAGCTGTTCCTAGCCGATCCTATTTCCCAAGAGGCTTTTTGTGGGATGAAGGTTTTCATCAGCTTCTCATTTGGTTAGCTTCAACCCACATATTTTCTTAAGAGTTTGATCTACTGTTAGTTGCTCATAATTGTGCAACAGTTGGTCTTATACAGCATCATTCTGACATGAGTTTTATTGGGAAAAAATAGGCGTTGGGATATTCATATCTGTTTGGACATCCTTGGACATTGGTTAGATCTAATGAACATTGATGGGTGGATTCCCCGTGAGCAAATTTTGGGCGCTGAAGCATTGAGGTTATACTCTTTTGCTTTTCTTTTTCTTTTTTTTTTTTTTACTTTCCATTTACCCCCCTTTGTACCTCTACTTACTAAGATATCATGATTTTCAGCAAGGTACCTGAGGAGTTTGTCGTCCAATATCCAACAAATGGAAATCCACCTACTTTATTTCTTGTTTTACTTGGTAAAAATGATCTCTTTTACATCAACTTTTTGTGGAAATAATTATTTGGATGATTAATCTTAATAGCATGGTCCTGCCATCTATAATTATTTTCTGGCCTTTTGTCAGGAGTCCTTTCATGTTAGTCTTGTTTTATTGAGATTATCTATACAAATTTAGTTCTCTTGCTACACACATGATTTTATCTAAAAACAATAGATACTTGGAAAACATTTTGTTTATCATGATATGATGGATTTTATTTAGCATCATAAATCTAATGATAGGCAATTATTATCTTTTCTTAGCCTTATTTATGGAAACTCGATGTATTTGAGTATTCAGTGCATCTCCATTGTCTTCATGTAAAATGGAAACTAAGCTAACAGTAGTTCACTAGTTCTCCTATTAGGAGGTATAATCTTAAGTTGCGTTATGGAATACAATCCCGTTCTCCGGTATCATTTAATCAAAATTGCTTTGGTGCAATCCTGTGTTAAAAATGTTTAATAGAGAATCAATTCTGTCATTCAGATCTACTGTCTGGCATAAAGAGTGACAAGTTTACGGTCAAAGATAACACGGAGATTTCTGCCTTTCTACAACGTGCCTCTGTTCGCCTCGATGCATGGTTCAAATGGTTCAATAGTTCACAATCGGGTATGGGAAATCTTTTATCTTTCTTTCTTTTGTCAAATTGTTGTCGAGGAATGATATTGCTTCGAGTGCAATGCTAGATCAACTTTCAGTGGCATTCTTGTTGTCCATAAGTGTATATGCGCGGGTCCTCAAGTTAGTAAAGTGGCAAATTTACAAACTTACATTATTTCATAAGAGATATAAGCCTTCTTGGTGGAAGTCAGGCTCCTCATCAGCAGTGTCACTGGATATATGATATATTAATTTGCATATGCTCTTTCAAAGTTATGTTCCAATGTTCCATGCTCATACTTGTAAACTGGTGTCTGTGAGTGAGAACAAGTCTAGCATCTGCATTGATAAATCTTTAAACTCTGATAACCTAAATGATCTTTACATCTTCTAAAGGAGATTTCTTAGTTCATTATATGTGAGTTCAACCTGCATTTTGTACCACTCATCCCTCTTATATTACTTCTAATAACCATATAAAGATAGATGATATTACGATATTCACAATGCAATTAATGTGGTTTAGTGTTAGCAGATTGTAAAAGATGCTGAAATGCATCTATTGGCTGATATGGTTACATTAGTGTTCAGTTTGGTCACTAGAATTGTTGTTTCTGTGTATTGATGTGGCAATTTCACTTGTTATCTGTCCACCTTGGTATACAGGAAAAGATGCGAGCAGCTACTATTGGCATGGGAGAGACAACATGACAATCCGTGAGCTAAATCCAAAGGTGAAGCATCTAAGACAGCTATGCTTGACTTCAACTCTATTACACTTATCTATTTAAATTCCTTCAAATACGTGTATTTAGGATTTGCATTAGATACATGCATGCATATGCTACTCTGCTGGAGAGTCCTTCAGATGGGGACCCTCTATGTAGTAATCATAGTTGGTAAGTAGAGTTCTCAGTGGCGGGTCAATGTAAAAGATGAACCATTCGGAGAAGAGATTGCTATTAGAAAGTAGATTGATGATTCTTTTGTGTGATAATCATTGAGAGATATTATAGGACTTTCTGGTCAGAGGATAGATTTTGACTTTGAATTGTCCTCTTCGATCTTCATTAGGACCTGATATAGAATTATAGATTGCCAAGTTCTGTAAGCTTGAAAATCTTTGTATATACTTGAAAGGTTAATCTGAGGACCTACTTACTATTGCATTATGCTTTCCATGTCTATTATGGAAGAATTTCCATTTAGTTATTTTATTGATCTCTTTTCTGGTCTCTGTAGACACTCTCCTCTGGATTGGACGACTATCCACGTGCTTCACACCCTAATGAAGATGAGCGCCACGTGGACCTTAGGTGTTGGATGCTTCTTGCAGCACACTGTATGCATAGCATAGGCGAGGTTTTGTCTGACAACAACAAACTTTCAAAGGTGAAGAAGGTGCAAAGTAAAGAATGCAAATATCACAATTCACAAGTCATTTTGTTGATTAATGAAGTGTGTTGTATGAATTATGCAGGAATATGTTGTTACTGCCAAGCTTCTAGCTGATTTTGATATTCTCAACCGGGTTCGCCTTCTTATTCACTTCATATATGATATATCCAATTGGCCTGTGTTTCTTGCTTGCTTGATCCCTCACCGTCTTTGCATTTCACCTCATTAAATAACATTGAACCGCGTTAGTTGTATTTTTCTTGTTTGTACCTGTGGCATATTCATCAAGTGTTTTTGACATTTCCAAATATTTTGGATTATCCTAGATGCATTTTGATGAAGATTATGGAGCATACTTCGATTTTGGGAATCATACAGAGAAGGTACATATCTTCTGTACTTGGTACAGAAAGTTGAGGATCCTACTAGTGCAGTTGATGTGTGTTTGAATTATACTAGTTACTGCTTACTCCTTTGGTAAAGCTTCCAGTGGGATGTCTATTATAAAATATACTCTTTATCATGTCATTAAATCTGTAGTAGGTAACAATTATTGAACGTTGAAACTACATCTGCCTGCAGGTTCGCTTGCATTGGCGGGTGAAGATGAATGGGAACCATGCCACTAAGGAGTTTGTACGAGAAGTTCAAGAGAAGCCCATGCTGCAACTGGTTCCTCATATTGGTTATGTCAGCCTTTTCCCGTTTATGGGAAGAATCATTCCTGCTGTAAGTTATACTAGGGAAATCATATACATTCATTTTCTTTCTTATGCACGATCCTGAAATTGATTTATTCTGTATATATGAATTGAATATGGTAGGATTCATGGATTCTGGAAAAACAACTTGACCTTATTTCAAACAAGAGCCTCCTATGGACCGATTTTGGGATTCGCTCCCTTGCCAGAACAAGGTAAGGTTGCTCATTCTCTGTATCCTCTGCTCCTCACATTTTCTGGACTAGTATTTTATTCTGATCTGCATATGGAACTCCGATGCTTGTAGCTGCAAACGATGTTGGACTATTGGAGTATTGGTATGAACTATATGGTCTTGCGGCACAATATTAGACCTATTGATTTATAGCTCCTCGTCACAGATTTAAACTTGATCCTAATGATATGACCTATTTACTTTTGTGATTTTTCAACTGTTTTGTGAGGGGGTAATTTTCTAGTTTTTAGTTTGCCTCTGCTTTGACAGTTCGTTTCTGGTGTTGTGCAGTTCAATATACATGAAGCGGAACACAGAGCATGATCCGCCGTACTGGAGAGGCCCAATATGGTATCAAATGAATTACATGATCCTCTCTGCTCTTCATCATTACTCTAGAGGTACATCCACCCTAACAAAAACACGCATGAAGTCTTTATCTACCATACTCGTTTGAACTAAAATTTACATTTCCTCTCGTCATTCCGTAGTTGATGGTCCATACAAAGAGAGAGCAGGAGTCATTTACCACAAATTGAGAAGCAACCTTATAAGGTATTCACCGGTATTATCTTTCAGCAATTTCAGCACCATCCATTTAATTTGACACAGTCAATCTGAAGCACCATCCTTTGTATATCACAGAAATGTAGTCAATAACTATCGGAGCACCGGGTATCTTTGGGAACTGTATGATCAGAAGACGGGCAAAGGTAAGGGAACGCGGCCGTTTACAGGTTGGACATCGCTTGTGGTATTAATCATGGGTGAAAATTATAGCAACACTTGGGGTACATCACTTCTTTGACATTCCAAGATCAAGAGAAACCGACACATGCTACTATTACAACCGCTGTTGAGGAACAAATTTTGTAGAAAGTTTCAATATGAAGCACAATAGCATTGTAGCAACCATGGATTAATGATACGCCTCCAGTCTACAGAATGGGAGATCGAGTTACCTCCTAATATTCTCAGCCATTTTCAACAACAATATCTGACTAGTTAATGAGAACAGATCTTATTATTCCACAAGACCGTCAATCATTTCAGTGTCCTCAGCCATTATGATCTCCATATCTCTAATATCTCGTTTCAAAACATTTCCGAGCTTTGCAATGGCCCCTGTTTGATGTTGCAACACCTGCCAGAAAAGGCATTGGCAAGGCCAGAAAAGGTATTTTAGTGGCAGAACGAGTAATCGAGATTCCGATATGACTTTTGGGTTGCATGGATTCCTAGTGTAAGCCTCGAGCGAGGACTTCAGAGAGTAGAAGGAACAAATATGGTGATAAAAAAGGGTCACCTTATTACACCTTCCAGATATATTATTTGATGATAATTAGGAAAACATCCTATAATTGTTTGCAGAAAGCAATATCTGTCTCATTCCTCCAATGGGTGCAACAATTGTTATGATTCCTCCTATCCAAATGCAAACCTGAGATCAAATTTTGAATAACATTAATCAATCAATTAAATAAGTTGACTATTTATTTTGTTTTCGATTTTAAAGGTCTGTTTTCAATAAGGTGTACTGGAATCTCCATAATTTCAATTAAAATCAGTCACATTTTATAAAGGTTAAAAATCTAGCAACCTGTATATATATTTTTTTAACTTCATATCATAAAATGCAAACCTGTTAATTGATGAAAAACTCTATGAAGATGCAATAATAATAATAATAATAATAATAATAATAGAGTTTTTAGCTAATTTTAATATTACCCATGAAAGTATCCAATGCATACTGAATCTTTTTGGTTGCACCAACATGAGCCAAAATGCACAAGGAAGCTGAAACATTACAAAAAGATGTCATAGTCACAGTAAATGTTTTTTTTTTTAAAAAAAAAAAGTGATTTGGTGCATTAGATGTCTAAAAATGTGTCAAGAGATAAGACAAACTAGTAGATGAAAAGACCATAATAAAATACTTACAATGAAGGTAGTTGATGTAAATGCTAATCCTCCAAAAAATCCAAGTAATCCACCGAAAAATGGGATGCAAATTCCAATTATGGCCGTTAATGCTTCATTCACACAAAAAAAAAAATGTTTTAATTGCCGATTGAATTGACTTGAGTATGGCTTATGAATACAATACAAAAAAAAAATGTTTTATTAGATTTTTTTGGAGTTTGTAGTTTCCTTTCGATTTTTTCAAGAAAATGACTTCATAATTTTATTTTATTTAGAAAAAAAAGGAGTAATTTTCCGCCTCTCCAAGAAGTTTTAGAATCCGCCACTGCATAAACAATGATATGTATTTCTTTGACATACCTATATATAAACTTCGAGCAATAACGCGAAGTGATCGACTAGGAGTGAACTTGCGACCCTGAACCAAATACGACTCCATGGAATCGAAAACTGGCATTGCATATACCTGCATAGATAGCATAAAGATAAACGGAAAACTCATACCTATAGGCGCAAGTAAGAAGTTTATACCTGATAAGCACCAAGAACATGAAGAAAGACCATAAGATTTGCAGCAGCAATCAGCCACCGAGGTCTCTCAAGCGAGACCAGGACATCATCTTCGACTTGAGTTCCAAAAGCCAAGAAGCCAGAAATCGCGACAGTTAAATAGCAGATTCCGACAATGGCATAGGCCAAAACCGCACCTCTCCACATGGGCTTCTTTGATGGCTTCTCAGGTGTGGAAGGGATAGAAGCTTGAATCTCCAACACCACACAGTGTGCTGCGAATGCGAATGACACCGTTCCAAGTGCATTGAAACCTTCGAGCACCCTTTCCACTGTTGTATGAGATTGATGCCCGTAGTCTATGTGCACGTGATGGCGCTGGCTGTTCGCGTAATGGAACGATGATGCGAAGAAAGCCACCATGGAATATCTGCACGTGGTGGTGGTTTACATCAGGCATACATGTCATCAACCACATCATCAAGAGAGACAATATAGAGTAATTAGATGCTGTACTTACCCAAATGACATGAGGGCAGCAACAAAGGAAACGGCTTTCAAGTCGTTGAAATTAGGAGTTTGTGCGAGAAAGAACTGAAGGATGGCAAACAAACCAGTAAAATAGCATTCTCTAACACCATGGACATGAGGAACCGCCAACTGAAAGAACTTCTTCAAGGACTTGCCTCCTGTAACCATGTAGACTATGTCTGTTGATGCCTGAACCATAATCTGTTGCGGCATTACTAGCCAGTACCCAAGTTTTGGTCCCAACAAGTGCATCCCCAGCTCCATATACCTATCAAACCTCTTTCCCGGCACATATTCATGCATTTCCACCATTTGCCATAGAGAATAGAGTGTCACCAGCCATGAAACTACTATCACTGCAATTCCTGGTACCCTAAATGCATACAAAACACGCATATAAGGTCGAGTAATTCCATGCTGTCCTACAAATCATATAAGCATGTGAATAAGTAAGTTACCCATCAAGTTGGGCTACTGCAAAGGGCAAGGCAAGAACTCCAGCACCAACCATGGCAGTGACGTTGTGAAAAGCTGAATAATACCATTTTGCCTTTCTAGATGCAGTTAAGGGTAACCAATTGTTCAGATTACCTTCTGCTAGGTTTTGGGTCCTTGAATTGTCACTGGAATTGCCCAGCTGAACGCAAAGTGAAAATGAGCAGATATACTAATCAGAACGCACAATCTTTAGGTTTAAATCAAATAGAGATGAATCAAGAAGTTGATGAAGTGGATTATAAAATTTAGGGTAACATACCTCTTGCAGTTCTTGTGGGATGGGCTTCGTCATGATTGGCATGGATTTACAATGTCGATTCAAGAGGGGAAGTGTAAAGAAAATGAAGGCTACACAGGATTAAGCCGAAGCTAGAGGAACTTCAACAAGCATCAACTTATAAACTAGTTCACTGATAACCAGTACCATAAGGAGTAACTAAACCTGTAATTTATGAAAAATACTATACTTACCAACTAAACTAGCATGTATTGATCATCAGCCCCAAATAATGCGGTACAGAATTACACAATTAAGTAATTTTATAAGCTAACATGATGAATATATAATATATATTCATCATGTTAGCTTATAAATATATACTCATCTTGTTAGCATATAAAATTACTTAATTGTGTAATTCTGTACCATATTATTTGGCTATGTGGCTAACTGGCTACTATATATAATAGCCAGTTAGCCACACAGCCACAGATGGATCAAATATTGACAATTCAAAATAAAATGATCAATCCAATGATACAGCCTCACTAACATAGAAGAAAACATAAACAACTAATGCAATGTCATTTCAAGTAAACCAAAATAAGCCTATAGTATTGATGAAGACATGACACATGAGAACCATTTACACCAAACTTAAGCTCAACAAGCAAAAGGGTAGTATTAGGCATGGGCAATATTTAAAAAGAAAAGACTCTGCTCTATGATCCATGTAAAAAGTAAATAAAAACAAACAGAAGCTGTGATGCTGTAAGAATTAACAAAAGCTTTTTATTTTTATACATTTTTGGTTCACCATATTTTTTAAATGTATTTTTCAAAATAATAAATCAATTGGTGCTAAAATTGTACACATTTCGGAAACAAAAAACTGTATACAAACATATGATAATCTGAAGAACATAAAGAATATGATTCATAATAATATCAAAATAATGAAATTACAATGAATAAATAAAGTAGCATAGACTAAAACACAAGTCTAAGAGACCATGATGAACACTATTAAAATATAAATTTCCCAAGTGATGGTAACTGGAAATACAATAAGAAATTTTAAGATGAAGTCCATTGCTATAACTGAAACTATAGTACACTTGTAAAGATTATAAGAATAAAAAAAGTCCCAAATGTTGGGCAATAATTTGATATGGCAAAACATGAACTAAGCAACCTTCTCAACCAAAGTTTGTTGATTTCGCCTGCTCTTGATGTACTGGTGTTGAAACTGCTCGAACTTGCCCTTATTGATAGCTTCTCTAATACAGCGAAAGAACCCCAAGTAGTGATGTGTATTGTGTCTGAAAACCAAAATGATAGACATGAATTTCTTTTGAAGGCAAAGAAAGTTGGAAGCCCTTCATTGGGAAAACTGGCTACTGATTATTGGGAGCGAAATTAAGGGCTAGGAAGGAATATCTGCAGCAAGTAGCTAAGACTAAGAATTCTTACATCTCCAGCAGGATCTGTGCCAGCATTTCATGAACATTGAGCAAGTGGTTTATGTATGCTTTTGTATGATTCTGACAAGTATAACAGCTGCATCCATCAACAATTGGTGATGCATCTCTCCTACAACAGCAAGATAAGTGATTTAAGGCATTTTAATATATGAATCGATTATAAAATCAACAGTCACTCATAACTCCTAAGTTACATGATATATCCTTATGCGGTTGCACTTTTTCTTGCACTATCAAATCATAAACACGAACCATTCATCTATATCAGACAGAATATCCTTGAAACGACTCGCCTTCAAGAACCAAAGCAACTCAATGCCCATATGCCAAAGAGATGAACATCCCGCAAACAAAAGGAACTAGCAATCCGTGAACCATCATCTAAAATTTATCCAAGAGTCTTTCCAAAACCGTATTCAACACCAAAGTATAGTTGCGATCACTGACCAGTGGATTAGATGTGTAAAGCCTTATTAGATAAGACACCTTAACCTATACTGCAAGTCCAAGGTCTACATTGCTTACCTATATACTGTCGCTTTCAGGTTGATCTTTGTCAAGTCGCTTCCAACTTCACTCTGCTCATCGCAGGATATTCTTTGAGCATCATTCACTGGAAATGTAAGTGCGAAACCCTCAAGAGTAAGGTGGTATATGTACCTGATACAAAAATTCGTATATTGCATCAGATGAAGGCAGAGCAATGGGATCCATATTCCATACCAATTCAACAAGCATTTGTTTAGCAAAGTTGGAAGGGAAGTGAAAAGGAAATTTCCGAAATTCAGGGTACATACGTGGAATCAAAGATATCAATTCCTGCTGCAACGCCCTGCAGAACCTCCTCTAGGGATTTGAAGGAAAGGCAAAGCCAATAAGTTACTTATAATTAAATATGCACATATATAAATTGAAATTCACAGAGGAATCAATTTATAAAGGAAAGGAGGAAATTGAATACAAGCATATTGCTTATCAAGTTCATCATCATTAATAGCTTTATCACAACCGGTATGAATAAGGCAATTCTTCAATTTTCAATATTTAGACAGGAGTCAAGCCCCAAATGAAACCCCTCGCCTCCAGAAAGTACAATTGTTATGAGCTTAAGACTGGTCAGAAATGTCAGTTCTTTGTAAAAGCAAAAATATCTAACAATTGAGCAAGTACCTGGAAGTCCAAGACCACATACTTGACGTGGTTTTTCCATGGGCAAGACATCCTGGAAGTTTAAATAATCACATGAGCCTTAAAAAATTATGAAGGCTGACTTATTAATTATAATATACTAATCAAGAACCATTCAGAATAATTGAGAATAAAAAAAAATTGTACGATGAGAAATTATCTTAGAATGTGATCACATTTGATGACTATCTGGCCACATTTTCATTAACATCTGATATTAGTGGAAACATATAATGACTGCCAAATGAACGTAATAAGGCACTTTAGGTTGATTTAATGACTACTTGTACAATTATAAGTGAACAAATAAGTCATACTTTGGCTTGACCATCAAAAGTCCAACTGGTCAAGTGAGAACGAATTATCAAAACCCCAGGCCTTCCCATTTTAGAATGCTTTGAATAAACATGCAATTTGAGAAATGTAAACAATATTACTGCATCATTTCAAGTTGAGTAGGTTCCTGTTTCACTTAAGATATTTGGCATATTAAGTGTTTGCACAATCATGAAATCTGCCGACTAGTTATTTCCCTCTAGTACAAAGGAGGGAATGTGCTGCTATTTTAACATATTGTAATGCTGCAAGGAAATGAATTGAATTAATTTTCTAAAGGAGGGAATCACAATTGAATTTAGGGTGTCGCTCTAGTGTAATCATTTCTAAGTGCAACAAAAAGGGGGATTCAAGGCATTTTCAAGAACAAATAATTCAAATTCAAATAGATTATATAATAGGACAGGTGTTCTTACAGTAATAACATTAAGAAGAGAAGGGCGATCTGCAATGGTATCTCCAAGCCCTAATCCTCCAATCCAATAGCCTGTAAACATTAATAAAACAATTGAGGAAACAAAAGTAAAAATACACTCTAGTAAAGCTTTGATAAGAAATGGGTCATTATTACAGGACCACTTCCAACTCCCAAGCACCTAAAATAAGCCCAACCCCAAATCAAGCATAAAATCAATCAGAATAAACACAAACAGGAAAACAGTATTAAGCAAAGTAGCAAGTCATACAGGCACAGCTCCTTGAACTATATCTCTATGCCTAAGGTTTCCTCTATTCATCATTCCTTTTCTTAAATATACCTTTCAATTAGTAGAATAAAATATCTCTTCAGAACTTAACAGCTGAGTAAATGATTACGTCGTTACCATTGTGATTACCCTACAGCAAAATACAATAAGGTGACCAATGGGTGCGTGACTTTAATGACTTCTCATATTTGAGTACAGAATGTGTAATGCCTTACACAAGGGTATGGGTCTAACATGAAAAAGAGACAAATATCATGGTTATAAGAATACTCCCTTACAAGCAATTTAATCTACTCCCTTACAAGCAATTTAATCTACTCCCTTACAAGCAATTTAATCCCTATTGTCCTCATCCAATTATCCAAATGCCCTTCAACTTTCTAATTCATCCATTTTTAGTTACTTGGATTGGATACTTAAAGCTCCATCATTCAGATTCAAGTCTATTAAGTATAGACTTCAGAATTTTTTCTATAATTCATAAGAGCACATTAAGATGTCCACCAAAAGTTAGAATCTCGTAATCTCAGACAGGACTAAAAACTTCAGATAGGAGTGACCTTCTGATATGATACCAGCCAAAGAGAAGTTGGGGATGACTTATGTTAGGCCTAAAATCAGCAATTAGCTTAGTTTAATTTGTATTATTTCAGTATTTAATTCCAGGGTTTATTCTTCTATTTTTTAGGGTAATTATCTGAAGGGGAAAGAGTCAAAGTTAGTTTCCTTAATTTGTAGTGCATTCGTAGTTAGTTGGTGGGTAGTTACTGGGTAGTTTCTGCAGTATCCTATTTAAGTCCTAATTAGGGTCATTTGTAAACATGGAAGTTTATTAATCAATCAGAGTCACAAAACGTGGGAGATTCTCCTGTACAATCGTCCTCTTGGTAGTTGCCTAGAGTGGCTTTTCTCTTGCAAATCATTTGCTTGAGTGGTGTCCTGCGTATGAGTCCTCGTACTCAGTGGAATATATCACCTTCACAGCCATTTCTTTTCCCTCCTTTGGTCATAGGGAGAAGAAGTGACTTTTGATGAATATGCACTTTAATTTCTTGTTCAAAACTTCTTTAATTGAAGCCTTTAATAAATTACGAAGAATAAAGCATGTGATGGTAATAGGAAAGACCATGTGAACAAAATAAGAAGCCCAATAAGGCAATAACTGACCAACAATAAAACTACCTTTGCTCTCCAGTTAATTCAGCACAAAATAATTATAGGATGATTTTGATTGATTATGAGTTCTAAAGAAAATGAAATGGCAGAACATGAGTACGTACCAGAGAGTGAGACATTTCGCTTCATTACTTCAATTGCACATCTCTTACGCTCTTCCAGACTGGAACCTCCAACAATCGCACCAAAAACAGCTGCATCTGTCTATATCATGCATATCAGAAGATCATCTTTTGCTCTATTCTTTTTATTTATAGTTCCATGGAGTGAGATCCGGATTATCTCTCCACATCAGCTCCACAATTAAGATCTCTTATAGAGAAATATAAAGTTCGTAGCACATGAGAAAATGAAAACAAATATTTAATCCTAAAAACATAAACAGCCTACAAGTAGGAAAGACACCCATCACATTCAGGTGAGTTTGGGACTCTGGGCATGCCAGGATAGAGTTTATTTTTTCAGAATATTTAATGTTGTAAGAGTTTGATTCAAACAACTCGTTCATAGGGGGGCTTTGGGGGGAGGGGGTGTAACTGCAGATGTTCGTATGATTTTGTTCCAACAATGGACCAAATTGCTTATATCCATCCTAATACAGACCTCACACACTGCTTAAGATCCAGGCCTAACTTTGAGTTTGAGCTATTTGTGAGAAAGTTGGGTTAGATAGATGTTGAATTATTAGAAAGTAATCAAATCTTCTATTTACTGATAAATAAATATATAATGTTGATAACTCAGCTTTGGTTCTTAGTCTGTTTAGTAACCTGGACTCTTTTGGTTGATGATCTCCCATTTTTCAACAAAATAAATAGGTAGATTCCTACTTTTTTACTAAATTCTTACAGAAAATCAATCTAGTTTTACAGCTTTATATCAAAGCAATTGCACCTCATAAAATAGAAAAAACAATTACATTTCTACTCAATATCTCTTAAACATATAACTCTATTTCAAAAGGGGAAGAAACGCAAACAACAAAATTAGATAGTGGAGAGATGTAACATCGAAATTACCTCTCTAGACATTATGCATTCATCAAGCCACCGCACTGTTCGATCAACCGAAGCCCTGTTTCTCTTTTCAGTGACCCAAACAGGCACTTCATCGGATAAACTCACCCACCAATCTGGCCTCAACGAATTAACCATTTTCATATATTCTAATGGGTTTATCTGTCCAAATAAGCCAAGATTACAAAAAGGTATAATCTTAAGGAAATTAAGAAGCCACATTTTTCTCCTTTAGCTAAAATAAACCTAAGATGGATGAGCAATCCGTGTAAATACCGAAAGACGACCGCATGGTGTTTCAAAAGATGCTCCAAGCTTATTTGTGCCTGAAGCTTCTGGAAGACAAACGATTGAATCCCTGGGAACAGCCACGAAACCATATTGATGCAGACCAACCATCTTTCGTACTCCACATATGTTAGATATTGCTTTTGTTGATGTAGCTTCAAGACTGCAGTGCAAAATCATTATTGGTAAAAAAAAATTATAATCTTTAGTTCTTTGAAAAGACCAAAAAAAATGAAAAGATCTTGGTCCCATAACACTAAAACCAGACATGTTCATTCAAACAAGTAGCAATAGTTTCCCCATTCAGATAAGGATGGATTTGAAATGCCAATTGCATAATTTACCCATATCCTTATTTTTGTAAAAAGAACAAAGATTTTTCCAAAAAAAAAAAAAAGCATTTGAGTAACATGAATTTCCAAAAGGGTCACGATGTGCTTATCCAGGCAGGAGGGAGAGATACTGTTCATATAAAATAACACTCTGCATCTGAACTATCTAACCATTTGGAAGATCAAATAAATAGTTGAAATAACCAGGAAACCGTGTCATAATTAGAGGCTATGTGAAGTGTGAACCGACTAAAACCTAGTCCTAGTCGCAACTTGCAACCACACAAGAACAGTTCAATACTCTTTTACTCTTTAGTTTAGGTGCAACATATCAATTCTTTAGTTTAGCAGGATTCCAAACTTGATGTTCTATATCCACTAATTCATATCAATTTTAACACCGGATGTCATCGAAACTGTATGAAAAGAGCATTGAAACAATCCAAATCACAATTTTTTTATTAAAAAAAAAAACACGCGCACAGTCACAATGTACGCCAACACCTTTTACACATACACGAAAAAAAAAACCAAAAACTAAACAGAGACATTTCCAGAAAGCTAGAATCTAAACTTGACGATGTTCTATATCCACTAATTCAAACAATTTCAACAAAGGCCGTAGTAAAAAACTAACATTGCAGGAATATAAAATAAAATAAAAAAGCACGGCGCGCGCCAAAATCTATGACAAGAAAAATCAATCCAAAAGCAGAACAGAAGAGTACAAACAACTACAGCGATTCAGAAGGAAAAAAAAAAGGATTTTGCGGAGGAACTTACAAGTGGAGAGGGCTGAATTGGAGGAGACGAGAGTCGGGCGAGGGAAGGGAGGAGAGAAGGTCAGGGGAGAGGAAGTGAGGGAGAGCCTTGCGAGTGGAGAGAAGAAGACAAGGAGTCTCGATCTCCATTGAAGAGGAAGGAAGCTTGAGAAGCCCTACTCTGGCGCGACCGTTTCGGCTCCATGCCTTCACTCTGAACTGCATCTTCCCTTCCCTCTCTCCGAAGGAGTCGGCGTTTTGATTAAAACCTACAACTCCCAACCAACCAGGGAAAAGGGAGGGGAAATTGTATAAAATAACACAATTTTTGTTTCAAAATTATATATTTTTCTAATAACTCCATTAATAATAATGATATTTTTTAGAAATTTACATATTTTAAAATAGATAAATAAAAATACACTTATAACTCTAATTATTATTCTATCTTTTTACTTTGTTGAAAATTGCAACTTGGAAAGTGGGCATAAAAATATCTAAATTAACATTTTTTTTCTTAACAAGATTTTATCTCTAAAATGACGTGTTTATCTTAACGGACGGAGTATGTGGGTATATGTTATTAAGGTCCTTAAAAATTAAAAAAAATCTAACAAATAATGTATAAACCATAAGAATTGATTAAAAATACTAAAATAATGAAATTTGGGAGAAATTTTATTATTAATGTTTACAAAATCATAATAATAAAGTATTAACTTTTGTTAGTATAGATCAAATTAAATATTTTTTTCAAACATTCTATCTGATTAATAATCTAATATAATATTTTAATATAGTTAATATAATAAAATATAATTTATTGACAAAACGCGCAAAAGTAAAATAAAATAATGTAATTTACATGTGCCGTCTTTCTTGCGTAGAGTAAAAAAACACCTTAATCAATTCCCTCATCCCCTATATGGCTATATTATTATGGGACCATCGACTAGTTTTTCAAAGTTTTTTATTTTGATATTAAATTGTTTTAAATGAAATAAATATAGATACTAGATGTTACTAATTTCATTAGCTTTTGAAATTGGAGTTTTTCAACAGCTACTCATCAAAACTTTTCGGAGTTTTTGGTTTTCTATTCACGAGTTTCTATCAGCTATCTTAACATGTAGGTTAATTTACTAAATACCATACTAATTTATTAACATATATTCAACACAAATAATTCGCTAGCTTATATACCTAAACTCATAGCTCTTCATAAGAAAGTGCACCGCCTTTTGAATTCATCACCATATGTTAAATAGCATATACTGGGAATGCTTGGATGTGAAAAGCTTGATGCAACATAACATCAATGGCTAGAAACTTTTTATGTAAATCTCAATTGCTTTACTACCCAACAATGTTGCGCGACTCGCGAGTTTGGAGATCGTCATCAAGTCCCCTTGGCTTACAACTTTTTTCTTGTTGAATATGGCATCTCATAGGAGAATATTTGATGCTCCTTCAACAATGTATTTAATTAGGAGTTGAATCTTTTTGTTTTTGTCTAATAAACATTTGTGTCATTTGATCATTTATAGAAATCACGAGTCATAGGAGTAATATAATGTAGGAACTGGATTTATAACTCCCTACCTATCTATTGTAATGCCTTGAGAAGTAACAACTGAACATGAGGAAATGGCTTCTTTAATGCCTTGATGTACTGAGCACCGTCTATTGCTAAAACGGGATACACTTGCACAATATGACAAGCATAATGGATAAGTCGAGTGGGGAGTCGGATTGATGATTGGGGAGTCAGATCGTGTGCACGAGCATACATGCCCTAGTAGCCTAGCACATAAGTCGAGTGATATTCCATTCTAAAACCAATTGAGAATAAGAGGAGTAATCCATCAACTTATATATGAGACTTGTTAAGCTCATACTTTCAATGTGACACTTTTCTTTTCACATCTCAACATAGAATTAAAATAATGGGAAATGAGATGGCCTAGAAATAAATTCCACCTTTACAATTTTTGCATTGGCATTATATGCAAACAGGGCCGGACCTGAGATTTGAAAGGCTCGAGGCCGGATATAAAAATGGGCCATCTACTATTTTTTGTTGGAGACTTTTCTTTATCATTTCGTTCATTTATTTTATTTTATTTAGCTATTTTTTTATATAAAAAAGCTCAATATGGGTGGTTTTAATTATTTTTTTATTTGTGATTTTGGGCGATTATTCTTTTAGAAAGGGTTTGTGAAAATCTAAATTTTTTGTTTAAAATGTGAAGTCGCAGAAGATAAAGGGAAATAAAATATTATTTATTTTTCATAACTATGTATAATGGATAATTTCTATTTTTTGGTGGTTTTTAGTGATTATTAAATGAAATTTTGAAGGAAAAATACAACCAAATTAATAGGTAACAAAGAGAATTGAATCATGGACTAATGAGAAAGAATGAGATTTTTAATCAATACACTATAATGACTTTAGTTAAACTTACTAATAAAAAAAATTCATATACTTAAAAAAAAAATTTGGGCCCCTTATAAATTTTGGGCCCGAGGCGGAGGCCACTTTCGCCTCCCCTCAGGTCCAGCCTTGTATGCAAATAATATATGCAAGTTTTTAGTAGAAAAAAAAGGTTTTAAGAAAAAACTACATGAATCATAATACCAAACGGATAAAATGTCTGAAACCATACAAAAACAAATGATTCACATACTTAAGTTGGAGTCATTGCACTAGGTAAAACACTTCAATGCCTTAAACAACGTCAAATACATCCTGATAAAGCATGTCAATAATTTTTTTATAATAATAAGAGGATGAACTTTTGACAACTAAAAGTAGTAGAAAGGAGAGCTTGTAACTGGGATGATCCGATCGGGTTCCAATTAAGTTCGTTTGAGTTGGGTCATTAAAAGGTTAGGTCATTTCGGGTAAAATATTTGCTAGGTATTGATCGGGTCGGGTCAAGACGAATTTCAGATTGTTCAAGTTCAGGTTGAATCAAATCGGGTCACTATAGCCATATTAGGATTGACTGCAACCCTTTTGTTGATTTTGGTGTGAAAGCACTCATGATCTTAATTTTTTAAGATTGCATGCATGATGCTTGTGTATGAATTTTTGGAACTGCATATTTAGCTAATTAAAGATTACATTCCTTTCTCCATCTTTTCCCGGTATGAAGCTACAGTTTCATAATTTTTTTGTATGCTTTTCATTTATTTGATTATGATTTTCACTTATATAGGTCTACTATTTTTTTAATCTTATAATATCAAAAACATTGGATGTGTTTGACAGTAGATTGTGTTTTTGTAGATTAAAGGGATTCGTATAGATGTTAGGAGATGGAGATTATTTTTTTAGATTAATGAGATTTTGTAGATTGAAATTTTTTTGGCGGAAATCTTTGAAAGGTGTTTTGTGGGTATAAGATTGTAATGTATTTTTTAGAAGGAAAATGACATTTTTGCCCCTTGAAGTATTACCCATCCTTCCACTTTTGGTGACCCTAGACCGACACCTCCTCTCTCCTCCTCAAAGATTCAGACCAACAATGGATGCTCTCTCCGTCAAGCCCCAACTCTTCTGTTGCAAACTCCCCCTTCAACCATCCCTCCTCTCTCCTCATCCTCCTCCGCCTCAAACTCCCACTCTCCCCACACGCCGTCCAAAACCAACATCAACAACCCCCATCCCCACCCCCGACCGCAGCCTCCACCTTCAAAGACTTCAACGAGTACGAATCTAGGCCATCTCCTCTATTGGAAGGACAACCACCCCCACCTGCCCCCCCTCCGCCTCCTTATCGACCAATCCTCCTCCGAATCCCACTCCGGTGCCGGCAGGGATATCGATGTCGTCGACTTCGACGGTCGCTTCCTCGCGGGGAACGAAATTGCAGAGAGGTATGAGGAGGGCAACATTGGGGAAAAGAGATTTTAATTTCACCCAAGAATCTCCATAATCCCCATAATCTTGCCCCCCGTAGATTGCAGATTCTGCCAATTTTTATCTCCAGGAATCCCCTTAATCCCCATCTCTAGAGTCCCGCCAAACACAAGCGCGCGGAGATTACTTTTTTTTAAAAAAAAAAATCTCCTAATCTAATGAAAGCTGGTGAAATCTGCGTGCCAAACACACGCTTAGACATATAAATTATACCGTAGCTCCAAAAAAATTTAGTATGCTAACATTAAAAAATAATACACCTACTATCATTACTATATAAAAGCCTAACTCTAATTTTACTGTTCACTTATGCTGATTACCATTTTGTCCTTCCTTTATTTTCTTATTGTTCACTCGGTTTAGGGTTAAATTTGTAAATGAAGGATAAGCTGCCCTTTCTTTTGTTCGATCATGTCCACTGCTTGCCATTTGCCTCTACAGTCTTCATTTTTACTAGCCTCACTCTGATTTCGTCGGATAACCTCGCCGGAGATCTCCTCTCGTTGGTCCTTTCATCTCTCTTTCGTTTAATCTGGCATCGGTGGCACTACTCGGTCTCGCAATCAACCTCCTACCTCTCTCCTCTAGATCCGCCTACTTTCTCCAATTGATTGCGATTGTCTTCCCTCTTTTGTCGGGTTCATTAGTGACGGAGACGATAAGGAGTGAGGACCATGGGCTAGAAGAAGGCGGCGATGAAGTGCAGTGGCAATAATGACAATTTCTTAATGATGAAAACAACATCGACTCCCCAATTGAAGAGGTAAGCCTTCCACCTTCCTATAAATCTCTAACCCTAAACTTTTTTTTTTATTTGAGTTTAGGCCTTTTTTTCTCTTTCATTTAAAAAAATTTTGATTTGAGTTTAGGCCTTTTGCCCTTGAAAGGTTTATATGTATTATGAGGTAGCTGTAATACATGGCTCATCCTTCACACTGTTGGTTCTAATAGATGTCCTTTTCTTCTCTTTCCATGTCTGAATTGCAGCAATTGGGTTTCAGTTTATAGTTAGAAAGAAAGATAATTCAAAATGGTTTTTTATGGGGTGAAATTCTTAGTTCAGTTGAGGAAATTGGCGATCAGAACAATCATAACAAGTACTAGATCAATCCGTAATCATCCATTTCTTGTGGCTGCTTTGTTGTTTGTCATTTTTCTGCACAGATCTTCTCCATTATTGTTTTCACATTTGTTGTTTGCTTCCCCAGTTCTTGTTTGTACTGCTGTGTTGTTGGGTACCCTTTTGAGCTCTGGACATCCTCGAATTCCTGAAATTGAAAGGGATGAGAAAATCAGCTTTGAGTTTTCCTCTTTAGGGGCGGTTTTTGCCCCGAATTTGACTACTGTTTTGGAAAAAAAAAGATGTGGTGTTTGATAGGGATGATCCAGAAAAGGATGTTTGTTCTGTCAGTAGATTTGGGGAAGGAAATTATACCCACATAATTATGAGGAGATCGTTTTCAATCAATGGTATGTTGAATAACCGAATGCTGAGTGTAGCAGCCAAGAGGGTAATGATTAAAAAAGAGAAGAAGGTCAGTATGCTGATTGTAGGACTATCTGTGTTTGCAAAAATTTGGTTGGAAGTAAACTAAAAAAACACTTAAAATTCAGGCTTTACACGCTACCCGGTTGATTTATTTCATACAGGTCAATTTCGTGCCAAACCAGGGTGATTTGGCGAACAAAGAAATTAGAAAGGTACCCAACCAGTCTTATACGGCTGTCGTAGAGGTAGACTCAAAAGCCCTGGCCTCATTTTTGTCAATGTGTCATGGGTAGAACTTAAATCAATCACTCCGAACATTCATATAATAACCAATGTGGGATGAGGCGTTACACATAACCCTATATCTATTCAAATGCACCACAAAGAACACTCAACCCCAACACTGCAATATTGAATTTCAACGATCTACAACCTCTCTTCTTATACGCAAATCTAATTTGGATGTTTGTGTTTTCTTTTGATTTTTAAGTAGTTCAATGGTTGACGGGGACAAAGAATTGGTTTTATATATTTTAGAGAGTTTCAATGTGTACCACGCAACTTGGACTTACCCATAACTAGTACGTCCTATATGGCGGTCATAGAGGAAAACCTACATCTCTTACAACCGATTATGGCATGTGCAACGACGATTGGACAAGTTTCGAGCATTCATGTCGGTGACGGGTTCGACTATCAAGTAGAGATGCGACTCGTTGGCTTTCACAACCAGCCCGTGCGAGGAATCTGCATTGGCCCCTTATTAAATGGCGGCATTGTAGCCACATGTTTGGTTGCGAAATTCCCCCTACACAACCGGTTTGATCACTTGCAGCCCGGAGACTACATCTATGGATGTGAGACCTGACGCTTGAGAGATGCTGCTGAACTCGGTGTAAGAGTTTTAGAAAATCATTTTTTCTCAGAAAGAAACCGTTCTTTGAGGAATGCAATCTATACTCATACAACTGTACGTCTAGTAGTGAGAGATGCGAAGGAGGGTCAATATGTTTATCATGTTGTTTACTGTGGGATGGATTATTGGTTAGAGGCCAGTAATGAAGGGTTTTGTGTTTTGGTATTCAGACTTCGAATAGAGATCGAACAATAGTAGCAACAAGAGATCGACATACCTAACTTGATGATTTCAAGTAACTTAGAATATGTAACCTAACTTCATGATTTTAAGACTATTTATGCTTTGGATTTCAAGATTGTTTATGATTTGGAATTTTATTAATGTCACTCCCTTTCTTCATATCAAAAGGCAATCCAAATGTAAATATGTCAACAAGTTATTTCGACCATTGAACTAAGAAAAAAATCAACATAAAACACAGACATCCAAATTAGATTTGTGTATGTCCTCATTGTAAAACCAAAAGAAGTAAAGGGTAAGGGAGTTACTTTGATGCTCGATAGCTTATGGTGCTCGACGGCGGTCCGGATCCTCGTAGTTGCGTTCATATCGCCGGCGGCGTGTGTACCCAGGAGCTGGTGGTGGTCCGGGACGGAAAGGGCGGTTTGGGTGCAAGGAAGATTGCCACTCAACAAACCTTCCGGCTGCCCACCATCGTTCGTCGTTTGCTCGGCGCTCTTCGAGGAGTACATCATGTATAGCTTGGACCTGGAAAGCAAGGCTGCGGTATTGGTTTTGCATCTCAAACGCTATGCTCTTGCAGTAGTCTTGTAGATCGAATACTATCCCCTCGATCCTGTAAAGTGCTGCAGCAGTGTCATCGTTACTCCCGCTCCCTTGGCCTTGTTCAAAGTGCCTCGGTGGTGAGTCTTCAATGAGGAGGCTGCTCGGGATATGTGTAGAAGTTGGCTGCGAAGATGGCTGTCCAGTGGGTTCCACATGCGTAGCATCAGCTGCTGTGTGGAGAGGCTGTCCAGGAAGTTCTACCGGTGTTGCATCAGCTGTTGTGTGGAGAGGTTGTCCAGGAAGCACCATGAGCGTTGCAGCAGATGTAGGGATGTCCACCGGGTGCTCAAAGAGTGGAGGTCTCCGTCTCAACAGCGGGTCAGCTGCAGGAGAGGTACGTAGTAGGAGAAGGATCTTTACCTGTCCATACCTTGTACTAGTTCGGGAGGTGGAGGAGATCGCCATGCTCCTTGGTGATTGGCACTTGGTGAGCATAGGAGACGTATGTGTCGTTCTACTTCTGCAGGCCCTTGCTCAGCAGTAGGTATCCAACGTCAATCTGGAGAGTCAACAATGATGTGTAATGAGAGGTGTCTATCCCCAGGGCTCTCGTCATGAGAGTGACCATGTCGCCGATCTGTATATATCCGGGGTTGCTCATGTAGTCCATCACATGTCTAAGCCAAGAATAGACGAGGTTCAGCTTGGGCTCGACATTGAATAGCATCCTGTAGAGACAATCGAGCTCGGACTGGATGAGGCGAGAGATCTCCTTTCTTGCCCATATTGTATTCCAAAGAACTCGAAGTATAACTTGGAAGACGGGGTATGCCACGTCCGAGGACTGGATGTCGGTGTGTCCGGAGAGGTCTGTCTTACCGGAGATGTAGCTCCAAATCGACTGAGGCTTGGGCTGAGTGCTTGCCGTCGAATGCTCGAATCCAAAATAGGTAGCCAGCTGGAGTGAATGAGTATGCCTTATTGGCCAGCCTGAACTTAATCGGGCTTTTGTCGGCAGGAGAGGAGGGGATCTCTAGTGTAGTCATAAACTCAGTCGTGAGGTGAGGATGATGAACGTCGATAGGCTGCAGAAGAATGGGCGTGCTGATGTTTTCAAAAGCCTCCACAACAGCTCCATGGAAGCCCAACCTCTCCATGTCGTCTCGATGATACCATCGACATCGAAACTTGCGTGTGAGGAGGTTGTTGAAATCCTCGATTTCCGTAGGAGTTTGTAGCTTGACGGCATCCATTCGACGAGGTTCAGATGAAGCCCCAAAACTCCGCTTGCGCTTGGGTGCCATCTATATGAAAATATCAATACTTAGATCATGTTTCAATCCAAATCAAGCTAAGCAAGCTATTGTATGTTATCAAGATTACCATGACAAAAGCTACAAGTAAACTAGCCAATTCAAAGATTATAGGCATATGGCGTAGCTACTGTTAAACACACAAAAATTAAAGCAAAACATGAAAATTAAACTACTAAAAAAAACAGAAGCAAAGGAAGACAAGAAACTAACACAACTTAAACAAGTATTGCAAACAACTCAAACATCTCCCAAAACAACCTTGCTCTGCCGACTGTGTAGATCCTTAAACTTCAATAATTCAGTGTTGCGGTTGAGTGTTCTTTGTGGTGCAATTGAATAGATCTAGGGTTATGTATAACACCTCATCACATCTGGGGTTATGTATAACACATCATCACACATTTGTTATAATATGGATTTTTGTAATAATTGATTTAAATCCTACCAATGACACATTGAACCAAGCCACACCATTTATCAAAAGGCAACCCAAAATGTTCGGAGTGATTGATTCAACGTAACCAATATTGTCAATCTCTTGAGACTGATATTGAACATCTCTTGTATCAAAAATAGAAGAAACAACAAACTTATTTTCTTCAATCCCCAAAAAACCCTCTTTTAACTCTAAAATCTTCGAGCTCATGTGACACCTTAAAAGCAAAGCTATGCTGAATTCACCATTTTGTTGTTGTAAACACGCGTAAGTTCCAATCGGCTTTTTTTTAAGTCTTTAACCTACATAAACAATACAAATATGCAAATTTAAATGAGGCTATCTATAATCATAAAACGTAGGATTACAAGAAATGCAAACCATAAAGCCTTTGATGAACTTGTCAAAGTGCATCTAGACATCACACATTATGTCTTTGTGAAAGACACAACATCCGCAAGTAATCCTGGTTTTCAGTGCTACAATTCTAGATCTTGAAGTGTAAGTGCAAATTTTGGACCATCCTGCGTCACTTTTGGAAGACTATCCTCTAGAAATATGATCAATTGGTCGCTCATAGTTCCTATCAAATAAAATTAAGCTTAGCCCCTTAGATCCGATATTCATTCACAATACACAACTAGATTAAATAATTGAGCGCTTCTAGGAATATCGAATATTCCTTCACAATACACATCTAGATGAATTAATTAAGCGCTTCTACAGTACAAGTACTGAAATCTTATTTGTATACTTTCTCAAACAATAATCTAATAAAATAATGTACCTTTGGAGATGACGTTTAATTCACTCCGAGCGTCATTAATATTTGCAAAAGGATGAAAAGTTACCAACTTAAAGATTTCATCAATTGGACGAGTGACGAACTTCTCAGCACATTCATGGAATCAAAAGTATCTTTGATTCTACGGAGGTCATCATGAGCCAGTAAAAGAGCGTATCCCGAGCCTGATTCATAAAGAAAATACATCGGGCTTTCCTACACAGATGGGAGAGAATTGAAGGGTTAAAAGACAAGAAAGAGACTAGAAAAAAAAACATGTACATGAAATCCAACAATTTACCTTAATAATTTGACCAAGACTTTTTATAATTGATACTTCAACGCTCCTACATGGTCTCTTTATGCGCTTCTGAAGTGAGAAATAATTCAAACAGATTAGTACTTTTTAGAGAAGGGAAGTGTATCTGGAGGATGATTCAAGCAAAAAATATGTCGACAATTTCTAGAGAGATGTGAGAGAATCAAATGGGTTAAAGATGAGAAATAGTTTACCATAACAGTATCATAATTTCCAACAGGACGCTTGCCTTTAGATTCTTCAACGCAGCTACAACTATAAAATTTAGGAACCACACAGCCAAAAGTTCAGACAAGTCAGTTCGGGTTAAGTGAAACCAAAATTTTGGAAAGGATTATGTATTATACGATTAATAATAAGAATAAGAATAAAATCCATGTTGAATGAAATATACCTCTTCAAGTTGCCTCCGGTATCATATAGTCGAGTTATCTCTCCGTTTGGAAGCTTCTAAAATGAGGAATTGTTCAACATATGAATCCTTGAGATACAAAAATTCGTCTATTTAGGCAAATAGAAGAATTAACCTTGTTTGAAATACTTAGATAATAACCAACTGGGGCGCATAAACCGGAGAGATTGATGATTGTATAGTAGAGCTAAAATGATGTGATCCTAGTAGTCAATGAGCTCGACTCATTTATCTTACAAAGCTTTGTTGTTGGAGCCGAATATCAAGTCTCGTTTGAGAAAACAGCATGGTGACACCGTGGTATTTTGGCTCTTTCGGACTGTATAAAATTCTGATTGAAGCCGGTGATCACTTGTTGGAAAGCTATTTTAAGTGGCTACAACGTCGATGAAGAACATTTATTTTGAGTCAGCCCCGAAGATGCTCGAATTTGACGTTCATTTCAGCAGCTTAAGTCTGTAGATGACATTTGCATAGTGAATTGTTATCCATGTTCCAGCCCTTGATGTGAACTTCAATTTTCTTCTGGACTTTGAAAAGTGATTTGTTTTACACTTTACATATTGTATGTTAATGATGTTGGAATATATTGAGATGTCTTGAACAACGTATAAACTTGGCGAGCTATTCTCTCATTGTCAATTGGTTTTGACTTTTGAGATGGAACCTGTTGGCTTTATGTGTTGTTCGTGTCTCTTGTACAACCCGTACTTGACCTTTCTCCAGCTTGTTTTTGACCCCATCGGACCTCAACATAGTATGGGCTTCAGATTAGAGGGGTTTATGTGTTGTTCGTGTCTTACGTACGTGGGCCCGTACACGACTTTTCTCCGGCTCGTCTTTGACCTCACTGGATCGTAACATAGTATGGGCTTCAGATTAGTGGGTTATCGGTTTGATATATATGCTTCGAGGTTAGGTTTTTTTCCAAGCAAGAAGATATGAATGTTTAGTTTCTAAATGAGTTTATATGATCAAGTTTGTAACGGTTGGCAACCTGCGATTCCCGAGGGAGTTGCCATCTGGGATGAAGAATGAGACAAGCTTGAAGACGAAGTTTTGGTGACCTTCGTACTCTATTTTTCTTTGAAATCGCTTTTATGCATGCATATACAATTATGCTTAAAATTCATTCTGATTTACAAGGCTTGTATTTGACAAAGATCCTGATGCATAAACCCATAAGATTGGACCCATTAATTCATTCATAGTGAAAGCAAACCCAAAAAGTTGCTCCCCAAAGTACTCAACCATATCATTCCTCTAAATTGTAAGAGCATTCCAATAGGGGTATTAGAAACTCTCTTTGGAAAGGATTAAGTTTCAAGGTGGCTCAATAGGCTTACCTCAGGTTCTCCATGGACCAAAACATCAATATCAAGCTCTTCTTGCAGTTGAGCAACCTTGCTAATTTCCTCATTGATGTACTTAACGGAATCATCTACAGAAATCCTAACACATGGAAGTTATAAGAATGTAGTGGATCGAAGTTGCAAATATTGTAGGTTGTTGTATTTTTTTTATTAGTGACTTTAAGTGAGACATTATTGTACATATATTTGCCCGTTAAACTTAGGAAGTTATTTTAGATTATTTGAAAGTGCATTCGAATTATACAAGATGATAACATCACGCGCATTTGCGCACGGTTAATGACCTAGTCATATTAAATTCTAGTCTTCTAATATTAAAAAAAACATGACAAGTTGAATATTGCATCACTCCAAAATTGATCTATAAGTATTAATATATGGTTGAGATTCTCTAATCCGTAATAACGGTCCATTATATGGTTCATATCGCTTCATTGGATGTGCCGAATTATTTTATTATTTCTCTTAATAAATGAGATAGTTTTATAATTGTTTTTAACCAATGAAAAAATGCGGACTATAAAATAGACAATGATTGTGGACTAGAGGCCGGATCTTTACCGATTAATATATACATCGATAGATAATACACAAATTTATCCCACCCTCGCCCCAAAAAAATTTGTATATAATATTAATACACTTACAAAGTACACCCATATATTTTATATACTAGCAAGTGTAATTAGTATTCTTATATAATAATTAATACACCTATGAAGAATTATAGGTATTATAATACACCTATTGTCATAATAAATTCTAGTATGCTGGGATAAAAAAACTTAGAGGTAAATCAGTGAAAAAAGGGTTTTTTGCTTTGTTAAATTCTAGTCCACCGGTGAGAGAGTTTCTCGAGCAAACAAATTTGTCAAGACCCCGCTGAGTATAGTGAAGTCAGGTTGATTTGTCCACGGGATAGAGTCAAAAGCTCTAATCTAATTACTTAAGGAGCAAGCAATAGCGGGAAAAGATGAGAAGAAGGGGAAGTCGGTCAGTTTGGGGGGTTAAGTGCACAAAATTCGAAACTTTATTAGTAAAAAGAGAAAAAACTTTCAAGACAAGGAATAACCACAACAGTAGCAATGCATATAATCACCCATGAATCGCATAAAATACAAAAAAAGCCAAAAATACATGAAAATTAAGAAAAAAGGCGCAATCATCACGTAACATGCGCTCTAAAATGAATGAGGTTAAGTAGAACTAAAAATGTAATGTTGATTACGCCGACTAAGAACGAAGCCAAGCACCTCAAAGGGAATCACCGCAGGTCAGCGGTACTACAAGACTCTAACTCCTATGGGCAGTGAAGACGAAACTCCAAGGACCAACATTGGTTTCTTTCATTTATCAGAATGAGAAACAAGTCTTACTAGGGTATGAAATTGAGGAAGATTTTCATTGTGATTTCTTGATTCATTACACCATTTACAATAGCATATATAGGAAATTAGATACAAGGATCTAGTGACACTTGTCACAATCTCTAATGGTGGAGTGAGCCCCAAGGAGGATCCTTCTAGAATAGGACACCTCATAAACATGTGCAAACTGATATGTAATTGTTATGTATAATGTAATGAGTATTATGTGCTAGTATCCCCCCGCGCTATCAACTGTCGAAGGCAAAGTTGAGAGCGGATTGAAGCAAAGTGAGCAGAGGTGAGCGGTTTGGTCAACAGATCAGCAATCTGATCTGTGTTGATCTTTGGATGATATAAACGCAACCTGTAGGGTCTTGGCTTGCACTCGCTCCCAAACAAAGTGGTAATCCAGTGATAGATGCTTGATCTTGTGGTGTAAAACAGGATTGCTGGCAAGGTATGTTGCTCCAATATTGTCACACCACAGAATAGGCGCTTGAGGCAAAAAAATCTGAAGGCTTGACATTACTGATTGGAGCCATAGAATTTCATATGTGGTTTGAGCTAATGCTCGGTATTCTGCTTCTGTGGAGGAGCGAGACACATTATCTTGCTTTTTCGAAGACCAAGAGATGGGGTTAGGGCCATGGTAAATGCAGTAAGCACCTACTGATCGGCGATCACTCCTATCAGATCCCCAATCTACGTCGGAGAAGGCAAATAGTGTGTGCTACCGTTGAGAGGAAATGTGTAACTTGATTGTAGCTGTACTATTCAGGTATCGAAGTATCCTCTTGACAACTAACCAATCAATATCTCGAGGATGATGCATATGTTGACAGACTTTGTTGACGGCAAAACATACATCCGGATGAGTGAAGGAGAGGTATTGAAGAGAGCCAACTATGCTTCGATACAATTGAGCATCAGAGAACAAAGGTGATTCAACATATGAATCATAGTCAAGAGCCATAGGCGTGGCTACATGCTTGAAATTCGTCATTCCTGCACGGCTAATGAGATCAGTGATATGTTTAGTTTGGCACAAATTAAAGCCTGAGGAATCCCTTGAAATTTCAATGCCAAGAAAGTAGTGAGCAGGTCCCAAGTCTTTAACAGGAAATTTTGCACCTAGAGATGTGATGAAGTAACTCGACAGCTGACCATTCGAGGCGAACACCAGAAAATCATCAACATATATAAGCACAAAGACACAATATAAACCAAGGCGATGGACAAACAGAGAGGAGTCGACAAAAGAGGGAGTAAAGCCCATTGTAAATCAAGGCATCACTAAGTTTGGCAAACCAGGCTTGGGGAGCCTGTTTGAGGCCGTAAAGAGATTTATGGAGTTTACCAATGTAAGAAGGAAATTGGGGATGAGAAAAACCTTGAGGTTGCGCAATGTAGACGTCCTCTTCAAGAGTCATGTGAAGCAAGGCGTTTTGAACATCCAATTGTCGGACCACCCAATCGTTCATAGCTACAAGGGAGAGCAACAATCGAATCGTCGAAGGCTTTGCTACGGGGCTGAAGGTATCTGTGTAATCGATGCCATGGAGTTGATGGTAACTTTTGGCGACAAGGCGAGCCTTTCTGCGCTCAAGAGTGTCGTCTGATCTGCGCTTGGATTTGAACACCCACTTCACCCCCATGAGATTGGCAGAGGTGGTGGGAGGTACCAGACTCCATGTGTTGGTGAGCATTAGAGTCTTGAACTCGGCCTCCATATCCGCCCTCCATTCAGGGAATTTTACCGCCTCTGTATAACAAGAGGGCTCCTCAGGTGTGCAGTGGGTATGGTTAGCAGTGGGAGGACAGGGTATGGTACCATCGGTGCGAACCAGGGGTCTGTGAATATGATCTCGATGTCGGGTAATCATCGGATGAATGAATTGATTCGGTTGAAACATGGGTGCTGGAGATTCTGGGGAAGAAGGCGGTGTGGTGGAGGTGGATGATTCTGAGGAGGTCGAAGCAGATTCATTTGGCAAATTAAAAGGGATAGGGGCTTGATGGTGTTGGTCGGGCTGAGGGAGGCCGGGTTGAGCAATAACTAGGCCTGTTTGTGGGGCTATATGTGGTGGGTTTAGAGAAGGGTTTAGTATGGGTAGGTCCACCGAATCAGGAGCCCTTTCAACATGGGTTTCACCGTGAGAGAATGGAAACACATTCTCATGAAAGAGAACATCCCTAGAGATGTATACCTTGTTGTTTTTGTGATCATAACAAATAAATCCTTTGTGTTGGGAACTATAGCCAAAAAAAATAGAGGGTGTGGAGCGGAAGGAGAGTTTATGAGAATTGTATGGTCGGAGGTTTGGGAAGCAAAGACAACCGAAGACCTTGAGGGATTTGTAATCGGGTGTGGTTTTGAAGAGAATTTTGAATGGAGATTTGTTTTGGAGAAGCGGGGTAGGAAGACGGTTTTGTAGAAATGTTGCGGTTTCAAAAGGCATAGTCCCAAAAATGCAATGGCATTGAAGCTTGTTTTATGAGCGTGAGGCCCATGTCAACAAGGCGACGATGACGACTTTCAACACTCCCATTTTGTTGGTGAAAGTATGGACAAGTGTGTCTATGGTTAATTCCCAAGTCTTGAAATAGAGGAATGAGAGGTTTAAATTCGGTGCCATTGTCGGTTTGAATCGATTTGATGTTTGTGGAGAAGAAGTTTGTGACGAGTTTTATAAAGGTTTGAATCAATTTTAAGACATCCGACTTTGAGATAAAGGGAATCAACCACACAAATTTGGAGAAGTCGTCAACTATAGAAATAAAATAACGATATCCATTAAAGGATTGTTCATAAGAAGAACCCCAAACATCAATAAAGAGCAATTGAAAGGCAAAGGTGGACCGGGTTGGGCTTGGGGGATGGGGAAGGGCTTGGGCTTTGGCCCAGCTACAACTCTCACATTGTGGGAGACCCACTTCTTTAGGGCAAACAACTTGTAGACGGCGAAGAACCTGAGAAATTACTCTTGATGAGGGATGACCTAATCGACGATGCTAGTCAGCAAAAGACAACACAGATCGAGCAGTGTGGTTGGTGGATGGTGATGTTGATGAAGCAGGGGGTGGAGAGACATAGAGTATGTACAAACCGCCTTCAACGGGTCCCGTGAGAAAAGGCATCCAACTCTATTCATCAAGCACAGAAAACCCAGTTTTGTGAAATTCAAAGATGACATTGTTGTCTAGACACAAACGATGAATAGATAGGAGATTTTTGGGAATAGCAAGAGTATGTAAAAGATTAGATAGGAAAAGAGAGTGAGAAGGAGTGGAGATTGAAGAGGAATCGTGATGTCGGATTGGGATTTGTGAGCCATCGCCAAGGGACACAAGATTTGTGCCTGCATATGAGTGATTCTGGAGACGCAGGTTAGAGAGGTTTGGTGTAAAGTGGTGCGTAGCGGCTGTGTCCGGGTACTAATTTGAGCTAGTGGTGTGTGCCTGGAAAGTGCGAGGAGGCGGAGCCTAATAAGCCTGATCGAATATGCTCCAGCACTTCAAGGCGGTGTGGCCCTGTTTGTTGCATATTTAACAAATTGGTCTGCTATCAGGTTCACCGGTGAAGGTAAACCCACGACCACGTCCTTGAGAAAAAACACGACCACTATCCGTGCATCCTCGATCTCGACCACCACGGTCTCCCCGACCACGTCCTCTGCCGTTGGATGTATAGTTGGCCTCAGGAGGAGCAGAAGAGGACTGGGTGGTGGTGTTCTTGACGGTGACAGGAGGAGCCCCAAGTATCGAAGTGGTCTGGCGATTGAGACGAGCTTCAAAATTTAAGAGATGGAAGAGTACCTGATCAGGAGTAGGGGTGATAAGCTGTGTCGAGATCGAAGTGACGAGTAAGTCGTACTCATTTCCGAGACCAGCGAGCACATAGACGGCGAGCTCAGAGTCGAAAACGGGTTGTCCAACAACTTGGATGGCAGAGATCAAGGTTTTAGCTTTGTTGAAGTATTCTGAGACAGAGTCGGATCCCTTTTTGAGGGAGTGGAGTTGAAGACGATTCTGGACTACCTGGGCACCAGACTGAGTAGCAAACAGGGAATGAAGGCGTGTCCATAGGGAATGAGCCGTGGGACAGTCCGGGATTTGGGACATAACCGGCTCTGTGAGAGAGGCCTGAAGAATGGTGAGAGCAAGATTGTCTCGTGTCTGCCATTGTTGATATGCAGGAACATTAGTTGAAGCTGGGCAGGGAAAGGATCCATTAATAAGGGAGATATGATGTGAGTTGCTTTTGCCAAAGAGGAAAATTTGAGATATTGAGTTTGATTGTGTTTAAGCTGTTAAAATTTGGAATGGAAGGAGAGGACGGTGTGGATGCTGAAGATTGGGAAGGAGGTGTCTCCATCGGAAAAAAAAAATCAGGGAAAAGGGATAGAGTAGACATTGGCCTTTGAGGCTCTAGATACCATACTAGGGTATGAAATTGAGGAAGATTTTCATTGTGATTTCTTGATTCATTACACCACTATACAATAGCATATATAGGAAAATGGATGCAAAGATCTACTGACACTTGTCACAATCTCTAATGGTGGAGTGAGCCCCAAGGAGGATCCTTCTAGAATAGGACACCTCATAAACATGTGCAAAATGATATGTAAATGTTATGTATAATGTAATGAGTATTATGTGCTAGTAAGTCTGTTTAGTTTCATCGATTAATATAAAAAAATGAAGCATATTTTGCAACCCATCTACTCGTACATATAATATCAATACTTGCGTTTTTTTTAATGTCTGGGTATTGTAATTGGGTGAGTTTAACGACAAGATGAGTTTCGTCTATTGAAAAGACAAAGTTTATGTTTTTACGCTTGAGTCCTTTTTATTTTTAACAAAATAATTATGGATTGGCCCAAGAGATCCTCTGCATCGTCTGCGGACCTTTTAATTCTCCTTGCTTTTCCCTTACTTCTCTTACCATTTGAGCTAGATAACACTTTTGTTTCAAATATTATTTAAATGTATTATATTATCTTAAAAATACTAAATATATGGAAAAAAATCATTTTTTTTGTATTTTTTTTCCGAGCCAGGGGGGTGCTCGAGCACCCCCCAGCTCCGCCACTGATCCTTCCGGTTCAAGATCAAGGATTGTTGAAGGAGATCGGTGTTTTTTTTAGTCCCGTATCAATACGTAAATATTTTATGAAAATGAAAAAGATTCAATTGTAATTTTGTACAAATTATCTTGCTAGATAAAAAACTAGGTTGTCAATAGACTTTATTACATCTATGACACTCTGCGACTAAAATATTATATCTATTCCAGTGAATGGGGAAAATTAATTATCGATATTTTTTTTAACATTAAAGAATATTTTGCTTTTATTGGGAAAATAAATTTTTTACGCTTTTTCTCATCATGAAAAAGGCGGAGAATTTTGAAGAACTTACCCTAAGTAATATTGATGCGTTTTTATCACCAACGAATATTTCAAATTTGTCGGAAAATTAATTATCGACGCTTACTAACGTAAAGAAAAGGGCGGGGGAGGGGGGGGGGGTGTTATGGGAACAGAGCGGGAAAGTTGGGAAACAAAGTATTGAGATTTTATTTAATTTAGACGTTTAAAGTCGTCATACATTTTCACGATTAAAAGCGACGACCATTTAGAACATTAACATTTTCGACGCTTCAAAAAGCGTCTATAAAAAAATTTCAACGCTTTTAAGCGTCAAATATGGACTTAAAAAGCGTCGAAAAAGGTCACTTATGGGAAGGGCAATTTTTGTTTACTCATTTTGATAATTTCTCTGATTTAAACTATGTAACTTCAAACAATCTTTCTTACTTATGTCCTATGAGTATATAACTTAAGAAACTAAATTGGGAAAGATTCTATGCCATTTAATCTATAAGCCATGGGAAATCATTTATAAAAAAAAGGATAAAATGAATAAAATTTAAAAAACTTTATTGATTTAATCTTTTAATCTATGCTATAGTTATAGTGACACAGTTTACCCCATTCTGTTCAGACACATGCGGATGGATGTTCATATGAAGGCATGAGTGTTTTAGCGGAGTTGTGTAGCGAGCTAAGATTGTGGCCCTTTGGATGTTCAAGCATACTGACCTAGTTGAGTTCGAGGAATTTATAGAGGACGTAGCATTGATGAAGAGAGAATTGGTTAGCCTTATCCGGTTCAACTTGTCGGGAGCTGAAGCTATTCTTCTAATGAGTCTAAGAGGGCTAAACTAATAGTATCAGACACATAAGATTGACTCTTCGGCGATAAGGACATCATACAGACTCCATGTAGGTTAACCCATGACACTAAAGCCATAGATAGAAAAATCGTCTTCAAATACAAAATATTTAATTAACTTTCCTTATGTATAAAAAAAATAGTATTGGATACAATAAAAACTTGAAATAAAAGTTGAACTTCAACAAATCTTAAACTTAAATTTAAACTTTATTTTCACAAAGAGTCCTTTAGCCTTAGGGCATGTTTGGATTTCATTGCATTTTCATTATAAAGTAATTATTTTACGTCAGTTTATGTGAGCGTTTGGTTAAACAATTTAAAATATTGTAAAAATCAAAGTAAAATAGTAATTTAATAAAATAATCACATAAATCAAAATAAAATAATTGCACTATAATTATATAATCCAAATACACTCTTAGTTTACACACCTTAAAATTTGTATTTACAGTATCAAACACCACATTAACTGTTTGCATTATAAACATAATATAATATAATAATATAATTGGAATCTAAAGTCCAAACACACCCTTAGTTTTTTAAAATAAAAACACTCCAGAATTTAGGGATTTTTTTTTGAAAACAATCCTTATAAATAAGGACAGTAAATGAAATCATCTAGCACTACAGTAACATCCGGAGCTCCTGCGGCTGTCGCCGAAGCCCTAATTGGTGCCGTCTCTGGCCGGCGAATCATCTTGAGCTCCTCCGCGCTCCGCTTTCTCTCTCACTGTATGCGCTATACTCTTCCTCCTCCCTCTGGCTTATTGTTTTTAACGGATTATGAATTCCAGCTTGTAGGCCTAGGGTTGAAATTGGAAGGCATTGGGGTCGAATTAGGGTTTGCTTGCTTTGAATACTCGAAATGCTGCTGGTTTGTGATTTTTTTTGACGCTTCTGGTTTCTGCGGTTTTATTCTTGCTGTTGTGCATTCGACAGTTTGCGTTTTAAAAACTTGCATTTACCTTACACCCGATATCTGCTGTTGTATCTTGTCGTGTTGGTTTGATTAGAGCAAAAGCCAGTGTTTCGTTTCGGTATTTTTGATTACTTTGTTGGTCTCTGAATGTGCAAGTTTAATGATCATTAGCCGATTTTTATTTTTCAATCGCCTTTGTATGGCTCTGAATTAGCATGCGTGATTTACAACCGAAATTAATAACATATTCAGCTAGTGTTTGTTATCTCTTGTGCGGTTTATCTGAACAGATTGTCGTCTGACAGTTTAGTGATGGTTTAACGATTGCTTATATCATCTTCTGTTCTCTGATCTACTATTGTTTCAGTTTCGAGCCCAAGCTAAAATGGATCATAACTCAGAGGAGGAATCAGACATTAGTGAGTCTGAGATAGATGAATATGCGGTAAAGCCTTACAAGGATCTGGAGGAAGAAAAGTTTCAAGTGCGGAAACCGAATGGAGCCCTCAAATGTCCATTTTGTGCTGGTAAGAAGAAGCAGGAGTATGCATACAAGGACTTGATGCAACATGCATCAGGAGTTGGGAGGGGGGCTGCTAGTAGGAGCACAAAGCAAAAGGCTAATCATCTTGCTCTTGCCAAGTACCTGGAGACTCATTTGTCTGATGGCTTGGAACAAGTCATCTGGCCCCCCGAGCCTCCTCCTGTTTCCAAACCCAAGGTTCAGAATGAGTTGTACTGTTGGCCTTGGACCGGCGTGATTGTTAATCTCTGCAATGACCAAATTGAACATTTGAAGGAAAAATTCTCCATATATAAACCTGTTGATGTGGAAGTCTTTTGTGGTGATCAAGGCCCTATGCAAGCTGTAGTTGTCTTTGAGAGGGATTGGACCGGGTATCATAATGCAGTGGAATTTGAGAAGAGCTTTGAAGCAAAAGGGTGTGGTAAGAAAGAGTGGCATGAACAGAAGGAAAACCCTTGTTCAGATAGCTATGGTTGGTTCGCACGAGTTGATGATTATCAAGCAGATGGCCATTTGGGGAATCATCTTCGAGCCAAGGGACAATTGAAAACTATGAATGATATCATCCAAGAGGCAAAGCAAGACAAGAATAGAGTTGTGGTTAACTTGGCAAATGAGCTTGATGAAAAAATGGAGGATTTGGAGGACTTGCTCTCCGAGGTGCATGAGAAAAATATGTCACTCTGTAGCATGCTTGAGGAGAAAGACAAGATAGCGCAAACCTTTATGGAAGGTATGCTTCTTCATTACTCTTCTTCTGTGTTTTGCTTTTGTCACAGTATCTACTTGTTAGTATATTTATATGAAAATTCAAATTCCTTGTATTAGGGATTTAGGCCTTTGCCGTAATGCCGTCTTTCTTGATAGCATTTTGCAATGAGGAGTCCTTATTGCATTTCTTACTGTGTTGATTCCTGAACCAGTTTTAGTTATCATGGTTTTAAACATTCCTCTTCCTTGCATTAATTGTCAGGGAACTCTGGACTACATAAGCTATAGGACGACCCTTTATTTTACATTCAATTCTGTTAGTCCCATATTTGTCATCTTGCCCATATTTACATTAACATGTCTAGTGTCAAAAAGTGTTATTTGTGTAAGGTACCTTTGTCTTTTCTTTGTGCTAGGAGTTGTATATGCTTTTTGCTAAGCAGTATTTGTATTGTTTTGGATCTTGAGAAGTGTTATATGAGCAAATTCCTATTTGCTATGCTATATTCTCTAAAACTTGTGTTCTGTTTGTTTTGAATAATCAGATTCAAGAAACATCCAACGGAATGCTCGTGATCATGTTCGGAGAATAATGATGGAACAAGAGAGGCTCAGTCGTGATTTGGAGTCAAAGCGAAGACAAATTGAACAGCGTACCAGAGAATTGAACAAAAGCGAGGCTTTTACTGATCGTGAAAGACAGAAACTTGACGAGGAGAAGGAAAAAGTTAGTACTATTTTGCCCATAGATATACTATATTGCTGCATTTATCTTTACACTCACGAGTTTCTTTTTGTTCTAGAAATGGCTAATATTGTTTCCTTTATTTACTCCATTATGTAAAGCAATCAAAATCTGGATATTGAGGATTGCATGTAAAGAGAAGGAAAAAGTTATGTCTTTCACTTGTTAGTATTAAAGATGGACTAGATGGTCATTTATTGTAAAAGGACAACAAGATATTCTTATATTGATCTATTTGCACTAAGATTTCTTATGAAGGTTAGTGTTCCTTTATGAGTCCAACGAGTTCAATTACACATTTACACTGCATGCTCAATTTAACTTCAGAAATTTCATCAACTAATGATGTTATGTTATTTTCAGAATTATGTCATAAATAGTTCACTTGCAATGGCTTCCATAGAACAGAAGAAAGCAGATGAGAATGTTACAAGGCTAGTTGAGCAACAGCAGGTAATTGTTCATATTACATTTTTAATGTTATTTTCCTTTGAGAGGTTTTCTCACATTATTTTTGCAAAATTCATATGTTCAGAGGGAGAAAGAAGAGGCATGGAAACAGGTGCTCCAGTTGGAAAAACAGTTGAATGCTAAGCAGGAGGTGGAAATGGAAATTCAAGAGTTGAAAGGGAAGTTGGATGTCATGAAGCACCTAGGAGATGATGATGATGATGCTGTCAAAAGGAAGATTGAAGAGATGAAGAGTGAATTGGAGGATAAGGTTGAGAATCTGTCATATATAGAGTCAATGAACCGAGATCTCATTGTAAAAGAAAGAGAGAGCAATGATGAACTCGTGGAAACTCGCAAAGTGCTAATTGAGGTATGGATGTTAAAATATATATACTCACACTCTTGTTAGTTGTGATTAATCTTTTCGTTCCAGTAATCCCATTATGGATTACAGCCCCCTACCAAGTGTTGGATTTTTTTATGCATATAAAAGCAACAGTGGAGAATTGAGAATGAAAGCTTTTGATCATTACTCCTATTTGATAGTTGATGCTGGTTCACGTGACAAATTTTGATATCACAGTTACATATTTTTGGATAATTTACAATTTCTGGACACGTGCTTCTTTGTTATTAAGTATGTTAATAATACCACTTTGATTATTCCATCTATGGATCTAGTATCTACTTCAAACGCTAAACTTCAAATTGCATGTCTTGTAGAATTTGCAAGAAATTTTACCGAACATTCGCACACACATTGGGATCAAGAAGATGGGAGAGATAGATGAAAGGGCTTTTATTGATGCGTGCAAGCAGAGGTATGGAGCTGCTGATGGGCCACTTAAGGCAGTTGAGCTATCTTCCTTGTGGCAGGAAAATTTGAAAGATCAAATGTGGTACCCATTTAAAATTGTGCATATTAATGGGAAGACAGAGGTACGCGTTTTAAGTACTCTACCTTCATGTTTTTATCTATTATTTCTCAAAAGTCTCTCCTACTTGGCTAATGTAAATGAACAGCAGCATCTATTTTTCAAGTAGTTCAAATGGTTTTCGCCTGCCTTAACATTCTAGGTTTTCTTTTTTCTAATAGGATTTAGTAGGAAATTTAGCAATTGAAATAAAACCTTAAATGGATTATTACTTTACATGCACCGATTTTTTTTAGCTTTTTGAAAACTTGTTGTTTTCATGAGGTGAAAAGAGCATGTCTTGAGAAGCTAATGAGTAGAAATTTGTTTGTGTGGAATGAATTCTCCAATATTCAGGTGGTGGTTATTCCAGAATGATTGGCCATGTATAGCAATTTAGATGTTGGAATAATCTTTATGGATGCAAATCTAGTTGTATAGGATGGATCGGATAAGAGTCCATGTATGTCTATTCTGTTAAATAAAGTAGCTACATTATTATCTTTCTTGCCTTTTTTTAATTCAGGTTTGGATGTTCGGTAACTTTGTTTTGCTGGTTTCTCATGCTTAAACACTTGCATTATGTATTGAGAAAAGATTATCCTTTTTTCATCACCAGGAAATTATTAATGAAGACGATGAAAAGCTGAAGCAACTGAAAGAAGAATGGGGGGATGAGATTCAGATGGCGGTGATCACAGCCTTCAAAGAGCTGAATGAATACAATCCAAGCGGAAGATATACTATTAAAGAGCTCTGGAACTATAAGGCAGGCAGAAAGGCCACCCTCAAGGAGGTGATCAGTTTTATTTTAAAGGATATGAAGACACAGAAGCGCAGGAGAAACTGATTAGAAGGGCTAGTGTGCGTAGGAACTAGTAAATACTATATGGTACCGATGACAAGCCATTTTGTATCTAGTGCTTGTAGGAACTAGTGCCACTTTATCAATGCGGTATCGATGACAAGCCATTTTGTATCTAGTGCTTGTAGGAACTAGTGCTACTAGTGAATTGCGTCGCCTTTTGTTCATAGAGCATGTTTGGCATGACTGTCTGCAGCTAACAAGGTCTGATAAGGTACAGTTAAGGAGGCCTTCTGGTAATGTATGCTGTTTCATGCCAAACATGCCCGCGACGACTTATATTTTTTTTGCAAGTCTATTTTGTTTTAACTCATTAGCCTGAAGGCCCTGAACAGAGTTTCCAAACTGGTAATGGTAGATGGATTGTGGATGTTTTTATGTTCTGTGTATCTTTTGAAAAATTGCAACAGATGTCAGCAAATGCAAATGCAAATGCAGTAAGTCAGGTCTGAACAAACCTCAAACAAAAAAAAAAAAAAATCTGAAGATGGACGAATAATAATAAGTATGAAGTTATTAAAGAATATCAATAAATGTATATGTTTATTTTTAAAAATGTATATAAATAGTGAATAGCATTTTTTTTAAAAGTAAATGGAGGGTGGAAGTGGAATAATATGAATAAATAAGATAATCCATGGAGCCCTATGTAATTGGATTTGGCACAAGATAATTCAAACTTGATGTAATTTCAAACTTAGTCAAATTAAAACTTATCTATCCAACCATATATATATGTGTGGAATTAAAAAAAAAATTTACTCGTCTTTTGGTAAACAAATCACTTACTCGTTATCTTTTTTATTTTCTTTTTCAAATAAATGGCATACCCTTTTTTGAGTTTTTTCTATAGTTTAGGACATGAAATAAAAATGCCTGTCTTTTAACTTTTGTCAAATGGAAAAATTTCTGTCTTAATATGTGTAAAAATTAATACTTCGGTGTGATTTGAAAAATATTTAAAAGTGGAAACGAAAAGGAAAAAAAGAAAAGAAGAGGAGGTGAGTGTAAAATGAGCGCAATTTTGTAATAAGTTAAGTAGAGACACTCAGGTATATACATCAACAAAATCAGAGTGGCGCAGCGGAAGCGTGGTGGGCCCATAACCCACAGGTCCGAGGATCGAAACCTCGCTCTGATATGAATTTTTTTTGGGGCTTTTGTAACATTGCATTGTTTGTTTTGTATGCATATAAACCGCCTTCGATTATGACAGAAGTCGGGTAAAAATTCAGAGTACATTCTCAACTCATCCTCAACTGTCAATGAGTCGATCAATCGGGATGATCAGATGATGCTATAACTCAAGATGATCCTTGGGCATATAGATTGGCAGGTTTCTTTCAACATTCGCATGACGCTGCAACACACTCTTTGCGTCAAGTGGATCCACATCCAATCCAATCCAATCCTCGCAATTTGACTCATGTCGTGGAATCCAATTGTGGATCCACTTCACCCAAAGGTCTCTTGACATGGTATAGATGTAGAGCTTATTACCATTCAGTGATGTCTAATTGATCAATGAAACATATATATATATAACATCAAAATAATATCCATGGCATACAAAAGCCTCACAATGCAAGCTGAGAGTGAACTATCGACATCGATACATAAAGATATGTCACGACAAGGCAAATTACAACCTGATAACAGCACCATTCAAGTCTGAGCATCAGAAAAGACTTTATTAGGATAACACATACAGTACCATTTTTTTCCCCATGAGATGTTGAAATGAACACATAATTAGCTATCTCTAGCTAATATTGGAATATCTCATTCTGTAAGATTAGCGGATACTGAATGTTCGTTGTCATCGGATCCATGTCGAAGATCCCGTTTTGCTCCTCAATCTGCGCGTATTTTGATAGACAATCGATTGGACTCAGTGATCTTTGAAACATGTATCATATCTCTAATTCGGAAAATGGGAAATTTCACTTACTTGCTGCTGAAGAAGGTTGTTTGCAGCATTTAGCATTCCCTCCTTCAGAATGCATACAATTCGTCAGATAAAAAGAAGAAGATTGGTATATCATAGGGTCCAACCTAAAATCAATTGAGGTGGAGTAACTCATCTCCTTATATATCAGACTCGAAACCTAGGATGCTTCTAAATTATACATATGTAAAGTATGCAATAAAAGCATATTTAATTATATTTGTGCATTTATGCTGACCTTATTTTTCAGCAGCTGGATCTCTTGCAAGAGAACATTCATCTGAAATTTACCCATTAAAAAAAGATATTAATAAAGTACATTCATATTGATCATTTGATTTAAGTTGTTGTGAGTGAAGTCATTTTCGGATCTTAATTGAAATTAGAGTATGGGTTGTTTTAGGCTTCAGATATATTCGAATAATATATACGTCTGAATAATTGGCGAATAATGAATATGAATGCATCTCGATCGGGTCCTAGCTACTTGGTCGACACATAAGTTAAGGAAGCCTAATAAGGACCCGACTCAATATTTACCTGAATCCGAATAGACCCACAAACCTGAATTATCAACTTTAGTCATATACATGTTATATGAATATGAAAATGAAAGGGGACCGAAGTTACCTTGGTAGAACGGATGTTGTAAATCCATGATTCAAGATGCTTTTCAATAGCAAGCAATTCCTCTAGTGTCATGCTTTCTTTCCCTCCACCATACATACACCTTAACATAGATTTAGTACTCCCCCAATTTAGAAAAATATGTCGTTTTAGAGAGAAAATCTTGCTAAGAAAAAAATGTCATTTTAGCTATTTTTGTGTCTACTTTACAAAATTACCCATGTCATTTTAGCTTTAATTTTCAATAAAGTGAAAAAAGTAGAATAGTTACTCATGTAGTAGGTCTTTTGTGTGATGTATCACCCTTTTACGTAAGACTCTTGGTAAGCTGTGTGTGAGTTTGCGTAGAGGTAGATCCATGTAGTAGCTAGGTCTTTTGTGTGATGTATCACCCTTTTACGTAAGACTCTTGGTATGGTCTTACTTTTTGTTATTAATTGGCTTTATGCCTCATCTATATATTTACCGTTTCAGGAAAAAAGTAAAATAATAATTAAGAATATAAGTATATTTTCATTTATTTACTTAAAAATATGCAAATTAATTTCTAAAATAACACGATTTAATTAACAGATGACGAGTATTTCATTAGTTCAAATTTATGTTATGGTAAAACTTGACACATTGATAAGAGCATATTGTGGTTTGTTGTTTTGGTCAACATATTGTAATTGTTTGAAAAGCTAGCATGTACTCCAGTAAATATTGTGATTTATTATATGAAAAATGCATATCCCTTATTAATTCTTCTAATCATTTTCAAAATTGATCATTTTAAGTCATCATAAAAAACCATATAAAAAAAGAAACACAAAATTTATAAGGTCATAATTAACCAACACCTAAAAAAAACTTATATAGATATCATATGTTACAGTAAAGTTAATTGTATATACCAGAGTCCTTTTTGGAGCAACTTGATCTCGCACTTCATCTTTCCAATCTCCTCCTTGGATTCCTGAAAAGTTATTAATTAGAACCCAATTGAGAAGTATTTTAATCAAAGCAATTAAATTTCTCCAAATCAGGTGGGATAAGTGCTCCCTTAAGTAATTGGTATGAGTACGTTTGAACTTTTGAAACAAAAATCTTCTTGATGGAACATGATTGTTTTATCTCTTTATTAAATATTTTTAGCATAAAACAATCAGTTTGGTTAAAATAAGTAAAACAATCGGTCAAATTTTATTTTTTTTACATAATTGATAATTTATTAAAATGGATGCATGTTAAACTCAAAGTAGTATTAGACTGAAGACCTAATTTAACATCTTAGGATTGGTTCAATTTACGTCTGTTTCAACGGATTTAATTGCGCCTAAATGATACTTATCAAAATAGTTAATACTTTTTTGAAACATAAGGAGTATCAACTTTTTAAATACTTTTTTTTATTTTTTTTATAAATGAAATATAAAATAAATTAATAAAATAAGTTGATATTAATTGTATATAGTTTTTATCTTTTTTAAAAAACGTGTTAAATATTACCACATCAAATCAACCGATATATTCTATTGTTTTTTTGTGTGTGCGACTTGCTTTAACCTAAGCTAGTGTGATATAACATATTTATTTAATTTTTAGTAAAAGTTAAATCTGAATCAAATCTGACCGAACCGAAAACTTAAAAATAGTGAACCAAAATAGATTAAAATATAAATGTAGTACACACATTTTTGCTATGAGAAAGTATTTTATTTCTTTTTATTTTTATCTTAGTTGATCGAGCTCATCCGTTCTACATCTATATCGGATACTATATGATCTATTTAAGAGGTTGATCCTCGCACTCATTTCGTATTTTCAAGAAGCATTCATTTTAACTTTTGAAAGGGAAAAAACTATACTATTTTTTTTTTGTTACCATCAATTACTTGCTATGAACAAATCTCTTCTCCTAGCCCCTGACAGGGTGACCTAGTGGTGTGGAACAATCGATGAGTAAGAAGGTTCTAGATTTGATCTCTGTCTCCGCTCATTTTCATGGGTGAAAATCCAAGATTTGCCTTGCTCTTTACCAGTAGATCGAATATCGGTTTACTTGATGCGTGGCTATTGAAGACTGGGTCATGTACCCAGAGTTTGCCACTAAAGTGGGTTACTCGTCGTAAAAAAGAAAAAGAAAAAAAAGAAATCTCTCCTCCTAGCATTTGTACGGACGAGCAAGTCTAGTCAAAGAGCATTAATAATTGGACATGCCCAATGCATGTATATAATGGGCATCTAGTTCTAGCTAGCTATGGCATATATACCCAGGTGAAAAATTAATGAATTAAATAAATAATCCACTCACTCTTTCAATTCAAGCATGTTTCATGTCAACATCATTCCCCACTAACTTTAATTTGTTCCAAAAACCTTTGAATTACAATCTAATGAAACTAAACTTGAGATGTGTGTTGGCTTATATAATGTCAACTTGTCAAGTGGTTTGAGTTCCCTAGTTCGAGTTGAGAAGCACATACTGTTTGTCTGTTTCTCAAGTCGAACTGGTACCCTCTCATGATAAATTCAGATCAAACAAAGTTTGATAAAATATATACCAGAATTTGCTTGGGTAGTAGATCAGATTCGGCTTGGTTCTTCAAGATGCCTTGTGATGACGAGCACTCCATATACCTCTCTATAATCCCTTGCATATTTCTGTCACAATCAAAACACAAAATATATAAGTTGATTGAAAGAAAAACGTCGCCAAACATGGCCTTAGTTAATAGTTACGTACCCGTTGGTGGCGAGCTCGTAGAGCTTCCCCTGGGGAGAGAAGACGACGACGCCAACTTGAGCGTCGCAGAGAACGGAGAGCTCCTTGGCCTTTTTAAGCAGCCCAGCGCGACGCTTGCAGAACGTGACCTGCCTATGGACCGGGTTCTCGATCCGTCTCAGCTGCACCTTCCCACGAGCCATTACCGGCGAATGATATCGATGATCTCTAATAACAAAACCCGATCGATGATCGATCTCGATCTCGCAGCTAACTAAAATCACAACACTATATATGGATTGTAAATTTACAAAATTCACAAATAAATATATATATGTGCGACGGATTCGGAGGCTTTAAATCGCTGCAATAAGCAAACAACCTTCCACTAGTTTGAACTAGCTTCGAGGCTGTCGCAATATCTCCCGAGTTCGAGGAGTTGAGGTTTGGTTTAGGGTTTGGTGTGGATTGAATGAGTCTCAGTGGGAGCTCTTTTTATATGAAGCCAATGGCTATACGCACTCTCTTAATTTCTGCGTCCGTTTGATTTTTAATTAATATCTTTAAAGTATCAAATTCATTAATTTATTTTCATGTTGGAAATTGGAATCCTAATTTCCAATTAGTCACTAATCACTATGTACTAATGTACTATATACATGCTTAATAATATTTTTTTTTATGTAAACTTAACACACACAATATGAATTTGGTTGATAAATGTGAGAATGTGAAACTAGCTCTATACTTTTCCCATTGATCAATGAATGTTTAAATATACAATATACAAATTTAATCTAAAAAGAAAAGATAAGACAGAATAATTCTAGTTACATATAGATTGATAGATACAAAAATCTTGATGAATGGATATATACACTTAATACCGGTAAGCTCAAGGGCGCGGACGAACTTGAAGCTTGGAGCGTAGTTCACATAAGTGAGTCGTGCCGAGTGGCTTGGTGAATATATGTCGACATGTTGATCAGCATAAGAGACGTGACGGATGATCGAATTGCCATCCTCAACTTGCTCATGCACAAAGAAGTAATCTAACTTGATGTGTTTCGAATGAGGACCGACTACAGGATTGGAGGTCATGAAAGTTGCTCCCAAGTTGTCACAAAGAAGCACAAACAAACAGATAAACAAATTGGCAAGAACAAAGAAAAACACGCAAGACTGTATTTACGCGGTTCGATTTCTCTACGTTTGCGGAACCTCAGGAGGTTCACCCAATCCACTAGGTATCCAAGGGCCAAAAACCAATCGATGACAGAGGTTCAGATGCACAAGCACAAAGGAAGCGATTCAACAATACAAGACTAGAAACTAATAAGAGAATATGGTTAGAAAACGCCTGTATAGGACACCGAGAAATATCTGAGGAGATTTCTCGATCAACACCAGGAACCCTCCTTCATCTTTTTCTTTGTCAAGTGAACAAGGTTGACGTCTCAGGTAGCACTACACAAGAAGAGAACCCTTAGTGAGAATCGTCGTCGACGGATTGCTCCCAAGTCAAACCCTAGCTTTTCCTCCCAAACCCTAGCCCCTTGGCCCCTTGGAGATTTGAGAGTGAGAGCGAGTGCTACAATTCGCTAGCTAGCTCGGGTGCCAGAAGAGAGTATATATAGCCAGGGTTATAACGGTCAGAAAGTATTCGAGTGAGCTGGGCCAAAATACGGGTTGTGTTAGCACAAGCCCATATCTCTTTCAAGCTTAACTCAGAAAATGAAACCGCCGAAATAACACATAACCCATTTAGACACAAATACTTAACCTTAGCCTCACCAAGTAGATCAATACTAGCCATTGGTACCACACATGATTAAGAGTAAGACCATGGGACCAAATGAGTTTTTCCTTGACCACGACATGACTCATTTGTATTTAGCCATAAGTGGTCTTACCTAAGTTATGCATCATCAAACCAAATAAATCATTGTTTCTAGTTACAACATATTACAAAACAATCATTGTTTGGTAAATTATGTGCTCAGATTGGGTTAGATAGGTTCAGGTCAAAATGAAATTGGGGTTTGTTGGGGCTGGGATCGGGTTGAATCGGATCGGGTCTGATCACATTTAAATTTATTAGATAATGATTATTTTTACCGATATATAATTCATGTTATTTGTGTCTTCAAATGATTTTTTTTAATAGATGATTCAGTCTTGTTCGAGTCGGGTTGGGATCACGTTGGGCCTATTTGTCTGTGTTTGGATCGATCAATTCGATCATCGAATTTGAGTTTAGGTGGTCGCATATGGCGCTAGGTTTTAGAGCACGGGTAAGGTCTAATCAGGTGAGTCGATTCAGGTTTTTTTGGGTCGGGTTAAATCCTACCAATGCCATCAATTATCGCTTATAAAAGTATATATTTACCGATCATCCTTCAATATTACCACATTTGTCGACATAGAGTGGAATAATATGATATATATCACATTAGTAACATGAAATTCTCTTTGTTTTTTCGACCCTCTTGATCAAGAAGTAGAGAATATATACATGATTAACACTACAACATCATCATGATAACATAATTCCCACGAGGGTATAAGTATCTAGTTGAAAATGAAACGTTAAGACTCCTTTTGCGTTGTTCATATATTCTCGTTATATATGTGCACGTAGCAGGTAAGCAGTGGCGGAGCCAGAAAATTTTCGGAGGGAGGGGGGGGACACGACGGTATATGTACGATATAATTTTGGATTAAATTAACATAAAGAAATATATAATTTGATAATAAATGATGTTATTTGAAGATAAAATCTCATCGGTTTATGATAAAAACACTATCATTTTTTCGCGCCTAAAAAGAAGAAATATAAATATATAAATGGAATACCCGGAAAAAAATAACTAAATATGTATAGGAAATGCAATAAACATTAAGTTAAGATTATAGTTGTTATATGAGCTAAGTAGCTAGAGCTTGACTCGAGTTTTGCTCAATAAAAGCTCGGTTCGAGCATATGATGTACAAAATGAGTTGATTAGGAGCACATTTTTATGCTCGATTCAAAGCTCGGCTCTGCTTAATTAAAACTCAAATAGCACGAATTTTATGAAATTTAACCATTTTATTTGAAGTTACTATGTCATAAACAAGTAAAGTTGCATGATACTAAAAAAAACTCACTCAAGCTTGTTCATTTACTAAACAAGTCGAGTGTGAGCTCAAGTTCAAATATAGGTTTCACTCGAGCTTTACTTGTTGCTAAATGAGCTAAATATAATCAAACAATACTAGACGTGTTTGACTCGAATAACAAACATAGTTAATATATACAACTTGTTGCACTCATAGCATATAAATGTATAACCAAATATAAAAATTTTAAATTTGTGTAACTTCTTATTTAATTGTCGAAATGATTAGTATAACCTCTCATTTCGAAGCTCTCGAGATGAATTATAGTATGTGAATGTTATTTTAAGTAAAATATAGAAGCATTATAGTCTACTGAAACAAAATTAAAGTGATTAATATACCTTTAATTTTTAAACATTCATAATTTTTTATTCAGATATCGGATTAAGGCGTATTATATGTCAAAACGAAGCTATCGACGAGTAGAATACTACTAGGTACTTCGTGAAATGAGAGGGGGGGCATGTGCCCCCTAGTCCCCCCTCAGCTCCGCCCCTGCATGTAAGGAGGCACTAATCATTTGGCAGTGGCGGAGTCAAGATTTTATTTCTGGAGGGCTAAAAGTTTTTTTTGAGAATTTTTTAAAAAAATAATTTTTTTATTTAAATATATTGAAAACAACCTTATTTTTTGTATTTAAATAGTCCGTTTTAAAAGATAAATAAAATAAAATAAGAAATATTAATAAATGATAATTTTTTTTAAGTATGTACTATAATGAGAGAATTTTTAAACTCATATCTTCAAAGTAATAAATACCCATTCTAACCAACTACGCTAATTTATTTTTGCGGTTTCTTATTATTTTCAAACTATTTTATTTCTAAAATTAGTAAAAATTACCAAATTTTTTTGATGTTTCTTTCAGAATTGAAGAAACTTTAGCTATCTTAAGCCCTCTAGATCCGCCAACGATCATAAGGAGGCGAGGGTAGAATCACTTTGAAAACAAGAGATCCAACATAGCCCAATCCGTACGCATGTAGAGTGACAATGACTAATCGAACTATATACGAACCTAAGACAATTAAATAAAAAAAAACTAGGTGATGTGACGTTAACCCAAAAAAAAGTGCACTACCCCCTTTACGGGCATGTTATGGATTCATTTAGGCCCCGTTTGGTATGAACGTGGTAATCTGAATGGGAATAGGAATCGGAATGAAAATCAAAATTGAGAATGAGTCATTTCTCAAGCATATTGTTTGGTATAATGTCGGACTTAAAAATTCCCAAATTCAACCTAAAAATATACAAAATCAATCTACCAAAAATTCATCAAATCTGCTCCCAATTTCTCAAAATTAACATCAAATTACACAAATTCAACATTCTCATTTCAAAAATTCATCAAATTCTGCTCCCAATGTGGGGATTTCGCACCTGCTTCTAGATTTAGGGATTCGGAACCCTAATGTGGTCGGGGAAGGTCGAGGTGGGGGGATGGGGGTGGGACGGCGGCAGCAAGCTGGTGTTCTGGAGAGGACGGTGGCGGGAGGAGGGCGGCGATGGCCATCTGGGTAGCAGGAGAGGACATCAGCCATGGTGAGAGGAGGGCAACGACGGGGAGAGGACGATGTTGGGAGGAGGGCGACGACGAGGAAGCAGATCTGGAGAGCCTGTTGCTGGGGAGAGGACAATAATGGCGGCGGAGGAGATCTGGAGAGGACAACGCTGGTCGAAGGTGAAGGTGAGGAGGATGATGGCAACGATGGCGGCGGAGGTGGAGGAAATCTGGAGAGCCCGGTGCGGGGATAGGTGGAGGAGCAGCGTTGGTGGTGGCGGAATTGGCGGCAGCCGGTGGTGGTGGAGGAAGTGGTGGCAACCAGTGGTGGTGGAGGCAGCAACACAAACAGTATGAGGAAGATGATGTTGGGACGTAGTGTAGGGTTTGAGTTGGGTGGAAAATTGGGAATGGGCTCATCTCCCACCTAAACTTGAGGAATGAAAAGTGGCTAGAATTGGAGATGAGGGAATTACCCAGTAATCACTTTCATTTCGGGTTTTGTCGTACCAAACACCAAATCCGTAATCGTTCATTCCGATTCTCAGTTTTTGATTACCGGTAATCGATACGAAACAGGGCCTTAATACTTTCAACTAACTTTTCGGAGTTTTTATTCTGATATTATATAGTTTTAAATGTAATAAATGTAAAATTTTAGTTTATTTAATTTTTGGTTTTCTATTTACCAGTAAGCTAGTTTAACAACTAGGTTTACCAAACATCAGAATAGCTTATTAACATATACTCCCTCCATTCTTTTTTATTTGACATTTTACTATTGAGACACGTTTTTTAAGGTACTAAAAATATATAAAATATTTATTTTTTTAATAATTTCATACTTATTAGTAATAAGTATAATATTTTTAAAAAAGATTGAACAAAAAATTAATATTTTATATAATTTCAACCTTTCTAAAAAAACGTACAAATTTCAAAATGACAAATATTAAGAAATAGAGGAAATATTTAATACAAATAATTATTTATCAGTTTCAGCTATCCACGAACTACCCTTTTACCACTCTAGCTTATTTCCCCTCAAGTGATGAGATAAACCAATACTGGCATGCAATAACTTGATCGTCATAAAGCTAATGTCTCTTAAGATCTTCCTATTAGCTAGAGCCTTTCACAAATTTCAATTTTTTTTAATCCAATAAACACTTCAATTATTTTATAAATGGTTCTATTAAACTTGCATAAAAATTATAGATTTTAACGAATTTTTTAAAGTAATTTATATAAAAATATATAGTTAAAAAATATGTCTAAAAGTCAAACGATCTATATAAAAGAAAAGTAGTACATGACATTTTCAATGCTGAGAATTCGCACCTTAATATAGTGAAATAAAAGTATTTTTCAAATAAACAATTATAAAAGGGAATTTTAACTTTTTCTTTAAAAAATGATGAGCACCTCTTGAGTCTTGTCCAATCACTGATCCACAAGATCAAATGCCTCTTATTCCCAAATTTCCGTATTTTATGTTTGCTGATTTATATGCAACAGATTGCCGATCAAATATAATAAAGGAAAGTTCCGGTTAATGTCCCTGAGGTTTTTTGCTATTCTGGATGATGTCTTAGAGTTTTGATTTTTTCGGATGATATCCATAATGTTTTGCAAAAGTTCTTCTAATGTTCAAAATCAATGTTTTTATATTTTTATAAATAAAAATGAACCTTTATTTTTTCAAGTAATTGATATGTTATCCAGTTTTAACAAAAATAAATGTTCATTTTTGTTTATGAAAAAGTGAAAACATTAATTTTAGACATTATATGAACTTTTGCAAAACCTTAGGGACATAGTTTGAAAAAACTAAAATTATAGGACACCATCCAAAAAAGCCAAAACTTCAAGGACTCCAAATGAAACTTCCCTATAATAAATTAATAAGCATTCCAGCACAGATTAATGAATCTTCATGCAGAAGTAAAGTGAATAAACATAGTACTTTCCACTTCATCTTGTAGATATTCAATTAAGCAACTTGCCATTTTTTAATATTTTGTGTGATGGCACTTTTATAATGGCAGGGAGGGAACATCTTGGTTGATGTTGTGTGAGCGATGTTGAAATCCTTTCTGTTACGTACGGTTGTGTTGTGTGTGTGAGGTTGGGGTTAGTTTTTTGTTTATATCATCACGATTAGTTCATTAGCCGTCTGTTTTTTAATCTCTTGATTTCTCATATAATGGTATTGTATGAGATTTCGAATTATTACCTTGATAAAAAAAAATCTTTTAAATTGTTGGTTTTTTCAGCGTTTTCCTTCCCAGTAAATTTCTATTATTTTTTAGCAAATTAAACATCAATTTATCATCTTCAGAATGAAAAATTTCATATATATGTTTGGATGGAAAAAATGAGAATTTTATGACTTTTTAAAAAGGCAGCAGCAACAACAAAAAATTAAGACGAGATTCTCTATTACACTTAATTGTTTTGGATATATGTCACATTATGAAAAATCATAACAATTATATTTATACTACATATATACACTTATGTAAAAATGTTTATATATAAACTTTTATTTTGAAAAACTATGCTTTAGAAGTTATACATAATTAAAAGATTGATTATTTTAGAAATTTTTATTTTTATTTTTGTAAAACATAGATTTTATAGTAGAAGTTCATAAACGGGTCAATATAAGTACAAATATAATTTTTTTTATAATATAAAATTATAAATATAAATGTGTCTCGAAGTGTACACACTTTTTTCCCAACTATATCGTGAGAGTGTTTTTTAATAACTAAGTTTTTATTTACTGCATACTAGCTAGTTATATTGTATAACAAAGTTTTAGCTTATCTAGCTGACCCAAATTTTAATATCGGATTACTTATCTATTTGGGAGAGTTTATCAGATTACTTATCTAGCTTACCGAATTCGAATACAATCAGTGTTACATTATACATATAATTATTTTAGGTATAATTTTTATTATAAAAAAATTATATTTATGTTTTACAAAAATCAACTATATTTATGTTTTAGCTGTCAATATAAGTATAAAAAAATTATACTTATATTGACAGCTTGTTTATAAATTTCTACTATAAAAATCTATGTTTTACAAAAATAGAAAAATGACGCTACAATTCATTTTTATTTTCCCTTACACTTTTTACCTAAAAATGCAGCTTTTATTAACTTTAATGTAAAAGATACCTACAATTATATTGGTTTGAATCATGTGAAATTGAACTCTTAATAAGAATTATTGTCCCAAACGTACTATTTTTTTTTATTAGGTAAGAATTCGGCTGAGCGTACTCTATCCGATAATATCATGGCGGATAAGGTCAAGATCTAAATAATTGGAAATGTTGGGACCTTGTTCGAGTAGCAAAGGTGTGCAAGTTTATCAGTCACTCAATTGCTAAGCCGGAGAATGTGGGAGAAAGAAACTTCCCGCAAGCCCAACATGAGAGTTTTGATATTAGCCCTAACAAGTTCGATTTCCCAAGGGCATTTGGTCTTGTGTTTTAGGCAATTTATTTGTATAACTTATAAATCCTCTTCCACAATAAGGTTTATAATTTTTAGTTCAAGAGTCTTGAGAACCCCATTTCTTAGATCTGATGCCTCAGCTATTATTGGTAACTGACCACCCACCAATTTATGACCAATATTAATAGATTTTGCATTTCAGTCTCGAATGATATATTCAATTGAGCTATTCGTCGGTGAGACTGTTGAACCATCAAAGTTTAGTTTGAACGTAGCATAAGGTGGCTTTTTCCATTACAATTCTTTCTTTTACTTGACATTCTACTACGACCTTTAGTCGAAGGACATACCTGATTTCCCTCTAAATTGTGTATATTTAAATTACAAGCCTTTTCCCAATTATCCAGATGGACGCTAATCATACGTTTTACCCCAATTGCAATACCATCTGAGGGATGCTCATTCCTAAAGATATATTGATTTCTGATGTACCAGATGGTTGAACCATCTGAAAGCAAGCATTTTTTTTTTGTTAGTGTTTCACCAAGGAATTCGAGTATAGTGAAGTCTCATGACACACCGAGAGCATATCGTCAATTTTTTGTTTTGTATCAGTTGACAACTGGATTTGAAAATTGTTATACTGACATTAAAAAAAAAAACAAATGATCGAGCTTCATCTTTTCTAAAGTGGTTACAAAAAACACGTGGATGGACGGAGTCTCCTTCTTGCTATAGGAGGTTGTTGTTGGAAATCCTTGTTGACTTAATTATTTTCCACATGAAGTTATTTATTTTGGGTGGAACATTGATTTTTCTGATCCAAGAGTTTTCATATGTGGTTGTACCGGCATTGGTGGCGAGAAGATTAACGACACTAGCCGTAGTAAACCAGCTTTTTTTGTCTGGCCCCCAGTATAATCTATCTTCAAAAGAAGTAGAAGCAAGTTTTTTATGCCACCGCAACCCGCCCAAAATATAGTTGCTAATAGTGTCTTTCAGGTTGATCTGATTAGTCCCAAACATAAGTTAGAATCATAGAAGACTACACTTTTTAAACTAAAATAAAAATGCAAGATGGCCTGGAGAGCTGAACAAACTTCAACATAAACTGACCTTCTTTTGTAGCAACACACTTGTTGGACTAAAAAAATACACTCTTTTAAAACTAAAATAAAAACTATCAACAACAACCCGGTCAGAGTGCTCTGTAGTGCAGGAGGATTTGGTTGGGAAGTCGGAATGTACACACCCGGTTTTTGAAATAATCAAAAAGGTGTTTGCGATAGACCCAAAGCCAACAAAAACAACAAGAAAAGGGGAAACGAGCACCAAAAAACGAACAAGGTAAAACACAACAAAACAATAAAGAGGAAGATATAAATCGAAGAAGGCATAAATAAAGACTCCAACTAATTAAAGACGAAGATAATGTAATGCTAAACATTTTTTACTTATAATGGTCTCGATTTATAATCCTATCATCATCGACCGACCTAACAAAACTACAATAAAAATTCCCAATATATATTCAAAGTATACTGAAACAATACAGACTAAAATCCTAAAGAAAGAGACAGACAGAATAAAGTAGGCAAAGATCCAATGAAAAAGATGGTTGTAAATGAAGACCCCATGGATTTGTTGCCAAGTGTTGAGGATACAATGAAAGGATGCAAGCTTGCAGGATGCTGACAAAACCTCTAAAGGCATATATGGGCAATGGGGGAATATATGTATGGAGACTGCCTTATTGGCCTCAAAGTTAAGTCTAATTAAATGGTTACTTTTAATGTCTTTTGAATTGCATGTGGTAGCCAACTTCTGCAGCACCCACCAATAAGCATTCTCATTTCTATGCATATATATAATACTATGTAGAGAGCTATATAGCTAGAGAAAGGATCCACTAAAATGTGCTACCATGGTACCACCCAAACTCACTTTCTCTTAGTCTGATTTAATTGGCCGTGTTGTGAAATATATGGTGAACAACTGCTAATGTATCGGGAACGCTTACCAAGATGCTTTTATTAACTAAAGGTAGATGCTCTGTCAAAAACTCTGACGCTTGTGGTGTTTGGGGGTATTATTCGAGATTGAAATGGACAAGTTATTGATATTTTTCAGTCACAGATTATGCCGGGATCAATAGAAGCTTCTGCGATCTGTATGAGCTTAGAGATGACACTTAGGAAGGGTATTAAGAACATCATAGTTGAAGGCGATAATCTCGGTGTATAATCAAAGCAATTGAAGACCCCGACAACGTTCCATTGGAGATCTTATGGCCGGTTGAAATTAAGGATTCAAATTATGAAAGGAAATTTCAGTAGCAACAGAGTTATACAGTGCTATATATAGAGATCGAGTCTAATCACCGTGTTGACTTTTATTGCAATAGTTGTGTTTGTAATATGAGCACACCCTCTTTTAATAGAGAGCTTTGTAACATCATCATTCGGGAAGATCATAGATGATCATTGCTTCGTTAAAGACGTCCTACTATTTACCTAATGTAAAAAAAAAATGTTAATGTGTAATAAGCATAAGTAAGCAACCCAAGTCTCAGCTAGGCATTCTCATTTCTATGCATAATATAATACTATGTAGAGAGCTATATAGCTAGAGAAAGGATCCACTTTGTGCTACCATGGTACCACCCAAACTCACTTTCTCTTAGTCTGATTTAATTGGTTGTGCTGTGAAATAATATACGGTGAATAAGGGATAATGTATCAGGAACGTTCATCAATAACCTGCAGCTTTTACAAAATAAGGGCTCGTTTGTTTATATACCAAGGGAATAGAAATGTAAGGTATTAAATTTTACACATAAAATGTATATGATCATCATTTTTTGAGCTTGGAGGAGAGGATGAGGGGGATTATTAACCCATCCTAGAGGTATTAGTTATTCTCCTTCAAATTAGAGAATAGAAGGGTAATAAATTTGTATGAAAAATGAGAGAAGAAGGGGAATGATTAGAATAGTGATCAATGAATCTTAACTTAAATATATACTATATTAATAAGGGTAATCATTACCTTTCTCTACCAAAAAACAAACGGGGGGTAAATGTAGATGATTCTATTAAAAACTCAAGCGTCTGTGGTGTTTGGGGGTATCATTCAGGATCGGAATGGACAAGTTATTGATAATTTTCAGTCACAAATTCCGTTTGATCAGAAGCTTCTCCAATCTGTATGGGCTTATAGATGACACTTAGGAAGGGTATTAAGAACATCATAGTCCAAGGTGATAGTCTAGGTGTAATCAAAGCAATTGAAGACACCAACAACGTTCCGTTGGAGATCTTGCAGACGGTTGAAAGGATTCAGATTATGAGAGGAAATTTCAATAGCAACAGAGTTATACACTGCTATATATAGAGATCGAGTCTAATCACCGTGCTGACTTTTATTGCAAAAGCTAGTTGTATTTGTAATATGAGCACTCCCTCTTTCAATAGAGAGTTTTGTTGCAAAGACGTCCTACTATTTGCCTACTGTAAAAAAATGTTAATTTGTAATAAGCACAAGTAAGCAACCCAAGTACCAGTTAGACTATTATAAATGCACTATATATCCAAAGTTAAAAAGTAGAGCCGACAATATTTGACACAGCCCGAGAAATTCAACTTGAATCCAGACTCGATTCACACTTGAAAAATATGTCGACCCAATTTACACGATAAACGAATTGAAGTGAACTCAAAGCAGACCCATCTGGCCAATAAATTTCCTCCTGCCAATAAATATCCAAGAATATGTGATAGATTATATATATATATATATATATATATATATATATATATATCATTGTCTAATGAATGGAAACCCTCAAGGAGGACTTTACATCAAATCTATCATTCTACATGGTTTAAGAGCCTTTTCTTGGACAAGTTATTGATAATTTTCAGTCACAAATTCCGTTTGATCAGAAGCTTCTCCAATCTGTATGGGCTTATAGATGACACTTAGGAAGGGTATTAAGAACATCATAGTCCAAGGTGATAGTCTAGGTGTAATCAAAGCAATTGAAGACACCAACAACGTTCCGTTGGAGATCTTGCAGACGGTTGAAAGGATTCAGATTATGAGAGGAAATTTCAATAGCAACAGAGTTATACACTGCTATATATAGAGATCGAGTCTAATCACCGTGCTGACTTTTATTGCAAAAGCTAGTTGTATTTGTAATATGAGCACTCCCTCTTTCAATAGAGAGTTTTGTTGCAAAGACGTCCTACTATTTGCCTACTGTAAAAAAATGTTAATTTGTAATAAGCACAAGTAAGCAACCCAAGTACCAGTTAGACTATTATAAATGCACTATATATCCAAAGTTAAAAAGTAGAGCCGACAATATTTGACACAGCCCGAGAAATTCAACTTGAATCCAGACTCGATTCACACTTGAAAAATATGTCGACCCAATTTACACGATAAACGAATTGAAGTGAACTCAAAGCAGACCCATCTGGCCAATAAATTTCCTCCTGCCAATAAATATCCAAGAATATGTGATAGATTATATATATATATATATATATATCATTGTCTAATGAATGGAAACCCTCAAGGAGGACTTTACATCAAATCTATCATTCTACATGGTTTAAGAGCCTTTTCTTCCTCACGGAACCCTAATTTGATCCTCCCGCCTCACCTAATTTTCTCTTCTTCTCCCTCCCTCAGCCCGGCCTACACAGACCCTGTCACGCCACCCACCGCCGCCGGCATCTCTCCCCGTCGCTTCATCTCTCTCGTCGCTGCCCAGATCCGCCCGGAACTCCCACTAGCAGATCCGACCATCAGCGGCCACGGATCCGCCACATTCGAGCCTCCTTCGCTCCCTCTGGCTCTCATCCTGCACACCCGCCGCCAGTCACCCCGTGCCCAGATCCGGCACCCCGAGCCTGTTCCTCGCAGCCACAGATCCAAAATCGCTAGCCTCGTTCCTCGCAGCTCCCCACCGTCGCCTGTTCCAAGATCGAGCCCTCGCTTCGCCACCGCCGAGCCCAGGTCGAGCCGCCGCCGATTGGAGCCATCGCCTTCGCCGCTTCCATTCGCCGACAAGGAAGACCTCCATTGCAGCTTAAATCGAAGGTTTTTAATTTATTTTATAGAAATTACAGAAACAACCGTACTCCGGATATCCTGCCCCTCGTCATGCCGGTACTCAGGCCTATCTGACATCGTCCGATCCAGGCTATGTTCCGCCTGCTATGCATCACGCCTTCTCCTCTACGCAGCCGACATTCCCCGACTCTTCGTGGTACATGGACACTGGTGCCACCTCTCATATGACGCACTCCTCAGGTAACCTCTCTTCTATTTCCTTTAAAGGTCCTGCACACTCTATTATCGTCGGCAATGGTGGTCGCCTTGCTTCTTCGGGGATTGGCCACGCGAAATTACAGACCCCAACCCACCCATTACACCTTAACAACGTCCTCATTTCCCCAAAGATTGTCAAAAACCTTATCTCTGTCCGTCGGTTCACTACTGACAACAATGTTGCCCTTACGTTTGGTCCATATGGTTTATCTGTGAACGATCTTACTACGGGGGTTACTCGAATGAGATGTAACAGCACCGGGGAGCTCTACCCTGCCACACCACCTCCTGCGTCCAATCAGTCATGCCCGGTCGCCCTCTCGGCATCATCGTCCAGCCTGTGACATGCACGCCTGGGCCATCCCAGTGCTGCCGTTCTAGATGTCCTCCGTTCTCAGAGTCTTGTCACCTGTCCTAAAGACCTACGCTCTAGTCTATGCTCTTCCTGCCAGCTAGGCAAACATGCCCGACTGCCGTTCCAACGGTCCGTGACCTCCACCCTTGCTCCTTTTGACATCATTCATAGTGACATATGGACCTCGCCTGTGCCTAGCAAGGAGGGTCACAAGTACTACTTCCTGTTTCTTGATGATTACACTCATTTCTTATGGGTCTTCCCATTGCATTTCAAGTCCCAAGTGTTTCCTGTCTTTGCCAAATTCCATGCCTACATCAAAACACAGTTTGACACATCCATCAAATGCTTCCAATGTGACAATGGCCGTGAATTTGACAACAAAGACTTTCACTCTTTCTTCGCCACACATGGGATCTCCTATCGGTTGTCTTGCCCCTATACTTCCCAGCAGAATGGCAAGGCCGAACGAATCGTTAGAACCATAACCAACATGATGCGCTATCTCCTCTTTCACGCATCTATTCTCCTTACCTATTGGCCTCACGCCTTATCTACCACATGCTATCTCCTCAACATTCTACCATCTACTACCCTACACCATCGCTCGTCAACTCAGACGCTCTATTGCACCTTGCCTAGGTATGATCACCTTCGCACCTTCGGGTGCTTGTGCTTCCCAAACCAGTCCTCCACCGCCCCACACAAGCTTCACCCGCGCTCCACTCCATGTGTCTTCCTAGGCTATCCGTCTGATCATCGTGGTTACCTTTGCCTCGATATTCGGAGCCATAAGCTTATTGTGTCCCGTCATGTCACGTTTGATGAGTCTCGCTTTCTTTTCTCTTCTCCTCTTCTCCCATCTCCGACACCTCCTACGTCCCAGTCTGAGTCAGAGTCTACCTTCCCATACTTTCTCCTTCCCCAAAGCTCTCCCGGTGCTCCTGCCTCTCCACCGCCACCACCACCACCACCTCCTACCAACAAACCGCACACCCGTAGCATCTCTGGTGTCTTCTGACCTCGTCAGATCGTATCCATGAACACCACCCATCACCCCACCGCCCCTTTCCCTACATCTTCACAGATTGCCCCCTCGCCAGACCAAATGCCGCATCTGCAGCATGATGATGCCGCCGCCGCCCTTCAATCGCCCTCATCCGCTCCCAACCCACGACACTGGCAGCGGCCGTAACAGCATGTCGCGGCCGCCGCACATCAATAAGTCGCGGCCATGCCGCAGCTGCAGCACCCCCCCCCCCCCCCCCCCCGCGCCCGCCGCATCTCCTGCTGTCCCCTCCGAATCCCAATCCCCCCACTGCCTCACACCCGACCTCTCTTTCCCCCATCTCCACCTCCCACAAAACAACCCTCCTCGACCCGAATTGGCAGGCGGCTATGCTCGACGAATACAGGGCCCTTACAAGGAATGGTACTTGGGTTCTGGTTCCTCGCCCTCCTGAGGCTAACGTCATTCGCTGCATGTGGCTCTTCCGCCACAAGTTCCGCTCTGATGGGACATTGGAGCGCTGCAAAGCCCATCTTGTGGTCAACGGTCGTTCTCAGCAGGCAGGTATTGATTGTGATGAGACGTTCAGCCCCGTGGTCAAACCTTCCACTATCCGAGTGGTGTTGAGCTTAGCTTTGTCGCGACATTGTGCTATTCATCAGCTGGATGTCAAGAACGCCTTTCTGCATGGTCATCTGAATGAGACAGTCTACATGTTTCAGCCGCCAGGATTTGCTGATGCTGATCGTCCCAAGCACGTCTGTCTCTTGAAGCGCTCTCTGTATGGTCTGAAACAGGCTCCGCGGGCTTGGTTCTAGTGCTTTGCCTCTCATCTGCTCCGCTTGGGCTTCATTGGCAGCCGCTCAGATTCGTCTCTGTTTATCTATCGCAGAGGCTCGGACATGGCCTTTCTGTTGGTATATGTCGACGACATCATCCTCACCGCCTCTTCTGATGCTCTTCGAACGTCTATTATTTCGCAGTTGAGTGCCGAGTTTGCCATGTCAGATCTGGGTCCGTTGTCTTACTTCTTGGGAGTCGCTGTTCAGCGTCATGCGTCTGGGCTGTTTCTCTCCCAGAGTAAGTATGATGATGAGATTGTTGCTCGGGCCAAGATGAGTAACTGCAAGCCGGTAGTCACCCCTGTGGATACATCCAACAAGCTCAGTGCTCATTCTGGTCCTCTGTTTGATGATCCGACATTGTACAGGAGCCTCGCCGGTGCATTGCAGTATCTTACGTTCACCAGGCCAGATATCAGTTACGCCGTTCAGCAGATCTGCCTGTTCATGCATGCGCCCAGGGAACCGCACTTTCAGGCCTTGAAGCGGATCATCCGGTACATCAGCGGCACCCTCGAATTGGGCACCACGATCACCCCTTCCTCTCGGCATGACCTCGTCGCTTACACTGATGCAGATTGGGATGGTTGTCCTGACACACGTCGCTCCACGTCTGGCTACTATGTCTTCTTCAACGACACCCTTGTGTCGTGGTCCGCGAAGCAAAAGTCTGTGGTCTCTCGCTCTAGCGCCGAGGTTGAGTACAGGGGCGTCGCCAACGTTGTATCCGAGTGCTCATGGCTGCGCAATCTCCTTCTTGAGCTCCGCTGCTCTCTTTAGAAGGCCACCCTGGTCTACACCGACAACGTCTCCGCCGTCTATCTGGCCAGCAACCCAGTCCAACATCAGTGCACGAAGCACATTGAGATCGATCTCCACTTCGTCCGGGACAAGGTTGCTCTTGCACATGTTCGTGTTCTACATGTCCCGTCCTCCTATCAGTACGCTGATATCTTCACCAAGGGTTTACCTCGTCAGTTGTTCCTTGATTTTCGGTCCAGTCTCACTGTACGGGACCCTCCACTTTCTACTGCGGGGGTTTGATAGATTACATAGGTCTTATATTATATAGTGGGCCCAAAGGCCCGATACCTTGTAACCTATATATATCATTGTCTAATGAATGGAAACCCTCAAGGAGGACTTTACATCAAATCTATCATTCTACAATATGAACACTCTCCATGAATAATAAGGCAATGTATGGCTTCCAAATATGGCTTGTATACTATATTCCAATAATATAAATCAAAGATATATTGTGGGCAATTTTGTTCAACTTCACTTTACTTTTTTATCATTTTCTAATGACTCTAATTCTTTCTTTAAAGACTTATCTAGAGTCTTTTATAGGGTTTTTCGAGATTATCATGTCTTCTAAGGACACATTCTCCTTCTCATGTACCTCTTTTTCAATCTTCATAAGACCACTTCTTCATACATCGTCATAGCTTATAATCCACTTCAAACCTATTTAATCATCTATAGAACATGTTGACTACTCTCTCCAAGCCAGATCAACCGGTCATCAAGGAAGAGTAATCGAGCTTAGGAGGTCACAATTTGTTGAAGAATCAATTAGTTTGTTAATCATTTGTGCATAAATACATCGTCATTTGTAAGTAACTTTCTCAATCAATAAGAAACCATTCTGTTTTCTCCCAAAACCTCTCTTCCAACTTAACATGATATCAGTTTGGTTCTTCTAGATCCTTTGCTTCCGCATCAATGGAGTTTTATTAAGTTCCTGATCTTCGCTTTCCTCCTCCATCTCCGATGGATCCTCTCAGCGAATTGTTCCTCCATAATTCGGATCATCCTGCATATGCTCTTTCCAAGAGTTCTTCGGAAGGCAGCAAGAACTATCACCATTGGAGGAGGGTGGTGGAGGTGTCCTCAGGGCCGGACCTGAGGCGAGGCCCAACAGGCGCTCGCCTAAGGCCCAATATGTGTAGGGGGCCCAAGCCATTATTAAAATGTAATATATACAATAAAGGTATAATAGCAAACACAATGTATGTTTGGCTCAATTGGCAATGGGTATTTATGGGGTTGTGTGCGGACGGTGCGGGTTCGATTCCCACTCGCCCCAGTTTTAAAACTTTCCCATCGTATTTATTTATTTTTACTGCCATTTTTTTTATGTTTACTAATTCGTTTCTTTTCTTTTATTTTTACTGCCATTTTTTTGGTTTACTAATTCTTTTCTTTTCTTTTTTAATCTTTATTCTATTTACAAAAAAAAAATTGGTTAATTCGTTTCTTTCTCATTCTTTTATTTTTTTACTGCCAATTTTTTTTTGGTTTACTAGTTCGTTTCTTTTCTTTTTTCATCTTTATTCTATTTACAAAAAAAAAGTAATTGGTTAATCCCTAAAAATTTAAAGGAAAAATTATTATCTTTCATAGGTAATTATTTCTATTATTGATAATTTAAATATAGATAAAAAAAATGGATTCATACTTTTTAATTAAATAGATATAGTGACCTATAGAGAAAATAAAAATAAAAATTATATGCAAATCCAATCAACCCAAAATTATAATATTCCTAAATCTGTGCCTAGTGTAACTTGTGTGTTTGGATTTTGAAACTGTGATAATTTAGTTTCTTATACAATATAGTTCATTAGTACGTTAGTATTAGATGATATATTTGATCCATCAACAATACTCCCTCCGTTCATAAATATAAGATCACTTCATTTTTGCACGTACTTTAAGGAGTGAAAAACTATATAAAAAATTAATTTTTTAATCAATTTTTTTCACAATATAGTATGTATTATTAATAAATATTATATTACAGAAAAAACATTTATAAAAAAATTAATATTTTATATAGTTTTTCACTCATTAAAATACGTGTAAAAAGTCAACAATCTTATATTTGTGAACGGAGGGAGTATATTTTTTTTAACTATAGTAGAGGGCCCCACATTTATAATTCGCCTCATGCATTATAAATCTCAGGTCCGGCCCTGGGTGCCCTTGCTGGCGAAAAACAAATTTGGCTTCGTTACCGGTTCTTGCCGACCTCCGATCAACGACGATATTCTCCTACATCAATGGGAACGCTGCAACAACATGGTCCTGGCTTGGATCTTGCACTCTATGTCTAAGGACATCGCTGAATCGGTTGTGTATTGTCGATCGGCTTCGCAAATCTGGTAAGAGTTAGTGGCAAGGTACGACAAACCTAGTTGCACTCGTGCTTATCAAGTCCAGCGTGATCTGAGTTGTGTTGCTCAGGCAAATTCTTCAATTTCCGATTATTTCACTAAGCGCAAGAAACTCTGGGATGAGTAATTGATGTTGATTGATGATAATGTCTGCGCTTGTGGATCAAAAGCTATTATTCTCGAAATTCTTCGTGATTAACAGGTGGTTCGAATTTTCAACTCCTGATGGGGTTAAACGAGTCATATTCCACCATCATAAGCAATATCCTCTTGATTCATCCTCCACCGTCTCTAGACGAGGTATATCAGATGCTTATTCAAAAGAGGAGAGACGCTCGCTTCAGGTTCCTGATGCTCCTATTGATCCTGATTCCACTGCTCTTGCATCGCAATCCGATTTCAAATCAGGCAACAATAACTCATCTAGTGGAAAAGGTTCTACTTCTTCCTCCTCCTCTTATACTTCATCTAGTGGGAAAGGCTCTTCTGGCAAGCGTAACAATCTTTTCTGCGAGCATTGCAAGCAGACAAACCACATAATTGAGCATTGTTGGAAGCTTCACGACTATCCATCACAACAATCTCGAGGGAATCAGTCTCACACTGCTACTGCTGCTACTTTTGAGCCTCCTTCACCTGTTGCTTCTGGCTCTTTTTTGTTGACTGCTGATCAGTATGGCAATCTCATTTCCCTTCTTGGTAAAGTCTCTTCTGAACCGAGTGATTCTTGTGCTTTATTGGAAGGTAGTGTCTCTTGCTCTCTTTCTTCTCGCAACAAATCCTCTTGGATCATTGATAGTGGTGCTACGGACCACATTACGCCTCAACTGTCTCTCTTAAATTCTGTTAAACTTGCACCTGCTATTACCTCTATCACCATGCCTAATGGCCATAAATCTTGTGTACAACACATTGACACTTCCATTGCCCCCCTCTCTTCGAGTTACTGATGTCTTACATGTGCCAGACTTTTGCTTTACCCTTTCAATCAGTAAACTCACACGTTCTTTAAACACTAATGTTCTGTTTACTCCCTCTTCTTGCTACTTACATGACCCCTCGATGAAGAAGCTAACTTTGATCGGTAAAGAAGATAAAGGTCTGTATGTGTTGAGCCCTCCGTCATCATCACTGAACAGGTCGTCATCTTCTGGTGGTACTTCTTCATCCATTGCTCTGAACACTTACAGTACTAGCCTTGATCTATGGCATTGTAGGCTTGGGCATCCTGCCTATGACCACCTAAAACACATCCCTTTTCTTAGTTCTTTTGTCAAGCACAATTACATTTATACTATTTGCCCCAAAGCAAAACTACATAGACAAGTTTTTCATATATCTTCTAGCAAAGTTGCTGCCCCTTTTGATCTCATCCACATTGATACTTGGGGTCTTTATAGGACATCCACTTACAATGGCTTTTGATTTTTTTGACAATTGTGGATGATTTTACACGTTGTACTTGGGTTTTTCTATTGGCCCAAAAAAGCAATGCTTTGTCTATAATAAAATCATTTTACCAGTTTGTTGTCACTCAGTTTCATGCTCATATTAAGCAAATTCGATCAGATAATGCTCTAGAGTTTGCTGATTCTTCTGTTGTTCAGTTTTATAAAGACAAAGACATCTCTCATCAAACTTCTTGTGTTGAATCAACCCAACAAAATGGGAGGGTTGAACGCAAACATAAACATCTCCTTGAGGTTGCAAGAGCCTTGTCTTTCCAAGCCAAGACACCTCCTCAGTTTTGGGGTCATTGCATCATGACTGCCACTTTTTTTTTATCAACAAAACCCCTCTTCCATCCCTTGGTTTCAAAACCCCCTTTGAGCTTCTTTACAAGCGTCCTCCATATTACAGTTTTCTGAAAACATTTGGGTGCTTGGTTTTTGCCAGTACACTCAAGAGATCAAGGGATAAGTTTCAACCTAGAGCCACTCCTTGTGTTTTCCTTGGTTATTCTTTTGGAAAGAAAGCCTACACTGTCATGGATCTCCAAACAAAGAAATTCTTCCACACAAGAGACCTCATTTTTCATGAAACACATTTTCCCTTCCATTATATTACATCCTTACATGATACATCCACCTCACCAACCCTTATTCATGATTATCCTGATCATATATTTCTCCCTTTTGCTACTTTGCCTTCCACCTCCTCCACAAATGATTCACTGGCCTGCTCCTCTCTCTTCGTCCACAGATAGTTCATCTGCTCCCTCTTCAACACACAACTCACCCCCTGTTGCCCCTATTGTCCCTCATGCACTTAATCCTACATACTTGGATGATTACTCATGCACTTACAGGCCTTCATCAACTGCATTAGTCAATTTAGTAACTTCGAATCTCTTACCTTCTTCTCATTTTTCTTTTTTTTATCATCTCTTTCCACTTACACTGAACCCTGTTCTTATTCTGAGGCATCTACTGATCCCAATTGGGTTCTCGCTATGAAGAAAGAGGTTGATGCATTATATGCCAATGGAACATGGGAACTGGTTCCTTTACCTCGAGGAAGTAGGGCCATAGGGTGCAAGTGGGTCTTTAAGGTCAAGTTGAAATTAGACGGGTCACTCGAGAGGTTTCAAGGCAAGGCTCGTTGCCAAAGGGTTCACTCAAAAGGCCGGAATTGACTATCATGAGACCTTATCTCCGATGGTTAAGATGGTCGTTGTTCGAAGCCTCATCTCTGTTGCTGCATCTCATTCATGGGTTATTCATCAGCTCGACATAAACAACGCATTTCTCCATGACAATCTTCTTGAGGAAGTGTACATGAGGATGCCAGAGGGCTTGCCTAATCCGAATAATCTTTTTTGCATGCTTCGTAAGTCCTTGTATGGGCTTAAGCAAGCGTCTCGCCAATGGTTTCATCGATTGACTGCAGCTCTTGAATCATTGGGTTTTTCTCAGTCAAAGAACGATTATTCGTTGTTTACTTGCTCTTCTTCTAGACATATCACCCTAGTAGCGGTGTATGTTGATGATTTGCTGGTAACCGGTTCAGATTCATCAGTCATCTCCAAGCTCAAGTAGTTTCTCGACGCTGAGTTTAGCATTAAAGATCTTGGGTGTCTTCACTATTTTATGGGGTTGGAGGCCTCTTATCTCTCTTCCGGGATTGCTCTTACCCAACAAAAATTCACCCAGGATCTCCTCAAGGAAGTGGATTTGTCGGGTTTAAGTCCGGTCTGCTCTCCCCTTCCTCTGCATTGCAAATTGTCCTCTGATTCTGGTGATGTTTTGCCAAATCCTTCCCTTTACAGAACTCTGGTTGGGAAGCTGAATTTTTTGACTCATACTAGGCCTGCTTTGAGCTTCATTGTGCAAACTCTTAGCCAGTTTATGCAGCATCCCAGGACTGCTCATTTGGATGCTCTTATGCATACTTTGAGGTACCTTCAAGGTACTGCTGGGTGTGGCATTTTACTCAGGGGTCATGACACTCCTTCTCTAAGTGCCTACTCGGATTCTGACTGGGCTGGTGTTCGATTAGTTGGAAGTCAAAGAAACAGTCAGTAGTTTCTAGAAGCTCTGCTGAGGCCGAGTATCGAGCCATGGCACAGGCCACTGCAGAAGTTACTTGGCTGGTTCGATTACTCCAAGACATGGGCATTGACAAGCTTAACCCGGTTACACTTCATTGTGACAATAGCTCTGCACTTCAGATTGCGAAGAATCCCGTTTTCCACGAGAGAACGAAGCATATCGAAGTGGTCTGTCACTTCACAAGAGACAAGGTTATGGAAGGTCTTTTACAGCTTTCATACATTCTCACTACGCAGATCAACCGGTTCTCAACATAACTTATATTGTTGTCCCAGCTTGGTGCGTTTCGTACCCACCCTCCGACTTGCGGGGGCCTGTTGACTTCTCTCCAAGCCAGATCAACCGGTCATCAAGAAAGAGTAACCGAGCTTAGGAGGTCACAATTTGTTGAAGAATCAGCTAGTTTGTTAGCTGATTAGTTTGTTAATCATTTGTGTATAAATACTCTTTTCATCGTCATTTGTAAGTAACTTTCTCAATCAATAAGAAAACATTCTCTTTTCTCCCAAAACCTCTCTTCCAACTTAACAGAACATCTATAGAACATATATAGGCAAGCATATCATATACTAGAATTCTCTATATATCAACAAAACAACGAGTTCTTTTAGGACCTCGTACTCTAACAAGTAATATTGTGTTTCTGAAAGTAATTAATAAAACATGTGGACAAATTTAATAAAACGTGCGGACAAATTATAAATCTTTTAAGTGAGAAGTTTGAAGGTGATTATTTCCCACTTAACTAACTAATTGGTTGAGTTGGTTTCCACTTTGAATTCTTAAGTTCTTATGACATATAACTTTTTATATCATATAGAATCTAGATATTTTTCTTTTAACACCAGAATCTGGAATTATTATTATCTTGTTAGTTGAAAATTAATTTCAATTGGCTGAGTTCCTAGTCCGAAGGGAACTCACATTGGTTTAACTAAAAAGATCCTATCGATCCACCATATATTAGCAATGTAACATAAATAAGAACCACTTACTCCGTTCGAAAAATATGTCATTTATTATTTATGTATAATTTTTTACAATGATAAAAATATATAAAATATCCATTTTTTTATATTTTTTAATAATTTCATACTTATTAATAGATATTTTATTAAAAAAAATTAAAAACTGGATATTTTATATAGTTAAAAAATTGTTTAAAAAATTATTAAAAATTGAGTAGTTTTTATCATCCTAAAAATACGCGTCGTGTGAGTATTAAACGACATATTTTTTTTTTAATGAAGGGAGTATAATTAAGTTTTAATAATTTTATATCTTATATATTGTACTAACATCAAGGAACATCATCTTACGTGTAATCATTTGGTTGAGTCTTGCAAAATAAATTTCACCCAAAAAGTATATACTTTGATAATAAAAGATGAAAACATTCTAGAAAAATATAGTTTATTTATAAAAACATTCTAGGAAAAAAAACTATTTATTCTAGTTTGAAAAATTAAAAAACGATAAAAATAAATATGTACCAAGTTTATATACTAACAATGAAACATAGACATTATTTCTCTAATTGAATTACATTGTGAAGTTTTCATGCATTTTTTATATGATTATTGGTTGATAAAAGTTATAAAATTTAATGATAGAATTATAAATAAATAGAATAAACATATAATATACAAAGAAGATATTAATTATATATTTTTAAAAAAACTACAAATTATACATATGATAATAATTATAAGAAATAATTTGTTCATTTCCATACACTAGCCACAATACATTTTTTTGGGTTCTAGCACTACATTAATTTTGTTTAATAAACATAATGTACTTTCCATCGAATGGAAACCCATTAATTGCAAGTTGCATTTAAATAATTAACCAATGTGCAAGCTCTTTTTTTTTTGGGAGGGGGGGGAATAATATATATATATATATATATATATAGTATGGATAAATTGTGCACAAGCCTTAGAGTGTATCTTGTGCACAGTTGTGGACCGTTGATATGATTGGGATGGATGGACAAGATTAAAAGAGATTTTTTATTTTTTTAAATTAAACTCAAATGGGTCCCACGGGTAAATTAACTATACTCCATTCCAATTGTGCATGGGATACACTCACCCATGTATTTACCTACTAATCCGATCGTCTTCCTCCTCTCATAGGGTTTCTCATCGAAGCCGATCGTCTTCCTCCTCTCTTAGGGCTTCTCAACGAAGCGGCGAGGCGGAGCTTGAAAAGGAAGGGATGCTTCCGTACACCAGAGCCACCGCATCACAGCCGCGGGCTAGCGACGTCGTTGAGGGCGGATTTTGAGCGAGACGAGGATGTTTTCGGCGCCGCCCTCTCCTACGGATTTCGAGAGCCGTTGAGCGAAGATGAAGACCGACCACTGGCGCCGCCCAACCACAATTTCCAACCTGTTGTCCGGCTCCCATTATGCCGCGGTGCCGCCCTGTCCTTCTGTAATTGTCTGAGTTGCCATTCTGCACATATGAGATTCATCGACACTAAAAAGAGGTATGACTGAATTAATCTCTTCCTATGCTTGGTCTTAATTTTTTTTGTGAAATTAATCATTTTGTTATGAATCCTTTGGGGAAACACTAAAAGATCGAATACTAAAATGTTGGGTAGATCTATCAATACATAGAGATATAATATCTGTAATTGATTTGAGGTTAATTAGTTGTCTTTAATTTTGATTTTGGTGGTTGATCCAAGCCAGGCTACATGACGAGAGGTAGCAATTGTAAGGGGATGCAAGCGGCATAGGAGTCGTTCAGCACGGTTTGGCTTTTCGCTAAGCACGACGCCAAATTGGGTTAAGGTTAAAATTTATTGCTTAGTCAAACTGATTCCCGCATTATTTGTGGGGAAAAAACGAAGAATTATTCAGATGCATCTGTTGAAATTAGTGTAGGGTTTTTGAGATTCATAATTTGATTCATTATTCGTCAATTATTCAGATGTATGTGTCGATTTTTGGTCAATTATTCGGTGAACATGATTCATTATTCCTCGGTATATGAAGTTTTCGGTTTGACAAAGAAAATAAAAAACCAATCACGCGTGTATAACTAAACAATTAAACATTATTCGGTGAAATGCGAAACATTATTCGGTGAAATATAAAGAATTATTCGTTTAAATTGTCAATATTGTTTAGGGTTGGGGTTTCTTTTCTCTGAAATTGATGAACTAAAAAAATTATTCGGTAGCATGTGACAAATTATTCAGTGAAATTGGTAAATTTTGATATGAACTAGATGAAAAAAGTTGACATAACATTATTCGGTAGAATTTGAAGCATTATTCGGTGGAATTGCGAAATTTTTAAAACATACGAAATCAAGTGGGTAATTATTTGAAAGAAACTAAATTTATGGGGGGTTTTCTACAATTTTTATTTTAAGAGTGATTTTGTAAAAACTAACCTATTTTATGGGTGATTTTATATAATTTTATGTAAATATCAAATTGGGCCCCTTTTCTTTGAAAAAAGTCTGGATATTAAAAAAAAAACAAAAACAAGAGGTGGAGGGGATTGAACATCACGCTCCAACAAGAGGAGTTGTGGGTGGTTTTTCTCAGGTGGGTCCCATAATTAATTAAAGCAAAATAAAAAAATTCCATTTAATCATAGTCATCCATCTCTTGTCCATCTATGGCTAGGATTTGTGCACAAGATATACTATAAGGGGTGTGCACAAGGGAACCACTCCATATATATATATATATATATATATATATATATATATATATATATATATATATATATAAAATTAGGTAAGAATTCAAGCTCGGACAAGTATGAAAATTGAAAGGCCGATGAATTGGGAGACGGACTAACCGTCAATATACAATATAAAAAACACAAATTAGAATAGATGAAAAAAAACCGAAATAACCCGAGGAAGTTATCCGCAGCGGGATTCGAGTCGAAGGAGATTCTAGTTAGTAACTTAGTATTCAAAGAAACTTTTTTTCAAGTATACAAAGGAAATTTCATTTAAAAAAAAAGATATTCAAAGATGTTAAATGGAAAATGAGTGAAGGAAAAGATGAAAAGACAAGACAATAAATCCATGTACTTTTTTATGTCACTACCAATAAATTTATAGCTATAAGGACAAGCATAAATGCCCTGCGGATATGATATTTATTACCCGTATTAATGATTTCTTTAACTCTAATCCATGTTCTCCAAATTCCGATTGAAAAATATTCACTTTGTTATAAAAAAAAAATTAATCGGTTGTGTGAATGTTAATCCCATTGAGTTTTCATTGGTAAGGTTTTCACGAGGCAACTTGCCAACTTGTATCTTGTGCAGGAAAAAAAAACATTTAATAGGAAGTTATGTTGTAAAATGATGCCGATTGGAGGAGTGACAATGAGGTGACATGATATCATTGTAATCGATCGGTGAACTTCCCTAAGCAAAAATTTTGCTCTTATAGTCAATCGTGTAGAATGATATAATTGATGTAAAGTCCTCCTTAAGATTTCATTCATTGATAAATCATATATATAGGTTACAATGGATTAGGTCTTTTGGCCAACTATACAATATGAAGCCTATGTAATCTATCAAACCCCCGCAGTCGAAAGTAGAGGGTCTCGTACAGTGAGACTGGACCGAAAATCAAGGAACAACTGATGAGGTAAACCCTTGGTGAATATATCAGCGTATTGATAGGAGGACGAGACATGTAGGACACGAACATGTCAAAGAGCAACCTTGTCCCGAACGAAGTGTAGATCGAGCTCAATGTGTTTCGTTCGCTGATGCTGGACTGGGTTGCTGGCCAGATAGACGGCGGAGACGTTGTCGGTGTAGACCAGGGTGGCCTTCTGAAGAGGGCAGCGGAGCTCAAGAAGGAGATTGCGCAGTCATGAGCACTCGGAGACAACGTTGGCGACACCTCTGTACTCAGCCTCGGCGCTAGAGCGAGACACCACAGACCGACGTTTTGCGGACCACGACACAAGAGTGTCGTTGAGGAAGACACAGTAGCCAGACGTGGAGCGACGTGTGTCAGGACAACCACCTCAATCCGCATCAGTGTACGCGACGAGGTCAAGGCGAGAGGAAGGGGTGATCGTGGTGCCGAGGTCGAGGGTACCGCTGATGTACCGGATGATCCGCTTCAAGGCCTGGAAGTGCGGCTCCCTGGGCGCATGCATAAACAGACAAATTTGTTGAACAGCGTAACTGATGTCTGGCCGAGTAAACGTAAGATACTGCAACGCACCGGCGAGACTCCGATAGAGCGTCGGATCATCAAACAGAGGACCAGAGTGAGCACTAAGCTTGGTGGAGGTATCCACTGGAGTGGCAACCGGCTTGCAGTTGCTCATCTTGGCACGAGCAACAATTTCGGCAGCATACTTACTCTGAGAGAGAAACAACCCAGACGCATGACGCTGCACAGCGACTCCCAAGAAGTAAGGCAACGGACCCAGATCTGACCTGGCGAACTCGGCGGTCAACTGGGCAGTAATAGACGTCCGAAGAGCATTACAAGAGGCGGTAAGGATGATGTCGTCGACATATAGTAACAGAAAGGCCATGTATGTGCCTTTTCGATAGATAAACAGAGACGTATCTGAGCGGCTGTCAACAAAGCTCAAGCGAAGCAGATGAGAAGCAAATTGCTGGAACCAAGCCCGCGGGCCTGTTTCAGACCATACAGAGAGCGCTTCAAGAGACAAACGTGCTTGGGACGATCAGTATCAGTGAACCCCGGCGGCTGAAACATGTAGACTATCTCATTTAGATGACCATGCAGAAAGGCGTTCTTGACATCCAGCTGATGAATAGCCCAATGTCGCAATAACGCTAAGCTCAACACCACTCAGATAGTGGCAGGCTTGACCACGGGGCTGAATGTGTCATCACAATCAATACCTGCCTGCTGAGATCGACCGTTAACCACAAGACGAGCTTTGTAGCATTCCAATGACCCATCAGAGCAGAACTTGTAGCGGAAGAGCCACATACAGCGAATGACGTTCACCTCAGGAGGGCGAGGAACTAGGACCCATGTACCATTCCTTGTAAGGGCCCTGTATTCGTCGAGCATAGCCACATGCCAATTCGGGTCGAGGAGGGCTGTTTTGTGGGAGGTGGGGATGGGGGAAAGGGAGGTCGGGGTGAGGCAGGAGGTGGGTGGGAGTCGATGGGGACGACAGGAGAGGGTGCGGCAGGCGCAGCAAAAAGTTGAGGCCGCGTCATTGCCCCCGCGGCAGATTGATGTGCTGTGGTCGTGGCATCGGGTGTGACCGGGGGGGGGGGGCAGTTGGGAGGTCGCAGGGAATTGGTTATGTGTGGCGTTCATGGAGACTATATGACGAGGTCTGAAAACACCGGAGATGCTGCGGGTGTGCGGTCTAGTAGTAGTAGGAGGGGGTGGCGGTGGTGTAGGGGGAGAGGCAGGAGCACCGGGAGAGCTCTAGGGAAGGAGAAAGTGAGGGAAGGAAGACTCTGACTCAGACTGAGACACAGGAGGTATGGAAGAGAGGAGAGGAGGAGAAGAAAAGGGAAAACGAGACTCATCAAAAGTGACATGACGGGACAGAATGAGCTTATGGGTCTTTACATCGAGGCATAGGTAACCGCGATGATCAGACGGATAGCCAAGGAAGACACAAGGAGTGGAGCACGAGTGAAGCTTGTGAGGTGCGGTGGAGGACTGGTTTGGGAAGCACAAGCACCCAAAAGTACGAAGGTGATCATACCTAGGCAAGGTGCAATAAAGTGTCTGGGTTGGCGAGCGATGGTGTAGGATAGTAGATGGTAGACTGTTTAGGAGATAGCATGTGGTTGATAAGGCGTGAGGCCAATAGGAAAGGGGAATGGATGCATGGAAGAGGAGAAAACGCATCATGTTGGTTATGGTTCGAATGATTCGTTCGGCCTTGCCATTCTGCTGGGAAGTATAGGGGCAAGACAACCGATAGGAGATCCCATTTGTGGAGAAGAAAGAGTGAAAGTCTTTGTTGTCAAATTCACGGCAGTTGTCACATTGGAATCATTTGATGGATATTTGAAACCGTGTTTTGATGTAGGCATGAAACTTGGAAAAGATAGGAAAAACTTGGGACTTGAAATGCAACGGGAAGACCCATAAGAAATGAGTGTAATCATCAAGAAACAAAAGGTAGTACTTGTGACCCTCATTGCTAGGCACAGGGGAGGTCCAAATGTCACTATGAATGATATCAAAAGGAGCAAGGGTAGAGTTCAAAGACCGTTGGAACGGCAGTCTTGCATGTTTGCCTAACTGACTGGAAGAGCATAAACTAGAGCGTAGGTCTTTATTACAGGTGACAAGACTCTGAGAACGGAGGACATCTAGAACGGCAGCACTGGATGGCCCAGGCTTGCATGCCACAGGCTGGACGACGATGTCGAGAGGGCGACCGGGCACGACTGGCTGGACGCAGGAGGTGGTGTGACAGGGTAGAGCTCCCCGGTGCTGTTACATCTCATGCGAGTAACCCTCGTAGTAAGATCATTCACAGAGAAACCACAGTTATCAAACGCAAGGGAAATGTTATTGTCAGTTGTGAACCGACGGACAGAGATAAGGTTTTTGACAATCTTTGGGGCAATGAGGACATTGTTAAGGTGTAGGGGGTGGGTTGGGGTCTGTAATTTGGCATGGCCAATCCCCGAAGTAGCAAGACGACCACCATTTACGACGATAATAGAGTGTGTAGGACCTTTAAAGGAAATAGAAGAGAGGTTACCTGAGGAGTTCGTCATATGGGAGGTGGCACCAGTGCCATGTACCATGACGAGTCGGGAGATGTCGGCTGCATAGAGGAGAAGACGTGATGCCTATCAGGATCAGGCGGAACATAGGCGTGATCCGACGATGTCAGATAGGCCTGAGGAGCGGCATGTCGCAGGGCAGGAGAGCCGGAGTGTATCCAATGAGGGTTGAAGCCAGGCACCGGGGACCATCAAAAGCGGCGTTCCAAGGACGAAGGCCGCGAGTCCACGTATGTCGCGGCCGCTACATAGAGCCGCGGCCGCTGCCACTGCCACAGCTAAAGCCGTGTGAGGACATTTTTTATTTTATTTTTATTTTTATTTTTTTGGAATTGGAATCACAACTCAACAGGAGAGAAATCGAGAGAACGGTGGACAAGGAGAGAGCAACAGGCGGCCGGATCTGATGCGGTAGGGAGGGATCTGGTGCGCAGGAAGTGGTGACGGTCGGTTCTCGGTGGTGGTGTTGTGGCGGTAGTGAGAGTCAGCCGGATTGGTCAGACAAGGCGGAAAGAAGGGTGCGGCGGTGGTGTTGCGATGAGAGAAAGGAGAGGGTGGGGGAAGAGGCTCGTGGTCACCGGATCTGCAAGGAAGAGTGTGCGGGGAGGGGCAGGTGAGGCGAGGGGAGAGAGAGAGAGAGCGGCGGCGAGGAGACGACGCCGGCGGCGGTAAGAGGAGGGGTGGGGCTGGAGGATCAAACCCGGACCGATGACTGGGGGTCGTGTGCACGGGCGCACATGCGCTAGAAGCCTAGCACACAAGCCGAGTGAGGTTCCATTCTAAAACCAATTGGCAATAGAAGGAGTAGCCCACCGACTCATATAATAGAGCTTGATATGTTCAACTTTCTGATGTGGGACACTTTTGGTCTCATTCACATCTCTAACACGCCCCCGCAAGTCCAACTAGGAATGACCATCTAGTTGAGACTTGGACAACTGGGTAACCCAGACCAGGATCGACACAGGCCGTTAGGCTAACCGCTCTGATACCATGTAGAATGATAGAATTGATGTAAAGTCCTCCTTGAGGGTTTCATTAATTGATAAATCATATATATAGGTTATAATGGATTGAGCCTTTTGACCCACTATACAATATGAAGCCTATATAATCTATCAAATCGATCGGTAAGATGAACTCTAGTTCTAATTGACTTAGAACCTCAAGCAAATTTGTGTCCAACTTTATATTTTGTTCTTGTTATGTGGTCTTGTAATAGATCGATCCAACGCTTCTTGTGTTTGTATATATATACTACTAAATATTTGACCTATTGTAACAACAAAATGGTAATGGATTTTTCAATGTGTTACAATAGATAAGCTTTGGTAATAGTTTTTTAGAGGCGTTACAATAGGTAAGCTATGGTAACACCATGTGTAACACCATGTCATTGTATTACAATGGCTAACCTATGCTAACGACATGTGGTAACACAATGACATGTGTGGTAATGCCTAGTCTATCTATGGCAACGGGGAGAAAAACGCGCAAAAATGAAAAGAAGGGCGCGGCCTGGCGGGTATTGGAAATTTAATGAAAATATTTACAATTTAAAACCCTATTCCTTAACCCCTATCCACCCGGCTCCTCCGTCTTTCTTGGTTCCAATTTTCTGCAAAATGAAAACCCACCCCCGCCTATCTTGAAGGAGAAGGAGAAAAAAGGTAGGCAATTATCACCATTGTTCCACCCCTCGTGCGACTCCACAACACCTTCCATGCGTCTCTCCACTAGAGCATCTCTCCTCTCTCCCCTGCTTTCTCTTTTTCCTCTTCACGGTTCGATGAATTCCGCCATTGTAAACACTGTTCGTGGCTGGACAGTACCTCCTCATGTCGGCGCCATATCTCCACCTCCCTCTCCCTGAAACCTTGAAGCTGCTCAGCCCCAAGGTGTCGTTCTTCGTTTCTCCTTTGAGGTTCTGTTTTGACATTGCCTCTCTGATTTTGATATTTATTGTATTTGTCTCGCTGTCTGAACTTTCGAAGTCGTTCGAGCTCCGTCGACCACCATTCCACTTTGTTTGGCTTTTTTTCTCAATGTCAACCTATTATTGTGAGTAAATTTGTTGAATTTCTAACCCCAAAGCCTTAATTGATACTAAGTCTTTAAACCCTAAAAATTGTTTGAATTTTTTGTTCTATGTTTTAGTGCTTCTTTTGATTCAATCTGTGTGTTGCTTTTGTTTTTTAGTTCCTTCAAATCCTTATGTCCACCACTCCACCCTCATCCATGAAGTCAAAGTAAAACCTGCAGAAGGGAAGCAGTTGGAACTCATCCTCTTGGACAGTTCAAGTAAAATAACGCTTCATCATTCCATTCTCCCCTAAAAAATGATGATAACTTTTCCTCTTTGTTTGTCTGCTTGTATTGATACTTGGGATTGAAATAGTGCTATTGCGAATTTCTTTAATGCAATGTAGATGATTTTAGAGCTAAATATGGAACTTAGCAATATAGAGACAACATTGCCTATATCATGGTAGTTTGCAATATTGAAGGTGTCTCTTTCAAGTAAGTGTTCTTTTAATTGAAGGAGTCTGCAATTTTGATTGAGAACTTGTAATTTTGTTTTTTTATTTAATTGAAAAATAAATATGTTGGTTCATGTCTTGGTGATGAATATATTAAAGCTTCAAATTTCACATTATATGGGAGACACATCAGGGTCACCACTCTATTGTGAATTCTGTGCTTTTGCGTAATACCTTTGATGATTGAGTTCATTGTTGGTTTTCACTTTAGGATTTCAATGTTTAATTCATTATCTAGGTTAGTGCTTGACAACAATCTGGTCTTGAGATACTGAGCCAACCAATCAAAGTGGATGTCTATGCTGCTTCCACACTGCATCCAATGATATCTTTCTAGTGCCCGGTGCATCTTATGTGGCAGGGATGAAGAATCATCATATGTTCTTCTATTAGTCCAGTTTAATAATTTTGAAATGTATCCTTTAAATTGAATTGCACTAGTAAGAAGTATTATTTCCCTTAATCTACTTTTAACCGATTACTCATAATTTTAATTCATCCTAGTTTATGTCACTAGTCTGATTTGCTACTTTCTTTAGTTTAACTCTGAGAGGAGGACCATCATTTGGGATTACTATTCAGTACACTAGTGCGGATGATGATAAGGCAAAGATTGACCATTCAGGACGGGTTTTGGCAATTTCACTGGGAAATATGGTACGATTTTCACCTTCATCAATATAGTTAGTTTAGCTGTACATTTTCAGCATAGTAAGCAGCAACAAAGATTTATGGAAACCATTAGCTTAGAATGTAAAAAGATTATTTTAATGGCATGGATTCTTTTCGGAGATTAATTATGATTTTTTCATTCTTCTCACCTATCTCTGGCGTCGTTTCGCTACTAATTTCAAACTGAAAATGCCATCAGTTGTGGGACTGGAAAAATGATCATTTTCCGAGCATATGCGGAAGTGAGAGTGGTGGTTCCAACTTCAATGGAGTTGAATGTGCAAGGCAAACGGCTTGTAGTTGGCCTTGAGATACCTATATATCCCCTATTATCAGAGGCATGGAACATACATATCTAATGTTCTGGACATGTACGTCATTGAGTCTAAATTACAATCAAAGTTGGCAAAACATTGAGCATTCATTGTGTTGATCGTAAGGTAGAATTGATCACCTCTTTCTTGCTCTTTGCTCGCATGACATTTATAGATGGGTTTCATGTAGGTAGAAGAACTAATTTATTTGATTAGTTTTTTTCTTGCCTAGTCTTTAAATCTGAATAGGCTTCTGCCTAATAGATAGGCATACATAGTTGTGTTAGAAAGTAGAATTGAATCAATTTAGAGAAATAAACAATTGAGAGAGTGAAAATAATCAACTAAGCCAGTAGCTCATATCTTAGGATTTTTAATTGAGTTTGTGAAAGTATATTTTAATGTCCAAGCAAGGTGTTCATTTTTATCTAAAGTCACAAAGTCACAGATTGATTAAACAAAATATAAGGTACTTCTTTCTTCTACAAAGTGATGATTCATGATAGTAGAAACACCAAGGTTAAGTTGATAGTTGAATTGTAATATACTTTATGCTTATGGCTGGTTAGGAATTAAGTTATTTTTATTTATTAAATTGTGTACTCTTTAATCTTTATCATCAAAACTAACATAATTTCATGATTGTGCAGGGGTAATGAGAAAATTCAGAGCTTGAGCTTTTGCTTGAAGTGACTCACTCCAATCCATGTTATTATGCATGCACTTTGACATTCCAGGTTCAGAACCTTACAACCTTAATCTTGATAACTTAAGTTGATAAGGGATGTCATTTCATTAAGTAAATATCCCTTCTATAATAGGCTTCTATTTGTTGATATACACAATTGTGCATTAAAGCAGAATTGAACTAATTAAGATAAGAAATAGCAGAGAGAGGAAAAATCTCAAAGCTGAAGCATTTAGAATTGGTTATTTAATATTATATTTTTATGTTTAACCGTAATGTCCACTCTTTTTTCTAATATAAAAGCGACATATGGATAAAGAACTAAATCCAGGATACTTCTTTCATCTATAAAGTAATTAGTCATGACATGTATGACTGATCTGAATGTTGAATAGTAAAGACACTTATGCTTCTCCTTTTCTTTTTTATTTAGAGATAAAATGGTTGATAACTTGAGATGCGTATTCAGGCCAAATGGATTTATAAATATTTGAGCAAATTGTGTTCGTTATTGAGTTTAAACTACAATCAAATTAAAGTTGGGAAGAACAATTACATTAATTTTAGGTCTGTCTACCTAAGTTCCTTAAGTTGTAAGGCTAATGAAAATGTTCATTTATAAGGATACTTTCCTCCTCTCTCCTGACTACTTGTGTATTTAAAAAATGAATGTGAAACGTACTTGCAACAAGAAAGCTTGATTCAATGTAGTTTGTGCGTTCCAAAGGGAATCATGGTGGACTGCACTTTGACATTTTTCATAAGGCTGATGTAGGCAAATGATCTTATTTATTTGAGTTTTTTTTTTCTAGCCTCATATTTTTGAAATGTGATTGGCTTCTAGGTGTTTATGCACACAATTACTCATCCAAGTAAACTTGAACCAACTGAGATAGTTCTTTATTTGACCTTATGGATGGTATAAATGTTGATCCTTGAATAACAAGGACACTTATCCTCTTCTTTTTTCTTTAGTGATAAAATAGTTTGAAACTTGAGATACATATTTATATTTGTGCTATTTGTTTGTTACAGAATGCTTAATCTATCTTCAAATAGGCTGAAAAATATGAAGCCAAGGTCGGAAGAGGTTGAAAATCAAAGGATCAAACAACAAAGGATTGCGCTCCAGTTTGAGAGAACAGTTCATGATAGATGGTTATGTATTGGCTGGTATGCTTGTCTTGGATAGAAAACCTTTAAAGGTTTGGTTGTATTAAAGATTTGTTGCCTGAATGAAAGAGGCCCTTATGCATTCCATATTTATTTGCGGGTTTGTATGTATTCTTACTTGAACAGGGGTGTTAAGGAGTGGTGGTTGGGGTAAAATATGCCCTGTAATTTTTTTAAATATAAAAATACACATTTTAACCCGGGTGTGTAAGGTCTGGGCTAAAAAGCATGCTATTGCATTTGACTCGCCTATTTAACGTAACACTTTATTGATCTATGGCAACAGTTGTGTATTTGGTGTTATGTGTTACCATAGATATCTATGGTAACAGTTGTATATCTTAAGGCAATGGATGTAACTTATTATATAGAACTGTTACAACAGGTTAGCATACCGTTACCATATATCTATGCCAACGCCAGCTACTGTAGCGGTGCGACAACTGTTACCATAGACCTATATTAACAGTTTTGAGGCCTATTGTAACTAATTTATGGCGTTACACTAGGTCCGATATTTAGTAGTATAATTGTATCACCTTAAAAGGCTGATTTATACACAACCATGAAGGGCTATATATATATATATATACACAGACAGTACTAGGGCTGGGCAAATTCTACCAATACAAACCGAATTGACTCGTACCAAGCGAACCTATGCCCTGCTTTTCTTTTCTTAGCTACTTGAATAAAAGGTAATCAAACTTTGAACCTACAACATCGGGTTTTAGAGACCCGCATTCTACCGAACTGAGCTAATGCCTAAGTCAGTAGTCTGCCTTACAATTGAAAATGGTTCACAAGCTTTTGGGAAGCTACGATAATTATAAGCATAGGCCATGAATAATAAAAAGTCACACGAATCAAAACTCATTTAAACCAAGTCAGTAGTCAGATTTCCACTAATTTTTCAGCCTTTTACATTTTTCATCTACAATATAGAGTCGCGCGAATCAAAACTCATTTTACACTTTTTATATTTATTAAGCTAAATGTTGATTTATTTTACTTAAATTTTTTGTTAATGATATTGTTAATATTAATATTAATACGTATCATTAAAATAAAAAGCCATACGATTAAATTTATAAATATTTTATTAGCATTGGGTTACATAATGTAACCCAATGTTAATTTTTTTATTAAAAAAAGCCAAACTTCATTGATTAATTAAAACGACGTTACACATAAGATAACACATCAACTGAAACTCCAACTTAGCAAACATATGACAAAATGAAACAACAACACATAAATTAAATACGATGCGAAATGAAAGATACTTAAACATTGATATTTGAAATTTAAAATTTCACCCGTTCAAATTGTACGACAAAATGTAGTTGGTAGTATATATTTATGATTTATTATATGTGTGTGTGTGTTTTCATGTTCCGCGTGTAGTGGGTATTGTTATTTAATGTTCAAATTTATGTATTTTTGTGGTGTAAGTTTATGTTAATTTAAGTTAATATTGTTTATGTGACTATAAATCTTTAACATATGGTAAACTTAGCGAAATTTTTTTTCCTTCCAAACATATACAAAATGGGTGTCATTGGGTAGAGAAAAATAAATCGTATTCATAAATATTTTGTTTTTAAAAATAATAATTTATTTAACGAATAAATGGAGATTTTAAATTAATTAAAATCCCCCGCTATGTGTCTCAATACTATTGGCTAAAAAAGAAAAAAAAAAGAAAAACAAATTGGGATGATGCGCATCAACCCAAAGCGTCGGCGGTAGTTTTTGCACCCGAAGCATTTGTTTCTCTCTCCAGTGGCCCCACTTTTTGGCTAATGTGGCAACAAAGATGATTCCTGCGGTGCTGGGTTGCACATGGTCTTAGGTAGCACTATACTTGTAGTGGATTAGTGTATCGCAATGGAGATATTGATTTAGTAAACGGATTTACCGGACCCCAAGCAACGAACGGTTTGAATAACATTTACTAAAATCACGGAAACCCTTGTTAAAATACTTTTACGAGAAGGTCGTCGCAGAAGAGAAGGTTCCGTCGGAACAACATTCCCTAAAGAAAAGAAAATCATTACCAAGGATTTACTTGTCTAAGTATCGTTCCGTTCGATCTCAGGATATTGGGATTGGACTTATCAATTACTCCGTGGTTGGTAACCTTTCAGGATAGCTAGTCTCGTAACTGCGGATCGAATAAGAATAATTGATTTCCTCTCATGTCCTAATTTCATACAACCAGGTGGAGTGGCACAAGATCTGGGCCGACGAATTCATAAATTTTATTATGGGTTCAAATGTACCAAAATAGAGGTCTGATTTAAACGACCATGGGGTGGTAGTATACGATATGTAAAGTATGACCCGAGGAGATACATGCTAACTATGGGTAGGAAGCAGGAAGTGCCATAAGCCAACTATTGATTTAAACGAATGCATTTATCCTGCGATAGTCTCCAAAATGAGACATCTCGACGAATTCATGTTCCAATCTCAAGAAATCTGATTAAACTATTTCTGTGTCGCTGACTGGGGTCTCTTCCCCTAGAGCCAAAGATTTTATATACCAACCGAACCAATTATTATACACACAACACATTTCTCCTCCCAACAAATAGGAAAAATGAAATGAATAAGTTATAAAAGGATCTTTCTCCATTCTCATTTCCTTATCATATGTATCATGAACCAACCAAGTGTGGGTGGCCATCAAAATATCATCTCCCTCTAATTATGCGGCCACCCTTATTTGGAAAGTAGCAAAATAAATAAATAAATAAATAATTAAGTCATTGTTTATACTATATAACAAGGACATACATGTTTTTTTTTTTTTAACATTTATCATTTATGTCAGTTAATCATCAACTTACAAAAAATACGCAGCCCTTGAAGCTGGGCTGAAGATGGAGATGAATTGTAGACGGGGATGTGTTGGGCTTCTCGAATCTGACCAATTTCAGCCCAATGCATAAACCAGAGCTAGCTACTAAGTCTAATATAGATATTGCATACGACACATATAAAGCCTAGTAAACTAGAATTATAACCTTAACAATCTATATCTATATCTATCTATATAAACTCTTAATTTAGAAGAGTTTAGGATGATGTATCAAGCTTAGAGGAATTTTAGGAGTCTTGACCAATCATTTTTTTTTTCCATTTTTCTTTGATTTTCTTTAATTCTAATTTTTTTCTTCTTTTTCCTTTAATTCTCTTTTTGATTTAATTTTACTAACTATTGGGCTTAATTCAAAATATTGATCTTAGCCTAAATTATAATTTAAGTAGTTTTTTTTTCTAAAAAAACAATGGGATTAATTTAAAACATAAAATTAATAATAAGAAAACATAAAATTAATATTAGTAATCTATCTCTCTCTCTCTCTTTCTATATATATATACTACTTTAATCGTTTTCTCAGCCCATGAGTTTAATTCAAAATATTTAATTATCTGAACTTTTACAATTATGTTATAATATTAATTTAATATATTAGTAAGATTTTACTTATAAAAAATCACGCCATGGCGCGGGGATCATACTAGTATATTGACAATACAAAAACCTATAGGCTATAGCATATGGAATGATTTCATCATCACAGTGACTTGGGCTCGTTTGACTTAAATTTTAGAAAGGTAAAGAGAATTAAATATTATATATAAAAATATATATCATATCCCATATATTCCTCTAATCATTACCCTCCTATCTTATTTTTTTTATACAAAATAGTACATGTTTTAAAATTTGTTTCCATTCTTACAAAACGAGCCCTTAGAGCATCCGCATCCATGGAACCTAATTCGGTTCCTTAACTCTCCTTTTTATTTTTCTCTCGCCTTAAGAAACCCAACTAAATTTTTTACCCACATCCCTACAACCCATTTTATTATAAACTAAATAATATAAAATTAAAAATAACCCCACCACTTACCCAAAACCCCTTTATTTCTCTTTCCTATCCTCTCACAGATGCCTTCCACCTTCTTTCTTTATTTGGTTTTTAAGAGTTCCTTAGAGCATCCGCATCCATGGAACCCGATTCGGTTCCTTAACTCTCATTTTTATTTTTCTCTCTCCTTAAAAAACCCAACTTAATTTTTAACTCACATCCCTACAACCCATTTTATTATAAACAAATAATATAAAATTGAAAATAGCCTCACCACTTACCCTAAACCTCTCTCTTTCTCTTTCCTCCCCTCTCACTCATGTTTCCCACATTCTTTCTTTATTGGGTGTTTAGGAGTTTCTTAGTATTGAACCCATCAAATCATTCCTTACCAAAATACATTCATCCTTTATTATTTTATTGATAAGTTCCTTATTTTCATCTTTAAAACACCCCAATGTGGGTGCTCTTAGTAGCAAACTCATCCCATCATTCCTTAATAAAACATTCCCATCTTTTATTATTTTATTATTAAGTTCCTTAATTTTCTTCTTTAAACACCCCAATGTGGGTGGTCTTAAGATCCAGGGAATGAATCCCTCTGGTCGATCGATAAGACCCTCAAGGTTAGTGTACTCTCAAGAGCAAGACATCATGCATAAAATCAATGAATAACAAACTAAAAATTTTAAAACATGAAAGTACAACCAAAGTTACTACTCTCAATATTCATGAAAAACCTAAAAATAGGTAAACCAAAGATTATTCTATGAAACCGGGCATCACATGAAAAACACACTAGTGAACATAAGTACTAACAACGTACATCATGTATTCATGTTATACTAATTAAAGGCAATGAATAAAGAGTAGTGATCAACACTAAAGTAACCATGAATAATTAACATGTAGAAGAAGGCAAGAAAGACAAACATGAATAGCATGCGTCAACAGGTAATAAGCATGGATAGCGTGCCTAGATCTATAAGCAAGCAAGCAAACATGCACTACAAAATTTAGAAAGACAAGCATCATCTTACCTAAATCCTGCATAATATACATAACCAAATCTAGTTGCGCAAAATATGTTGATGGGTTCCGACTGGATTCAATTGCCAGATATAGGCTATATATATAGCTATGAAATGGATTGAAAACACTAGAGTAAGGCTAAAAGAAATTACTATAGAAAGCGATGATGATCGAAACTTGGAAGAGACTAGTGGTAAAAGGAATTGACCATCTAGCCAAACACAATTTTATTATCAGAATTGATATTCGCACGGTCAATTTCTAGCAATTTACACGGAAAGCATCCGCAACTGCGCATCACGAGTACGCAGTTCAGCAAAAAATCGTCGCACGCGCATCACGGAGTCGCACTTCCCCTCTCTCATGCGTCTCGTCCAGAGATTTTGTTCATTCACCATCGCTAAAACCCCAAATTGGTGCTTGTCTCTCTCTACTACTCAACAACAGCAGCCATGAGAGCGATTATCTTTACCGTGGAGCTCGCCTTCCTCGCGGTCTCCTCAATCGCCCAATATTCCACTGCCTCTCTGAAGAAATCTCCGATTGCGTCGCCGCCGACCTCAGCCGCCCCTCGTACCACCGCCGCCTCCTCTTCCTCTCCTTCCGCCTCCCCTCCCGCTGGAGAGGAGATCTGAACCCAGATTCGTTAGTGGATTGCAGCACTAGCAATCTTGAACCGTACCCAGATCTGAAATTGCAGCCATGAGACGCTCTTTGTCGCGGTGCTTGCCTTCTTCGCGGTCTCCTGATTCGCCCAATCTCCCACTACCGCCGACCTCAATCGCCCCTGCTACCACCGTCATCTCTCCCTCCACCAGCACTCCGCCTTCCTCGTCTTCATCTCCTCCCTCTTCCTCTCCTTCCGCCTCCCCTCCCGCCGGAGACGAGATCTGAACCGAGATCTGCAAGTGGATTACAATAGTCCTAAATCCATATCTGAAATTGTAGCCCTTCCGGTCGAGCTCAACAATGGGGGATCTGGAAAACTATAAAAAAAAAAAGTGCAACCGCGCATTGCGAGTGCGCGGATCCGCGTACTCGCAATGCGCGGTTGCTATCCGTGTAAAAAGCGAAAATTTTACCGTGTAAATAACAAGGCCCTTTTATTATATATACCTACTTTGTTAATTATACCAAAATGGGGGTGGACTCTACTTCAACCCGCCCTTGTATCTATGCCTGGTCCGAACTTAAGGGAATATAGGTGTTGAGTGATGCATCGTCAATTGGAGCAAAACACACAACACACTCACACTTGTTGAGCTCGGTTACTACTAAGTGGCGTCAGGGGTATTTTGGTCTTTTCAGTTGGTTCTGTTAGTTGCAACTGAATAAAAGGGGGAGGTAGAGCTAGGCGGCAAAGTGTGTTTTGAGATGTAACAAACATTCATTTTTGGTCTTGAATGAAAGGGAGTTTTCCCAATTTCGGTTTTCATTGAATTCGTCCAATTTTTGACTTGAATTGAGTTTGATTTGTTCAAATGGTATCACAGCTGTGACAATCTGATTCGCTTGTTGCTGTGCTTGTTGTGTTGAGCATTGGTAGTGTTGGATCTGAGATTTACTTCTTTTTCTTTCGAAATTCGCTGGTTTCTGAACAATCATGGTAGGACGAGGAAGTTCGTCGTCTGCAGGCCAGGGATCTGGAACTGCAGGCGAAGGTCATGGTGCAGGTAGAGGAGTGTTTGTGACTCCTCCAACGCCAGGAGTTGGAATTGAAGCTGGACAGGGCTGGAATTTCGCTAACACATGGCTTCAGTTTGGAGATGTGGTACAAGGTAGGGCTTCTGCACATGTGAATCCATATTTTTTTGTCAAATTCTGATCACCCTGGGATGATGTTAGTCGCTACGCACTTCAATGGTGGAAATTTTACTAGTTGGAGTAGAAGTGTGATACGAGCCTTAGGTGCTAAAGCTAAACTAGGTTTTATAACCGGTAGCTGGGTTAAACCGGCTGAGGACAGTGAAGACTATGAGAAATGGATGAGAGCGGGTTCAATGGTCATGTGTTGGATCATAAATTCTATGAAAAGTGAAGTAGCTGAGAGTCTGATGTATGTTGAAACTTCTAAGGAGATTTGGGATGAGAGAGCTGGCAAAACCCGATCCGAACCCGAAAACCCGACCCACTCGACTCGAAACCGATTATTCTAAACACCGACACAACCCGTCCATTTTGGACCCGAAATCCGAATGAACCGAACCCGATTAATCCGAAACCCATTAAGACCCGAACACGTTATAACCGAAACCCGAAATAACCCGAACTTTAAGCTACAATCTAGTAAATTTTTTAAAATGAATATTGAATGAAAACCCGAGACAACCGAAACTGGAATAACCGAAACCCGATACAACCGAAACCCGAACCCGACCCAACCGATTGACCAAATTATTAGACATTACCCGAAACCCGAATGACCCGAAACCCGACTAACCGAACCCAAACCCGACCCGACCCGCCCGATTGCCACCTCTAGATGAGATTAAGGAAAGATTCTATGAGTCTAATGATCCTCTAGTGTATCAACTACTAAGGGATCTTGCTATGACTCGATAAGAAAATCTGTCAGTTGGTGCTTATTTTGGGAAATTGAAAAAGATATGGGATGAGTTGCAGTTTCTTGATGCAGTTCCTAGATGCAATATGTGGTGGAATCAATCAATGCAGTTGTGGTTTACTCAAAAGAGTTCTTGAAAGAGAAGAAAAAGCTAAAGTGATGCAGTTTTTAATGGGTCTCAAACTCTCAATGATGTATATGAGCCTCTTAGGGGTAATGTGTTGTCCAAAGACCCCATGCCTGGTTTGAACAAAGCATTTCAGATGGCAACTCAGATTGAGAGGTCAAAGGGAGTCACTGGAGCAATGTAGAATGAAGCATCTGCTTTAGCATTGGCAAAGTTAGGACAATTTGACATTGAAGCTAATGCAATCAATAGATTCAGAGGAGGAGATCAGTTTAAGTTCTCTGGAGATCAGTACAGGCAGATTGAGCAAGCTAAGTTTGAACAAGCTAAGCAGGCCTATAAAAAGGCTAAATATGATAGAAAATGTGACCATTGTGGTGAAAGAAGTCACACTAATGACTATTGCTTCAAGTTAGTAGGTTACCCTGATTGGTTCAAAGGATCAAAAGATGATGAAAAGCTAAAGAATTAAGGGACATTTGCCGCACAACTTGAGATTGCACAACATGATAATCCTTTTGATACAGAAGTTGCAAATGTCAAACCTGATCAAGCTGTGGTGAATGCAGTATTTCATGAAGTGTTGAAATTGTTGAAGGGCAAGGCACCTGCTGAGAGTGTTGACAGCTCGGCCAATCAAGCAATGGTGCACTTTGTAGGTACCCTTAGCACTTCCTTTATTAATATTGGCATTGATAAATCACAAAATGATATTTAGATTGTTGATTCTAGAGCAACAGATCATATTGCTTTTGATAGATCAATTTTTTTAGAAGTTATTGATTTAAGATCTATCATCAACCTTGGATTGCCTGATGGTAACTGTATTATAGTTAAGCAACATGGCACTGTCAGGTTGTTTGATGGGTTAATTTTGAGAAATGTGTTATTTGTTCCTCAGTTCAGGCATAATCTGCTATCAGTGTCCAAAGTAACTCATGATCAGATGTTCAGATTCAGTTTTGATGATATGAATTGTTGGTTACAGGACCTTACAACTGAGAATGTTGTGGCAAGAGGCTATGAAGATATAGGATTGTACAAATTGAAAGCTGATGGTTATCAATCCTTGTGTTTGCAGAAGTCTAGTTTGTTAAATAATGTTAGTATGAATAGTAATAAGATGCAATTGTTGCATGCCAGACTTGGGCATATGACTTTTTCTAAATTTCAGCATTTACCACATTGTGGAGTTAGTGATGTAAAGACTGAATCATGTGATACTTGTGCCATGACTAATATAAGATGCACAAGTTGCATTTTGACAGATGTGACAAAATTGCTGAATTCCCTTTTCAATTAGTACACATTGGTATCTGGGGTCCTTATAGAACTCCATCCATCTGTAGAGCAAGGTACTTCCTGACCATCCTTGATGATCACACACGGTCAACTTGGGTTTATTTGATGCAAGATAAGTTGCAGGTTGTGAGCATTCTGAGTGGTTTTCTCAGTTTAGTTGAAAATCAGTTTCAAGTCACAGTTAAAGCAATTAGAACAGATAATGGGTCAGAATTTACTCAAAAAAGGTGCAGTTAATTGTTGCTATCTAGAGGTATTGTGCATCAGAAATCTGCACCTAGGGTTCATGAACAGAATGGAAAGGTTGAGAGAAAAACATAGACATCTTATAGAAACTGCTCGGCCAATCAGATTACATGCAGGGCTACCTATCAAATTTTGGGGTGATTGTATTCTAAGTGCCACACATCTCATCAATAAGATGCCTTCTTCTATTCTCAAGTGGAAATCTCCTTTTAAAGTGCTATACAGACAGGCTCCTTCTTATGATCAATTGAAAGTTATAGGGTGTCTATGCTATGCATTACAACCTAATGATCACATAGACAAACTTGGGATAATTGCAAGAAGATGTGTTTTCCTTGGGTATCCTCCTGGACAGAAGGCCTACAAGCTATTTGACTTAGCCCTCAACAAGGTTATTGTCAGTAGACATGTTCAATTCAGGGAGGATGTGTTTCCCTTCAAACACACATCTCCCACTCCACACTCTTCACAACAAGCTCATTGGCAACTCTTTGATGATGATGAAGTGTCCATTCGTCTCAGTCCACATTCTCCATCTCCAATGCCTCAACATCATATGTCTAGAGAGAGTGTTCCTATTACAGATGTTAGCAGTCCTTCTGATTTAAGAGTGGTTGATGATTCTGTTGCCTCTAGTCCCGATCCAGGGGTTACAGATTCAGTTTTGCACACATCTCTTCCCCTTTCTCTTCCTAAAAGACATATTCACAAACCTGCTCATCTACAAGATTTTGTCTGCTCTAAGCTTCCTACTAGAGGCCTGCCAGATTCTTCATCTTCTGAGTCCTTTGTTGTGTTTTCTATCAACCATCTCTCTCATTTATCACAAGATTTCATTCAGTCTCATATCAATATGTGCTCAATTTTTTAACCTAACTCATATTCTCAGGCCAAAGGGTTACCAGAATGAGAGACTGCAATGGAGTTAGAACTCAAGGCCTTGTTTGATAATCACACTTGGGTCACTACTCCTTTACCACAAGGGAAGAAAGCTATTGGTTGCAAGTGGATATTCAAAATCAAGTATAAACTAGATGGCTCAATTGAAAGGTATAAGGCTAGATTGGTTGCAAAGGGTTACAATCAGGTTAAGGATAAGGATTATAAACAAACCTTTTCCCCAGTGGCTAAATTGGCAACTGTAAGGGTCATATTGGCTATTGCTGCTGGCAGAGGTTGGACCCTTCATCAGTTGGATGTTAACAATGCCTTTCTCCATGGGTATTTGGATGAGAAAGTGTATATGACACCTCCCTCTGGTTTGTCTGTTCCTACTGGTCATGTATGTAGATTGAAGAGATCTTTATATGGGTTGAAACAGGCTAGTTGACAATGGAATCATGAATTAACCAAATTCATGACTAGGATTGGGTTTGTTCAGTCTACACATTACTACTCACTCTTTGTCAAACAGTCAGGCAACACTATGACAGTGGCTCTGGTTTATGTAGATGACATGCTCTTATTAGGTGATTCCAGTTCTGATATTTCTCTCACTAAGGATGCTTTGCATAAGGCATTCACTACCAAAGATCTGGGCAATGCAATATATTTCTTAGGCATGGAAATTGCAAGATCTTCTGCTAGTATTTTACTCAATCAGAGAAAGTATGTTTTAGACATACTTAAGGATGCTCACATGGAGGCCTGTAAGCACACTGAGTTTCCTATGCAACATGGGATGAAGTTATCTTTCCATGATGGAGATCCCATTCCCAATCCATAGGATTATAGAAGGTTAGTTGGTCGTCTACTCTATCTTACATTGACCAGACCTGATATCTCATACTCAGTTCAGCAACTTAGTCAATTCTTGCAAAATCCTCTACGTCCTCATTGGAATGCTATGGTTTACCTCCTTCGTTATCTCAAGGGAAGCTTCAATTATGCTTTATCCTATTCTGCATCTTCCTCATTTAAAGTTCAAGCATACAATGATGCGGATTGGGGCAACTGTGTTGACACTGGTCGTTTTCTGACTGGATTTTGTGTTTTTCTTGGCTCTTCCTTGATGTCTTGGAAGACAAAGAAGCAGAAGGTTGTCTCTAAATCTTCAACTGAAAGTGAATATAAAGCAATGTCAGCTGCTGCAAGTGAATTGGTGTGGTTCCAAGGATTGTTATCTGACTTATGCATTCCCGTTTCATTACCTATCACACTCTTTTGTGACAACAAATCTGCACAACAACTGGCCATTAATCCAGTGTTTCATAAAAGGACGAAACATGTGCGTATAGATTGCCATTTCATCCGAGAGATGGTGCATCAAAGGTTTATTTGCACTGATCATGTGGCTTCTTCACTCCAAACTGCTGACATTCTCACCAAGGCTTTAGGTGCTAAACAACATGATTTTCTTCGGTCCAAGCTTGGCCTTGTTCTTCCGTGTGCAAGTCCAGCTTGAGGGGGTATATGGTAATATAGGTGTTGAGTGATGCATCATCAATTGGAGCACAACACACAACACACTCACACTTGCTGAGCTCGGTTACTACTAAGTGGCGTCAGGGGTATTTTGGTCTTTTCAGTTGGTTCTGTTAGTTGCAACTGAATAAAAGGGGGAGGTAGAGCTAGGCGGCAAAGTGGGTTTTGAGATGTAACAAACATTCACTTTTGTTCTTGAATGAAAGGGAATTTTCCCAATTTCGGTTTTCATTGAATTCGTCCAACTTCTGACTTGAATTGAGTTTGATTTGTTCAAAGAACTAAACACTACATATGTAATTGGTCGAATCCTATGTTTAGAATACAGATTTCACCAATTTTTGCGAGAGATATATACTTCTACAGTTCTACCATTCCGTGGATGCCGGTCGAAACTTGGCCTTGTTGTGATGGAATTTGGCAGAGGCTGGATCGGAGTCCAGGAGGGTTCTTAATTCTCATTTGACTCTCGATATGATTTGTAAATATTTCTTAATTTGTGCTGGTTGGAGAGAAATCATGGGATTTTATGAAAGAATCAATTTCCCTTGCTTGGATAAATAAATTAGAAAGATTTGATTAGAAATAGAAAATCAATCCCACTAAAATGATGAAATTTGATGGGAAAATCTAATTTAAAGTGTCAGTGGTAGACAACAATACCCTCTCCAAATAATTTTCCTATCATTTCCCTCTTAAAAACAAACATAAGAATTTTTTTTTTTCGGCTTCTCTATTGTGTGCCCTAAGGACATAGAATACGAATACTTTATTACGAAAGAAAACCCTAAAAAGAAATGGGTGAGAACCCCATAATCTAATATAAAAATTTCTAAACCGAGTGTATATAAAGGAAATATTTCTCAATTTGACCTTTATTTTTAAAACGGAAAGAATTCAACGCACCAGATAAGCCTAGTGAGTCGAGAGGCCAAAAAAGGATAACTGACATGATACAACAATGAAGCCAAAAATAAAATAAAGCAAAACAAAGAACCCGCTCACAACCAATCACAAAAAAATCAACCCAATCAGCATGGAAGTCGAGGAGGCCCAGGTGTAGACTGTGACTGCCGAGAGCACGAGAGAGAGTCTATGGACTAACACTATATCTTGACGTCGGGAAAAAGAGAACAAAAGTCCACCAAAGAAAAGAGAGGTCACCTGGGAAAGTATTGATCACCGACATTCCTCAATTTAACCTCTTATCTTATTCCCTAGGATAGAAAACCTATATATATATTTTTAGATTATCAAATCTTCTCTCCTATCATTTTCTTTGTTTTCCATCTTTTCTCTTTCTTTGTTTTATACCCATTACTAATTTGTCATGAGCATACCCATCATGAATGAGTAATAAATTGTTGATAAGCAATGAATGAGCATATACCCATCATGACCAAAAATAATGCAAGTGGTGCAATTTGTTCTTGTAGATAACCGCCCGCCAGTAGTAAAGTAGAGGCGTACGTACACTGTTAACCTCCCCGAGAAGAAACCCAAACCTTCACCACTCCATCCATCTGCACCTCCCACCCCACCTACTGCTAGTGGATGTTAGTGGAGATGGCGCCATCTCCCTCTTTCTTCCTCCTCAATCCTCCCCAAATCCCTCCCTTCGACAGCGCAACCTCACCTTTTTGACTTCATTCACGCCCGCCATCTCTCTCTTTCCCTCTTGTTTCGCTTCCAATGTCTCCACCTTCTCACTTGTCCCCCCGATTTCCGATTCCGGCACTCCGATTCCGCAAGCGATGTTGTACACCCCATGCTCTTTGCTCCTCCCTCTTCTCGTGTTCCTCTTACTCGTCGCTTCCGGGAAGCTTCACCGCTCCAGAGGCAGTGATCTGGATCAGGGCTTCCGCTCTGCAATTGGTGATCCTGGGATGAAGAACCCTAATGTCCGAGTCGCTGTCGAAGCTTGGAACTTTTGTAATGAGGTTGGTGTTGAAGCCCCTAATATGTCCAGTCCCAGGCTCGCTGATTGCGCTGATCTTCACTGCCCTCTCATTTCAGGTATTACTCATTCCATCCCTCAATCTCTGCTTCTGATTGTGCTTTTGTTAATTTCTTGATGGAAGCGAAGAGATGAAATCAATTTCAGATAAGTGAATTTAGTGTTCTAAGGTGCTGTTTTAGGGAAATTGATAGCTTCAGCTTCATCAGGATCATAGTTTTGCTGACTAGTTCTACAACTGTTGCATAGAAAATGGCGATTTCGGATTATAGCTGTAAGTTTGGAGGTCTGAGGATTAATTCAGATGTTTATATTTGTACTGGTGTTAGAGGAAGTGGCAATCAAGTAGGAATGAATGAAGTATGATGATGTGAATGAGTACTGTTTTCGTAGGTATTCGTACTATTCGGAAATCTAATGGAAAGTGTAAAGTGCACCACAAAGTAAACGAATCGGATAATAGCTTGAAGGCAGGCGATACATTTCCGAAGCAAGGCTTCAGAGATTACGCGGATCCTGACCTCTACGCTGTGGAAAAGGAGTTATACTTGGGGTCGCTGTGTGAAGCGTCTGCTTCAGGAAAGCCATGGCAGTTTTGGATGATAATGCTGAAAAATGGCAATTTCGATAAGAACACGACATTGTGTCCTGAAAACGGGAAGAAAGTCGACAAAATAGTGACTGGCAGGACCTTCCCGTGCTTCGGTGAAGGATGTATGAACCAGCCTCTAATCTATCACAACTACTCGAAGATTGTGTCTTATGGAGGACCGAATGTTTTTCTAAGTGGCGGGTTCAATGGTACATATGATCTTGATGCTGACTTGAGCAAAGGTGCTGGGAACAGCTCCTTCTTTTCCGTCTCCTGGGAAAAGAATCCGACAACTGGTAGCTGGGTTTTCTCACATAAACTCACGACGTCTGTGAAGTATCCCTGGCTTATGCTGTATCTAAGAGCAGACGCAACCAAAGGCTTCAATGGAGGCTATCACTACAATGGCCGAGGAATTCTGACAGAGGTTCGCGTTACCCCTCTTTATTCGTTTTATGTGCTCTGAAGCCAAAATTTATTGGGTAACCGATTGTTGCAGTTGCTGGAATCGCCAAACTTTAAAGTAAAACTGACACTGGATATCAAGCAAGGAGGCGGACCGAACAGCCAATTCTATCTCAGTGATATCGGGAGCTGCTGGAAGAACAATGGTGATCCATGTGATGGCGACACTGTGACAGACGTGACCAGATATAGCGAGATGATTATAAACCCAGACACCACAAGTTGGTGTCGTCCTAATAACCTGGTTTCTTGCCCGCCTTATCATGTTACTTCTCGTGGCGAAATCATTTACAGGAATGATACATCTCGGTTCCCATATGCTGCATACCATCTCTACTGTGGACCGGGCAATGCAAACTATGTGGAGCGACCGTTTGATGAATGTGACCCGTACAGCAACCCGCAAGCACAAGAACTCGTGCAGATTCTCCCGCATCCTGAATGGGCTGTACACGGTTACCCTGCTACGAAAGGAGAGGGCTGGATTGGAGATGCGCGTACATGGGAGCTTGATGTGGGAGCCCTTTCTGCCCGTTTATACTTCTATCAGGTTAGCTCAAGAACACATTAACCCTACGAAAGGAAAGCAAATTAAACATGCGAATCTATGCTGAATTTTCCACCGGTGCAGGATCCAGGTACTACACCAGCAAGGCGTATATGGACCTCTATCAATGTTGGAGTTGAGATTTATATCAGCAAAACTGGGCAAACTGCTGAATGGAGTGTTAGCGACTTCAACGTGCTCGTCAAAGATGACTTGGTTACCAAATCATGAACCAAAAATGAATTACTTGTAGATGGATGGAGGCAAGATACACAACTACACAGTTGCTACACTACAACCAAATGGCAAATGTACAGTATAGAATAACTTGACTGGATAGGAATGCTTGTACGTGTTAAACTACACAGGCAAAATCTGTGTTCACTGAGCTTATGTATAAAATCCAAATCCAGCTTATTGTTTGTCGTACCTGGCAGTTCGTTGTGTAGCTACTCGAAATGGTCCCCTGGCTTGAAGCTTGACAGTGTGTGTAGTTAGATGGTTGCAAGTAACAAGATGCACAATCATCTCAAGAATCTGCTGCAATAACTGATAGGAATTCAAGATGTTCAACATCTTCCACCTGTACAACTGCGGCCTTCAAACATTGGTAAAACTGTAGATCGGCATTCATCTTTAAACAAGAAGGATCAAGAACCAAATTGGTGGTCAGAGCTGGGTGCCGAAGTTAAGGTTTTTGCGCAATTTCGAGTAATATTTTGTGGAGTGATTGTGGCTTGGAGAAGAAAGGGCAGTGGTCGCTTCCTTTGATTGTAAAGACTTCCTCGGGCGGGTTTTCCCTTACCAGCTTTTCTTGAACATCTGGTGAAAGGGCACGGTCATCTAACGTCTGGATGTAGAAACGCCGAGTGGCACCATACTTCTCTGGCGACAGCGAGAGCTTCTCCATGATGGGGCCCAGGGGAACCTGTCTCATCGATACCATGGCCAGCGCAATGTCCTAAAAGGAACAATAAATCAGACGCAATAACTCTAGCTACTAAACCAGAATGCATAATGCAGCAACAACAATTGAATAACTCTATGTCTATTCACACACAGAGCTTATAGAAAGTGATCACTAGTGAGCATTTAAATCCTTGAATTTGTAAATAAAGAGCATTTAAATCCGAAAATATAACCCAACACATCAAACAATAAATCTAAGAAAGTACTCCATAACTTCTAGATCAAGCTATTTCCTGGTCATTCATTCTATGTTATTCAGCTGTGGGTATCAACTATCAAGTATAGCAATTTGATTCTTGGTCCTGATGCATCATTTCATTTCCGGGCCTGAATATGCAACTATTGTTTTCCTCTACCTTCTCTGTAATATTTATTGGTCATAGAAATTCAATAATTAACAAGGACTGCACTTATAGATTGACTAAGAGGAACTATAATACATCTTCTATTTTGTATGAACCTTTATAATCAAGTGTAATTATACTTGAATGATTCTACCTTCCAAGGATTGTCCTCGCCTTAACAGAATCTTCTATGGTAACCAAATATGCAACAGAGATAAGAAACGATATTCTAAAAAAATTGGTGTCACCTTTGTAGGACTTTGGTTAAAATAAAATCCTTTCATCTGCTCTTTCTCCAACATGAATCCGGTTGGAGGGTTCTCGGCACCATTTCCATAAATCAAGAACTTGGACCCTTTCATGAAGTCTTCAGCAGATCCCAGCTGCAATAGAGAGATTATGTTAGCAGTGGTACATTCACTACATTGGATAGTCAAAAACATTAGGGAACCTAAAATTACTGCAAGTACCAAACGACTTCAAGACTTTGTTAGGTTGTTAGCACTAAAAGGTTGGTATTTTCAATTACTGTGAAGGTAGTTACCAAAGAATATATATACTTTGGTAATACAAGTCGTTGCAAGGGGGTTCAAAATGACTATCTAATGGAAGTACATATACATGTAAGCACATATGAAAAGACCCCCTTTTTTCGCTGTTCCATGGACGCTTTTCCTTGAAATTCATTTTCACTATGAATTTTATTAAATGAAATATCTGTCATTTGATAATTAAAAAGGATATAATTGAAGTTTACAAATTAACAGAGAGGGCAAACAAGGTCCTGGTCTATTCAGCAGGATTGATCAACACGTAAAGAAGCAATCATGAGGGAAATTATAATATAATCTATAAGAATAATAGTGCAGCTATTATAAAACTATTTAATAACACATCTACTAGGTCACATTTCTTTCAAATATGCCGAGGAGGTATCATATGCAATCATCCAGCTAATAACTAAGCATATGAGACTTCTTATACTTTGATGAATTCTGGGTTTGCCTAACAGCTTATGGGAAACTTAACTGTAAAATTTTAATTTCTACATAATAAGAACCAACATCAGTTAATCTGCTAAAGAATCCAATGTTGCCACATAAAATCCAAAGAAAAGGAGGATCTCGAAATCGCGATTATATTAGGCTTTAAGCCCTCAGGACAAGAACGGAACAATTAGACAAATAAAGAGATGAAAACCAAGAGTTCAATGCAAGATAGTAATGTACTCTTCAATCTGGAGAAGACAACAGGTGAGAAGATTCAGTGGAAGAAAATCTAACAGACATGGCAGGTCCAGTAGACTGTAGTAGGTAAAAAATGATGTTCCTCACAGAGCCTAAGCCTAGCATCATTGCTAATGGTTTTAAATCATGCAGGATGAGAGTTTTCTACACTTCGGGACTGAAATTTTAAATCTTTTAACTTGAAGGAATGAAGAAGAAAAGAAAGAAATACCTCCTCTTTGAATGCATCGAAAGGTCTCTGTCCATTAGCAACCATTGTAGCACAAACAAAAATTGCTTTGGAGATTTTCGCTGGGAAGTGCTCCATGCAATAAGAAATGCATGCACCCCCGCAACCATGGCCAACCAATATGATCTGTTCAAGAAGCATGTAATTTTGAAATACAATCTGAAAAAAAAAAAAAAACAATATTGCCTATACAAACAAAGCAAGGATCATTGTGACACATATTGTCTTACTTTTTCACCATCAGGCAGGCTTTGAATGAAAGAAACTAATGGCTTTGCATAATCCTCCAATGTAGTGACTGAGTCCGTGCTTGTTGAATCAATGCCAGACCCAGAGAGATCTATAGCAACTGGAACCAGTCCTGATTCTTCCAATAAAGCAATATTTTTGTACCAACACCATGCTCCAAAACCTTCACCATGCACCAGCACAAATTTCCTTTCTTTAAGACTCTGTAGAAACTCTGGACCCTGCACATACAACCATAGATATATTAAAACGAACTCCAGCTGCATTTGTTAAAATCAAACTGTAGCTAAAAATCATATACTGGCATTGACTCTTGTATATTGAAAGTCCTTTATATGAACCACGTGACAGAAGACATAACTCTTGATTAAGAATCACGAAAGGGGATTTGAATGGATAAAAATAATGGAATAACTAGAATGGTAAAGTGACGACTTTATATAACTCCTGAAGCACTCCAATTAGCAACTTAACTGAAACCAGTATGACAGTACCTCGCCACAAAGACTAGAGAGAGATAAACCCAAAGATATAGAAGATGAATCTCCTATAGTAGATCAAATCATCAGCTGGTCCAGTAAGTACAGAACAGTCATCAAGTTGGTCCAATGGAAGTTGTTTGCCATAATCAACCTTATGACTATTCATTGGGTTAAACGAGATTGCATCATGGTCTAATGATTATCAAAATAAAAAATCACATCAACTCAATTATGATTACCCACAATAATTGTCAAAGCCTTGAAACTTTCAGGGAATACATAACCTCCAGCTCCCTCAAAGATTCCATAAACAGGCATACACTGTTTTTGCCTCCTCATTTAGCAGGAACCGCATATAGAAACAATTTTCAGTTTCCAAATCACTGCAGCACCTAACCGGCTAACCCTTGCACACCTCAGGAAACATTTGAGGCTAAACATACAAAACAAACAAGCAGGTAGGAAAATTCCAAAACTGAAACAGAAATCATATTTAATGCTCTTAATACTGTCATCAACTCATATTTGGGAAAACAAGGAGATGTGTTTTATTGTTACTTACTTTATGCACCCCATGGATTCAAGTTTCAACCATATCTCCTCTCTTGTAGGGAGAATCTAACTTTGCAACTAAACCAACCAAATTGGCGACAATAACACAAAATTAATAGGCAAGGTGATTTCTTTTCTCCAGATTCTTTCCATATACACTCAGATTCGAAAGGAATCAACTTTTTTCCTTCAAAAGGTAATCAAAACAAGCAAAATCAAATACAAATTAGCGCACTAAACGTTTGGATGTGGTCCAAAGAACACGAGATTCAAAAGTCCAGAGATTTCCCATGGAGAAAGGAGGAAAAAGCCCCTACACAGCTGTGATAATTAAAATGAAAAAGGCAAAGCTAAAATCTCTTCAAGCCCCTCCCTCCCAGAGCACGGAAAAGTAAACATTAAAAATACTCCACAGTACCACAAACTGAATCTTGGCACTTTTCCTCGAAATCATCATGGAAGTATAAAAGGCGAAACGGTCGAATTCAAACCAGAGAGAGAGAGAGAGGGACGACGACAGATAGAGAGAGAAAAGAGAGATCACCTGCTTGGAGTTGGAGAAAGGATCGGAGAGCGCACGGCGGCGGCGAGAAGTGTTACCAGCGCCGCCTCCACCACCGTTAACTCGGCGGGACATGGAGCCGGTCTCGAAGCGCTGAGAAAGCTGGTGCTGGTGAAGCGCCATTGCTAAAGCTTGCCTGTGAAGCGCCTCGTCATCAGCAAGGAACTTGCGCTGAGATCTGCCGAATCTCTTGCTCCTAGATCCGTGCTCCTTGCCGGCGTCCTTCTTCATCATACACATGAATCGATTCCCCATTCCGATCTCTCCCAAACTCGATTTCGCAAAAATCTCTGACTGAAATCCGGAATCAAACGCTCCAATCAAACACACAAAAACAAGGTTAGCTGTAAATTGACTTCAACTTGATTCGATTGCATAAGAATCAAGATTCGATGAGGTGTGAGAGCAAGAGGAGAGTTGAAATCGTTTTGGAAAGCTGGAAGTAGAGGACAGTGAGGTTGTTAATTGGAATTGCAAAACGTAACCAGGAAAACAGGGGTCGTCAACTTAAAAAAGGGGGAAATAATACATCAAAAAGTTTTTTAAAAAGTTTTTTTATATTATTATTTCTAGTTTCTACCAAATACTCCTGGCTAATTAATGCAGTTTCTCCTCCTTTTATTAAACAAAAGTTACAAAACTAAAAAAATTCCAGAAAAAAATTGGAAAAATTGTAAAAAAAAATGTCTCAATTTTGGGATTAGTTGTAGAAATAGCTTAAAATTCAAAATTATGAAAAATCACATCAATTATGAGAAATGTTATAAATAATAACCCAAGTAAATAGTATAAATATTGTCAATTAATGACTAATTTTTGTTACCATTAAAGTTGATTTACATCATTATGAATGTTTTTTTTTATTAACGTGGAGGGGTGGGGGGTTGAGATTTTCGACCAATCCCCACGGACCTGAGCCTGCAAAGGACTCATACCGATAAAGAGCGAGATTTAAACTCTTGATCTCCTGTAAGGGTCACATCTCCCTTACCACTAGAGTAATGGGTCATTGGTACATCATTATGAATGTTGATCTGGTTAATACCGGGTTGTGTTTTATTTATTAAGAAACTTATCAATGTATTATGGAGTATTATTTGCAATTTATTCATATATGATGTTATTTTCAATAACCTTGAAAGTTTAGGCTTTTTCCACAACTACCTTTAAAATTGAGGGTTGTTTGGTGCAATTATAGCCCAAAATAGGCTTTAAGATTAGGACCTTGTGTTCATAATACTTTTTAAAGAAAAGATTGGTGTTTGTAATAATTCAAGGCTTTTTCATCACTTCGGTGCAAGTTAGCTCAAAAGATTGCTACTTTATGTGTCAAAATTGGAGTTGAAATTGTGTCAAGATAATTAGATAGTCAAAAACTAAAATAGATAAATAGATTTTTTAACAAAAATTGGATAAATTTGATATTGCGTATCCAAGTTAATCACGATTTTCGTCAAAAGCAAAAGATGTCACTAAAATAGATAAATGGTTATTTATGAGGTCAGAGAAATGATTCCAAATGTGCAAAAATGCAAGAAAAATATATACTACTAATTACTTAAGCTTGAATGGATTAATTACACATGATTCATATCCTGCAAATGAGGCATGGAGGAACCCACATGGCTATTGGGTCCCATCCGAGTTCCTAACTAGTAACTACCCATTCATATAGTAACATTTATAACATTTATTGTATATTTATATCTTGACAAGGACCTAGCCTATATCTTATTTTTTCTAATTCGCAAACTTTTTATAAGGAAAAATTTTGATTGACAACTAAGAGCTTGTTTGGTTATCATTTAAAAAATCCAAGAAATTCAAAAATTCAGGAAGTAGAATAAATACAAGTGTTTGGTTACTTTTTTAAACACGAAAAAATCCAGGAATTTGACTTTTCAGGAATTCCAATTCCTACAATATGGAGCAATTTCACTTACCTAGGGACTAGGTAAGTTGCAATTCCACCATTTTTTAATGGAAAAATTCAACTTCCTCCATTTAAATTCCCTACATAACCAAACAACCTTTTAAATTTTATGGGAATTATAATTCATGGGAATTGAATTAATGGGAAGTAACTTCCTAGGATGCATACTTCCTATGTTTAACCAAACAAGCCCTAAGAACTAATTTGATGTAAACTGAGAACATCCTAATAGACTCAAGAAACTTGAATGATTTGGGATATGAGCTCTATTAGTATTGGCTATAGGTGACTAACGTATGCAATATTATCCACCACCGAATTACTTTCACGAGACACATTGAGAAAATGGAGCACAGAAGCACAATCGAGCTTCAAGCTTCCATGCATCAATGGAGGTCCTGACTCCTGCAGTTAGGCGTTTGTTATGGAGAGAGAGAGAGAGAGTTCTCTTGAATGTGTTTCTATTGATTTGTATATGTCTCAGTACTAGGAGATAACTCCTATTTATACACACTACAAACTCGATTATACAACAGACTTGCAACTAACTAAGTGACAATAATCCTATATGGCTAATTTTCCGTCCTCAAGCTTGGCCTGTGGTACAAACAAGGCCAAGCTTGGAAGTCAGAATTCGGTGGTGCTCCTCCCCTAAGGGCTTAGTAAGGATGTCTGCCACTTGGTACTGAGATCGAACAAATGAAGGAATAAGAAATCCCTCTTGAAGTCTCTCCCTCACATACTGACAAGTGACAATCTAAGCGTAAATGCTTAGTTCTTTCATGAAAGACGGGATTTTCTGCAATGTGGATGGTCGATTTGTTGTCGTAGTGTAGGGGAATAGGCTTTAGAATCTGGCAATGCAAACCTTCCAAATTTGAGTCCAACCAGACTAGCTCACCAAAAGCCTTGGAAATACATCTATATTCTGTCTTTGTGGAAGACTTGGAAACCGTTGGCTGCTTCTTGGTTTTCCAAGACATCAAGGCATTGCCTAAGAAAACACAGAACCCTAATAATGATCGACCCGAAATATACAATTTCCCCAATATGTGTCACAGTATGCAACCAGATTCAACTGATTCATACTCAGATACAACAATTCCAAATTGAAAGTGCCTTTGAAATACCTCACCACGTGCATAGCAACTTTCCAATGAGGGAGCCAATGAGAACTCATGAATTGGCTGAGATGCTACACTGAGTATGAGATATCTGGCCTCGTCATGTTCAAGTAAAACAATCGGCCTACCAGCCGTCTGTACTTCTCAGGATCCTCAAGAGGATCACCAACATCAGTGCTCAACTTCAATCCTCGAGGCAAAGGAAAAGGAGATGGCTTGCACTCTTGCATACCAGTATCCTTCAAAATATCTAACACATACTTTCTTTGGTTGAGAAGAGTCCCTTTCTCAGTTCTGTAGACCTCTAAACCAAGGAAATAACGAACCCCCCCCCCCCCCCGGGGCAGTTTTGATTTTCTGTATCTCAGACACATCATCACATGTAATAAAAAAGTCATCTACATACACTAAGATGACAATCATACCAGAGGGAACCCTCTTGACAAACAAAGAAAAATCAAACATTGATTTTTCATAACCCTGGGCAATTAGGAACTTGGAAAACTCAATGTTCCATTGTCGGGAGGCTTGCTTAAGGCCATATAAAGACCTCCTTAACTTGCACACTTTCCCTGGAGAAGCCATATCATAACCAGGAGGAATATCCATGTATACTTTTTCATCCAAAAATCCATGCAAAAAAGCATTGTTAATATCAAGTTGACGAACACACCAATTTCTTATAGTGGCCAATGCAATCAGCAACCTTACTGTAGTGAATTTAGCCACAGAAGAGAATGTGTGTTTGAAGTCCTTCTCAGAGTATTTCTTATCACCGAAGCTTTGCTCACATATAGAGCACTAGCATCAGACGATTGATTCTTACCATCACCTTCCACCCCCGTAGCAACTTGATGTACCAGATAGTAAGCCTTGTCTACAGTCGGCAAAGACTCAGTGGCAAGAATCTGATTCCTTGCATTATAATATCAGTCATTGAGCCCCATTAGAAACTGAAGCAATTTGTTATGATTGTCCAGTTCCGTGACTTTCTTTTTCATGTCACAAGAACATCGATTAAAGGCTCCACAAGTACACTTAGAAACCCCTTCAAGACTCATTCAAGACTCAGAATCTCGTTCCACAATTTCTTAATCTTTCCATAATAATCCGTAACAGAAAGACTTCTTGAATTGTGTTAGAGAGATTCTTCTTCAATTGATGTAGCAAAGGTTCGTTAGATTGCACATACCTTTTGATGATCTCCATCCAAAGTTCGCGTGATGACCCTGCATACATGAATCCCTCTGCTAGATTATGCGCCATTGAATTGAAGATCCAACAACGCACCATGAAATCACATCGCTCCCAGCGCTGCAAACCACCATGTGGAACCTCATCTTGCTACAAAGTGACGTCAATAAATCCGATCTTGTATTTGGCACCAAGCACCATTTGAATTCCTCTGCTCCAGCTGAGGAAGTTCGTGCCATTGAAGATGCTTGCAACAAGTTGAGCGCCTGGATGATATGAATTCGACAACCACAGAGGATTGTTCATGTTGCTGTTTCCGGAATCACCGGGAATGTGATGACGAGCATCCATTTCTTTGATTGAAAACGAAAACACCAGAGGAAGTCAACGGTGGATCGTTCCTCGATGCTCTGATACCATCAGAAACCGGAGCACAGAAGCACAATCGAGCTTCAAGCTTCCATCGATGGAGGTTCTGACTCCTGCAGTTAGGAGTTTGTTATGGAGAGAGAGAGAGTTTTCTTGAATATGTTTCTATTTATTTGTGTATGTCTCAGTACAAGGAGATAACTCCTATTTATACACACTGCAAGCTCGACTATACAACAGACTTGCAACTAATTAACTAAGTGAAAAATCATCCTATATGGCTAATACATATAATTGATGGATACCATTTGGAAAGACATCAAGTGAAAAGGAGAGTTAGAGATCGATTATCATCTCAGTAATTTAGGGGCATTTATATTATCATTTAAGGGAGTTTATGACAGTAAAGTTATCTCCCTCGATTTCAATCTAATTAAATCCCAATCTCTTAATTCGTATTCATGATGCCTTTAAAAAGAGTTGGAGCTTAAGTTTCTAGGTGTGATTGATTGCCACAATTTTCATGTCCTATAAGGATGCTTCTTCCAAGGTCATGTTTGTTTATAATAAATCCAATCATACCTTCCCAAAGCCAAAAAATGAGCCGTCAAAATTTAATTTGAAAAAATCATTTCTTGATTTTCTCCATTTTGCTATGTCTCTTGTTGTTGTTCTTCTTCTTCTTCTAGCTTCTTCTTTTTGGTTCTTCTTCTAATGTATAGTAGGTCTATGCAATTCCTACTCTTCATCTTCCTGAAAACTTATGTGATGTTTTATTTATTCCTGTAATTAGGCAAATTGTCCCAATTTGATAGAATTATTAACTGACTTTTGAATTGAATAAAGGCAAAAAAAAGTCAATGTTGTGTAGCTCTCATAGCAGTAAAGGTCCTTGTGAAAAGGAAGCAAGAAAGGATTCAAACAGATGAGAGGATTGTCTATTGTATCAAAGAATATATTGTGAGACAACTCTAAGGCCCACCTGTCCTCATTCTTAAATACTAATTAATCAAGAAGCATATGGCCAATTAAAAAATATAAATAAATAAAAATCAGGTAGCAAATAAAAAGAAATTCAGTGTACTTAACTATTTATTCCAAGAAAAGTTAGGTGCATACACAATGAAGGAGCTTAAAGTTAGGTTAGATATATAGGTATAAATCAAATCAATACTGTATAGACTATTTTTTGGTGTGAGTAAATTGTAAAAAATCACCCCAAATTTAGGTTTTTTAAAATTAGATAGGAAAAATGACTCATTTATGGAGATTTGGGCCTGAATGAGGACTATTTCAACCAAATTAAAGAAAAATGTCGATAACTCTACTGTCAATTAATTTTATAATAATTGGATTTTAGTATGTTTATATATGTGTAGGATTTATTGTACATGTGTGATTGTACTTGTAAATATACAAATTCAAATTCAGTGATTAATTTCTTTGGACTTTAATGACTTTCGATCCTTGCGAGATGTTAGATCCATTTGTTCAAAATTTTATCCGAAATGGTCCTGTTGGGCTTGATATAGCACCTGTAAATTATCAAAATTTAAGACCAGAAATGGTCCAAAAAAAATTGATCCAAAATGGTCCTGTCCAAAAACTAAAGATGATATTGCACTTGTAAATTACGGAGTATCAAAATTTGATCCGCACTGGTCCTTTTGGGCTTTTCGATATTGCACCTGTAATGAATTTTGGTGATCATATTTAATTATATTTTTTATCGCACCATTTGGAGCTAATATATGGGATGATTTAGATGTAACCACCTCTTACGGGGAAAATTGTGAACAGATTGATTATTTATACGTAATAATGACGTGATGTAATTATTCATATGTATTAACAATCTTTTCATATAAAAATTATTCATTAATTGTTGCAACATGATTATTCGTGTGAGTTATATACGAATAATCATGTTGTTTCAGACGAATAATGTTGTTCTTCAAATTTTCCCTTAAATCTCAGCCGTTAATCTAGCTTCCTAATCCAACGCTCCAGATTTGCTCACAAATTGCATATTAAAAGGTGTTCACAAATGATCTATTATGTGTATATATACATATAGGTTAGATCTTGTGTAAGCATGTCTTACTGTGTAATTTGCTAACAAATCTAGAGCATTGAATTAAGAAGATTAACGATTGAGATTTAAAGAAAAATTTGAAAAACAAAATTATTCGTTTGAAATTGTGTGTGGGGGTGGAAATGGATCGGGTGATGGATGGGTGGAGCCATTTTTCCACCCGACCCGTTACAAAAAAAATTCACCCGACCCATCACCCGTTCGTCTAATATTTCACCCATCACTCGATCCGTCGGGTGAATCGGGTGGGTAATCGGGTGAAGTAAATTAAAAGAAAAAGAGTCATAAGACATGCTTAGAAATCGATCATATTTGATAATTTCACAAACCACGTCAACGTGGAAATCTTATTAATTGTATAAAAGGTTTATTCATACATTATATCACTATCCTCATCTTATAAAGTTAGCATTAAAAGTTTAATATCAAATCAAATGAGATGAATTTTAGTCCGTTGCTAAACTAGTAGTTAAAAAAAACAATTAGGTTAAATCATGTCTTAACACACTAAATGCTAAGTCCTTGAAATGAACAAAATTGCTAACATTCTAGTAGTGTATGCAAAACAAATAAAATAATTTTTTTTAAAGATGTGATGTGGGGTTAAATAAAATAAGTTTATACTATTCTTTTAGATTTTTTGCACAAAAACAATTAGAGAATAGAGAAGCTAGAATTAGAAAAGGGAAAAATATGTAGTCATGTTATGCTATTTTTTTTTTTATAAACTAGGATTTTTAAAAAAAATAATTGGGTAGGTTAGCGAGTGGTTAAGCGGGTTGGGTAATGGGTCAGGTGATGGGACGGGTAATGGGTGAAAAACATAGCACCCATCACCCGACCCATCACCCGTTTCACCCACCCATCACCCGATTTTTTTCGGGTTTTCACCCGTATAATCGGGTCGATTGAGTCGGTCACACATAGGTGATTTCCAACCCTAATTGTGTGTGTGTGTGTATTCCACAACAACTAACAAACTAGGAAAGAATCAAGGTCATAGATTTGATGAGGATCTAGTATGTACCCCGAAGAGACATAGTATAACCAAGACCAAGAAAAAAAGAAGATAAAACGAGAACCGAAAGTTAGACGAACCTATAAAATAAATTTTAATGGATCAAAACTTGCTTCTAGAGAAGCTGCAACTGGTTTTGTTATTTGTGACTACGATGAAACAATTGCTGCTTGTTATGCTAACTCTTGTAGGTGTGCATCAGTTATTTGTGCTTAAGCCCTCTGATGACGCCCAAACGATAACGGAGATAAAGAAGCAGCAAAGGGTATTTTGAAAGGTCAACGATGGTGGGGTCCATAAGAAAAAAGTAACAACCTTCGATCCGCGGACGAGGAATGCCCGCACAAATGGTACACGTGGCGTACGGAGGGACAGGTGGCGTTCATGCCACCCATCCAAGTGTTCTTTTCCTTTTGAACACTTGGCATCCCAGCACCGACAAATGTCCGAAAGAGGGGAACCTCCCCTCGGCCCGACGATCAGAGTAAAGCAGTATAAAAACCGAAGTGAATGAGAGAGAAAGGGACTTTTTGGGAAATAAGAGAGAGAGAACGCTGGTTCGAAGAGAGAGCGAGAAAGGAAACAACCACGACGAGGTCAACATCTTGACCCATCCTAAAACCCCGTGTCCGCGGACGCCCCAAGAGTGAAGAGCAAGATAGTCGAGGCTAAACAGGTAGTAAGGCGTCCAGTCCGGGGGCGGGACAACATGTGAAACTGTTTTTCTCCTCAACTTTTACCGTATCGACCAGCGTATCCTCTTAGCCTTTGAGTCAATTGATGAATCCAGATAGATTAAGATGCGAGTCTTCTCGAAAGACGCGGCGGCACCGGTCATGGGACCCCTACACCTCAGGGGGCCCCCATGGGTGGATAAGACCGTCTGCATGTTCCTTTAGGGTATGCGGCACAGGTAAGAGTCCTTCTTCCCCTGGCTTAGCCACCCCCCCCCCCCCCCCCCCCCTTTTCGGGGTGACTGACCAGGGTAAAGAGGGCTTCAGGTAAGCCCGCCGTACCCACTTCCAGTGAAAGGAAGTCGTCAGCATACCCCTCCATGGACACGTGGAGGGTTCTTTTACCTTTTTTCTCATCTGGTTTCGTCACTGGCGCCGTCTGTGGGAACACTCTCACCCTGAGAGGTTCCCGAATCTAAATATTAACATACCATTCACAACGTTATTTTAAGCTAATGCCTTTTGTATAAACAGGCGGGAAAAAATGAGCGAAAGCATGGGAGGAGCTCCTCCCGAGATGATGAGTCAGGACCACGGAGGACCCCAGGGGTCCGACTTACCAGTAAATTCTCCGGGTCAGTTCAGCGCGCTGGAGGTTCCAGTCGTCTCGCCGTACATTCCCCCGCATATGGCTCAAGGCTACTTTATACCAGAAGAGCATTATGTACCCCCTCAAAACCTGGGACAGGGTCCGTTCTATGGATACGATGGATATTCCCCATTTCAACAGGGGAACCCTTTCCACTTTTTTCCCCACAATGTGCATGGGGGCACTTATCAAGGACAGTTTCAGCCCAGATTCTCTGATGATTACGGAACACACTATCGTGGCGAAGGCAGACGCGCATCCAAGCATCACAGGGGAGAGCATTCGTCTGATATATCAACGTCCACCCGAACAGGTTCACCCCGTGAGAACGAGAGGAGGGTGGATCTCGTCCCTTCAGTGTTTACTCCCGATGTGTGCCTGGCACCCGTACTCAAGCGATGGAGGGACACCAATTTGATGAAGTATGATGGCACTATGGACCCTGATGACCACATGTGTCACTTCACGACCGTCATGGGGATCAACGAATATAATGATGCAATGTTATGCCGAACTTTCCCATCCACTCTGACCGGCATCGCGCTGACTTGGTTCACTAACCTACCGCAGAACTCGATCGCCAGTTTCCTCCAGCTTTCCCAGGTCTTCAAGTCTCATTTTGGAAGCTCGCGGTCCAGAAAAAAGACCATGTTAGATCTGAACTCGATCAGGCAGGGGCATAATGAGACTCTGGGGCAATTCTTCGCCCGTTTCACCTCTGTGGTGGTGCAGATCCCCAACTTTAATCACGAATCCGCAGTTATAATCCTAATGGGGAACCTTGCGGATGGAAGTTTCAAGACTCGGCTTTTCAGAAAAAAGCCCAAGGACTATGATACCTTAAGAAACTTGGTGTCTGCTCAGATTGAGGCAGAAGAAGCCGCGGCCTCTAGCTCGAGGGCCAATGAGGGTTTACGGGGTCTTCTGGGGAAGATAGCAGGCAAGTTCCGAAGAGACAAAGGAGCAGTAAAGCAGAGAAGAAATTACTCCGCAGGCGGAATGCCTGCGTCCCGACAGGACGAGGTCCATTACAACCACGAAAGGGAGAGACCGGACGCAAGATACCAAGGCTATGACCGAGAAGCGCGCAGTCACAGGGAGCCAGTCCCTCCGGCCAGGAGAAATGAACATCGCGACAACCCTCAGCGTCATCAGCAAGCTCAAAATCACAATGATCGGAGGTACGCGGATGACAGAAGAAGTCACCACCAAGCCTCTCGATTCGAGATCCCTCCGGGGAGGGATGAGCATCAGCGGTATCCCCCGGTGAACAGGGGCCGAGGGAGGGGGCGTTGGTGGAGGGGGGGTCGAAGAGGGCAGGGGCAGCCGGCGCAGGTTTCGGTCAATCAGGCCCCTCGCCGCGAGGACCGCCCAGAAGGGTCACGGGTCAACAGGATCCCAGAACCGGAGGGTTTTATCGACACTCTTGCAGGAGGACCGTCGATTTCAGGGATCAGTCGACAAGAAAGGAAGAACTATGAAAGAGAGGCTAGGCATCCCCCGTCAACTACGAGTCAGAGAATTGCCTTGCAACCACACCCGGAAATAATTTTCACTTCAACCGACGCGGAGCAGGTCCGCATGCCCCATGCAGACCCACTGGTAATCCACGTGCAGATCGCCACAAAAACAGTAAAGAGGGTTTTCATCGATACAGGGTCATCAGTGGACATACTCTCGTAGGAAGCTTTCTCCCAGTTAGGCGTGTCCGCAACAGCTTTGAGACCTTATCACGGCACTTTGATTACTTTCTCGGGAGATGAGGTGCAGGTGGAGGGCACAATCGAGCTCACAATAGTTTTAGGCACCCCCCTCTCCGAAGGATGGAGAACATCACCTTCACGGTAGTCCGAATTCCGACCACCTACAACGCGCTCTTGGGGAGGGTTTCCCTTTATAAGTTCCAGATGGTTGTGTCCATATACCATTTCAAAGCCAAGTTTCCAGTCTCCGGGGGAGAAACGGGGGAGGTATGCGGACAACAACCAGAGAGTCGGAGTTGTTATGTGACCTCTTTAAAGAAGAAGAAGGAGGTTATGTGTCTCGAAGACACCGCTCACAGCCGGGCCGAGAATGTCGAAGCAAATTTCACCCCTCAGGATGAAGTGACAAGGGTAACCAACGAAGTTGTATCAGAAGCAGAGCTTGAGGTCCGACCTTCCGAAAGAGAGATCCTGACCGCGGATCCAAGAACCGTCCACCAACCATTTCCCAATTCCGAGGAGAGGATTTACATGGGCCAGGCCCTCGGAGCGGGGGAAAAGGAACGAGTCTTGGAGATTATCCGGCAGTCGCGGGACGTGTTTGCTTGGTCCCCGAAAGATTTGTTAGGTGTTCCCACTTCCATCGTAATCCATACCCTCAGGATCCGACATGACGCACGACCAGTGGCCCAAAAGAAAAGAAAGATGGCCCCGGAGAAGTCCAGGGCAGCGAAAGAGGAGGTAGATAAGTTGCTCGATGCCGGTTTCATTGAAGAAGCTGAGGACTCAGATTGGCTCTCGAATGTGGTCCTCGTCAAGAAAGCAAATGGGAAATGGAGGATGTGTGTCGATTTCTCTGATCTAAACAAGGCGTGTCCTAAAGATAGTTACCCGCTGCCTTCGATAGACGAGTTAGTGGACATAACCGCCGGGAACGAGGATCTGAGTTTTTTGGATGCTTACTCAGGGTATAACCAGATTAAACTAGACCACTGGACCAAAGGGCTACCACATTCATCACTAATCAGGGAATTTTCCGTTACAAGGTCATGCCTTTTGGCCTAAGGAATGCTGGAGCCACGTTCCAAAGGACAGTGGACAAGATATTTCGCGATCAGCTCCCCCAGAACGTGTCCATTTACGTGGACGACATTGTAGTAAGAAGCCAGAAGGCAGAAAATCACGCCGCAGATCTGCAGGAGACTTTCGACTCGCTGATACGAGGGGGGTTGAATTTGAATGCTGAAAAGTGCGTCTTCGGAGTTGATTCTGGGAAATTTCTAGGTTTCATGGTCAGCCAAAGAGGAATAGACGTGAACCCGGCCAAGATAGCAGCAATACAGGAGTTGCGTCCCCCTCGGACTATCAAAGAAGTACAGTCGTTAAACGGTGCGGTCAACTACCTGGGACGCTTCTGCTCCTGCCTGGCGGATAAGTCCCTGCCTTTCTTCGCGCTGTTGAAAAAGAAGGGGCCGATACGGTGGACACCAGAACTCCAGCAAGCATTCGATGATTTGAAAGTTTTCCTACAGTATTTGCCAACTCTTCAGCAGCCACAAAAGACTGAGAACTTACAGATTTACCTCGCGGTTAAAACAACCACCATCAGCGCAGTTCTCACCAGGGAGGGGCGGTATCCGGTTTACTATGTGAGCAGAGTGTTACAGGACGCGGAAACCAGATATGAGCCAGTTGAGAAGGTAATCCTTTGTTTGATATTCGCGGCCAGAAGGCTACGTCCATATTTCCAGGATCACCGGATCGAAGTCTTGACAGATTTACCATTGAGGCAAATCCTTCACTCCCCAGACTTCTCAGGACGAATGACGAAGTGGTCTATCGAGCTCTCAGAATTCGAGGTATCGTATGTTCCGCGTAAAGCAGCGTTAGCTCAGGTTTTGGCCGATTTCATCCGCGAAACCAGTTTTGAAAAAGAAGACGGCAATTCACAGAAGGTTTGGTTGATAAAAGTTGACGGAGCCGCCAACGCGGATGGATGCGGAGCAGGGATCATGCTAACCACCCCTGGAGGGGACCAGTTCTGTTTCGCTCACCAGCTAAACTTCCCGACCACCAACAACGAGGCCGAGTATGAAGCTTTGATAGCAGGACTAGAGTTAGCCCTGGCCCGTGGGGCTCGGGCCGTCACCGTGTATACCGATTCCGAGATTGTCGCCAAGCAGGCGGACGGAGAATACGAGGCCAAGACGGGGTTGTTGCCAGATTATCTGCGAAAGGTGAATGCTCTAAGGAAAGCCTTCCTGTACTTCACCATCGAATCCATCCCTAGAGAGGACAATGAACAAGCCGATTTGTTGGCCCGGGTGGGGGCCGCCATGCCGTCAAACGTAGAGGGAAAATTTGACTTTGAAAGAAGGGACCAGCGAAGGCTGTTGCAGGAAGTGTATTTCGTCCAAACAGAAGGACCTGATGACTGGAGAACGCCAATTACGGAGTACCTGGGGAAGAGGATTCTTCCACCAGAAAGAACGGAGGCCAAGAAACTGACGGGCAGAGCGGCCCGATTCGTGATTCGCGAAGGAAGACTATACAAAAAAGGTTTCAACTTCCCGGACTTGTTGTGTGTATCCAACCAGGAAGGACGGATCATTGCAGAGGAATTGCATGCCGGGGTCTGCGCTCATCACCAAGGCTGGAGGGCTTTGTCTTCCAAGGTTTTAAGGTTGGGATACTACTGGCCCACGATTAGGGCGGACGTACAGAACTTTGTGCGCAGTTGTGAAGCTTGTCAGAAACACGGGAACCTGAAGAATGTACCCGCCGAGCCGCTTCAAAACATCTTTGGGGCCTGTCCTTTCGCCTTGTGAGGAATGGACATTCTGGGCCCTTTTCCCACCGCACCCGGACAGCTCAAATATGTCCTGGTCCTGGTGGACTATTTCACCAAGTGGGTAGAAGCAGAGGCGATGGGCTTGATCACCGCAGAGAAGGTCAGGAAATTCTTGTGGAAGAATCTAGTGTGTCGATTTGGAGTCCCTGAAGCCATCATCACCGACCATGGGACGCAGTTCGATTGTGAAAACATCCGAGATTTCTGTGAGGGCCTCGAAATAAAATTGAAATTCTCGTCTGTAGCTCACCCTCAAATGAATGGACAAGCGGAGACTACAAATCGCCAAATCTTGGAAGGTATTAAGAAGAAGCTGGGGAAAACTTCCAAAGGCCGGTGGGCGGAACTTCTCCCTTTAGTCCTCTGGTCTTATCGTACCTCACCAAAGACTCCAACCAGGGAGTCGCCCTTCTCCTTGGTATTTGGGACAGACGCGGTCATCCCAGTTGAGCGTTTGATTCCTTCCGCCCGAGTCCTAGCTTACGAGTCCAAGGCCAATGACGAAGCTCTGGAAGACTTAGGCCAGCCATTTCCAGCCGAAGGGGGGAAACCATATCTTTCCAGGACGGCTTCGTCCCCACAGCGAACTTCCGCTCAATCTCCTTAAGGTCAGACACCGCCTTCTTTTTCATCCGCATGTACAAGCGCGACTCAGTGTGAAAATTCAAAACCTTACGCGAAGGATCTCTAACCAGAAACCATTTATGCCGCCATTCCGGTTTGCTGGTATTCCGATCCACAATAGGGACACTGAGTTTGGCCTGATAAAGGCTCTTGTGAATGCCCCCATGACCTAAGATAAGCATGTTGCTCAAGAGCCCGAGAGAAGGTTGGACCCCGATCTCCAGACATCGCATCACAAAGGAAGTCAAGAAAAGCCAACTGTTCGGTACCAGCTGGGCCGGGCTTAAGCCGCAGGCCTTCAAGTAACATTTAAACAGATTAGGCAAAGGGAGACAAAATCCTTGTACCAGACTCTCGATATACACCACTAAACAACCCGGATAAGCGTCCAGGCTTCCTCCCCCTTTGGCCGGCAGACACAACACAACCCCTTCTGGCCAGGAAAAGACGCGAGCGATTACCCTCAGATCGTCCACCGTAGTAAATGTTCCCCCTCCGCGATTCTGGGCATTCGGATGAGCTATGGGGATTAGGGGTGTGCAGAAAAATCCGACACGACTGACACGATACGAAACCACGATGATACGACACGAAAAAACACGAACCGAAAATGACACGACACGAAAATGACACGACACGGTAAAACACGGTAATAATCGGATCGTGTTCGGATCGGGCATTTACCCTTGTCGGATATCCGACACAAACCGTTTATTTTTTTAAAAAATTTAAATCTATATTTAATATAGTATTACTATTATATAATCCATGTAGGACCAGCAAAGCGTGGATGCTCAGATGGTTAGGAAAGCGGTCTGAAATCTTTCCTGGAACCTGAGGTTACAGGTTCGAAACCCAACCTTTATTTTTTGTAATGAATTCCCCCTTTCCAGTTTCCAATATAACCCTAAAATTGAATCCAACCTTTCATTTCATGTCTCCAGCCCTCGCCGCCTCAAGGCTCCAACCCTTCGTCTCACCTCTCTCTCTCCCTCCCTCAAACTGAAATCATCAGATCCATTTTCATAAAAAATACAGTAATTATCAGATCCAAACCTCTCTATTCTCTCTCTCTCAAACTCAAACCACCGGATCCACTCATCCGCGCCTCCGTCTTTCTCCTTTTATGTTCATCTTCGACTTCTCTAGATCGTCATCTCCAGATCTGCTGCTATCCCTCTCCATCTTCTCCGGAGACGGCGAGTATGGGACGGTGATGAATGCCCACTTCTCCATGTCCGGATTCTCCCATTATCTCAACAATTTCTAGAGGGGTTGTTCATCTTCGGCTTCTCCCGTGGCTACGTTGAAATGGACGAACGTTGAACGGTGTTCCCAACCAATGCCCTTCTTCATTTCCGTCCTCCCTCAAATTACGGTGAAATTGAAAAATTATTTAGGGTTTATGAACATCTTTATGGGTAATTTGTTCTTACCTATTCTTGATTGCTCGAAATCCTTATTTAGGATTTTAGGTCTTGTAATTGTGGTTGAACTTTGTAATTGCTTCTTTGAATTGGCTTGATGTGCTTGTAATTGATGTTGATATTTGTAAGCTCTGTTGATTTTGTTCTTCTTCTTTAATTTGTTCATCCAGTAAAGAAAGAACACAATCACTTTTGGGATCGTGCACACTGTAGTACTGTACGACACAAAAGAAAAGTTTTTATATAATTATCGTATCGTGTCGTATAACACGGGTATCCGACACGAAACCGTTTCGTGTTTTCGTGTCGGATACCCGGTAGTTATCGTGTCATGTTCGGATCGGCCTTTTGAGCGTTATCGGTTTTGGGTATCCGACATACCGTGTCGTGTCGTGTCGTGTCGGATACCCGGTTATGCACAGCCCTAATGGGGATCACCCGCTGAGGAGAAACTTCAGGAATTGGGCCCGTAGCAGAAGGCTGGAAGTCTCCCCTAAAGGGACAAGTCGCCAGCACGTTTTCATTATACAAAACCGGCCGGAAATCTCCCAGCACTAACGACGAACGACGTTCCTTTGGCATAAAGACGGGACCAGAGGGCAGGCCAGTACGAGTATCCCACTCTTTGTAGGAGTGCTGGGACTCCGGCGACTCCAATATCGACTCCGATTCTGATGATGAAACCCCAACGCCTGACCGCGAAGAAGCCGAGTCGATCGGGGAAGAATCCTCTCCACGATCGCGGCTCGGGGAAGCGTAGAAAGTAGGATCCTCGAGATCTTTGGGCCGCCTGAAGGTGACGTCCTCGGGAACTTCAACTTCACCCATCCGGAGTTTTCCCCCTGGGCGTCGGGAGGAAGGGGGCCTAACCAAAGCCTGGACACTCCCCGAACTACTCGAAGGGGTTGACATGATGAAAGTAGTGGGGCTAATGAAGAAAGAAGTAAAGGAAGAAATGCCTAAGGACCCGCCGCGGCCAATGCAAACCCAGATAATTTCCCGCACGTCGACCACGGCCCGAGAGAAGAAATGGGAAAGAAGAGAAAACTAAGATCAAAAATGAAATCTAAAGACGCGGAAAGAAAAGAAGAGAGAAGTCGAGATTTACCGTGAGGAAGTCCCGGTTGGAAGGCTGTAAAAAACGGAGAACGGTAAAAATGAGAGAGGACTCAGAACTCCTATTTATAGGCGCCACAATCTAAGACGTTTCGCCTTCTTCCTCACGACACGTGTCGAAAGCTTGGGCCCCATCAATCAGAACTAATGGGCCAAACCGTTACCGGCCCAACAAAACCTCTCTGGGCCCCTGAAAAAGCCCATGTTATCTCATCTCCTTTATCTTTTCGCCTTGAAGGAAATTACCTCTCGCGGAGGGAATTTTCGAACCGCGGTAGAGCCTAACCGGCTCCCCCACGGCCCGAGGAGCTGTGATGACGCCCAAACGATAACGGAGATAAAGAAGCAGCAAAGGGTATTTTGAAAGGTCAACGATGGTGGGGTCCATAAGAAAAAAGTAACAACCTTCGGTCCGCGGACGAGGAATGCCCGCACAAATGGTACACGTGGCGTACGGAGGGACAGGTGGCGTTCATGCCACCCATCCAAGTGTTCTTTTCCTTTTGAACACTTGGCATCCCAGCACCGACAAATGTCCGAAAGAGGGGAACCTCCCCTCGGCCTGACGATCGGAGTAAAGCAGTATAAAAACCGAAGTGAATGAGAGAGAAAGGGACTTTTTGGGAAATAAGAGAGGGAGAACGCTGGTTCGAAGAGAGAGCGAGAAAGGAAACAACCACGACGAGGTCAACATCTTGACCCATCCTAAAACCCCGTGTCCGCGGACGCCCCAAGAGTGAAGAGCAAGATAGTCGAGGCTAAACAGGTAGTAAGGCGTCCAGTCTGGGGGCGGGACAACATGTGAAACTGTTTTTCTCCTCAACTTTTACCGTATCGACCAGCGTATCCTCTTAGCCTTTGAGTCAATTGATGAATCCAGATAGATTAAGATGTGAGTCTTCTCGAAAGACTCGGCGGCACCGGTCATGGGACCCCTACACCTCAGGGGGGCCCCCATGGGTGGATAAGACCGTCTGCATGTTCCTTTAGGGTATGCGGCACAGGTAAGAGTCCTTCTTCCCCTGGCTTAGCCACCCCCCCCCTTTTCGGGGTGACTAACCAGGGTAAAGAGGGCTTCAGGTAAGCCCGCCGTACCCACTTCCAGTGAAAGGAAGTCGTCAGCATACCCCTCCATGGACACGTGGAGGGTTCTTTTACCTTTTTTCTCATCTGGTTTCGTCACCCTCACACTTCATGCAAGTGTTGCGGTTGCCAAGGCCTTAGGTGTGCGACATGTGGTGGTAGAGAGCGACAACTTGTCAATCATTAACATTGTCAAGAGACTTTAGAGGTGTCCTTGGAGATCGAGATACTGATCTCTGACATCCTTTTTCAGTTTCAGACTTTTGAGATGGTGGACATTGGCCACATATTTCAGGAAATCAACATTGTGGCGGATTACATAATTAATTGCTCGACTTCATCATATGTTGGATCCCAGACTATTGACGACACACTTAGAGTTTTAAATTCTCATCTTTTGGGATACTATTGGATGACGGACTAGCCGAAGTTAACACCACCCAAACCCTTGCTTTGTAAAAAAAATGATGGACAATGAGCTATTAAGGGTTTTGCCAAAAGAGATGGAATCGGATCAAGCAATGCGAAGAACGGAGAAGTTTATAAAAGGATGAAGACTATTTAATTAGCTAGATCGAAATCTAGTACGTGCTCCATAATAAGGAGTGGTTGTGCCTAGTTACTAGGAATATTTATGTATTGAAATTAGTGTACATCAATATTCACGCGTCCGAATACTAGATGAAGGATAGGACATGAGTATGCGATATAAATATCAAGCTATGAGTACTGGATATGAGTTTTAGATTGATATATATATATCTTGTATTTGCTGTTTAGATATCAGAATTTAAAAAAATGTAATAAAAATGAATAAAAAATCTTCTCATTTAGAAATTGATTTATGCAATCGACAACATATTACAAAAGAAATCGATTCCATCTCATTCAGAATTCAAAATCAACATCAAATTCCAAAGACATGTCTACTATCACGAATTGGAGAGAGAGGAATCGTTCAGACCATTAAAAAAATCCATAGGAAGCAAAGAAGCTAGATACAATTCAACAAACTAAAATCAAGTAGCCAAAAATTGCGATTGCAATTTCATATTCCAAAGACCTATCTACTATCACAAATTGGAGAGGGAGGAATCGTTCAGATCATTAAAAAAATCCATAGGATGCAAAGAAGCTAGCTACAATTCAACAAACTGAAATCAAGTAGCCAAAAATTGCGATTGCAATTTCATTTTTGGATATACTATAGATTTGATTGAGAATCGTTTATCAACAATTGCTCTAGGGTACAGTAAGCGATTTCAAAATCCTAAATTTAGAAATAACTAGGGTACAGATTGAGGCTTGACCTCGAACTTGGAGGTTAACATCGAAGAAGAAGGTCTTGAGGAGTTTACCGCGGGACTGGTGAGACCGAAGCGCGCGGATGACGCGATTCTCCAGATGAGAGAGGACATTGTTATGTCCCTGATTGAGATTAAGAAATTGAAAGGGAAAATGAGGGATTAAGGGAAGGAAAGATGAAGGTTTAGGGAAGGAGAAAGTAAGGGAAGAAGATGAAGAGGAATACTGTAAAAGGGTAAAGAGAGATAAGAGAGAAAAGGGTAATTGGGTTTCCATTTGATTCATTGATGATATCTCCATATTACATTACAATGGTATTTATAACACCCATATAACCCATACATGACATTACCCACTTCTTATGAAAGTTTTGTCCTCAAAGCTTACATAAAAACACAAAACTAAAGTACTAAGGGCACACACAATGGTGTACATCTACCATGTTCTTAGACCAAAAAGAAATAAATAAAAAAGAAAAATGTGAAGAACAGCTTAAAACTGTACTTCTGCTACAACACCACCAAGTACTGGACTTCACCACAAATATCAAATGAAAGCCAATCACATGGGGACAAGTGTACAATATTGCCCCACTATTAGTCAACAAAGTAGGCACCCAATTTTATTTATTATTTTAACATTTTGAAGGAGCTTTTTTAAAATCATTTACACAATATTTAAATTGATATATTATTTTAATAATTTCAAAATTTACTAACAAAATCGTTTACAAAATATAATAATAATATCATGCACTAATATAATTAATAATATTAATTTAATGAATAAATCATTATAATGTCAAGTTATAAGAAAATCGAAGATGATTAAAAATCGAGTGAGGATCCCGAAAGTGAAGTACACGGATGTGAGTGTAATTGATAAAAATATAAAAGAGTGTTTTTATGCTGACGTGGCGGAGAAAAAATGGGCGGAGAACATGGAGAAATGCACACGGATGTGCATGGCCTAAGGGCATGTTTGGTATCCAATGAAATTGGGGATGAGAATGGGAAGGAGAATGAATGATTCCCATTTTGATGTTTGGTATGTCAAAATCGGGAATCGGAATCATTCCCGGTAATCATCTCATTCCCATTTTTTAGCAACTTTCATCCCTCCCAAAATACCTAAGGAATCATCAATTACCAATTTCCCACAAACCCCCATATTCACCCATCTCTAGACCTGGGCAAACGCGGGCGCGGGCCGGGCTTGGGACGGACTTTAGCCTAAAACTTATCCCGGTGTTGCGGGCGCGGGCCGGGCTAAGCCCGCTTAACGGGTTGAAAACTTTGTCCGAGCCCGTCCGACATTGCGGGCACGGACGGCCCGCGGGTACCCGCTAAATTTTACCCTATACTACTATACTCATTAAATAGGTAAAAAAAAAAAAGTGCAAGTACTTACTGTGTTGCTGTTAGTAGCTACTCCGTATTGTTTATACGTTAATTAGGGAAAGATAAGTAGTAAATAACAAAGTCCACAGTATTGCTCACACAAATGGTTACTAGTACTACTGTATATATATACTTGTCTAACAGAGAATTAGAAATTTAGGCATTTAGCCGGTAAAACTTAGTCTGTATGTATACTTATAGTGTATATAGATATATTTTTTAATTTATATTATAAATATTATATATATATATATATATAATTGCGGGTACCCGTTACGGGCCTAGCGGTCCGTAACGGGTAGATTGGCATACCCAATCCCGTACCCGCTGCGGGCGCGGGCCGGGCTTAGCGGCCCGCATGGGCTTTTCCCTATACCCAAGCCTGTCCAACTCTGCGGGCGGGCGGGCCGGCCCGCGTTTGCCCAGGTCTACCCATCTCCTCCTGGATCTCCGCCTCCACCAGTGTTCCTCGTATACACCGTCGTCCAGAACCGCCGCCGCCGCCGCCATCGTCACCACCATCATCGTCCAGATCTAACGCCGCCGCCACCACCATCTACTGTCCTCCGTCATCGGCCTCCATCCTCTGTCAACGGCCTAGTGCGCTCTCTCTCTTCCCCCGTCCGGATCTGGTGCGCTGGATCTCTCTCTCCTACCTCATCAGCATCCGTCCTCCATCACCAGCCTAGTGCAAGCTCGCTCTCTCTCTCTCTCTCTCTCTCTCTCTCTCTCTCCGTCCTATAGATCTGTACTTTGAATCCAGATCTAGCCGCCCCTGTCATTCTCCATCACCGGCCTAGTGCAAGCTCGCACTCTCTCCGGCCTAGTCCTCTGTCACCGGCCTCGTGCAAGCTCACCGGCCTGGTTCACCGTCGAATCAAAATCTGTACTTTGAATCCATATCTAGCCGCCCCTGCCATTCTCCTTCTTTGGGTGGATTAGGGTTTGCTCTCAACAACCATCCAATTTCAGACTATAGTTTGTTAAAATTTGTTTATTTTTGTGATGAATTTATGAAATTGTAGGTTGATTTTGTGTATTTTTATCCTTAATTTGAAAGATTGAATTGATTTACTCTTAAATTTGATAATTTGAAAGATTGAAGTTTTAGATGTTTAGAGGTTGGATTTAGGAATTTCTCATTCCCGATATTATACCAAACAACACGCCTTGGTAATCACTCATTCCGACTTTTGATTCCGATTCCGATTTCCATTCCCATTCCGATTACTACAATTATACCAAACGGGGCCTATATGTCAACTAACAACATGAATGTGTATGATGAATTTTTCCTGTAAATTGCAAAAAGACTTCATGCTATAGCACTTGGCCCACTATGACAGTAACATGTTAGAGCCATTCCATCTTGCTATCCAGTACTGCAACCCCTTTAAGCTTGCAAATACTATGGCTGATCAGCCCACCGGAACACATCCGAGAGTGCTTCCTCTGCCTTTGACAAATTGACCACACCTAAATTCAATCACAACTCAGCTTGCTTTCTTCCCCTTACAAAAAAAAATCCATCTTTATCAAATCAGCCTGCAGTCTTCTCAAACCACAAATTTAAGAATTGTTGTTGTCCAAGCACTTGGCAAAAAATATGTGATTCTACAACCCAAGTTTGAAGATGGTATGCTAAAGACTCTACCATAACAGTAACACCTTCTCACCAGGCATGGACTTCTCTTATACCCGAATATCGCAACTTCAACTTTCCTCTATCAAAGGGTATCACGATTGGTTTCTGAGTTGCATCCCTAAAGTCAGTTTTTCCTCTATCAAACTGTAATGATTTTAGACCATCCTTAATAAGCTCATGATCAATTTCACGACCCGAAGATGACTGCCCATTCATGGACACATCCTCGACAAGGTGCACAACAAGAACAAGCCCAACAACACTCCTACAACTTCAATTATCAACTCCTCCAGGGTCAAAAATCAGATTTTGCTCATTCAATCTATGTTCATCTACTATTGCAACAAAAAGATTTGATAATTTTGCACCACTATTGATCACAACCATGCCCAATTGGATCCCATTATGCATAGACATTTCCACGAACACCTTATATGCATCCCCTGTTTCTACTTGTTCATCCAAAACATCGTTCGATCCGATCATTTCTTTCGATTCTTGTGTAACAACTACAATCGTGAGAGGGTTTAGAGTTACCTTTGAAGGCTCGAACTCATTGAGCGCACGGCTTGGGTATTAGAAGTTGATTTCAAGGCTTCTAATGTTGATTCCCTAGGAGATCGTTGGGTCATTGCATCCCTGCGAATGGCTGATTGGTGCACGTTGTGAGCCGACGTCATTGTTGCGTCGGAGTTTCTTACTACGTTCAACCATTGCAAGACATGATCCCTTCCAATCGCTGATTTCTTGGGTCAGATCCTCTACTGGATTTTCAATCCTTTCCTGGAACCGTTGAACCCTAGACAAGCCTTCGCCTGGACCCAAAACATCTACGTTGTTAATCGGGGTCTGCACTTCTTCAGTGGTGACAACGAACTCGGTTTCTCCACTGTCAAGAACAATCGGCTTCGATGCTTCAATTTCTTCTGACGTTGCTACTTCTACTTTCGTCTCCTCCCCTCAATTTTCTTCTGCCATTGCTTCACAAGGATAATCAACCGGAGCCATCCCGAATTGAACTCTGATTTCATTGAGACTCTTGTAAAATCGTCGATCCGAGTCTTGCATCCGCAACTGCCATTCTTGATCCGCGATTCTCCGTCGATCTCGTTCTTGATCTGCGATTTAGCTTTCAATTTGCCGTCGTTCATCCGTGATTCGCCGTCGGTCCCATTCTATTTGTCGTTCATCCCACTGTCATTGGTTTTCTTCCATGAATTGCCTACTTTCTTCTTGGAGACGCTAATACCATTCCTCGACCGCCATTGCTGAACGCTAAGCACAACCACGGTTTAGGGATAGATGATTTCGAATTCAGAAACCTTGCTCTAGATACCAATTGTTATGTCCCTGATTGGGATTAAGAAATTGAAAGGGAAAAGGAGGGATTAAGGGAAGGAAGTTGAAGGTTTAGGGAAGGAGGAGGTAAGGGAAGAAGATGAAGAGGAATACTGTAAAAGGGTAAAGAGAGATAAGAGAAAAGGGTAATTGGGTTTCCATTTGATTCATTGATGATATCTCCATAGTACAATACAAGGGTATTTATAACACCCATATAACCCATACATGACAGACATGTTCGAGCTTTGAATTGGATTGGATCGAGTCAACGATGGCCGACTTGAGGAGGTAATCGACGACGGTCGGTGACCTTGACTTGTCGTAAAAGAAGTTCGCGGATCGGATAGAGAAAAAGTCTCCCAGAGGCGACGCTCAACCATTTGCATCTCTCGAATAGATGCAAAGCAAAAAGTTCGAACATATGCAGGAAGAAGATTAGGGAAGAAGAAGGAGGAGGAGAAGAAGAAGTACCTTCGGTATTAAGTCCCTCATACATCGCTCAGTCGTTCAAAAAAGAAGCCTATAGCCCCCAATTTTTGTAGATATCCAAAAGTAAAAAATACCCTAAAATTAGTATATGGGGATATAGGATTGATGTCCATATACCAATCTGGATAAATATATCAAACAGGGTATATAGATATTGAGCCTTCTATACACATAACCTATATCTTTATACTCATCTCAAACATGCCCTTAACACGTGTTTGGTAGTAGGTGGAGATTTTGGAGGTGGAGATTATGAAGTTAAAGATTATGAAGTTGGAGATTTTAAAGGTGGAGTTTATTTTAAAAAAAAATCTCTTTATGTTTGTGATGTAAGGTTTGTAAAGGGATATTGGAATTAAAATGTCGAAAATACCTCCATCCCTTCCCATTCCCCTTCCTGGTGCTGCCCATATACCCCTTCTCTATCGCTCTATTCACCTTCTTGACCTTCTCCTCCTTGTCACACTTGCAAGCCTGGCGTAGCAGCGACTTGGACGCGAGCCTGCGCTCGGTTATGTGGTTCATCAGCATCTCTGCACTCCCCATAGCTCGATTATGTGGTTCATCAACTTCCTGCTCTTGCGTTGCATATGACTGACGATGATCAATAGATACTCGCAGAGGATTGAATTAGGACATTTGGGATATACAATTTGTAGAGGGCGATGGAATTCAAAGATATTGATTGGAATTAGGAACTACAACTTCTGCCAACCAAAACCTTGGGAGCCCAAAATACATTTTCATGTATTTGAAATATGAATTATTGTCCAGTAGCAATGAAGAAGGCTAGTTATCAGCTTCTCTTGTTGACACTCCTCTCTATGCCTAATTGAGACAGAACCATGTGACACTAGAGACGATCATTGGAAGCGGATATTGTCACTATATATCGATCCCCATTAATCTCTCAGTAGCAAGACATAATAAAATTCTCTTCTCCTCGATGATCATTGGTAAAATCAAAAGTTATACTCCGTAGTTCCCTACTTCGTCTCCTAAACAAAACAAAAAATTTATTGCAACAACGAAAAAGAAATAAAAGAGCTCAAATCTCTAGATTGGGTTCATCTCTAAGTGTAATTTAATTATTCGCACATGTATAAAAATGTGTAATTATTTGTATTTGAAAAAAGATTATTCATATGGATGTGCATACGAATAATCACTTGGTACCGTACCCATTAATAATATCACTGTTCACAAGTTACTTTTGATCTCAATCATGTGATTTTCTTAATCAGATGCACTAGATTTTCTCATAAATTACACAGTAAGACATGCTTATATGATCTATCCTATATATATATATATATTTAAATTATTCGAAAGAAGAGTAGGTACACTTGTATTAAATAAATGCATTAGAACAATATGCGTAGTTGAAGCTTAAGAAAGCCAACATTTGTAAAAGTAATTAAAATATAATACATTATCAAATAACACAAAAAAACTACCTAGCTAGCTGCTAAAGATCCAACCAAACATACACACACACGAAAGAAAAACTAGAGACCAATAAAGGCTGCCACAACACCTGCAATGGTCAAAAGGAGGAGGATAATTGCAGCAAACAAAGATATGATTGCCCATGGATTGCTGAAATAGTCATGAATCAGCATAGCTCGATACCGGTTCCAACGGTTGTTGCAGTGATCTATGAGATCCACACATGTCTGTTGATAGTGAAAGGCTCTAAAGTCAGTAAAGGCATGAGTGTCGAGGGAGTTGATGAGATCGCATACTTGCTTGTGGCTTCCTACCATGTTTTGAATGATGCCCTCCTCAGCGAGCAACTGCACATCCTCGGGAGTGTTGACAAGAGTATTCAAGAACATATGGTAGTCTGTGAAGTAGCGATGGTATTTACCGCCATAGTGGTAGTGACACTGCTCGAATGCTATCAGATTCCTGTGGATACACTCTGTGTCCCCATCCACGAAGAGTTTCGTCATTCTTAGGACCCCTCTGTCATACTTAACATCGAGCAAGCTGCTGGATTTCTCGTCATTGGCTTCAAACTTGACATTTGCCTCATTGAGTCTCGTCACTTGTGGGAAAAGAAAATCTCTTATTGTAAGTTCGTTGACTTCTAGTAACGGTTGATTCATGGAATCCGAGCTAGGTTCATCTGTTTCTGTTGGATGGTGATGGCATGCGACCAAGTGTAGAAGATGGTAATACTTCGTCTTGCCGGCATTAGCACTGACCTCGCGCTTCCGAAACAGAACCTTACACGCAAGCTCTGTAAAGGAGCAAGTACTAGCAGCAAATCCCATAACCGTTGCATTAAATGCGACGTTATAGAGTTCGTCGAGGATGAAGAAAGGTAGCTGGTTCTCCTCCAACTGTATGTCGCGGAACACTGTGGTCTCCATACACAGGTTGCCGTACACATAATCGTCCTCCTTGTTTATAATATCATCATACACAAAATACCTGAAATACTGGATGATGAAGGCGCTATCAGTGAGCACCATCTCACAGAATTGGTCACTAGAAAGGTCGATGGGATCTGCATAGCACTCGCGGATTTTGGTTTCTTGGGCCTTTACGATCCCTAGGCACTTGTTAAGGAGGTCCTCATTTGTAGAGTCGTTGCTGAGAAACGACTGAAGATACTTGAGCTTGTGAGCCTTCATGGGAGCAAACCTTTCATCATTGTGGTGGAGAGGCCCAATTGAGACTAGTGCGGGTATGTAGGCTTGCTCGTTTGTTCGTCGTAACCGATTCGGGACTCTATAGATGCAGCGTCTCCGGGAATATTGAGGTGATTCCTTTAGCTTTGTTTTTATGGTGGCTGCTAAGCTGGGGATGTCCAACCTCACATTGTCACTTCCATCCATTACTGGTATATATGGTGTCTCCTCTCCCTAGATGATCTGAAACTGAAATCAATAGAAATTCCATTGGTGCGCAATATCCATATATGTTGATTTTTTAAAAAAAATTGGCCAAAAAATAAAAATGTATTTGAGAAATAGCCATGAAACAAACTAATTTGGTAAATAGCCTAAACAAGTGTAAGTCACTGTTTATAACAACGACTTTAGCCAATTTTTTTAAAAAAAACAGTTGTTTGTAACAACGATTTAGGAATTTATATATCTATGTTACATGTCCTCTCCTCGGTGCAACATTATTTTTATAAGGTATCTATCTATCTATATACTATATAGTATTCCAAGAGAACATTAATGTCACATCACATGTCCTCTGCAAAATTATTTTTGTAAGGTATTATTTACACAATATCATTTAATTATGGTAATTAAATTATCTAATACGTAATACGGAGTATTATTTACACAATATCATTTCATACTACAATTTTTAATCAATGAGATTAATTCAAAACTTTTTAAATAAAACTAATATTAATTATACAATATTATTTAATTATATATAATCTACATAAATTTTCAAATAATAAAATTTTAAAATATTTTTTAAATGGGATTTATCTATTCTATTCATCAAATGAGAAATATTTTGCTTATATGTTATAATCACTTTTATTTTATTTTATGATTTCCTCCCAATTATCTAAATCTAGCAAAAAAAATTCCAACTAATGAAATTTACACGCGTTTCTTTAATCAATATAAATCTAGCTATATCTAACTATTAAATCACAAGCATTTTTATTAGGTGTTATAACCACATTTACTTTAGGATTTTCACTCAATCAACCTATTCTACTTAAATCTTACACTGATGTAATTTTTACACATTTTTCATAAATATTTTTATTATTTTTTACTTAATTTATCAAATCTATTTTTTCTATGTTATGTTAACTTATGGTAATAGTTTAATAGTAGAAAAATTTATATATTTTAAAAAAATACGCGTCATGGTGTGAGAATTGTACTAGTCATGTATTATAACAATCATCATTTATAAAAATCATTTGGTATATAACAAAAATAAATCATATTTTATATTTTAACCCCTCCATATTTAGAATATGTGATTGAAGGCAATCATGGAGCCAAACTCCAAAGAAAGGCACCGACAACCACTACTATGTGATTATAATGCTTCAACTTTTTATCCATTGGGATGAAATTAGAGCTGAAATCACTCGTCTCTGTTCCACCGACCTCTCCTCCGCTCTCGTTTCCACCGCCTCTATAGCCACCCAGCCATCGATGCTCGTCCTTACCTCAACATCGCCGCCTCCATTAGTATAATCTAACTAAGGGCGGATCCTGGACCGACATTCCGGGGATACTTGAAGGTAAATTTTTCATCATTTTGAGAATGTTTAAAGGTAAAAAAAATTTCTTTTATAATTTTTTTCCCCGAGTTGGGGATGTTTGACGTAAAATATTAAGAAATTAACAATAATTTTTTTTTTTTTGGATGCTTGAGCATCCCCATCCATACAAGAGCATCCGTTACTAGATCTAACCATAACGACACGTTTCTTCTCCACACAACCATAACCTCACCAAATCACCAATCATCCTAGATCTAGCTAATTGGAATTCTAGATCTAACTAATTGAAATTCCCTCTTTTTTTTTATTTGAATAGGATAAGGTTGATAGATTTGATGGTGGAGATTGGGGAGGAGAGGTGAATCAGGCAATCCTGTGTGCTGGGTAATTGTATTATAGTATATGTTTATAATGCAATTAGATAAAGTAGTGTTTGATTAACATATTTTTTTAAGACGTTTAAATTAGTGGCAGAGCCAGGAATTTCGGCCAGGGGCTGCTAAAAAAATTCCGTAAAATATTTTTTTTGTATATACTTACTAAGAAGATTTTTTTTAAAAAAAATATTGAAAATACACTAAAATTGTGATTTTTTAAAATGTAAATTACGAAGATTTATTTTTAAAACAATATTGAAAGAAAAGGTTTAATGTATAATTTAAACATAAATATGACATTTTTTAATGAAATAGTTTATAGAAACAAAAATTATAGAGAGAATTTTTAATGAAATAGTTGATAGAAACAAAAAATATAGGGAGAAATGAAAAAGAATTAATGATATGGTAAAACAAATTAAAAAAGTGAAGGAATTGGGATTTGAACCCAAAACCTTTTGATTTTAATTCTCCTTTACCTCTTGAGCTAAATAACACTCTTGATTCAAATATCATTAAAAAATGTTATATTACCTTAAAAATACTAAATATACTCAATTTTTTTTATCTTTTTTGTATTTTTTTTTTCCGCCGAGCACCCTCTGGCTCTGCCCCTGGTTTAAATTATGCATGTGTTTTAGTTTCTAGGTATATTAATTCTAATGCAATTATTTTATCTCGATTTAGATGACTATTTTGTTAAATTACAGTTTTGTCTTGGTTTTTATGAGATTTTTATTTATACAACAAAACGCTCACATAAATCGAGATAAAATAATTGTATTAACACAGGTTTTCCTCTTAATTTCCCCCCACCTCATCTATTTGGTGCCTTCATCAAATCTTATGAGATTTGGTACTCTACTTACGAGAGAAAGTAGTTGCAGAGAGATGAAGAAAGATAAACCAAATCAGTTAGAGATGCTAAACTGCATTATACGGAGTATTAATTAACTAAAACCCCAAACTAAACGACTCCATATATAATCTATAGCAAACTTACCTGACTCCTGGTATGTGTAATTAATTTCTTCCTATGATTGAAAGACGATTGAAAATGATGAATGGAAGGTATGTGCAAATTGCAACTTTTAGATGATAAGCTCTGATATTTATTATATTGGACTCGTGACTCGTGAGTCTCGTGTGTGTAGCGAACTTGTGGATATCAGCTTGTTCATAAAAATAGTACCTAATATAGTACTGTAATAAATAAGTTGAGGGTGAAATCAAAAGGGAATCATTTTGGAGGTGTGGACACAATTGCATCATTTGATTTGGGATTGTACATATGTGGTTATTTGTCATTTTTTTTCCATCAATTCTATATCTAAGGGTTCGTTTGGTTAGCTTTCTATTTCCTGAGAAGTCCTAAATCCTAGGATGTAAGCCTCAATAAATGTGTTTGGTATAATTTTTGAAAATGGAAAAACCTAGCTAGGAATTTCAATTCATATGAAAGGGGGGAAGTTAGCTTACCATAAAGGGGTAGGTAAGATCTACTTCCTCCATTCACTTATCCCAAATCTCCTATAAAATTTATTTTTTATTAAAAAAATCTCCAATTACTATAAAAATTCCATGTTTAACCAAGCAAAACATAGGAATTGAATTCATGAGAAATTGTTTCCAACCAAACACTTTTTTACATTTCTCATGAAATAGAATTCATAGGAATTACACATCTTGGGAAGTTACTTCTCGAGAAGTCTATTTTTCATGTTTAACCAAACGAGCCCTTAAGATTATATAGGCCGTTTGAGAAGACATGTGCCATTTAATAAATTGGAACCTATAAATATACGAAAATACGGAAATTTTGAGGACCTTTCAAGTTTCAATATCAACTTTAATGGGTCTACTTTGTTGTTTTGACATAGCACAATTGAGAGTATCATTAGAGATTAGACGGGGAAACCCAATTCACACATGATTGGCTAAGAATTGGATCACAAAAATCCTTTCAAAACGGAAGCTCTTGCCTTGTTACAAGATGTCCTAGCAGCTACAGAATTGGAATTTCTTAACGTTATCATTGAAAGAGATTATTTAGCAATAATCGATAAATACCCTAAGAAGCAAACAGAAATGTCCTTGTGAAATTAAAATGATTATGACAGAATGTCACACATTGATTGCACACTTAACAAATGTTCAATACCACCACGGCTGTCAAAAGAGTAGTTGATAAGGTTGCCCATATTTGCCACTATTTGACTGGACTTTATCTTGTGCATAATCCGGGTCTCCAAGAGCTCATCCGAAAGGATGCTCTCGGGGCGACGTAGGTTAATCCCTCATTCATCGAGTTTTGTCCGCCATAAAAAAAATGCACAAATTACTGACCCCTCTTTCTTCGTCTCCAACTTTACCAATCTCTTGACATTTTACAATACACTAGAACAATATGCATAGTTGAAGCTTAAGAAGCCAACATTTGTAAAAGTAAAATACATTATCAAATAACACCAAAAACTACCTAGCTAGCTGCTAAAGATCCAAACACACATACACACACACGAAAGAAAAACTAGAGAGCAAGAAAGGCTGCCACAACACCTGCAATGGTCAAAAGGAGGAGGATAATTGCAGCAAACAAAGATATGATTGCCCATGGATTGCTGAAATAGTCATGAATCAGCATAGCTCGATAACGGTTCCAACGGTTGTTGCAGTGATCTTTGAGATCCACACATGTCTGTTGATAGTGATAGGCTCTAAAGTCAGTAAATGCATGAGTGTCGAGAGAGTTGATGAGATCGCACACTTGCTCGTGGCTTCCTACCATGTTTTGAATGATGCCCTCCTCGGCGAGCAACTGCACATCCTCGGGAGTGTTGACAAGAGTATTCAAGAACATATGGTAGTCTGTGAAGTAGCGATGGTATTTATCGCCATAGTGGTAGTGACACTGCTAGAATGCTATCAGATTCCTGTGGATACACTCTGTGTCCCCATCCACGAAGAGTTTCGTCATTCTTAGGACCCCTTTGTCGTACTTAACATCGAGCAAGCTGCAAGATTTCTCGTCATTGGCTTCGAACTTGACATTTGCCTCATTGAGTCTGGTTGCTTGAGGGAAAAGAAAATCTTTTATTGTAAGTTCGTCGGCTTCTAGCAACGGTTGATTCAAGGAATCCGAGCTCGGTTCATCTATTTCTGCTGAATGGTGATGACATGCGACCAAGTGTAGAAGATGGTAATACTTTGTCTCACCAACATTAGCGCTGACCTCACGCTTACGAAACAAAACCTTACACGCAAGCTCTGTAAAGGAACAAGTACTAGCAGCGAATCCCATAACCGTTGCATTAAATGCGATGTTATAGAGTTCGTCGAGGATGAAGAAAGGTAATTGGTTCTCCTCCAACTGTATGTCGCGGAACACTGTGGTCTCCATACACAGGTTGCCGTACACATAATCGTCCTCCTTGTTTATAATATCATCATACACAAAATACCTGAAATACTTGATGATGAAGGCGCTATCAGTGAGGACCATCTCACAGAATTGGTCACTAGAGAGGTCGATGGGATCCGCATAGCACTCGCGGATTTTGGTTTCTTGGGCCTTTACGATCCCCAGACACTTGTTAAGGAGGTCCTGATTAGCAGAGTCGCTGCTGAGAAACAACTGAAGATACTTGAGCTTGTGAGCATTCATGGGAGCAAACCTTTCATCATTGTGGTGGAGAGGCCCAATTGAGACTAGTGCGGGTGTGTAGGCTTGCTCGTTTGTTCGTCGTAACCGATTTGGGACTTTATAGATGCAACGTCTCCGGGAATATTGAGGTGATTCCTTTAGCTTTGTGTTTTATGGTGGCTGATAAGCTGGGGATGTCCTAGATATACTCAAACGTATCACACTTCGGTGTGGCAAAGGGGACTTTTATTTCTATGTATTTTGGGTGTACTAGATAGCTGAGAGAGGTGGGGCTCTTCTAGATTGGTCTAGGACTCTAAGGGATCTGAGTTGACTAGATTGCAATTGTATAGGAGAGAGGCTTCTCGATGAGCTATTAGGATCCATAAGGAAAGAGGAATAAAAGTTGTTGAATCCTACGGGTTGGATAATCCTATGCGGGGACGTAGGCTGGTTTAGAGCCGAACCTCGTTAACAAGTCCTGTGTTATTTATTTCTCTGTTAAATTTCTAACGTCTGATTTCATTGCAGAAGTAACAAGGCACGAAAAGTTTTGTTCAAGGTCTTGAGTTTGAGTTCAAGGTCTTGCGATTCGGTATCCAGCTCTTGAAGTTGCTACTGTAGATAGAATTTGCGAAAAACGTTCATACTCCCTTCAACCCCTCCTTCTAGAGTATTTGTCTATTACTGTTAATTACTTTAAGTATTCAATTCTTCAATTGGTATCAGAGCTTGACTCACTATTTGATTTAATAATCTGTGAGATCGATCATGAGTACTGTAGGAAAAGGTGTATTCGCTCAAGGAAGGTCATCAAATCGCCCTCCACTGTTCTGCGGCGACAATTTTGTCCATTGGAGATCTTTGATGAAAATATTCATCATTGATCAAGACATGGAGCTCTGGGAACGCATAGTCAATGGACCAACTATTCCAATGAAGCCCGGTGCTACAGCAGGATCACCTCAAGTTGAAAAAACAGAAGTCGAGTTCACTCAGACCGATCATGAGAATGTGACCAAGAATTTTCGGGCCATGCACATGCTATATTGTGGTTTGAATACTGATGAATTTAATCGTGTTTCAACTTGCAGGAGAGCCAAAGAAATTTGGGATACACTTGTAGTAACCTACGAAGGTACTAACCAGGTTAAGGAAAGCAAGATCAACATCTACCTACGACAATATGAGCTATTCCAGATGCTGTCTACCGAAACCATAAAGGAGATGTTCACCAGATTCACCCAAATCGTCAACAACTTGGACTCTCTCGGCAAAACCTTCAGCAATGAAGAAAAGGTGAGGAAAATCTTGAGGAGCTTACCAAAGGCGAAATGGGGGCCAAAAGTAACTGCAATAGAGGAAGCTCAAAATCTGTCAACTTTGCCATTGGACGATCTCCTCGGTAAGTTGATTACCCATGAGATGGTTCTTGGTGAAGAAGATGGAGAAGTAGCCCCTACTGTAAAGAACTTGGCCCTACGAGCTAAGAAGGAAGAAGCATCCTCAGACGACGACGAGAGTGAAGATGAGGAGGATCCGTTTGAACTCATCACAAGAGGGCTAGCACAAATACTCAAGATGAAGAAGAAATTCTTAAATCGAGAATAATCCGAATCTTCAAAGAATCGAGGTAAGTCTTCTAACCCTCGTAAGAAATCAAAGATTCTAACTTGCTTTGAATGTGGTGAAACAGGTCACTTTGCAAATGAGTGTCCTCAAAAGAAGAAGAACAAACACCGAAAGAATGATTCAGATTCCTCCAGTGAATCGGACTCGGAAAATGATCCAGTAAATCTTTGCTTGATGGCAGATCATGAGGAAACTCCAAAGAAGCATCTTGGAACTATCGTAAGAAATTTGATTTCTAGTCCTACTGCTGTGTTGTCTGAATTTTTGCAAAACATGATTATAAATGAAGAGGATTATATTTTGGAAACCAACACCTTGAAAAAGAAGCTATTGGAACAGGAGAAACGCATGAGTAATTTGTCGCTGGAAATGAAAAATCTCAAAGCCTCTCGGTCAACCCTTGACATTAAAGTCAAGGCCTTGGAGACAGAAAATTCTGTCTTGAAGCAAGATCTTTCTTCTCTAAGTCTTTAAACCAAGGAATTAGAGAAAGAAAAGATCTCGTTGACTGAGAAGTGTAGAGACCAGCAGACATCACTTGTTCGTTTTACCCATTCCAAGGCCAATCTCGATAGGATGTTAGGCGAGCACCAATCATCCCTCAACGAAAATGGTATTGGATACAACAAGAATTTTCCAAAGAAAGCCCCTACCACTTTTGTAAAAGCTAAAGGGAATTGGCGCACACCCATATGTTATTTTTGTTGTAAAAAGGGTCATGTGAAGACTACTTGTCCTTATCGTAGAAATGATCCTTATATAATTCGTAATACTTTTCCATTATGTTTAAAAGGACAGGTAAAGCAAATTTGGGTTCCTAAAGGGACTAGACCACCAAACATGGTCCATCCCGATTATGAATCTAAGTTTGTAGCTTGGTCTAGCCGGAAAGGTTGAATTTTTGGTTGTTTTGCAGGATGTCACCAAGATCAAAGAGCATAAATGGATCGAAACAATCGCTCTTGGTGATAAATAATTTTTTTATTATATGCTACTAATATTATCTTTGCTTAGTATTTCTCTTTGGAGCTTGATAATGCTGTCTTAGTGTTGAACAGGGAAGCACTATCGTAGGGGGAGCAATGACTGCTGAATTTCAGATCTTATAATGTTGTCTCCTAACATCTCAAGGCCTTGAGATCAGTTTCAAGGTCTTGATTGTAAGAGATTATTTGGTTGTTATCCTTTTAAACTCGATTTCTTCCCTTGCTTGTTGGAAGACAAAAAGGGGGAGAAATGTTATATGGTGCTTATGCATGCTTGGTGCTTATGCTTATACTTGTTATATGATGTTCCACATGTGTTATATTTATTTGCATAATTGATATTTATTTTGTGTTGTTTTGTCTTCCATCTAGGGGGAGATTGTTGACTCCACCTTGATGATTATATGTGATTATTTTTGTAGGTATGATGGAAGACAAATAAGGTAGTATTTTATGCAAATATCAATTATATTTTGTAGTTGTTTTATTTTATTTATTATTCTCGAAATATATTTATTTAGCTCACAAAATTATATGTGCTATATATTTTAATTAGGCCAATGTTCTAGAAGAATTGATTTTAACTACTTGCTTATTTACGTGCTTTATATGGAAGATTTGTTTTTAACAAGTATTTGAAAAAGAAATTGATTTTAGATATTTGAAAGGGGTTTCTTGATATTGCTTAGATTTGGTCAAAGTGGTTAGGTGAGATATGCCTATTTATTCTATCCATATATATATTTTCAGATTTGTTTTAAATCTAAATATTTGGATCCAACATTGTTTAATATATTTTGGTCAAAGTGGTTATGTGAGATATGCCTATTTTATTATCAGACTATTTGGATTGATTAGTTTAATTTCTATCTCAGATCTTCCATAGGTTTTTCGGTTTGGTTTTTTATTGAAAAAGGTCTTTGTGTTTGTTAGACATATTCTTTACAGGTGGATTGAATTGCGGCAAAGATCTCTACATGATATCGGCTAGAAGATCACAGTAATTAATTCAAAATTCCACACATCTCGACAGCAGTTACTTGGAGAATCCCCAATGCGTTTCAAAATTGAATTATTGTTCCAACCGGTCGAGATTTGTGGAGATAAAAATCAGCAAATATCAAGGGCTCTCGGCTATAAAGGAAGAAGGAGAAGAACGATAAAAAATACATCTCACCAAGCCTTCTCTGCGGATCAAAGAGCTCTCAAGTTTCCAAGTGCCATTGCTGATTTTCTTTCTTTCCTATCTCTCTATTTGTAATCGCTTTATTTCTTTTGAGAGTTAGGAAGAGTCTGAGCGTTATAGGATAAGTTAATCCCTGTTATACTAAGAGTATCATATACTCAAATGTATCACACTTCGGTGTGGCAAATGGGACTTTTATTTCTCTGTATTTTGGGTGTACTAGATAGCTGATAGAGGTGGGGCTCTTCTAGAGGCTTCTCGATGAGCTATTAGGATCCATAAGGAAAGAGGAATAAAAGTTGTTGAATCATACGGGTTGGATAACCCTAGGCGGGGACGTAGACTGGTTTAGAGCCGAACCTCGTTAACAAGTCCTGTGTTATTTATTTCTCTGTTAAATTTCTAACGTCTGATTTCATTGCAGAAGTAACAAGGCACGAAAAGTTTTGTTCAAGGTCTTGAGTTCGAGTTCAAGGTCTTGAGATTCGGTATCCATCTCTTGAAGTTGCCACTGTAGAAAGAATTTACGAAAAGCGTTCATACTCCCTTCAACCCCTCCTTCTAGAGTATTTGTCTATTACTGTTAATTACTTTAAGTACTCAATTCTTCACTAACGAATGCTAAAGAGATAATGAGAGAGGGGGGAGAAGGAGAGAGAAAGAGATGGGCAAGCGAAAAGATATGGATGGAAAAAAATACTCCCTCCGTCTCGAAAAACAAGTCGTTTTACCATTGTGCACTAGTTTTAATAAAACACTCACTCATCAATCAACATAATCATTTCACTAACTTTTTTTTATTAATTTTATTGTTTTTAAATACCCACTATATTTTTTAACCAATCAAAATCTTTTAAAAAGTCAACTATAAACCGCGATTGTGTTATATGTATATATGTATTTTATATTTTTTTAGTTTTTTTGTAATAAATAAATACCCAAGAATTTAAATTAAAAAATACTTTAAGTCGTTGCTACATGTAACAACTTTAGTATTTGTTTTTTTTTTAATTTTGGGTTAGAGTGACTGTTACAAACAACTACTTATCCCTATTTTGGTTATTTAACAAATTAGTTTGTTTTCTTGGATATTTCTCAAATACTCCGTATGTTTTATTTTTTTAACTTAGTTTATCAAATTTATTTTTTCTATATTATGTTAACTTTTGGTAATAATTTAATAGTAGTTTTTTATACTTATAAAATTTTATATTTATATATATTTTTTTAAATACGCGTCATGTTACGAAAATTGTATAGTTAAGGATTATAATAATCAACATTTATAAAAACCATTTGGCATATTAACAAAAATAAATCATATTTTATATTTTATCCCTTCCATATTTAGAATATGTGATTGAAGGCAGTCATGGAGCCAACTGCTAACAAGACACCAACAACAACTAATATGCATGTGATTATAAATTTATAATGCTTCAATTTCGATCTTGGATGCAGATGAAATTAGAGCTGAAATCAGAAAGCGAAGCCTCTCGTCTCTGTTCCACCGACCTCTCCTTTGCTCTTGTTTCCACCGCCTCCATGATCACCCCACCCACCGATGCTCGTTCTTGTCTCAATATCGCCACCTCCATTAATCTCTACCCACGACGACCTAGCTATTTCTTCCCTACGCAACCATATCCGACCACCAATCGATCTAACAGCTAATTGAAATTCCCTCTTTGGTTTTGATTTGAATAGGATAAGGTTGATAGATTTGATGGTGGAGATTGGGGAGAGGTAAATCATGCGATCCTTTGTGCCGGGTGTGTTTGAATTCCCATTGTATTATATACGTTTATAATGCAATTAGATAAGGTAGTTTTTGATTAATATATATATTCTTTTCAAGATGTTTAAATTACGATTGTGTTCCGGTTTCACGGTATGTTAATTCTAATGCAATTATTTTATCTCGATTTATATTACTATTTTGTTAAATTACATAAACTGGAACAAAGAGAGAAAGTAAGTTGCAGGCTAGAAAGATGAAGCAAGATTAACCAAATCAGTTAGAGATGCGAAACTGCATTAATTATATATATAATTAAAATTAACTAAAACCCCAGACTAAACGACTCCATATATATATATATAGCGAACTTAATTAATTACCTGACTCCTCCTGGTATTTGTAATTAACTTCTTCCTAAGAGAGACGCTTGAAAATGATGAATGGAAGGTATATGCAAATTGCAATTTTTAGATGATAAGCTCTGATATTTATTATATTGGACTCGTGAGTCTCATGTGTCTGGTGAACACTTGTGGATATCAACTTGTTCATAAAAGTAATACCTACTAATCTACTGTAATAAATAAGTTGAGGGTGAAATAAAAAGGGAATCATTTTGGAGTTGTGGACACAATTGCATCATTTTATTTGGGATTGTACATATATGGTTATTGCTCATTTTTTCCATCAATTCTAAAGACTACATAGGCCGTCCATTCATTTTGGGAAGTCATGTGCCATTTAATAAATAAGTGAAAATACGGAAATTTTGAGGAACTTTCAAAATCAACTTTAATGGGTCTACTTTGTTGTTACCACAAAACACAATTCACACAAGATGGGCTAAGAATTGTGTTGAGTATAATTCTAGTTTTCCTAGGAGTGTATACATTTCCTGTAATATGTTTTTATATATAGCATTAGGATTTGTAATATGCTAAAAAAAAAAAAGGATTTGTAATATGCTTTTATAGCATTATGATTTGTTATGCCTTTGGGCTTGTAGCTAGCAACTTCAGCAATCCGCAAAGGCCCAACAACTTCAGCTAGAACTGTTGTAAAGGCTCGAATTTTTAAATCCTAATTTTTCGGAAAAAGAAAATCAAAATGAATTATAAAACGGATTTTTACGGAAAATTCGCTAACTCGGATTTTATAACTTCTAAAGTGGATTCCGGCATGATTTTGAACTAAATTTTTTAAAAAAAAAACGGATTCTCATTCCGCTTTCTTATTCCAAGGCTCGAAAGTATTTTCCGGATTCCATTATAAACTGAATTGAAATTTTTTTTTTTTTGATTTGGGACAGGATAAGGCTGGAAATGTGGGTTCTGGGTTTTGAATTCCGGATATTTGGACGTTTGGGGACAACATCTCCTCTTTTTCTAATCTGTATTTTGTAACTTTCCCCAATCCCTTTGGCAAATTTGCAGAGCAGTGCAACCTCAGTTTGGCAAGCACTGCCAGCACCACCCACGCCAAAGGGAAGAAGACAAAAAGCCATTTGAAGAGATTCCCTTTCTTTCCCTTCATTTCTCTTTTCAAAATCCATTGGTTACAGTGTTACACCCTCCTTATTTGGCAACAAGTAAAGTTGCTCTTCCTGTCTCTTTGACTCATCCGATTCAGCCTCATCTACTCCCTCCTTTTGACTCCATAAGATCTGAAGATATTGTCCTCTGGTTCACTCACCAAAAACACAAGAACCCCAAGAACAAAAGACACACCTCCTTCTCCATTTCTTCCCCTCATTGCCGTGAGCAATATCTCCCTCATTTCTCACCATCATCACCATCACCCCCTCACCACCGTCACCACCACCCCGAGCTGCTCCCAGCTCCCCTTCCCCGTCATTTCCCCGGCAGCAGCATGATCGAACACCCCTTTTGCACCCCTGTTCCGTGTCCAAGGCCGAGCCCGAGCAGCTCCCACCTTCCGCCACTCTTGTCCGAGCAACAGAAGCTTCCTCCATCCCTCTCCGGCGAGCAGCCCACCGCCGAGCCCTGTGTCCCTTGTCTTCCGTCGAAACCTCCGGTAAGCTTTTGATCTCCGTTTTCCGACTCAAACCCACGAAAAGATTCAACCTTTAATCCCCCTTCTGTCATCCTAGGACAAACTGATGCTATCCCGCCTCCGTCGAGCCCGAAGATCTCCAATCAAAATCCCGATGAACTCCGATGAAGCTTCGAAAATCCCTCGGTGAGCCCTCTTCCTTCTCCTTCTTCCCTTCCTTGTTGTCGTGTGTGTCGGACTGGCCGGGTCGGGTGGCCGGAGCCCAGCTCCATCGTCGTCGGAGGCCTCCCCTTTCCTCTTCCTTCCCTTCGTTTTTTTTCTAGGCGAAAATGGAGCTCTGCTCCTTCCATTCGAATAGAAGAGGAAGATGAAGGAGAGACTCCCGTGGCCCCGCCTCCACATCATCAGCCACGTCATCCGTGGGGCCTGGCTCTTTCTTTCCTTCTTTTCTAACTCACAGATTTCAGAATTTGAAGGAAATATGGCCTTTGGGCCTAATTTTTGGGCCGGTTTCATTGTTCTAAAAAGAGGGAATTTTGGGCCTAATTATTTACTGAAAAATCAAATTGGTTTTGGGTCTTCTAAAATAAAGGTATTCGGTTTGGGTTTAATGAAAAGAGAGGGTTGGTTTCGGTATTTTATAAAATCAAGGGGTCGAGTTTGGTAACTTAAAAAGAGGATGATTTTATTAAATGTAAATGGGTGGGGTTTTAAAGAATTTAGAGATGTGTATGAAAATGTTTAAAGAAAATAGCATTTGAAATATTATATAATATTATTGAGATTTAAAATATAAAACATTATTTTAAGATTTAAGATATAATATTACGGTGATTAGAAGAAAATATAATATTACGAGACTTGGAAATTTAAGTGTAATTAAATTAAAAAAAAAAAGGAATTTGATGAGCGTTTTCAAGGATCGGAATTTCTAACTAGTTGATTCGGTATTTTAAAGCGGTTTCGGGACTAACTTGGGAATTATGTGATCGATGACTAACTAGCATGATGATATGATTAAGTGACTAATATCATGTTTTGTGTGGCCTAATGGCATGTATGCACGATTAATGGCATGAGATGTTAGAATTATGTATCGATTGACTTATACTTTATGAACTTTTGAGATATATACGGATAGGTTATTATGAGAATGTGAATGTGGCTAAGGAAATTATGGAGAATGATAAGGTCTCATGGAATGTGGCAATATGATGAATGGTTGAACTTGACGGAATGATGATTGCGATATGGTTGCTATTCCCGTTGAATGATATGCTTGAGTGCTTGGATAATTAGACGTAGACTTATACATATATGTTCTGATGTGTATCTAGGTGATACTTTGTGATTATGAATGATGTAGGCCGGATCTTCTATTATGCTGTTCTGCATAGCCAGGTGAGTTCCTATATGAGCTCACTCAGATTCGAAAAAGAGATCTCCCTGCTTGTAGCCATGTGCATACTAGGTGCTTGCATTCATAATAAAGCATGCCATGTAGTATCCTGCTAGGATTGCACTCATGATTGAGCATTCGTTTACTCATTGCTTTTGTAAACAGAACGGCCGTTATCTGTGAAGTAATTAGAGTCATTGCTAGGGTTATAGGACGACCTAGTCTCATCGGGTCCCGTCCTGAGTCAATCGAGTCATGAACTTCCTTATATTATGAGATGCTTGCGGGCTTTATTGTGGATACGGGTTGGGCATGCGTGCCGCCCGATTATGATGGAATGCATTCACGAGCTGGCCAGTCTCCGCCCTATCGGAATGGGGTGGAGGTAAGAGAGGGATATACCACTTGGTATTCGGTGCTAAGGCCTTATAATATTTATGCACTTGATCTTAGGACCATGCTAGTGTGTTAATATTCCGCCTTGCATCTAGAAGCATCTTTATTAGGACTAGCGTGTGTATATGTCTGCTTGTTTGGGATTATATTGCGTAGGGCTTCGATCTGACACCGCCCCGCATACATTTTTTTAGGTTTTGCAGCATGATTATTCCTTGTTTCCGTGATGTGGGAACTCTCTTGGGCGATCTCAAAGAAATGGTTTAACTCCACTAACATTGTATATTAAATTTCGATAAATACGCTTATTGATTTGGTTTTGACTCGGCTCTGCCGTGTCACCCTCTGGTATTACACCTTGATTCTACTAATTGCATGACTGTTGGTTTTCCACGCTTAGACTTATGACAGGTACAGGGGACTTCCCCGGGGATTCCAACGATCCCTTCGAATTTTGGGTATGAAATCCCACTTCAAAATGTTAGGATAGAATTTCAAACCTTCAACCTGTACTCGGTGCGCAAGATCCTAACGAGGGGTTTTATCCCTCGAAACGTAACTCGGGAATCATAATCCCGGGCCGTTACAAAGATGGTATCAGAGCTGAGGTTGTGCAAACCGAGTATGATAGGTTGAAGTGGTTTTGAAAATGGCCCAAGGTTTTCAAATAGTTTTCCAAAATGTTTTAGAAAGGGCAAAATGAATTTAAAATGGCTGAATCAAATGGACTAAATATGAACTTGACTCAATAAATTCGGTAATCAAACAAAGGGAAACGACGGGGTAATAAAGGCGCTAGACCATCCCTATTGGATGTAGTTGGGAATGTGTAGGCAAAATACTAGATTTCCTTTACAGATGGGGTTTGAAGACTCCAAGGAGCCCGAGGGTTGGAGTAGCTTGGGTTAGGAGGCCGTGAGGTATTTGCCCTTCCGGTCAGCCGTCCCTCGAAGGACGGCATAGATCGTCTCTATTATTATATGCATTATATCCAACTAGGCCCGAGGGCGATCCTCCTCGAAGGGGATCATATTAATCTCGTTGGTTGCTTCCATGCTGAGTGCTATTGTGCTTAGGATAGATAACTAATTAGTATGTCTTGACTTGAATCTTGTATTGAATAACTGTGCAAACGGGATAGCGGGGGAATACCTCATTCTTGTGTTATTGGAATTCATGTCTTGTCAGAATAGCTCTTCCACAATTCAAATCCCTGATGATTTTGACTCTGTCAACCATCCTACCAAAACATTTAGGCATGTTAGCAAGGGCCAAGGAGCGTCTGCTCTCCCCGTTTTGAGTCTTGTTTGGTATCTCACCATCTATACCTCTATCGAGTCTCGTACACGAGGTTGGTGTCTTCCACGGGAAATTTAGGTTGGTCAACTAATTACCTTCGGAAATCATGTCGGACATGAGGGTTACTTGAGTATGTTAGTGGAAGTGATGACTGAAGTAGTTTCGAGTTAGGAGTGAGTTGTCTCATGGAGTCATCCCTTTGATCCTCGTAATGGCCCACCATGTCTTCTTTCCACAAGAGTCTAAACACGAGTTCTAACCCCACCTCTCGGAAACAGCGTGAATGTCCTTGTGTCCTACCGAGCGAGTCATACTAGCGTCCCACGGGAAATGGGGTAAGGAGTCGGTGATTGTCCTTGGAGAATTCTGTCCGATTATAATGGTAACCCTCCTTTTAATTGCATGACATAATGCATTGATATACTTCAGCATGACTTGTCTAATATCTTGCATGATTGCAATTGTGAATGAGTATACGTGCCGCATGTATGAATTTTCATGATTTTTGCTCTCTCTTCAATTAGGTCCATGATAGTGTGGTCAACCCTCGTTGAATGATTAACATATGAAATAAATTCTTAGCATGCTAAGTTAATCAAATTAAACCTCGTTGACTTTGTACATGCTTAATGAGTGTTTTTATTACCATGTAGGACGTATGCTCTAATCATAGACCCTCGCATGATTGTGTGCCATCTTGTCTTGTTATATGAACATGGTTATATTTGATGTGATAGTTACTATGCTAATATGACCTTACCATATCCTGTAGCATGATCATTAGGGTGCCTCTCAACATGCTCGTAATTGACTTCGCATTGTCTCGATCTGCTTATGTGTGTTCCTAAAATGAGTGATGAATCATACTTGTGACATTCTACAATGCCCGCTATGTCGTACATAATTCATCCTAGATATGTCTATTGTCGGTTTGTGCATATATGATCTTAATACATATCGAGCATGACTAGTGAATGACACGATAGGTTGCTAGCTTGTTCCGCGTGCATGAAAAGTTGATTCTATGAACATTTTATGAATGTATAGATCGTTATCTATTGAGATAGGCACATGCTAGTGTGGAATGATGTGATGATATTCGTGATTATTATGTGTTTGTGTGTCACAATTATAACCCCATAGAATACCCTAAGGACATCGTTGTAATCCTCGGGTGGGGATTCTATCTTTGGTCTCATCGTCCCTAGTCCTGGTCCATGTCTAAAATCCTTGAGGGAGTGTGTCGTCCGCCCTTGTCTCTCCCCTATCTCCATAACTTCTAACACTTGCGATCCTTCGATGAATGCCGACATGAAGGGAAGAGCTGACAACCAAGTGGCACCGGAGCAGCGCAAGGAAAGTGTGATGGTTCCATGACCCATAGACTCTAAGGACGACATCGTCGAAGGCGAAAAGGACGAGTATGCTTTCAAGACGGCAGTCGTGCACATGATTCTCCCAGCTGACTCAAGGAATGACGTTCTTCATGCGAACGTGGATTCTTTTATATCAATTGAAACTGGCATAGTGCGATGGGCGTAGAACTGACTTAATTCGATGTGTTAATACCTGATGCGCTGAACTAGTAGTGAATGATTGCCTGACTAACTGGTGCTTGCGATGATGTATCTTGATGTTTGAGTGTATTGACCCGCTAGTAAATCGGTTATGGGTTATATAGGTGGTGGTGTTTCCTTCTTGGTCTTGAGTCGAGTGATTCCTTCGGTGAAACAGGTTAGAAGTAGCAGGTAGATTGAGGTCTTCGGATTAGATCAGTGGTTGTGTGAGATGGGGTGCCAAAAAAAATGCGTTATCATGGTGAGATTTTGAGGAAGAGGTCCTAGCTAGAAGTGTCGGTAGGTAGTGGGTGCAAGTATAGGTGGTTAGTGTAGTTCTAGAGGTGGATGAGTGGGCTAAGAATGGATCGGAGGGATTCTCAAAGGGAAGTGTTATTAGACGGATTGGTGAGCTAAGGAAGGTGTCTAGATAGTCTAGGAGCGGATCGTGGGCGGCATCGAGGATGATTGGTTGAGGAATGTCTAAGGAATTGCAGAATTGGGGACTAGGTTCTATGTGCGGTGATTGAGAACTGTTTATGGTAAAGGATGAGATTGAGGAATCGCTAAGAAAGAGTAGTAGCAGGCTGTATCTGGGATGAGTACTTGGGGTTGCTTAAATAGGGTTAGTGATGCTTAGAGGATTCCTGGGGGAAGGATTTCTAGATGCTTTGTTGGAGGATTTTAGTATAGGAAAGGAATCGAGGTTGATGTGTGGAGATTGTTTTGGGCTATTGAGGTATTTGGGGATGTGAGAAGATTGTTCGAGAGAAGGCTGGTAGTTAGGCAAGGATGTCGTTGAGATTATAGTAAGACTGTGGGCTTGAGATTGAGATAGGGAGATCTTGAGCATGGATTTGGGTACTACTGTACTAGGCAAGGCAGAATGCATTGAGAACGTTAGGAGAATTGGTTTTAGAAGGTTTGGCGAAGTTGCGGTATTCGAGAAATTCGGATGAGGATGATTTAGGGATTTACGGAAATGATGATCGGTAAAAGAAGGCTTTGGACGGTAATGTCTCATGGTTAATAAGTAGGAGCTTGAGGCAGTTTATGAATATGAAGAGATGAGGAACTAGAGTAGGACAAATTGTGGATTTCGAATGGTTAAGGTTTAGTAAGATTTGGAATGAGGAAATTTGGGAATATGCTGAGACGGGGATCTAGAATAGGTTGGTCGAGGAATCGTGGATGTTCAGGTTTCATGAAAATTGAAATGGGACAAGTAGGTGGAAGTTGTGATTGGTCATTGAGGATAGGCGCGGGTGATGAGGAACTCAGTGATACGTGGTTATGAGTTAGCACTAGACAATTTTCTGCTTTAGAGCTGTCGAGAGTAGGCGGTTGAGTGGATTCTAGCAAGGTAGGATGCTTGTGTTGGTAATGTTGAGAATAAGGATGGGAGTGTCAGGTGTGAGATGGTCAGTATGAGTGGGTTCTTAGAGGTGGATGGTTAGTGAGAGTGGTTAGTGATGCGGGGAGTATGATCAGGTTAGCAAGGTGAGTTGAGGTGTCCCTTTGGACGATGATGGTCAGGCGGAGTCTTGAAAGCCTAGGAAGAGTCGGCGAGATTATTAAGAAGCGTCTAGATCGATCGTGGGAGCAGTTCAGTTAAGGACTTGAGATTTTTCTTAGAGGGTAAAGATGGGACTGGTAGGGAAACCCTAGGACGAGGGTGTGCTTTGTAGGAGCCTTGGTAGTTGGTTGAGATGTTAAGCTTGTCGGGATAAGGAATTGTGTGATTGGGAGCTCCGAGATATGATTTTAGATGGTTGAGCTTGGGATATTGAAGTCGATTGATCCTTAGATGGCTTGGTGGCATAAGAGTTGGAAGACTTAGTAATTGGTTTAGGATGCAGGACTTGAATTGCGGATAGTTATAAGGCTAGAAAGGTTGTGTAGTAAGCGGAATGCAATGGTATTGAGAAACAGTATCAAATTTGGGTTGGTAGACCTGGGTGACGTTGATCTTGATGCGAGAGATGAGGAGTAGTGGTCGTGTCTTGGTATGGTTGATAGTGATAGGCAGACTCTCTTGAGGACATGATTTAGTGTATGCTTTACTTGGGGTCGAGTGTAGCGCAAATTCTATGTGATAGACGATGATGATTCCTTGATGTATTGCCCTAGGCGATTGTGAGTTGTTAGTACTAACACTAGTTATCCCCTGAACTTGATGAAATGCTAGTGTACGAAAGTACTGGTTTGCCTCAAATGTGATGATGCTTGATAGTTAGTGTAAGCATGATGTGCTTATCTGAATGATATGATGTGCAACTTCTGTGGTATGATATGATGAATTCTAATATGTGCGATGTTATGCTAGATCTGTTATGGCATGTGATCACCCTGACATGAGTATGATCTGTTTATGAATGCGTGATACGATTGTTATATCTTATATGATGTTGTGAACTGGAATTGCTAGGATGCTAGAACCGAATTGATGAATTGTGATTCAAAAGTGGAACCTAGGAAGGAAATACGGGATTAGCCTTAGAGGTGGATGATTCCACCTCCTAAGATTGAAACTTGCTTGACTGACATCGGTTTAAGGGATTTTGAATAATGTTTCAAAATGACTAACTTGGATTTTGAGAAATTGAATGCGATCGAGTACCTCAATGATTTTGAGACCAAACCTTTTCGAATTGAAGAAACCTTTTGAAACTTTTCGACCCGAGCTTGCATTATAACGCCCCACGAAGTGGATACAAGCACTTATAGAGGCCCTTATAGATTGCTTGCTAAGACCTAGTGGAGATGCTATAGTGCTTTTTGAGTTATGATATAACCGAGAAGTTGGGGTAAGAATGTGGTAAGGGCCCGTATCACACTCTTGCTACGACCTATCGGAGATATTATGATCATGACGACGATACTGTGAGAATCTCATAGGGGCCCTTATGAGGCACTTACGGGATCGATGGAATGATCCTTGGACAGTTGGACTCATCTATTTCAAACTCCATCCCCTACTTCGTTTTGGTTTTAGTCTCGGGGACGAGACTTGTTTTTAGAGGTGGATGATGTAAAGGCTCAGATTTTTAAATCCTAATTTTTCGGAAAAAGAAAATCAAAATGAATTATAAAAAGGATTTTTACGGAAAATTCGCTAACTCGGATTTTATAACTTCTAAAGTGGATTCCGGCATGATTTTGAACTAAATTTTTTTTTAAAAACGGATTCTCATTCCGCTTTCTTATTCCAAGGCTCGAAAGTATTTTCCGGATTCCATTATAAACTGAATTGAAAATTATTTTTTTGATTTGGGACAGGATAAGGCTGGAAATGTGGGTTCTGGGTTTTGAATTCCGGATATTTGGACGTTTGGGGACAACATCTCCTCTTTTTCTAATCTGTATTTTGTAACTTTCCCCAATCCCTTTGGCAAATTTGCAGAGCAGTGCAACCTCAGTTTGGCAAGCACTGCCAGCACCACCCACGCCAAAGGGAAGAAGACAAAAAGCCATTTGAAGAGATTCCCTTTCTTTCCCTTCATTTCTCTTTTCAAAATCCATTGGTTACAGTGTTACACCCTCCTTATTTGGCAACAAGTAAAGTTGCTCTTCCTGTCTCTTTGACTCATCCGATTCAGCCTCATCTACTCCCTCCTTTTGACTCCATAAGATCTGAAGATATTGTCCTCTGGTTCACTCACCAAAAACACAAGAACCCCAAGAACAAAAGACACACCTCCTTCTCCATTTCTTCCCCTCATTGCTGTGAGCAATATCTCCCTCATTTCTCACCATCATCACCATCACCCCCTCACCACCGTCACCACCACCCCGAGCTGCTCCCAGCTCCCCTTCCCCGTCATTTCCCCGGCAGCAGCATGATCGAACACCCCTTTTGCACCCCTGTTCCGTGTCCAAGGCCGAGCCCGAGCAGCTCCCACCTTCCGCCACTCTTGTCCGAGCAACAGAAGCTTCCTCCATCCCTCTCCGGCGAGCAGCAGCAGTAGCGAGCAGCCCACCGCCGAGCCCTGTGTCCCTTGTCTTCCGTCGAAACCTCCGGTAAGCTTTTGATCTCCGTTTTCCGACTCAAACCCACGAAAAGATTCAACCTTTAATCCCCCTTCTGTCATCCTAGGACAAACTGATGCTATCCCGCCTCCGTCGAGCCCGAAGATCTCCAATCAAAATCCCGATGAACTCCGATGAAGCTTCGAAAATCCCTCGGTGAGCCCTCTTCCTTCTCCTTCTTCCCTTCCTTGTTGTCGTGTGTGTCGGACTGGCCGGGTCGGGTGGCCGGAGCCCAGCTCCATCGTCGTCGGAGGCCTCCCCTTTCCTCTTCCTTCCCTTCGTTTTTTTTCTGGGCGAAAATGGAGCTCTGCTCCTTCCATTCGAATAGAAGAGGAAGATGAAGGAGAGACTCCCGTGGCCCCGCTTCCACATCATCAGCCACGTCATCCGTGGGGCCTGGCTCTTTCTTTCCTTCTTTTCTAACTCACAGATTTCAGAATTTGAAGGAAATAAAATGGCATTTGGGCCTAATTTTTGGGCCGGTTTCATTGTTCTAAAAAGAGGGAATTTTGGGCCTAATTATTTACTGAAAAATCAAATTGGTTTTGGGTCTTCTAAAATAAAGGTATTCGGTTTGGATTTAATGAAAAGAGAGGGTTGGTTTCGGTATTTTATAAAATCAAGGGGTCGGGTTTGGTAACTTAAAAAGAGGATGATTTTATTAAATGTAAATGGGTGGGGTTTTAAAGAATTTAGAGATGTGTATGAAAATGTTTAAAGAAAATAGCATTTGAAATATTATATAATATTATTGAGATTTAAAATATAAAACATTATTTTAAGATTTAAGATATAATATTACGGTGATTAGAAGAAAATATAATATTACGAGAATTGGAGATTTAAGTGTAATTAAATTAAAAAAAAAAAAGGAATTTGATGAGCGTTTTCAAGGATCGGAATTTCTAACTAGTTGATTCGGATTTTAAAGCGGTTTCGGGACTAACTTGGGAATTATGTGATCGATGACTAACTAGCATGATGATATGATTAAGTGACTAATATCATGTTTTGTGTGGCCTAATGGCATGTATGCACGATTAATGGCATGAGATGTTAGAATTATGTATCGATTGACTTATACTTTATGAACTTTTGAGATATATACGGATAGGTTATTATGAGAATGTGAATGTGGCTAAGGAAATTATGGAGAATGATAAGGTCTCATGGAATGTGGCAATATGATGAATGGTTGAACTTGACGGAATGATGATTGTGATATGGTTGCTATTCCCGTTGAATGATATGCTTGAGTGCTTGGATAATTAGACGTAGACTTATACATATATGTTCTGATGTGTATCTAGGTGATACTTTGTGATTATGAATGATGTAGGCCGGATCTTCTATTATGTTGTTCTGCATAGCCAGGTGAGTTCCTATATGAGCTCACTCAGATTCGAAAAAGAGATCTCCCTGCTTGTAGCCATGTGCATACTAGGTGCTTGCATTCATAATAAAGCATGCCATGTAGTATCCTGCTAGGATTGCACTCATGATTGAGCATTCGTTTACTCATTGCTTTTGTAAACAGAATGGCCGTTATCTGTGAAGTAATTAGAGTCATTGCTAGGGTTATAGGACGACCTAGTCTCATCGGGTCCCGTCCTGAGTCAATCGAGTCATGAACTTCCTTATATTATGAGATGCCTGCGGGCTTTATTGTGGATACGGGTTGGGCATGCGTGCCGCCCGATTATGATGGAATGCATTCACGAGCTGGCCAGTCTCCGCCCTATCGGAATGGGGTGGAGGTAAGAGAGGGATATACCACTTGGTATTCGGTGCTAAGGCCTTATAATATTTATGCACTTGATCTTAGGACCATGCTAGTGTGTTAATATTCCGCCTTGCATCTAGAAGCATCTTTATTAGGACTAGCGTGTGTATATGTCTGCTTGTTTGGGATTATATTGCGTAGGGCTTCGATCTGACACCGCCCCGCATACATTTTTTTAGGTTTTGCAGCATGATTATTCCTTGTTTCCGTGATGTGGGAACTCTCTTGGGCGATCTCAAAGAAATGGTTTAACTCCACTAACATTGTATATTAAATTTCGATAAATACGCTTATTGATTTGGTTTTGACTCGGCTCTACCGTGTCACCCTCTGGTATTACACCTTGATTCTACTAATTGCATGACTGTTGGTTTTCCACGCTTAGACTTATGACAGGTACAGGGGACTTCCCCGGGGATTCCAACGATCCCTTCGAATTTTGGGTATGAAATCACACTTTAAAATGTTAGGATAGAATTTCAAACCTTCAACCTGTACTCGGTGCGCAAGATCCTAACGAGGGGTTTTATCCCTCGAAACGTAACTCGGGAATCATAATCCCGGGCCGTTACACCTGTCAAACGAGTTATTCGGGTCGGGTCTCGGGTAAAACAGATTCTGGGTATTTTCGGGTTGACTCGAACCCGGGTTTGTCAAATTTTTCCTTTTTAAATTAAAAAAACCATTATTTGATAATTTTGCGATAAATTTTAATTATGTATAAAAAAATTAATTATATATAATTATAAATCAACCTGGTCAATCGGGTCACCGGGTAAATCAGGTCAAAATTACCAGGTCAATCGGGTCACCGGGTCGAAACCCAGATTACACGGAAAATTTTGAGTTTTTCGGGTTCGGGTCGAAAAAAAATTCGGGTCAAACTTTTCGGGTTCGGGTCGAAAATTTCTAGGCGTTCGGGTCGGGTTGTGTTTTGACAGGTCTAACTTCAGCCCATCTCACTTCAAGCCTCATCTGACGCAGCTTCATCAAAGCTTCCTCAATGCTTCGTTTTGGTAATCAGAATTAGGAAGAGCTTTAAAAGCTCTCTTCCTATGTTCACCAGAGAGGTGAAGCGGCACTGTAGCAGGCAACAATTGTGAGAGAAGAGAGGGTTAGGGCTTCAGCAAGAGCCCGTTGCCGCCGACTCGCCGAGAGAGCTTGGGAGCTTCACCCATGGATGCTCCGGTGATGATAAGGCAGAGGGCTTTCCGGTGACAGAAAAGTCGAGAGAAGAAGAGAGCGGCGCCAACATCTGAAGCGCTTGAGTGCTCAAGAGGTGAGGGAGATCTAGCGAGAGCGAGCGATCTCCCGGACCCTCTCTTGAGCGATACTTTGGGAAGAAGATAAAGCTTGACAACGCAAGATCAGACAAGGATTACAGTGACATCGCAGATCCGTTCAAAAATGAGGAGATGAAGGCCGATGGAAGATCGAGGGACACGATCCTGATCTGATCGAAAGAAGAGTGGATGCGAAGAGCTGCGAGGAAGGCCTCGATCTACAACCAAAGAACGAAGAAGAAAGAATGAGGAATCCGAAGGCTGACTGTTTCGGTGAACGACGACTCAGCTGCGACTTCGACGAGTTCACGACGATGCCTTAAACAGGGAGTTCCTCTTCCAAATCTATTTTCTTCTTGTCTAATAGTTCAGATTAGACATCAACATGTTTAGTTCTTGTGTCTGGCTGTGTTCTTCGTTCAGATTGCCCTCTTTAGGTTTTTGTACTCTTGTTATTGTTTTGCCTTAGAGCATAGTGGAACGCTTTCTTGAGCCGGGGACGTGGGGAATTTTCCCGAACCTCATAAACAAATCACAGTCTTATTTTTTCTGTTTGATCGAGATTCGGTTCGATCTAGAACCGAGTCTGGGATGATTAACAATTGATATATGACTCGATTGACCTTATTCGATACCTAGAACCAGGTTTTACAAATTGGATCACAAAATCCTTTCAAAATGGAAGCTCTTGCATGCCCTGTTACAAAATGTCCTTGAAAGCTTAGATACTCTCTCTCTCTCTCTCTCTCTCTCTCTCTCTCTCTCTCTCTATATATATATATATATATATATATATATATATATATATATATATATATATCTCCATTGATGAATAAGAGTTACAATATATACAATATAGGGAGAGAATCATATCCCAACTGACAAGATCACAATTCACAAGGATACGATATTTACATTTAGTTAACTAAACATTAGGAGTAGATACACTTTTCCTAACTAATACTAATTCTTGGCTAATACCCCCGGCAAGTCGATAGACGGGTAGCGACCGAGAGCTTGGGACAGAGGCTAGTGAATAGACGACCTGTGAGAGCCTTTGTGAAGATATCTGCAATTTGAGCACTAGCAGGAACATGTTGAACAAGAAGCTCACCCGATTCTACTTTCTGACGAACAAAGTAATAACCGATTTGTATGTGCTTCGATCGTGTTGTGATTACCGAATTATTTGCCAAGAATGTTGCTGAAATATTGTCACATAATAGAACCGGAGATTAATTTGTGCAGAGGTTGATGAAGTTCTTGAAGAAGTTGTCACAACCATACAATTTCAACAGTTGTAAAGGCAAAAGCTCTATACTCTACTTCTGTACTGGATCGAGCTAGAACCTTTTGCTTGCAACTTGCCCAACTTTTGAGATTGCCACCGTAGAAGACCGCGAAACCATGTTGGGACCGAAGATCAATAGGATCGGTAGCCCAACCAACATCAGAATAAACCACAAGATCCTATCGAGATGAAGCAGACAAGCGAAGTCCATGATCTAACGTACCTTTTAAGTACCTTAAGATTTGCTTGACATGGCGCCGATGAGAGACAAGTGGATTATGCATGTGTTAACAAGCTCGGTTGACAGCAAAACTGATTTTCGGTCGTGTGATGGTGGCGTATTGAAGTGTACCAATGACATGTCAATACTGTTGTGGATCTTCAAATGGTAGATCAGTACCAACAACCACTTTGGTTATAGAAGCATCAACATGTGATGAAATGGGTTTTGCATGCAGCATATTGCACCTTTACAAAAGATCCCTAACATATTTGTACTGAGACAAATGTATAGAGGAGTTGAGATAGAAAATAAATCCAACAAAATTTTGAATGATTATCCACAAATTGAACGAAATATTTATTTCCATGAAGAGAGGGAATTGATGTAGGACCACAAACATTAGCATAAATAAGAGTAAAACAACCCGAACTAGGTTCATGACTAGACCGAAATGGAAGACGGTGACTTTTGCCAAGTTGGCATGACTCACAAACACTATCTAATTGTTTATTTGAAATAGGCAGTTGGAACTTAGAAACCAGACTCTTTAGAACAGTAGGGTGTGGATGGCCAAGTCGATGATGCCAAACTTGAAGAGAGGTGTGAGAGACATGGTTGACAGACGGTTTTGAGGATGATGAGATCGATGTGGAAGTAAGTAAGCGATATACTCCATCCTCAACGATTCCCTTCAGGATGATCCGACCCTGCAAATCCTTCACAAAACAACAAGTGGGACGCAACTCAATTAGAACATTGTTGTCTTTTGTAAAAGACGCATCACTCAATAAGCTTTTTGCAATTGTAGGCACAACTAGCACATTTTTCAGACATAAATTTGAAGCACCAATAACAGTAGAACCAACATGAGTAATAGGAACATGTTTACCATCCTCGAGAGCTAAGTGATCAGTACCATCATATTTGGATTTAACCGAGAGATTCTTCATGTTGGCAGAGACATGATGGGAGGCACTGGAATCGACATACCAGCTTGGATCAGTGAGGGCCGAAGGAGACACATGATTCGCTGATTTTGGTGGATAGGTGGGCGGATAGGTGGAATCATCAAACCGGTTGAAGCAATTCTTTTCATGGTGACCAACTCGATCACATATTTGACAGACGAGGCGATTTGGGTTGGAAGAAGAGGTATAGTTGTTGGTGTTGTGGTCCTGGTTGCGCCCTCTTCCACAACCTCTCCTCCTATCACCTCATCCATGACCTCTGTTGGATGGAGCAGAGCGCCCCATGCCAAAAGAGACATTGTTGGTCGTTGGTGGAGTTACACCATCAGTTGGAGGAGGTGGTGGAACAATGGTATGAGTTCATGAATTTGACACAACTTCGAGATGGTCCTCCTCTTGAAGGAGGATTCCTGTGAGTTCGTCAGGAAAGATCGGCTCGACCCTGATGTTGATAGCAGACTTGCAAGGACCATAAGTGGAGTCTAGTCCTTGAAGAATACAAGCCACCAAATCATCATTTTGTATAGTGTACTGACATTCAGCAAGAGCATCTGCGATTGACCTCTTCTTCTCAATATAGTCCATCATGGACATGGATCCCTTCATGATAGTTTGTAACTGACCTTTGAGTTGCATCAGTCGAGCGCGAGTTTGCGATCGGAACATGGAGGTAATCATCTTCCAAGCATCAAACGAATTTGTTGCTCAATCAACATATCAAAGAAGCTTGTCTGACAGAGTTGACCGAAGCCAAACAAGGACAAAGCGATCAGCTTTGCGCCAGACAGTGTAGGTGGCGGGGACATCGTCACCGGATACAGGGGCTTTTGGGGGTGTTGTGGTAACATGCGTATCGAGATTGAATGCTTCGAGAGTGGATAAAACAATGCTACGCCATGAGTAGTAATTGTTACGATCCAATTTGATTGATAGGTTTGGAAATTGGATCTGGGAAGCATTCTCGGCAGTGGGGAGAAGATTATTATTGGTGGTCATTTGGACAAGAGAGGTGTGAATGACAGGAAAAAAAATTGGGATTTTGACGTTGATTGGGAATGGCAGGAAAAAAACCTAGGCTCTGGATACCATGAAAGTTTAGATAATTGCTCTCTCGATCTATATCTCCATTGATGAATAAGAGTTACAATATATACACTTAGGGAGAGAATCATATCCCAACTGACAAGATCACAAGGATACGATATTTACATTTAGTTAACTAAATATTAGGAGTATATACACTTTTCCTAACTAATACTAATTCTTGGCTAATAGTCCTGACATCTACAGAATTGGGATTTCTTAACATTACCATTGAAGAAGATTCTTTAACAATAATCAATACATTGAGAAGCAAATGAAAATGTCCATGGGAAATTAAAATGATAATGACAGAATGTCACACATTGATTGCACACTTAACAAATGTTCAATACCACCACGAAAGTCTGTCAACAGAGTGATTAATAAGGTTGCACACATTTGCCACTATTTGGCTGGACATCATCTTGTGCAAAATCTGGGACTCCAAGAGCTCATATGAAATGATGCTCTCGGGGTGACATAGGTTAATCCATCATCCGTTGAATTTTGTCCTCCATAAACAAAATGCACAAATTAGCGACATCTCTTTCTTCGTCTCCAACTTTACCAATTCATTGACATTTTACAGTGTCTCATCCTCACCACGACCTTCTCTTTCTCCATCTCCGAAGTCTACCTACCATTAATTTGATAGTAACAATCAAATTAAAGTTAGCGCTTTTGTTGATTCTTGGTTGAATATCTCAAATCCATAGGCTATCATGACCAATTCAAACTAACTCTAATTTTTTCAGATCTGAGTTTGAATTCAACAAACTGTCAAGAACCCTAATTTAAGAAGTCAAATCACATCTATCAAACCAACTACCAAAAATAGCAATCGACATATAATAGATCTTAATTATTGAATCAAGGATAATCAAGCCTTAATTTGCACGAATTAAAGCAAAATTAAAATTGAGGGAAAAAGAATTTATTTTCAGGAAAAGATAACAACTGATGAAGAAGAAGTTGGATCTATTATTATTTTGTTCTTTCTTTTTTCCAAAAATTTGTAAAGTTAGCTTTCTTGCCTAATTCTAAACAAATGGGCACAATGTAAATAAAATTGAAATCACAGGGTTACTTGACAAAATATTGAAAAAAAGCATGCAAACTACCATTTCAGGGTTACCTCGCAAAATTTTATTAGAGAGAGGCTTTAGACAAGATCTCAAAGCGGTTATTGTCAAGACAATTTTAAGCATTTTCATGTAGGTCCTTTTTCATTTTTTCAAACGAATTGCAAAAAAGTCTAAAAATCTCATCTACGAATGAGAGCGAATGAAAAAAAACCTAAATTTGTCGAATGGATTTTTGTGCTCGAAAATGGCTAAAATCGGTGAAATTTATCAATAAACGAATTGATCGACACTCGCTTTTGTATGTCGATCAATTTGGATGATTATCGAATGACATTCAATGGTTATTTGTGGTTGTTGTTTGAAAAATATGTCGAACCTCGGAGAGGACGAGCTAAATAAGGGACCTCGGCAAAAGTTATTGAGGGTACGAAGGAACCTCGGCAAAAAGTGTCGAGGATACATGAGGCTCGGAGACAGTGGTAGAGCATAAATCATCACCTCGCTAAATCTATATGAGCCCTATGACCGAAAGTAAACGATGAAAAAAGGTCAAAGTAACCAACCCCAATAGCAACAAAACGAGCAATTTCTTTCATTTTCGTTACATCACTGCTCATAATCCAATTCAAACAACACCCAAATCAACAACAATCAAACAAAACACACAAACAACAACTAATTTCATCAATTTCAATTCTAATTTCAAACTCTAAAACACACAATTTCTTCAAAAAAAAAAACCAATCAAAATCAATTATAAATGAAGCTTCTTACCTTAAATTTGATAGATCTGTTGAGATCCCTACCAAATAGACTTGTCAAACGGGTCAATCGGGTTGGGTTCGGGTCGGGTCACTTCGGGTTCCGAGTAAAACGGGTCCTGGGTAAAACGGGTTCCAAGTATATTCGGGTTGACTCGAACCCGGGTTTGACCGGGTTTCGGATTATTTCGGGTCGATTTCGGGTTTGTCAATTTATTTATTTTTAAATTAAAAAAATCATGATTTGATAATTTTGCGATAATTTTAAAATTCTAAAATTAAAGGCATTGTTCATAAGTTCCAGTGCTTGTAATTATACACTATATCTGATCTAAAATATTTGATTTTTATTATGTCTCGTCATTTTTAATAAAATGTAATAATATGTAAATATAAAAGTTGATTTAAAAATGAAAGATCAAGTGATTGTAATTATAAAATGTAATAAATTGGAATCTCCATAAAAAATTTAATCATATATAATTATCAATCAACCGGGTCAATCCGGTAAATCGGGTCAAAATTACTGGGTCAATCGGGTCACCGGGTCGAAACGCAGATTACCGAGAAAATTTCCGAATTTCCGGGTTTGGGTCGGAAAAGATTTCCGGGTTCGGGTCGAAAAATTATCGGGCGTTCGGGTCGGGTCAACCGGGTCGGGTTGTGTTTTGACAGGTCTACTACCAAATATACCGCAATGAACAAGGTATGAGTGATTTCTTTCTACCATGTGTGGCTCGTCCAAGTGAAACGAGGTATGAGCGTTATTTTTTTAATTTTCTTCTTGGGCAAAGTTGTAATTGCTTTTTAGAATAGGAAAGACTTGTGTGCAATTTTGTGTAAATAATCTTATCAATAGTTGTTTTCCCATCTTGCCTGTAGCCCTTATGATTTTATTAATATTTTTTTTATAGTAGTTTATCTTATTACAAAACATAATTTCAAACACTACAATCTTGCTCCAAAACAAAAATAAAACAATTCACTTGAAAGTGTCATCCTTCTAACATTTTTTTTTTTGAAAAGGAAAAAAATTGGCTAAGGGGATTAACCCTAGAAGCCAAGAGCATCCTTACGGATGAGATTACGAAGCAGAGAATCGTCTGGAACGATCGAACTGTGGAGAGCATAGGTCAGATGCGATAAGCGATCTGCTATATGGTTAGCCTCCCGATAGACATGACGAATCTCGACGGAAACAAAAAAACCTAGCGAGACTAGACTGTCTGAGACAATCATTTCGGAGTCTCCAATAGGCTTCCCAATACCTTTAAGACTATTTATTATGGTGAGGTTGTCACCTTCAATTTCAATGTTTGTTAGGTTCAGTTCTTGGGCTGCTGAAATCCCATACCATAGTCCAAGGCATTCAGAACTAGCAGCCGAAGATGCAGGGCAAGGCCCTGAGCCATAGAAAACCGGATATCCCCTACAATCACGGATGATGAAGCCATAGGATCTTGAGTTACTAATAGAGAGAGCGCCATCAAAATTGAGCGTCATCCTTCTAACATTATTTGAAACAAAATCTTCAATAAGCTCTTTCTAGTCAATTTTCTTCAAAATTTCCGATATTAAAGTGAGTCCACTAAGTGTTTCTTGTGTCATTGTAGAACACATATAAGACTTCGGCAACTTTGATCAGCTTTGGAAAACTTCTCTAGTTTGGCGGAGTCTCTGATCAAGAAGGGAGTTAGAAAGTGTCACCCTCTATCTAGCCTTGTGGTACGATGCCAAGGCTTTCTCAAAAGGGATTAGGACATCCAATTCCGAATGGTCTATAGGGAAGCGAACTGTGTCGCTGACTCCCTCGCTAAATTTGCCCTTTCTTTTCCTTTGGGTTTACATGTTTTGAAGGATCCTCCGGTTGAGGTGACTCAGTCTTTAGAGGATAATGCTAGGGGGAGGGCTACCCCCGTCTTTTTTTGTGTAGCCCGGTTTTCTCTCTTTTATTTATGATCGAGGGCTCGCTCTCGTCTTGTTCACCAAAAAAAGAAAAGCAACCAACATATTTTAGGAACTTTAAAAAATCAAATGGTCCTAGCTTTTCATCGGGCAAAAAATGTTGAAGTAACTTCAACTCTGAACAAAATTCTTTTCCACAAATATCATATTGACCATGTAATTTCTTAAGTGCAATTTCGAGCCATCCAATGATCGCAACTTATCAGAAGTAAACAAGAAAATATTTTCATATATTTGGTGGATCAAGTGTGTTCCTTCTGCAACCAACAAAAAATATGTGTTCAGTTCGTGGAACAAGTTGTACTAGCTGTTGTGAAATAGGCAAGACAAGTAGAGCCAATTGTTGATATGATCCCATGTCCCCATTAGTGCCAGTAACTGCAACGAGTGATTTCTTAAGAAGAGTTGGACGATACAGCAAGGCTCTGAGGGACATGGCTAGTCAGGCTCCTTTGGTGTTTATGGAGATGCTATGTGAGGATCATGAGCACTTGCATAGTTTATTAGGAATTATGATTCAAGCCAGTGATTAAACATCCCAACAAGTACTCAGGAAAATCAACACTACATTTCGATGCGTCAAAACTCTTCGTTCTAAACTATAATGTTTTGTACCAATGTTTCCTTCTTGTTGCAAACTTCTCACATTAATACGCCTTTATATCTTTGATGCCATCACCACAAACTTATCTACTTTTCGAATTAGAAGACTTTGATCTCTACTCTAGATTGACAACGTTAGTGGAACGACCTTATAAATCGTTCAGAGTTGTGTACGTACTGTAGGATGTGTGATGGAAGTTTGCAGAGCTTACAAGGCCAGAACCCTTTCGAGAAACCCGATCCCCTCGAATCAAGAATTTAGCAATATGCGCAACCCGATCCTAATATGATCCATTTTGACCTAATGCCTGAATTGACACGAATACAAACAAACCAGATCCGCTCCAACTAGACACGAACAAGATTAGTTGGATTATGTTAGTAAAATTTAGAGAATTTGTGAGTTGTAAAATGCGCCCTTCTCACCCTTAAAGATGATATTAACACATATAGTAGTTGCATTAAATTTACTTGGTACTCTTGTGATGCATGCATCTCAACAAGCTGATCTATTTTCATCATAATTCATAAATGATATGCAAAATTTTGAATAAAACACATCGTTTGAGGAGTATGATTGTTTTTTGCTTTCAAGTAATGTGCATCCTTATTGTGCAAAATCTCGTCGACAAATGACAACTCTTCGTAGAATAGCTAATTCCTACTATACTAGTATCATGATGGTTAGAGTATCTCCCATGGTAAGCCAAAAAATGATTTCTGTTAGGCTATTTCCCCTAGCCATTATGATTTACGGGGAAGATGTTGTTAGTCAATGTATTCCAACCTCATAATTTATCATACATATTTGTTGTATCAAATCAATTTTATTTATCTAAAAAGAAAAAAATATTTCTTTTCCCTCCTTTTTCTTCTTTCTCCAACTAGTAGATTGCCAAACAGGGCGTAAGAGAATTTGGGTGGGCAACCCCAGATCGCCGATTACCAGGCTTTCCACAGCTGCGGGTTTTTTACTTCAGAGTGCACACTCGCACAGTCGCAGTTCAATCATTTCTCACCTCCCCATTTTTACTTGTTTCCGTAACAAGTTTGCAAGCTTTGCAGATTGAAATCACCCAAATCCATCAGCTTTGTACTCGTTGCTTTCCCCAGAAAAATGCAGGGTTTTGGTAGGTCGACAGCAACCCACAGCGAATCAACCAACTCAGAAACCCTAAAGACCGAATCTTTTGATCCCAATTCAATGTTCATACCCGATCAGAGGGTCCATTTTGCAGGAGACTTTCGACGAATCGGGACGGTGAAGTACGTTGGACCCGTACAAGGGTATTCGGGTCAGTGGGTCGGAGTCGATTGGGACAATGGAGATGGGAAGCACGATGGTTCCGTCAATGGCGTTCGCTATTTCCAGGCTGCGTCGGCGAAATCGGCTTCTTTTGTTCGGCCGCAGAATCTGAGTGCTGGAGTTTCAGTGCTGGAGGCCCTTTATGTTCGGTACCGGGGTGAATCGACTAAGGAAGAAGAGGGTATGTGATTCAATTGTGATTTTTTTTACCTAGGGTTTTTGAATGATTCAATAGGGCCAATTATGAGTGGTTTGGAATTTTATCCATGTGGTCAGATCGGGACGAGAAATTCGCAGCCAATGCATCTTTGCATTGTAAATTGTAGCTGAAAACCAATGCATATTAGGTGTTTGTTTGGCTGATCTTTAATGAAGCAAATTGTATTTTCGGATTGCGAACTGTACGATGTTAGACTTCCCTTGCCCCAGAGTTGATGTGTTTGTATATCTTAGACCTCCTTTGTTTCCAACTTAATGGAAGGATATAAATGTGACAGTGAGAGTAAATGCTCTATCTGGATCCCAGCTTACCTTGACCCTGGAAATTTTATGCAGTAAAAGGTTTTCCTGATGTATTTTTCATGTGAGTCATATGATATAATTTACTTCCTCTGCAATTAAAGGTCTTTTTATCCATTATGTGAAATGATTTTGATGCAAATGAATATTATTCTGTAATGATGCTTTCTAAATTTCTAACGGTATTTTCCCTTTACATTGTGAATTTGTGATATCTATTTAAGCGTGATTGATTGGTTATAATTTATCTACCTTGCTTCCCTGTTAGCTGATGAACTTTTATTGATGATGCAGATGAAATGTATGTTCTCTCGGCAACCAACAAAAAAGTATCTGTTCAGTTGCTGGGCAAAGATAAAATTCAAAAGAAGTTGAGCCATTTTGATGAGATGACAAATGTTTCATTGGCTTTTCTTGGTGTTAGTTCTCCAGGGTCTCCTGGTGAACTCAGCTCTGTTGCACCAAGTAAGCTTTCACTTGCAAAAATCATTGTAACAATGTCTTAGGTGCTGTTTAACCATCAGTGTGCTTTCTCATGTATAAATTAATAAGCTGCCACTTGTGCAAGTGATTCTAACGAGTTATTGGTGTCTTCAACTTTTTTAATCATTGTTCTGCTTTCTTACAGATGAGTTACTCTTGTTGTGCCATTAAAATACAAAACAATTTGGCATGTGAGGGATAAATTTCAAACATTAATCAAGTATTTAATATATAATTTCGTTATTGTTTTCTTTTGAAACACTTTCTTTTTAAAAATAATTTTCATTATTCTAGTTGTAAAAAAAATGCAAGTAATGTAGAAGTTTTGAGATCTGTCCTACTGTTTATTTGTTTACATTCAATGATTTACAAGACTCCTCGTAGTCATATTCAATGGATGGTTATACATCTGATAAGAGTGAGCTTCACATATAAGAAGAAATGGATTTTGTACCTCTGAATTTCAAGATAATCCTGATTGGACTGTTTTGTAGAAGGCTTGAGAGCATTTTAGTGTCTCCCTAGAGGGAGGAAGTGTTGACTGCAAATGGAACTGAATTGCCATTTTCATGTTTATTGTGAAAGGGATGAGTTGATTTTAATGAGGGTAACTTTGGCTGTTCCTATGTGTTGATGAGTAGGTATTGGTGCTTAGTTGGTCACTTGATTAGGGGCTATTTTGAGGATATCAGGAGGGAATTAATGTTGTTGGTTATTCTATTCTTTCTTGTGGCGGTAACTCATTTGAAGATTTGTTGGATCCATTATTGAGTTGGATTTGCAATATCTACTGTCTAGAAAGGATTAAGAGTTGGAGACACTAAGATGGATGGTTATGCATCTGATAAGAGTGAGCTTCTTATATACGAAGAAATGGATTTTGTACCTCTGAATTTCAAGATAATCCTGATTGGAGTGTTTTTTAGAAGGCTTGAGAACATTTTAGTGTCTCTCTAGAGGGAGGAAGTGTTGACTGCAAATGGAACCAAATTGCCATTTTCATGTTTATTTTGAAAGGGATGAGTTGATTTTGTTGAGGGTAACTTTGGCCGTTCATATGTGTTGATGAGTAGGTATTGGTGCTTAGTTGGTCACTTGATTAGGGGCTATTTTGAGGATACCAGGAGGGAAGTAATGTTGTTGTTTATTCTATTCGTTCTTGTGGCAGTAACTCATTTGAAGAATTGTTGGATCCATTATTGAGTTGGATTCACAATATCTACTGTCTAGAAAGGATTAAATAGTTGGGTTTCACAGTGCATATGCAGATATCTTTGCCGAAAATCCTTTGGCTGCCCCCTTGGGGGAATCTTGGTAAACGGATCCCTTATTTGAAGGTGAACATCCACGAGATCCACCAAGAGGGTGGATGGTGCATGGAAGCGAAGACTTGGTATCAGCTAGGTTTTGTATCTTTCAGTGGACCAATAGTATGGTCTACTAGTTTTGTATTTTGCGGAGAACTCTTTGTATGGTCCTCCTTCACTCCTTTCGGGGATTTATACATTTACAAGTTCAGAAGAACCATGAGATATCATTTGATTTGTACCGACCCTATGCAGAATCCTTGTGCCATCTTATATTTTTTTTATTCTATTTGTTTGGTCAAATGATGTCCAGAAGCCTATTAATTAATAAGTCTTCTTCTAGTCTTCTAGTTACATTCAAGTTTTCTATTTTATAATGATTTTGCTGTATCCCTTACTCCATGACATTGATTTGTGATTTTTCATATTGCAGAAGTGAAGGCGCTTGATTTGACTGGTAATCTGCTTTCAGAATGGAAAGTAAGTTCCTTCTCATGCATTATAATGAATTATGCGAGAACTTTAACCTTTTACTTCGCTGTTACTAAAAATTTGTTGTTGATTTTTTAAGTTAATGTTTGGAACAACCAAGTATGGACTGTTGTCAAAACAAGAGGGTACCCTGTTGATATGCAGGTTTCACTTTGTACATTAGACTAGTCCACACTTTGTAAAAATGTAATTTTAAATGTTGAAAGGCTTTCATGAATCCACCCGTAAAATTTTCAACTTAAATCACAGACAACTTATTACTAACGGCATTGATAAAGCTTTTATAAATGGGTCTCAGTAGTGTGAACACTACTAAAGCGTATTAGCTTATTTCAGTTGCAATCCTTTAAAGGCTTTACGCTTGGGTGGTAAAATTACAACCCCACAACTCATTGGTGTTTCTCTGCGAACTTCTTTTTTCAATTCAGTTCTGGTCAGGATTCTTTTCTTTTTTGGATAATCTTCAGAGTCCATTGTTCTTAAGAGGAACCAAGGGTAATTAGGTTTCAGTCTTTGTTTCATTTAAATTTCTAGCAGTACTAGCAAATCATTTATGGGTCTGTAAAAGCAGATCATTTATTTTCCACAAATATATCAGAGTGGCCCAGTACATTCTTTGTTGTTTTGATGGTAAAAGATATCTGCTGTGAAACATCAGTTTGGCATTTCCATTTGTTAATAGTGTATGTCTATTGTTTCTTTATTCTCATTTAAGAGTTTCACATCTCAGTAAAGTTGACTGAACCCGTAGAAATTGTAATTTTCAGGATGTTGGTGCGATCTGTCATGAACTGCAAGAGCTATCAACTCTGAATTTATCATGCAATGTTATGTCACAAGATATAACTTGTTTACCGGTTCTAAAGAACATTCGGGTTTTGGTTCTGAGCTTTACTGATATTAAATTGGCTCAGGTGCGTCTTCTTTTTTACCAAATTCACTTCTGAAAGTTTTGGCGAGGCTAAAGAGATTATAAATAGTTGAAGATGTCACTCATCTAGAAAAAAACAAGAAATAATTGTCCCTTTCATTCTACTTTTTACAATCTTTCCGCCTTTGCTGAATTTGAAGTTTTATTTCAACAGATGGAGTTGCTCAAATCTTCCCTACCAGTAATTGAGGAGTTGCACCTGGCGGGAAATAAAATTAGTGAAATTACAGTATGCAATCCCATCTTTCTTAAACAATCCTGTTCATTTTCCCAAGATTTTAAGCTTTTTATGTGAATTCAGTGCTATTAGGAAGTTCTCTGCCATATATTTGTGTAATACTGTTACATTTATCTTCTTTTCCCCCCATGAAACGCTATAATATAGTAAACCATGATATGTTAACTGAGGAGTTTATTTTATTGCACAACTGTTTGTTTAAGGAAATTTATATCTGCCCCCTACTCCTAAGCAGCTGGCCATCAAAATAGATGATAAGATACTCTTAAATGATTTTTGTGCACAGGTTCAGTTGCCAACTAGTTACTGTTTTGGGCACTGGTTGTTGAATAATTTGTGTTTCCATTATACTTCCCCTTAAATATTTCCTTTATAGCGTTGTCCACTCAAATTTGTGTAAACTGATGAGGGCTCATCTCTTTCCAGACAGTGTCAACATCTTCTACTGTTAAAGGGTTTGATTCTCTTCATACCTTGGATTTGGAAGAGAACTGTATATCTGACTGGAATGAAATACTAAAGCTTTGTCATATGCCCAGGTACTGAAACTATGAAGTGTCCTGGTGTTTACCACTTTTTTCATGTGTTAGGTACCTAGAATACAAGTCTTCTTATTCATTGTTTTGAGATAGGGTGGTATTTTGGCCTTCTGTGTGGACTAATTAGCAAATCTGGGGCTTCTTGCAACTGTTTCCTATTTTCTTCTTCTGTGTGGAATACTTCTTATGCAATCTTTAACACGCTTTCCACCTGGTATCTACAAATTTCTGGTGGTCATATTCAGATTGAAGCAGCTTTATTTGAACAAGAACAACATCAACTGCATTTCTTATCCTTTTAATGATCCTAAGGATGAAACCATACCCTTTCAAAATCTAGAATGCCTGCTTCTTGGTAATTTTTTGGACCATTTTATCTATTGACATGCCTTGTATTGATTCTTTGGCCATCCGATTAATGTTACTTATTCCTTGCTTCAGGTGCCAACAACATTGAGGATGTTCATTCTGTGGACTCGCTAAATGCATTTCCCAGACTGAGAGTAAGTTCTCAAAATCCTTGCTAAGTTGTATCCCAAGGCTCAAACTGTTAATCTAATTATCAATTGAGCCTTCCTAAAGGGAGATATCTGGTAAAGGCCTTTCTATGATATCCATCAGACGTAATGCTGAATAAACCTCTCCTTTATACCAATACCGAATATACTTCATGTGTTTTAGTTTAACAAATCATTACTTCCGTCTGGCTTTGTATGGGCTGTAATGCTATACTTATCAGCTACTATTGACAAATATAAGGATGAATGAACCAGAAATTAGCCAGTTCCACTGGTCCAACCTCTTTGAAGGGACCTGGTTCTGGAAACGTTGTTTCTAGTTCTTTTAGCTACACAGGTTCCAATACAGGGAAGAGAGACCAAGTTAGAGGAAGTTTTTTGGATAATTAACTTGTTATTGAACATTATATTTTGTTTTTTTCATAACTTCTTTACCTCCCTTAACTGTGAATGTCGCTTCTGGTTGGTAAAGGATATCAGGTTAACAGAGAATCCAATATCAGATCCTGGAAAAGGTGGGATCCCAAGGTTTGTCTTGATTGCACGCTTGGCAAAAGTTGAAGTTTTGAATGGAAGTGAGGTAACACTCAGATATTGTAGCATGTATAGTAGTATTTATGAAAGATAGAGTAGCTGACTTGGTGTTTTCTTATAACGATGCTAGGTAAGCCCTCGTGAAAGAAAGGAATCTGAAATTCGGTATGCTTTCACACCGTTAAGTTTTACTATTCGTGCATTCTTTATGCCTGCCTTTTCCATGCCAACATGCACCTTTTGCATTTGTTAAGTTCTTATTGGCATATGTATCAATTTATCTGTGCCCTCTCTATTCCTTGAAAGCATCTCTTTGAACTTATCGTTGAAACTTGAAACCCTCAAACCTCCAACTTCAATGTTAATGCATGCATTTGGCTCGTTCAGCAGTTCCAACATTTCCCTTCATCATAGAGAAAATCCACAAGTTTGGACTATGCTCTCGTGTGATTAATATTACCTTCTTATGAAAAATTCATATGGTACCTCTATGTTTCGAAACAAATATTTGGAGAATTGGAGGATGGATAGTACTTTTGTCTCTTTGAGGGGAATTTCATTCTTATTGATGTTGTCTTGCAGGTATGTAAGACTTGTTATGTCCAAGCTGCTTGACAACCTTGACGAAATCAGTAGGCAACATCCCAGGTATTTTTGTTTCTCAAGCTAGAAAAAAGCAATTTAGGAGGTCACAGTAATATCTTGAGAGGACACAGGTCTATAAGAAACAAAAAGGAAATCTTTTCAGCTTAGTTGCAATTATCGAATGAAAAGCTCTTAATCCCATCCCATTACGGTTTTAAATGTAAAGCAGACTTAATATAAAATAAAGCATGATGGCATATACTGGAGAATTGGTATTCGTCTATAAGAAACAAAAAGAAGATCTTTTCAGCTTTGTTGCAATCATCTAAAATAAAGCACGATGGCAGAAACTGGAGAACTGGTATACATCTGAATGCGTAAGATACTAATTTGATGATTTTGTTAGGGTAATCAATCTGTAGATGACCCTAAATATTTAACGATAGGATTATTGATATAAGATTTATATTTATGACTCAAACTTGTAGGTTCTTTGAGCTCAGAAGACTGCATGGCTTAGAGGAAGAGAGACCATCTAATGGGGCAACAGGCCTACAGAAAATGGCAACTAGCCTTCTCTGTATGTATATGAAACTCAGGGATGAGATCGCTATAGTTTTTTTTTTTTTTCTTTCAAGATTAGTAGTTTAAAAGAAATATTTCCCCCTCTTATCCATTTTTGCAGCTGTCACTCTTAAGTGTGTTGGTGCATCAATGGGAGAAAAGATGCCATTGACGAAGAAATTACCAGCTACAACATCGGTACCTTTCCTAACCTCATTTCTCTCTTTTTTATTTCTTTATTATCCTATACGATGAATTTCAAAAGTTCCCTCTTCTTAAGTGTGCCGAACTTCCTGTGGGCTATGGCAATTAGGGCTTGAAATCGGAAGTTCTGATTCTAGAGTTGCATAGTTCATACCCTACACAATGGCAATCTTAATGAAGTGTTTGCTGGTCCATTTATTCACAGGTAGGCAAGCTTAAGATTCTCTGTGAGAGCTTCTTCAAGCTGAAGTCTGTCAAACTGAAATTGCTTCTACAAGAAGAGGTATTTCTTCGTATCAGGGTTTCCAAACATGAAATATGTTAGTATGCTTTAAACAAATAGCTATCGACTTCAAGTTGAACCATTTGCAGTAAGCAATTTTGTGCAATGCCATCTTTTCATCAACTAACGAGATTAGAAAATTTTCGGCTTCCCTGCAGGGTTCACCGTTTCCGACATTGCTTGATGATGAAATGGAATCTTTGCTTGATGCTGGGGTCGGCCAAGAATCAACCATTCTTGTTGACGAAGAAAGTTGACTTGTCTCTCTGTTTTAAGAACCCGGGCAACTTTAAGGTAAACATATAAATCGGGTGCAAATACATAAATTCCCTGTAATGTTCGTATATTCATCTTTGTCATCATCATCTTCTTAGTGACAGTCGCTCCAAACCCAGCGCAAGCCGAAGTATGAAGAGATCCGAAGGTGTGAAAATCATATTGTTGAACTGTCATTGAACACCGGCGACATTCCCTTGTTTTCAGCGTATGTTTGAGCTGGTCGGTTCTTTGTCAAGAAGTTCATCGTTCTTTGGATGTGCGATGCTTCGAGAATGGAGTGCTACCTTATATACTAGTGTGCTTATGACCAATTAAAATTGCGACGATTGATGGCTGAACGGAATCATGATACGCATGACATTGATTTACATCATCGACAATTAGGGTTTGGTCGATCAGTCTCTCTTTCCGGTATACATGGTGTGTGTGGTATCGTTCATCAATCTCAGTGGTTCGAAGCAGCTATCGTGGATATGACCCTATATCATATGTGAAGATAATGCAGCCACATATAGATTTCATTAATAGCTTTCGCTTAGTAAGATTTCAAGAGTGCGGACAGCCTGGTCCTCCAGACCTCGCTTTAGCGGGATATACTGGGTTGTTGTTGTTGCTGCTTAGTAAGATTTCAAAACCCCTAAAGACTAATCCTAAAGTACTATCATGTTTGGTTGCATTCAAATATCATCATTTGAACTTGTTTCATTGTGGATTTGTGGAGAGCTTCTCATTTCCTTGGGCCAATGTGTGGTTCTCTCCCAACCCATTTTCCACAGCATAGAGAATCTTTGTAGCATGTAGGAAGCACGAAGCAAACTATTCTTTCGCCTTTTACTAGAGAATCCTCGTAACCCTATATGTGGTTTTCTTCAAGCTTAAATCCTTTATCCTCTGTATCGTTCCAATTTTATCAGATGTCTCCGAAGAGACTTCCTTTATCCTACAAACAAATCTATATCTTCTTTCCTTTTGTAAAGAGAGTTTTCCCCATCACCCCTTATATTTTATACGAGTTTCTCTATATACTCCTGAAACCTTGTATTCATACATGATTTTATTTGATCGCTTCTGCTACATGCTCATTATTTCACCACTAACGAGTCTAAACCTATCCAACTTTACATGTGTGGTGTCACTTTGGACGACTAAACTAATAAAACAAGTATAAGAAACGCAATATTATAGTTTCATAATATATCTTTTATCTACAAGGGGTCGTGTTTGGTCAGTTCTCAGAAGATATATTCGATCTTTAAACTTTTACAAGTGCACGAGTCCTATAATTCGCTTGGAACAGTTCACATCCCATGAGCATCTATCTTCAACTTGAAGCTTCCTTGCACACTTTGAGCAAACTATTCCCATGAGTGTACATCTCATTGAACTATTCTCTTCCAGATTCCTTCATTCATACTTTAACGACGATTCCTATCCTCAACATGTAAGGATTTGTTCTCTTCTGGAGTTGCCTTCTTCTTTTCGTCTTTGGACATGTTTCCCTTGTTTCGCTTGTGGTTCCGTTGAACCTTCTTTGCTGATTGTATTTTCTCTTCCAGCTGAATCTGAAACACTTTTGACACACTTTATCAAGTACTTAGTTATTTGGTTGTAAACTTGAACTAGCTAGGTTTTAACAATAAATGACCCAAAGTCGTACTTGTTTAGGTAATTTTACACAAAATGGTTATTGCGTGCAACCACCATAATACCAATAGAATTAATTCAACACAAACTAGGAAAGTTAATTTGTTTTCTACTTCAAATAACATAGGCCAACAGGCACAATGGCACCTAACACAGCCAACACAGTAGCTACTAGCTACTAAACCTTGTCGGTTACGTACTCTCACTGTGTTTATGGGTACGTACGTATGAGGCGGAGTTAAAAAAGTGACTAAAATTTAAAAACGGTTGAAATTGAAAAATTGTGTAAAATAAAAGTTGAAAGATTATTGAATAATATAAACTTCGTATGGGGCATGAAAGAGTTTATTTGTAAAAAAAAATAGAATTTATTTGGTTATTATTAGGAGTATTATAGTAAGTTAAAACAAAATAAACTAAAAACACTAAAAAAAACGTGTTGGCTATATACCCCAAATCATGCACGTTCTTAAGGATGTGCATGGTTAAAAGGGGTTAATTATCTTTTTTTTTAAAAGTTAATTAGTCACAAGGCTTGCACGTCCTTAAGGACGTGCATTTTCAGCCTTGGATTCGTGGTGTATATAATTAACCACACCCAAAAAAAATCCAAAAAATAGCTTGGTTTAGCTTTTGTCTTAACACTGTTTTTAAACTACAAATGGATTTTTTTTAAGCATCCATACACACACATATATATATTTTTTTTGATGCGAATACACAAATATTTTTAAACAACCACATTTTAACACTTTTTTTTTTTTTTTTGGTCTCATATGGGGAAATTTTATAGGGGGTTGTTTGTCTTGCTTTATTGTAGGAAACAAAGTGATGACTAACTATTAATTAAGGCACATGAGTAGAAGATGTATATTTATTGAAACACATGTAAAACTATTTAATTAAAGTGTATTCAATTTTCAGACCTCCACATATATGCACATTTCTGTTTAAATTTCGTATTGTTCGTAAAGCTAAACTTTCATTATGTTGTTAGATCCACCGTAAATCACAGTTTACAAATCCACATTCAGTCCATGTGAACAACATCAAATTAGACGTCGAGTAATCTCTATTTAATCATATTTCTAACCATCCCATGATAATTAGAAGATACTTAGTCAACATTCAAACCAACTTAATCAACATTGAAATACGTCGAACGAGAGATGATGTCATGTTATTTCCAACTATAATTTACGGTTTATATAGTTGATACCAAAATTAATAACCGTAGCACATAAAGGTGATTGACTTTACCGGCCACTCCGAAGGTGATTTGAATGCACTTCGTGTTTGTCGTAACAGATTCAGTTTTGTTCTGATGAAATAGACAAATACTCCCACGGTAGATAGATTGGATTGTTTTTACCCCCACGGTAGTTATCGTACACCTCCACTGCACACACACAGCGTACATTTTACACTTACTGTACATTACATCCATCCATCAAGTGGCCATAATAATTTCTATTTCTATTTAATTTTAAATCTGAAAATTGTAAATCAAACGCACGCTCTGATTGGTTGGCGGTGACTCACCCAGTCACCCACCTGTGAGTGAATCCAACAGCTGACGTGTACTCCCCTTCCCAGTCAGGATTCTCTCTAATAAGATGAAACTAGTATAATTCCCGCGTTAAGACGGAATTTTTTAAACTAAAATATTGATAATATAAAAAATAATATTATAAAATATTAATAATTGAAAAAATATTAGTTTATTCACTTTTCATAAACTCATATTTACAAATTTTTATTATGAAAAATTATCTTTTATACAAATATAAACATTATTTTTTACTATAATTTGATCTTTTAGTTATATATAATATTTTTTTAAATGTGATTTTTTATGATAAAAGTTTATAAATATATAAAGATAAGTACATGTAATGGAAATACAATTTTTTTTAAGTAACGTAAATGTAAGGAAAAATGACAAAAAAATAATCCTATGTACTGACCTTGAAACAAAAATAAAAAGAATTTTAAAATTGACAATTTCATATGCAAACTGACGAAGGTGGTTTCTGGTGAAATTTTTGACCAAATTTTCCGCGTATATGTCGGAAATACATGTGACATAGTTTTTTTTTAAAAAAATTTGACCTGAAATTTCACCGAAAAACACATCCATATTATTTTTGGTTAATAGGACGATAGTTTATATACGAAATTGTCAATTTTAAAGTTACTATTATGTTTAGTTCCAGTTGATACTTCGTACTCCCTCTGTTAATTAAAACTTGTCGTTACTATTCATGCACACTTTTTTAAAACAATAAAAACTATATAAAATATTAACATTTTTCTATATTTATTTTTATAAATTCATACTTAATTGTAATAAGTATGAAATTATTAATAAATATTTTTTTTTGGTTCATAGGTAGACACTTAAACCATTACAATATGGAGGAGGGGGATTCAAACTCATGACCTATTGGTCACTACCCGTCATTCTTACCAGCTACGCTAGCAAGGCTTGACATTAATAAAAATGATTAAAAAGTTAATATTTTATCTAGCTTTTAACCCCTTAAAAAATGTACGTGAATACTGAATAGTAAAACGTCAAGTTTTAATTATTAATCCATTTTTTACCCTTTTTCCTAAATATAATTGGTTGTTTTAAAGATTCCTGACTCCCTCTCATATAAAAAGCCTACCCTCCCGGCCCCAGATTCCCTCCTCCTAGGTCCTCGCTTCCTCGTTTCTTACTCTCTCAATCTCTCATATCTCCGTCCACCGGCCGGAAATTCCGACGACGATGTTGCTCGGCAAGAGGCCTCGCCATCAGATCAAGCGAACGACTAGCATGACGGAGTTCGCCTTTGATCCCGCGCCGGTCGAATTTGCGGTCGCTCCTCAGCCGGTCAATCACTCCGATGCCGACACCGCAGAGGCGGAGGCCTCCGCTGCTTCTCCGCTGCCGATTTTTCCAGAGCATAGGAGCGCGGTTGCCGCCTTGGTTTCTCCGCGAGTCACGCAGAGGAGGTACTCGGCGGATTACGGCGCTCTCGCTGGCACTTCTCAGTTCCTCAAGTCCTGCTGCCTCTGCAAGCGCCGATTTATCCCTGGCCGTGATATTTACATGTACAGGTGCTTGATACTCTTTAGTCTCTATCAAAACTCGCTTTTTTGCTAAATTATTTCTTAGATCTGGAAATTTTCAGTTCCGAATCCCTTGGATTTACTACTCTCTGTTGCGATTTTGATTTGATTCTGTTTCTGATGATGAATTGATTTCCGTGATCGTTGGAAGCAGAGGAGATAGTGCTTTTTGTAGTTTAGAGTGCCGGCAGCAGCAGATAAGCCAAGACGACAGGAGAGAGAGGTCCTCGTTAGCATCGGCAAAGAAATCGCCGGCGGTGACTGGTAGGCCGTCAAAGGCGACGGCGGAAGGGGAGACGGTGGCGGGAACCGCCGTGTGATTTTCATGTAATGAGGCTGAACGGCGCCGTTAGAAGGTCAATATGTGCGAAACGAATCGTTTTGCTGGTGATGATCTGATATTGATGATTCGATCCCTTGGCCACACAAATCTGTATTTGTCGTCTTCTATCTCTCATGTAATGAAGTGCAAATAAGAAAAAGGAAAAAAAAAAGGGATTATGATTCCGATCTGACATATGTGTATATAATTCCATTGCACCGCCATTAATATGATTGTGTGCTTACTAAGAAATAATGGGTATATTAATTAAAATTAAAATTTCCAAAACAGAAACTTGCATAAAATAATAGAATAAAATAAAACAGCTCGCAAACCATGTTGCAATCAATTTAATTAAGGGAAACTATTTTTAACAACTGGCCATCAATTTGGCCAAACAATTCGACTGATTGATCATATATTCATATGGATTTGTGTTAGATTAACATATTTTTGGGCAAACAGTTTTTCAGGGGGCAAAAAGTAAAATCGAAAATTTGATGAAATTTATTTGTTATTAGTATTAAAATATATATAAAGGCATGTGAAGATCTATATATTGGGATGAAAGAGAAAATGTGGTGTCATATCTGGTTACAAAGCATGTAATGTAGCCAAGCCAACGTACCCACCACACCAAGAAAATTAAAAGAGCTTCTTGAATCTTGATTGGAGGAGGCCAACTTGTATTAATATTTTATTCTAATTTATTAATTACTCTATACAAGTGTTAAGTGTATGTTACTTAATTTAATCAATTTCGGAATCATATAATATATTTATATATTATACTTGCAAGTGTATTAAAGCGGAATCATATCAGCAACTCAGTTCATAAGCAAATTAAGTACCACACCATCATAATGTCATGTAACATCAAAAAACCAAATTTCAATTCTTAGACAGTATATGTCGTCTTTCCGATCAATAATACACTGTATATAAGATATGTTTATTAATTGACATAGTTTTCAGAAAAAAGTATAACTCCCTTCATTTTATATGGTTTTTATTATTAATCTATATTAATAAAAATTATATGAAATATTAAATTTTAACTTTTTTTTCTATATAATTCATATTTATAAGTAAACATTAGAAATTACTATTTATTTAAATATAAAAAGTCAATATTTTATATAATTTTTATTATCCTAAAAAAATGTGCATGTAAAAATCATTTAAAATAATGGAGGGGAGAGTACGTAGTTCATTAAAATGCTCGTTTATTATTTTGTTTTGAATAATGTTACTACTTATTAATATGTGTGTATATATATACTAATTAAAACAAAGACCTAGATCTTATGTGTCTTTGTCTCTAGTGCGATTCGTATATGTGTTGTATCCTGACTTTAATATGGCTCAATCTCTTTAAGGACAAACTAGTACAATTCCCGCGCCATGGCGCGGTTTTTTAAAACTAAAATATTAATAATATATATAAATATATAATAAAATTATAATAAAAGTTAAGATAAAAAAAAATTTACCATAAATGTATCTTATAATTCTGAAATAATTTTTTTTATATCTCATCTAAAGTATAATACATAAATGTAGATATTTTAAATCACCCAGTAATAATAATATCAATATAATTGTAACTTTTTTAGAAATTTTGAAATCTGAATCATGCATTTAAATGTGATGTGTCACAACTAATAATTATATTCAATGTTTTGAATTAAGCTCAATAGTTAGTACATAAATGTGAGTTAAGCCTAATGGTTATATTAGATTGAATTCAATGTTTTGAATTAAGCCCAATTGTTAGTAAATATGTTAAGAATAAAAGAGAATGGAGGATTAAAAAAATTTAATGGAAAAAAAGAGAAAAGGAGAAATAAAAAAATCAAGGAAAAAAACATAATTGGTCGTCAATATTTCTAAAACTCCTCTAAAATTGACGCGTAAACAAAGTCTTCTAAATTAAGGTTATATATAGATATAGATTGCTTTTCTTCAATCACCCTAAATTACTTCAATCACCCCAAATTGAAATAGATGTAAAAAATTTTCAAAGAGACGAGGAAGAGGATCGACAAGAAGAAGAAGAAGCCTCTGTGTGGACGACAACAACCTTAAAGTAGGTAACAGTAATTATTGCGGTAGGTAAAAAAAAAGTTACTTCAGACGACGAAAATAGATAGACTATAGTCGCCCCAATCAATGTTTTAAATGAGCTAGACCTACTTTAAATTAATGAGACAAACATAAAATGGTTTGTTGCCTCAATTTTACCCAGACCCCAATTACATTGAATGACAAATGGTTACCTGAATGCTTGCCCTGATCCATTTTGGTACTTGTTAAGGCAATCAGCATTTTAATTTGTTCATCATATATATGAAAACCTTCCCAAGCGACCAACATCAACGTCAGCTTCGTCGACTCAATGTCTAACAAGGATGAGCCATCTTGGCACACACTCACACGGTTGATATTGTGTACGACTACTTTCTTCGTTGCCTCAATCATATTCAAGCGACCAACATTGAATCATCATCTTCGCCACCCATATTTCTATCTTTTTTAGACAACCAACATTAGCTACGAGCCTACGACATGTACGTATATTCATCGCATAAATGGTATCCAAGCGACGAACTTATAGTTGTAAATATTGCATCGCCTAAATACGCTTTATGGATGGGCATGAGGAAAATCACTTGAAATCACACATTCCTAACCAGAATTCACGAAAATCCCAATTTCAAATAAAACCCCCAAATCGATTTCTAGGGTTAGGGTTCTCACCAAACAATCACAGAGGAGGAGGAAAGGGAGCCATGGTGAATCAAGAGCTATCTCTCCCTCACTTGGTATCTGGTGGACACCATGGATGACGACGGCAAGAGGGAGCGGTGCTGTGAAGCCGGAGGCGGCCTGATGCCCAGGAGAGACGATGGAGAGAAAGGAGAGAAAGAGGAGGGGGAAAGGGAGCCATGGTGCATCAAGAGCTATCTCTCCCTCACTTGGTATCTGGTGGCCACCATGGATGACAACGGCAAGAGGAGCGGTGCTGTGAAGCCGGAGGCGGCCTGATGGCCAGGAGAGACGATGGAGAGAAAGGAGAGAAAGAAGTTTACGTGGGAGAGAGAACGGGAGAAAGAAAGAGGAAGAGAAGGGTAAAAACGAAAAGAAGGAAAAAAATTGGAGAATTCTCCACGTGGATAGCCTCACTGCTCTCCAAAGTACTCGGCTTTAAGATATAGGAGGATCTGTAATACGGAGTACATATTTATGCCACTGAGTTTAACAAAGGTTGGTCTAAGGGGGCATGTAGGGTCACGTGCCCTCACCCTCATCTGATGAATCCCCTCTCTCTCTCTCTCTCTCTCTCTCTCTCTCTCTCTCTCTATATATATATATATATATATATATATATATATATATATATATATATATATAGTATGGATCATATGTACTCAAGCCTTATTGTGTATCATGTACACACATCTAGGCCATTGATCTAAAGGAAATTAAAGGTCAAGATATGCCACATAAGGGGGTAACTTTGTAAAAAAAATAAAACATCACACCCCCCATTTCAACAAAGGCGCGTGTATCCCTCCTACCTACTTTCTACCATTTTCACTTTTCAACCCTAGAGAACATCATGGAGCCATCGCCGCCCATTGTCTTCTTCACGCCCCTCCCTCTGAAGCTTCGACGATTGCGGTCGATTGCGGTACCCCATCTTCACAGGCAGCGAGGGCGCTTCGTCTTGGCGAAACCGATGGCGATTCGAAGCGGATAAGAGCGGAGGCGAGAGTTGAAGGACGGCGAAGAAGAGGTTCCTGCTCATCGGCGAAGGCGAGTGTTCGATTCAGGAGGTCTAGCGGCGGCCAATCCTACAGAGCGCGCGGTGGCTCCAAGTCTTCCCGTCGAGCATAACACAACCGGTAAGCCTCTCCTCCTCTCCTCTCCTCCTCAATTTTCTATAAACCCCCAATTTTTGGTGAAATTGAAACTTGTTCACAATCGATTTGTGGTTGAATTTGATCAACCACAGTCGATTTCTGGCAAGGTCGGCCGTCGCTGCTCCTCGGTGGTTTCTCTGCCCGGCCATGGCGGTTCGACGAATTTGATGCCTAGATATGGGTTTCTCTCCTCAAATCCTTCCCATGGAGGATAGCGGATGAGATGGTGATGGCGGATGGCGATGGCGATGGCGGATGGCAACCCGGTAAGCAAGTTCGAAGGAGATAGCGATGGCGGCTAGCGAAGGCGGCGGCGGACGCGAGGCAGATGTGAATGAATTTGGGGGAATGAATTTGGGGGGTTTTTTCAATTCATCAATGGTGAGGTGCAGTGATGGGGGGCCGCGAGGTACAGCGACGGTGTGGTCGGTGAAGGCGGACGGCCGATGGGCCTTCGCACGTTGCCTATTGTACTCGTTGCCCTCGCTCGCCCTTAAGTCTAGTCTCAGATCTGGTGGATCACACCGTCGCTCAATGCCTTCGGTCCTCGATGTCTTCTCGTCACAGTCTCCCTCACTCTCAATGTCTGTGCTTCCTTCAATTGCTGGTGATCTGTGGTGTTGCTCAGTTTAGTTATGTTAATCGGTATTTTGTTAGACTGAATAAGAATTCCATTTGTCATTGTTCATAAAGCATTTGGTTTGGCATACTTACTTTCACCAACAATAGATATAGATGAACAGGTAGTGCGTAAACCGTACCCTCCAGAGGAAGTATATTTATCTGGCATTGATTCATCTGATTTGGCATACTTTCAATTTTCATCGACATAGTAATTAAATATTTAAAGCATTTGATTCATTTGAATTGGAAGAAATTGCCTTCATGATCATTGCATATGCAGCATTATATATCATTCTTTTCTTCCTGTAGATATATTTGTCTTGTCGATTGCAGTTGCAGACTATGGAATAATAAAGCGATACCATCACATAATCTAGTGATACCATCGCATAATCTGTCAATACGATTGAATAATATAGTGATACCATCGAATAATCAAAATGACTAACCTACAAAACAGACTCATACGACTGAATAATCTTTCATATACTAGTGCATAATCATTTATACCCGACCGAATAATCATCTATCCACCCTCTAGTGAATGAAAAAATGCATTTATATCATCGAATAATCATGTGATACTATCGAATAATCTATTGATACCATCGAATAATCCATCGATACCGTCGAATAATCCATCGATACGATCGAATACTCCAGCGATACCATCGAATAATCCATCGATACCATCGAATAATCCGTCGATACGATCGAATAATCCAGTGATACCATCGAATAATTTAAGGATCCCACAAATTCCAAACAATCCCAAATCCACCCGTGTACAGTGCACGCGCTCCATTCCACCAGTAAGTGAAGCATAAAAGTTGGTGGGTCCCACCATTTTCTTATTTAAAATATTTATAAAATTGCCTATTAATCTCATCCACCCATTTAACTCAATCAACGACCTTGATTTGTGTACATGATACACAATAAGCCTTGAGTACACTAGAATCAACCCCTATATATATATATATATATATATATATATATATTCCAAGTAAAAAGTTATGAATGTTTGAAAATTAAATATATATTACTCACTTTATCTTATTTTAATAACCTACAATGTTTTTATATTTTATTTAGATTGACTTACGGTTATATTTTACTATGTGAACTTCTCATCATAGCCCTTAATTTAGTTTAATCTAATGGCTTAGAATTGTTCTCACGGATGCATTCTAAGGAGCAAATGCACTGGATATATATATATATATATATTCCAAGTAAAAAGTTATGAATGTTTGAAAATTAAATATATATTACTCACTTTATCTTATTTTAATAACCTACAATGTTTTTATATTTTATTTAGATTGACATTCACATATTATAATTTATCTTGATAGCTTCGAAACGAGATGTTATTTTACTCATTCAGACAATTAGGTAAGAAGTTATGGAAGTTTAAATTCGTTTATATCTGATTATAATATTATATGTTAAAAGTACAACAACTTACCTACTTACTCAATGTTTATTATATTATTTTTCTTATCCTTATTTTTTTAGTTTTTTTTTCTTATATATACTACTTCATATATTTATTTATTTTTCTTATTTTTAAATGGGAGAAAAATGATGGCATTTTATTCTAAACCAACAATATTTTTATCCCAAAACAATAATGTACAAAACGACATCATTTCTTGTAGTATACTATATTTTATAGAGTTTTACTATTATTTTAACTTGATAAAGCGATGTTGTTTTATTCCAAAACGACATCGCTCATATATAATTATGTTTGTGTCCTTCTGAAAGTGTAAGTAGTATTGTGTACGTTGTATGATCAGTTTTTGTTATGTATTGTTGTTTACCACTACTACTAGTCTGTCCTCGATCACCCTCAAAAGTTTCTAACTTCGTCGTTGTAGAGTGTAGCAATTAGCTGATCGAGTGGGTGACATATATAGGACATGAGCACATCTTGCAGAAATTTAATTTAATTTAATTAGGTGGCTTGAAGTTTCAGATTTGGGTCTCCCAAAACCCTAATTGCTTACAATGATTCCACTTCAACAATTTTATTTATGTTTTCATTTGTATTTTATTGCTAATTACAGTATGAAGTATGGAAATAATGATTGTTTATTAACATTGGAGTTCTACTGCTTCCTTGATCCTCGACAGATTGCAGGCAAGTTGTTGGTAATTACAGTAATTGATCAATTACAAATATATATGGGATTAAAATTAGCTCTACTCCCAAGTCCCAACCAAAGTCTTTGGCCTATGTATGATCGGGTGGCATGCACATACACACTATTAATTCATTTATATTTTTTTTTTAGAAAGTTACCGTGGCAATAGATGCACCACATTCATTCTACAAAAATAATTTGTTTATCAAAAACTTTTCGTTTCCTATTTATATACGTTTTTTTTGAAAAGATAAAAAATATTAAATTTATTTTACATTTGTTTTTATAAATTCGGACTTAATAATAATAAGTGTGAAATTATTTTTAAAATTTTAATATTTTATATAGTTTTTACTTTTAACACCTAAAAAAATGCGCGTGGATAGTAAAACGTCAAGTTTTAATTAACGGAGGGAGTATCATTTACTATTCAGATATATTATTTTAAGATAACAAAAACTATATAAAATTTTAATTTTTGTAATTAATTTCATACTGATCCCTCCGTTAATTAAAAATGTCGTTTTAGATAGTAAATCTTGTTAATATAAACTTATTATTTTAGGTATTTTGTCACCCACTTTACGAAATTGCCCTTGTAATGATGATTTGATAGTTGTTAGTTGTAGTTTTTTATAAAGTAAAAAAGTAGATCGAGTAATAATTACGGGTATGTATAAGTGTATTTTTGTTTGTTTTCCTAATAAGTGTTTATAGATTCCTAAAATGACAAGTTTTAATTAGCGGAGGGAGTAGTAATAATTATGAAATCATAATAAATAAATAAATAAATAAATATATATATATATATATTAGTATATTTTACAGTATATCATTTCTAGCTCCTTAAAAAATATGCATAAATAATAAAGTGGCAAATTAATAAGATATTTCGCATGATAATCCTGAGGTATTGCTTATTTCACGCTGTACACAAATCTTTTACATATTTCGCCTAGCCGGTAACACTGAGGGTTTTTTTTTTCGCCAAATAACCTTCCATCCCAATTTGGAATTTTTGAAATCAATCGTGCATGAATAGTGAACGATATGTTTTTTTGACCGGATGGAGTATTAATTCTCTAAATAACTCGTGCATACCCTATGTATTTGTGAACTTGGTACCATATTCATGGTTATGTTTTTAACAGCACACGTCACGGGTGGTGGAAAATTCTACAGGTGTGAAATAAAAATAAAAACATCAACCCACGTTTCAAAATAATTTTAAGTTGGAATTTAAAATTAATTTGAAAGATATAGGGACTTAATTTGTTAGTAAAGCATATCTAGTATCTACCCAAGTTTACCTCTCAAAAACAAGTATCTACCCACGTTCATAAGGTTTTTTTTCTTTCTTTTTAACCTTTTCATATATATTAGCAATTTAACCGTAAATAGAATTTTTCCCACTAACTTTATGTACTTCCCACTAATTGAATTTGGTAGTTATTTATCCTGCTAGAGGATTTATTAGTATGGAAGTTATTTATCTTACTAGAGGATTTACCCACGTTCATGTACTTCCCACTAATTTGGTAGTTATTTCCCACTACGCACGTTCCTTTTTAGTATAGCCATGGAAGTTATCTTAGTTTTTTTTATTAGTATGGAAGTTACTTAGTTATCCCACTCCCCCACTTTTTCTTATGCACACATAAAACCTGGTAGTTACCTTCATTTTTCTTTATTAGTATGGAAGTTACTTAGTTATCCCACTCCCCCCACTCGCCTACTAAGCTCATAACGAGGCTTCCAATCCGAGGAACAAAAACCACAAACAAGGTATTCTATTTTTCATAGTCATATCTACATCTGTTGAAGGTATCCTTCTACATCTGTTGAAGGTATCCTTCTACCTCTTTTTTTTTTGGAATCATTGTTCAATTGTGTGACTTTTTGAACTTATATTTTTCAGTTGATGCTCGATCAATCGATTTCCGAACATCCATCCAAGAGTGCGCAGGTACATTTACTTAGTTTTTTCAGCAAACATGATGTGTTTCGAGTGAAAACATTTCGATGTTTGTGTTGTTAATTTTACTTCGTTATTTGGTTACGTGCTACAGGTTTCAAATGGCACCACCCGTAGATACCATCAACACCTTAGATGGATCCACAAACAAAATTTGGACAATTAGGGGAAGGATTACAGGCTGGTTTATATTTGCCTCAGCCGGTGTTCAGTCATGGCCAGTTATATGTTGCGGTCTCTCGGGTGACGTCTAGGAGAGGTTTGAAGATTGTAATATGTGATCAAGATTCTAACCTTTTAACCTCTACTACTAATGTAGTATATAAAGAGGTTTTTCACAACGTATAGTTTGTAGAAACTTGTGTTGAGGACATATGCATGCAAATGTTATGGCTCAGTTGATTATTATTTGCGTGCATTGTGGTTGACTTATTTTACTTTATGAAACCATGCTAAAGTAATTTATGTGTCGCTCCTTCTTGTATCATATTAGTCGAAGGTAAGGTTCAGTTGAGTACTATGTTTTATATATCATTACTATGTTAAAAATCCCGTGCGTAGCGCACGGGCTATAGGCTAGGTTACAGTATAATTTAAGTTACTTTTAACATGTTAAAAAACTATTTTTTTTATAAAATATAAAAAATTTTGAATTAAATTTTTTGCAATTTTATATTTATTACTAAATAATCATGAAATCAAAAAAATAATGTTTTGTAAATTTTTTTTACCTTTTAAAAATCATATGAAAAGATAATGTAACTTTAATTTTGATATCGAGAGAGTAATTGTATAGTTCGGCCATATATGAATTTATTGTAGAGTTAATTTGTGTGTATATAATAGTAAACCTAGATGTGTTTTTTTTTTTTTTTTTTTTTTTTTTTTTTTTTTTTTTTTTGCGCTGATGAGGAACCCACCTCGAGCACGTGACCTAGCCTGCAAGAGCCACGTACTAGATAAACCGCCTTGCGCCGACCGGCTTGACCCACTAATAGGGAGCAATGTAAATCTTGGATATAAATCCCCAAGGAAAGGGACGGAGACAGGAATTGAACCCGTGACCTCCTTCCCACCCCCTTACTCCACACAAGTAGGCCACCCCGGTCCTACATATGGTTTTTAATTGGTGATATGTAAATAATTTAGTCAATAATTCTACTCAAGTCCTAAAATGTATTTTAAGGTGAGCTTATGCAACCTAATTTGGCAAGAATTTAAGGCGCATTTGAATAATGTATATATCGTGTTGCTTCTTAATATCAAGGCAAAGCAACGTTCCATTCGTGGAATCTATATTGAGTGTTATGAATCGATCTCCTCTCCTATTGCACTTGTTAATTATTTTATTTCAATTATTAATAAAAATATAAGATTGGAATAATATATATGTGATCTTAATTGATTATATACTATATAAGGACATATATGAAAATGAAATAAATTATTAATTTGAGGAATAAGAAAATCCGACTCGAACCCGCGAAAATAATTAAAGTGAACCCTTGTCAACATCAAAGGACCAATCAATGATGTTTGGAGAGGTTTTGGGGCCTGCCATTGTTGTGTGTGGTGGGAAGCTAAGCAAAGCAAAGCAAGAGATGCCCCTTTGCAAGTGTGAAGAGTTTTCCTTTGCCATACAAATTCAAGTCCCCACACCACTCCCTCCTTGTCCTTGGGGTAACAAAAAAATATGTAACTAAATAATTGATTAAATCCAACCCTCCTTTGTTAACGGGTATGATATCCACACGACGATATCTCGTCAAATGCACGGTGAGATTACTGGCTTTCGATGTCGATAACAGGTATACCGACACCGTCTTCCGGAGCCGACAAAGTTGTGGTGATGGTGGTTGACGACAAAAGTTGTCGGAGACAGAGGAGGCTATGGAGGGGAGCTGGAGGCTGCTGAAGGAGAGGGAGGTGTGGTTGCCGACACCGACTGTTGGAGACGAAGGAGGCTCGATCTGGAGGGGCGTTGGTGGTTGCTGACACCGTACATTGGGGATAGAGGAGGCTCTGGAGGGGCGCTGGAGGTGGGAGATGGGTGCCAACACCGACTGTCGGAGATGGTTCCGACGTTGATGTGTTCGGCTCCCTGTGTCGGTGGTTCGATCGTGTGTTTGACAAGAATTTGACCGTTCCTATATCAACCCCTTTACTATTTTAAAACGTGTGAAGATGAAAAAAACAACAATATGTAAGTTTATGAGCCTTGTATTGGTACGACTAAATTTCCACCAATTATAGGGCCGTGCCAATTTTGCTAACACAGAAAATCGGTGTTAGCAAGCTTTTTTTTTTTAATTAATTAAAAAAACAAAGCTTTACTGACATCAGAAGTCGTTGACAACCCCGTACAGTTGGCGAAATGAGACTGTTCTTATAAAAAGCCGGAAGTTTAGGAATGACAATTAATTTTAAGATGAAAATTTATTAGTCATATATAGTATGTACTATATATTAGATTTATCGCACAGGTACATGACCCTCGATTATTGGTCCATTATATTCGACGAGATCATTTTATTTTCTTTTAATGGTATGTAATAGTAAGGACTAAGGAGCATTCAATTGTAATATTTTTGGATGAGGGACGTGAACTTGTTGATTCTTTATTTTGATTCGGATAATACAAGTTTAACTTGATCGAAAACCATACCAAAGTTGTACGGTTGATCAATAACAACAGATTGTACATGTGTAGTCACGGTTCCTTTTATGAAGAAAATCTTGGATAATACATGTTTAAGCTTGTAAATATTAATTCACACATGTACATCCTAGATAATAAGTTAAAGAGAAAATTTGTGCCCCCTCCCCTAAACCTCGCTTATCAGTTCTCTGGATCTCAGCCCGTCGTTCTCCATCGGTTCATCTTCGTCGACCACTCCCTCAATCTCAGATCTGCTCCTGTCTCCCTCTTCCTCGGATCTTCCTCGTCTTCAACGGATCTAGAGCGACGTCGATCTTCTCCGTCGATCTTCCTCGTCATCATCTTCGCCGCCCTGATGGTGCAGCAATGCGGACGCCTTCAACAGATGAAGAAATTGGCGGAGAAGCACCGCCGGTGGCCGCACTTCATCTATTTCTCCCCTGAATCCTCTCTCTCTCTCCCAAACATTTCACACCCTAATTCGATCGATTTCTCCGATACAGATTCCCAATTTCATCTCTCACAAGTCACAAAATCATTCCAGAAAACAAAATGCCTCCAAATCCTCCAGCGACAACGTACTTCCCCCTCCGGTGGGAGAGCACCGGCGATAAGTTGTGGTACGCGTCGCCCATCGACTGGGCCGCCGCCAACGGCCACTACGACGTTGTTCGCGAGCTGCTCCGACTCGACGCAAACCACCTCATCTCCCTCACCTCCCTCCGCCGCCGATCTAGGTTTCGTCAAGGAGCTTCTCGACCGGGCTCCTTTGCTCGTGTTTGGAGAGGGCGAGTACGGGCTAACCGATATTCTGTACGCATCGACGAGGAGTAAGAGCCCCAAAGTTTTCTGGACTCTGTATGATTTTGCGGTTTCGCCCCGATTCGAGAGGAATGAAAGAGACGGTGTTGCTGGAGAGGTACCTCGAGGATTCAAGTGGGAGGTGGTGAACAGGGCGGCTCATGCGGCAACTAGAGGCGGGAATTTGGGGGTTCTGGTGGATCTTCTAGGCGGCGGTGATGGAGATGGGGTTTTGGCCTATAGAGATGCTTATGGATCCACTGTCTTGCAAGCTGCTGCAGGTAGAGGCCAGGTTGTGTACTTTGCCTTCGATCTCTTATTAATCTGTGTTTTTTTTTTTAGACTTATATGTATAATGCTGAAATTTTATATTGTTCGGATTGATTTCAATTTCGATTGGATAATTTCATTTTTAGCAACACCATTTCAGCAACTCTAGTGTCGAAGTGGTGACGTGGAATAAAAAAACAATTAGAAAAAAAAACTGAAATAAGGGTTGCTGAAACCGTATGTGCTGAAACAGGAGTTTCAGCAATTCCGTTTCAGCAATTCCATTTCAGCAACGCGAAAAAAAAAACTGGGAAAAAATACTGAAATAGGGGTTGCTGAAACTGTATGTGCTTAAACAGGAGTTTCTTATAAAATTGCATGAGGTACTATTTCAACATTTCAGCATTTTAGCATTTTTGAAAAAAAAAACTCCGGTTTCAGCAACTCCGGTATCGAAGTGGTGACGCAAAAAAAAAAAAGCATCTCCGGTCGGTTTCAACACCTTCGGTTTTAGCAACTCCGGTATCGAAGTGGTGATCCGGAAAAAAAAAAGAAAAAAAACTAACTCCGGTTTCAGCAATAATTTCAGCATCTAAAACCGGGGTTTCAGCATCAACAACTTTGCTGAAACATGGGTTTTAGCATCAACAATCAATGTTTCAGCAACGCGGTAAAAAAAACCATTGAAACAGGGGCTGCTGAAATCGTATGTGCTGAAACCCCTGTTTCATCAATGCGGTAAAATAAATAAAAAACTGAAACAGGGGTTGCTGAAACCGCATGTGCTGAAACAGGAGTTTCAGCATCAGCACATGCGGTTTCAGCAACGCGAGAAAAAAAAAACTGGAAAAAAAAAACAAAAAAAAAATTGAAAAGGGGGTTGCTGAAACCGTATGTGCTGAAACAGAAGTTTCAGCAATTCCGTTTCATCAACTCGGGAAATGCGAAAAAAAAAAAACTGAAAGAAAAAAAAATCATGAAACCGAAAGGAGGGGCACAGGGGGCACGCATGGGGGACACAGAGGGCGGTGGACATTTAGCTAATTTAGAAGAGGTGGGAGACCTTTTCCTAATAAAGTAAAAAAATTAGGACATCGAAGTAATCACCCTAAGTTAAATACTCATCATTAATTATTAGTATCAATGATAACCCTTTGTTTTATGGACCACTTTGAAGTTTTAAACAACATCGATCATTATCAACAACATACTGAAAAATAGTACTCCAATTTGAATAAGCTGGCCCGCGGCCGGTAGCGAACAAACTTGCAAATTGGTTCAGGCAGTTAATTCACACTTTCAAGTTTCAACCCACGGAAAGAAAGAGCGAGAAGAGTTGGGTTGTTAAAATTCTGATTCGATCCTGTGTACGATTTAAAAATAGAAAAATGATCCCGATTTCATTTTACGATTCTAATGATTTTATAAAATGTCTATTATAAAAAATTTCTAATATTTACGCCTCTAATTAAATCTATGAAATTTTCAATATATTTAGTTACTCTATATTTGTGGAGAATATGAGGTGAGATTGTCCCACATTGATTACAATATGAATCCAAGCCTTGCATATAAGCCGGTGGGCTACCCCACCTAATACCAATTGGTTTTAGGATGAAACTCCACTCGGCTTGTGTGCTCGGCTTGGTGCGCATTATGCGTTTGGGCGTGCGTGGTCCCCCCCACGTCGGATGACCCACCGTGATTTAATATGGTATCAGAGCCGAGGTTCGGTTTGGTGCGGTGTGGTTAGGATTCTTGCATATAGTCCGGTGGACTACCCCACCTAATACCAATTGGTTTTAGGATGGAACCCCACTCGGCTTGGTGCGCATTATGCGTTTGGGCGTGCGTGCCCCCCCCCCCCCCACGTCGGATGACCCACCATGATTTAATAATATTTAGTTTATTTTTAAAATTTTACAATCTTTATAGATATTATTTTATGATTTAACATAATATTTACTATTATACCCAAATTACATATACTCTATTAATACTCCAGCTATTTCAAGTTGGATCGAATGTGTCAAACACCATACCTAACATGAGTGCTAAAAACTTATGTTGATGTTCACCCAATGCTTTAGTCATGAGATCAACAAGCTGCAAGTGAAATGTCACATGTGAAGTTTGCTAGCAAGCCTTCTTGTTGCCTTCATCTTACAAAATGACAATCGATCCTGAAGTGGTTGGTTTTTTCATGGAATAAAGGATTAGCGGCCAAGTGTTGTGCAACTCTGTTGTCACAATATAAAGGTATTAGACGAGGAACAAAGACCTGTAGGTCCTTGAAGAACCCTTGCAACCACACCATTTCACTTGTAGTATGTGTATGATCAACATGGACCTATATATTCGAAGTCTGTTGATGATTTTGACACTTTTGTTATTTCTTTGTCTTCCAACTAATTAGAGAATTGCCTAATTAACATAATGCAGTAGCCTGATAATGATCTTGCTGAGAAGGCTCAAGCACCCTGATCTGCAACACTGAAAGCTGAGATATTTAGAGATGATTATGATAAGTAGAACAAGCCTACATTCAGTGTGTCTTTGAGATATTTGAGAATGTGCATGACCGCTTGATAATGAGGAACCCTGAGATCACTCATGAATTGTGATAAGTGTTGCACTACATATGACAAATTAGGCCTTGTCATATTGAGAAACAGAAGCTTGCCTACAAGCCTTCTATAGACTTCTGGATCTTCAATCAGATCTCCTTCATCAGTGGAGAGCTTGAGACCTTTAGGAAGTGGAACTTAGCTTATTTTGCATCTAGCAGATTGGTGTCTCTAAGAAGATCCATTATGTAATTCCCTTGGTGGACACCTATACATTCTTTTGTGAACTTTGTTCACATCCCTGAGCTTTATACATTTTTCCAAGCTAAAAAGGGTCCTAATTGGATGGAGGCCATAGATAAAGAACTTCAATCTTTGGAAAACAATCAAACTTGGTAGGTTACATCTTTTCCTTTAGGAAAGAAATCTATGCATTTGCTCAAAATGGGTTTTTAATTAAAGTCAAATTAATACAAACCCAATGGATCTATTGAAAGGTATAAAACTCGTTTAGTAGCTAAAGATTACAATTGAATAAAAGAAAATGATCACAAGTATACATTTTCTCATGTAGCTAAGTTCACTACAGTTAAAAGTGTCTTAGATTTAGCTACTATTAAACAGTGACCCATACACCATGCAACTTGATATTAATAATGCATTTATACATGGATCTTGATGAAAAGATTTACATGAATCCTCTTTATGGTTATGATAAGGCAAAACTAGGACAAGTTCACTTCTTTAAAAGATTCTTATATGGACTTAAACAGACAAGTCGACAATGAAATGTAGAACTAACTAAATTCTTGGTTTCTCTTAGTTTTATTCAATCCAAGCAAGACTATTCTCTCTTCATTAAGCCGATCATAAAGGGCATTTTGATAACTTTGTGTATGTTGATGATATTCTCCTAACTGGGGATGATGAAGTAGCTATTGTACACACCAAATAGCTGCTCCATGAAGCCTTCAACATAAAAGATCTTGGTCAAGTCAGGTACTTTCTAGCCATGGAAATCTCAAGGTCATATTAAGGAATCCGTACAAAACCTGCGCGAGTTCAATTGATAAGGAACTTTGATCAACCCTTTTATGTTTGATCTCGAAGTGGCATGCATGGATCGTCGCTACTAAAGTCCATTGAGACGTACTTATGAGCGAAGGTCATGTGCACAAGCACATGTGTGTGCTAGTATCCCGACCAACACATAAGCGCGATGAAGTTCTATCATAAAATCAATTGGCGATGAAGGGAGTAGTATAGCATATCGGCTTATTTAGTTCATAGATTTGATGTGAGACTCTTTTTAGTCTCTTCACATCTCAATAGGGTTGTGCATCGGTCTAAAACCGAGCCGAGCCGAACCGGGCCGAACCGAACCGAACCGAAACCGAAAATCTCAAATTTTCAAACCGAAAGCCGAACCGAAAGTATTAGGTTCGGTTCGGTTATTTGCCGGTTCGGTTTGTGTTCGGTTCGGTTTTAACCTAATTGAACCGAATTTCCATTAAAAATAATAATTATAGTATACAAATATATATAAAATACAGTATATACAAATATTCTAATATAAAGTATACAAATATAGTTACAAATATAAATATATGGTTACAAATACAGTACGTGTGTGTATATATAGACATTGTAGTTGTATGTATACAAGATTAAAATTTATATATGTATATACAGTATATAATATATGTATATACAGTATATATGTGTATATATACACTATATAATATATGTATATATAGTAAGTATGTGTGTATATATAAAGTATAGAAATATATATACAATGTATTTATGTAGTGTATAAAAACAATTCGGTTTAACACAAACCGAACCTAAACCGAACACAAACCGAACCGAAACCGAAAAATGAAAATTCTCGAACCGAAAGCCGAACCGAAAAATGAAAATTCTCGAACCGAAAGCCGAACCGAAAAACTTCGGTTAGGTTCGGTTTGTGTTGGTTCGGCCCAAAAATTCGGTTTGGGCCGAATCATGCACACCCCTACATCTCAACATGTCCCAGCAACTGCAACTATGCTTATATTAACAAAAATAAATTAAAATCTTATCAAAATTTTGGCCAAAACATTGACTTGGCAATGGAAAATTATTTTGGGCTCAAAATCAGACCAAAATTCAAATTGAATGAAGCTTGGATTTGTAATTTGAATCTCCTTGATTATTTCATTATTGATCATTGTTATCGAATTTGAACCCAAAATAATTTTTTGATTGTCAAGTCAACGTTTTGATGGAATTTATGCACATAATTTGTATGTATAGGAATTTATAATTTCTAAAAATCGTATTTTTTTTTATTGAGATGTTTTGAATTGTTTAAGCTTATTTTTGTGTGTGGGAGAACCAAATTTTGGTCTAGCCTAATCAATTTATTCTATTTTGTGCAATGTATATCCGTTGATATATATTCATATTATTAGCTAAACATGTAGGGTTCTTGATGTTTACAGTTTGCCGAGTAATTTTTATAACATAAACAAAAATATTTTTGGAAGAAAAATGGGACAAGGAAAGCTGGACCACAAATGTCGACACTTCAGTACGTTGGGCAAAAATTTTCTTTCTCTAATGTATTGATAATAATTATGAAGAAAAGGACCCATATATATTATTAAAAATGATTAACAAGTGTGAAAAAACAACTTTAATGGAGAATACAACCTAAGTGAAAGAGATGGTAAACTCCATTGGCATTTATAGATGATTGATGAACATGAAATATTATAAATTAATTAGCAAAGTGGAGAAAAAAAAAAGAGAAGCCAACACCACAAATTACTGCGAGTGACTTTTTTTTTTTACTGCGAGGATTTGAGTTTACGGTTATACTTAGTCTAAAGTACTAATTATTGCGAGTGACTATTACAATATTACGTATACTATACATGAGTCTAAACTTTGTATAATAATAGTTAAATTATTATAAATTTTTTTTTCCTGTTTTATATTTACACTTATATTTAATAACAAAAACATTATACAATAATTAACCTTTTGTTTGTTTATAACTAAAAATATTGATTTTTTTAAAGATATTGATTAGCATTATACAATAGTTTAAGATATTGATTTTTTTAACAAAAAAATTATGATGTTTATCCAAATCTCTCTCTCTCTCTCTCTCTCTCTCTCTCTCTATATATATATATATATATATATATATATATATATATATATATATATATATATATATATATATATATATATATATATATATATATATATAAATTTTTTTTTAATATTCTTTCTTATAACTTATAATATTGGCTTAAAAAAAGGTAACTAAAAGCCTGTTAGGTAGTGTATATTTATTTTGCGAAAAATGCATCTTTATAAATTATATAGATAGATTTTGATGAATCCATGAGGTGATCTGTGAAGAATCAAGGAATCCAAAACCGGAAAACAGGAAGAACAAAACTGAATTGATCGAGAGAAACGAGTTTCACAGTACACAAAATCGTCACCTCCACAGACCAACATAGCTCCATTTATAGAGGCGGGAAGGAGCGTCTAACAACCTAACTACCAATACTGAAATGACAGAACTACCCTTAAAGAAAACAATAAAACCCAAATCTACCCTTAGCTATGTAATACAGACATATATGGTTCACATACCCCCCTCAAGCTGCACTTGCAACCGGATTGACAAGGCCAAGCTTGGACCTTAAGTACTTGTGTTGAGCAGACCCCAATGGCTTGGTGAGTATATCAGCAGTTTGATGAGTTGTAGAGATGTGGGAGGTGTACAGAAACCCATCCATGATCATATCTCTAAGGAAATGACAATCCACACGAATGTGTTTTGTCCTCTCATGAAAAACAGGATTTGCACCAAGGTATTGAGCAGATTGATTATCATAGTGCAAAGTAATTGGCAGAGGAACCTTAACATTCAAATCTGAGAGAAGACCTTCAATCCAAACTAATTCACTAGCAGTGGCTGACATTGCTCTATATTCACTCTCTGTTGAGGACTTAGATACGACCTTCTGCTTTTTGGTTTTCCATGAAATCAAGGAAGAACCCAAAAACACACAATAACCAGTCAACGAACGACAGCTAAATGCACAAGATGCCCAATCTACATCACTGTATGCAGATAGCACCAGATCATATGATGAAGCATAAGAAAGAGACAAATTGAAAGTGCCCTTCAGGTATCTGAGAAGATACATAGCACAATTCCAATGAGAAGTAAGAGGATGCTGCAAAAATTGACTCAATTGTTGGACAGTATAGGAAATATCAGGGCGTGTGAGAGTCAAATACAGCAATCTCCCAACAATTCTTCTGTATTTATCAGGATGAGGAAAGATATCATCTCCCTCAACTGGCAATTTCACACCCTTTTGCATAGGGAACTCAGCAGGCTTGCAATCAAGCATGTTAGCATCCTTCAAAATATCCAAAACATATTTTCTCTGATTAAAAAAAATTCCACCTGAGCTTCTAAAAAAAAACATATCTAGCAATGCCTAGATCTTTGATAGTAAAGGCTTTGTGAAGAGCAACTTTAGTGCTATCAATTTCAATAGCAGAATTTCCCAATAACAACATGTCATCAACATAAATTAAGGCAATGGTGAATGACTGACCAACTCTTTTAGTGAACAAACTGTAATCATGCTTGGATTGAACATATCCCAAGTTGCACAGAAATTTGGTCAATTCATAATTCCATTGTCTACTGGCTTGTTTCAAACCATAAAGGGACCTTTCTAATTTGCAAACCATACAAGAAGACGTAGGATATCCAGGGGGAGGTAACATGTAAACATCCTCCTCAATAAAGCCATGAAGAAAGGCATTATTGAAATCCAATTGATGCAATTGCCAATCTTTAGCAGCAGCAAGAGCCAAAATAATCCTCACAGTGGCAAGTTTAGCAACAGGAGAGAATGTATGCTTGCAATCCTTATCTTTCACCTGATTATACCCCTTTGCAACAAGCCTGACTTTAAATCTCTCTATTTCACCAGAAGGTCTGTACTTAACCTTATAAATCCACCTTGATCCAATAGCTTTCTTACCAACTGACAAGGGAGCTATTACCCAAGTATTATTCTTCTCAAGGGCATCCAACTCTAATTTCATAGCCTGTTGCCATTCAGGCTTGTCCTTAGCCTGTGCATAAGAATTTGGTTCAAATACTTTGAACACATTGAAGAGAGAAGCCTGAAATGATGCAGAAAGGTGACTCACATCCTTCAAACTCATAACAGAATAAACTGAACTCAAAGAATCAGAAGAGGCTGCAGGCAATGAATCACACACAAAATCCTTCAGTCTAGCAGGTCTATGCACAACTCTTTTAGACACTATCACATTAGGAACACCTGGATTAATTATCACCCATACTAGATGACGAGGAGGTGCTAGAATCTGTATCAGGAACCACAATACCAATGGATTCTGTATTTGATGAAGAATCATTGACTGAACTATCAGAATTAATCATGGGAAACCCAACATTAGAAGAAGGAGTAACAACTGAATGCCCACTATCAAAGTCAATTGCAGGAGAAACCAAAGGCAAACTGTGTTAAACCTTAGGAGAATCTGTAGCAGATTTCTTTTCTTTGAAAGGAAAAACACTCTCAGCGAATTTGACATTTCTACTGATAACCACTTCCTTAGAATCCAAATCAAACAATTTGAAAGCCTTTTGATTGGGAGGATATCCCAAAAATACACATCTTCTAGAAGTAACACCAAGTTTGTCTCTACTGTGTTTATCCACAGTGCAATAGCAAAGATAACCAATCACTCTTAAATCATCATAAGAAGGAGCTTTATTATGTAATACCTCATAAGGAGACTTCCAATCTAATTTGGAAGAAGGCATCTTATTAATAAGGTGGGTGGCCCCCAAAACACAATCTCCCCAAAAATGAATAGGTAAGCCTACATATAACCTAATTGCCCGAGCTGTTTCTATGAGAAGCCTGTGTTTCCTTTCCACTCTACCATTTTGGACAGGAACACCAGGTGCTGACCTTTGACGCACAATGCCCTTAGTCTGCAAGAAATTTGTACACTTCTTTTGTGTAAATTTTGTCCCATTGCCCGACCTTAACACTTTAACAGAAGTTCCAAACTGATTCTCAACCATAGTAATAAAATTCACTATGACCGTGGCCACCTGCAATTTATCTTGCAGCAAAAATATCCAAGTAGATCTACTATGATCATCCAACACAGTAAGGAAATATTTAGCACCACACAAAGAAGCAACTTTATAGGGACCCCAAAGATCCATATGAATCAGTTTGAAAGGAGCATCAACTCTACATTCACTCCTCTGAAAAGGAAGAGCATGACGCTTAGTCATAGCACATGTATCATAGAAAAAATCTCTCAACTGAAATTTATTACAACAAGGAATATGTCTCATCTTAGACAGAGATGAGTGACCAAGCCTGGCATGAAAAGTATGTAACAATTCTACTGAATTACAACCATTACTAGAACTCAAATCAAAATCAACATGTGTCACTTGGTGTGCTTCTCTAATCTTCTGTGCATACAACATGTATAAGCCACCATGAATCACACCACGAGCAATCTTGACCTTAGTGGTAAGGTCCTGCAGTACACAGGAGACATAATCAAAACTGAATTCTAATCCTCCATCACAAAGCATCTTTAACACGGACAACAAGTTGTGTCTGAATTCAGGCACATAAAGCACATTACTAAGCACAAGATTATTTGCTAGAGTCACAGTTCCTGTCCATTCAACTACTTTAGCAGTCCCATCAGGTAAACCAAGCAAAATCCTTTTATCAAGTGACCTCAAATCACAGAAAACAATTTTGTCAAATGCTATATGATCAGTAGCACCTGAATCTATTATCCATTTAAGAGAATTTCCTTTCTGAGATCCAACAAGAAATGAAACACTAAGGTTACCTGCAAAATGCACAATTGCATTGTTGGAATAGGCATCAGAACTGCCTCCGTCACATGCATGGCTGCTTTCCCTTCATCATTTTCACAACTTCATGATAAATGACATTTACCATGTTTTGATCAGGCTTGACTCCATTACCATCAAGTGGAGAATCAGACTGTGGAGCATCCACATTAGCAGCAAATTTCCCATTCTGAGGTTTGCCACCAGTACGAGGTCCATTATACCACTCAGGGTACCCTACCAACTTGAAGCAACACCCTTTGGTGTGTTCTTTTTCACCACAATAGTCACACTGCCTATCATACTTAGGCTTCTTAAAGTCTCTCTTTTCCTGATCAGGTTGCTTGGACTGAAAACCTGGAGAACCCTTAGAGTTCTTACCATCACCAAAATCCTTTCCTCTCTTATCACCTTGAAAGTTTCTGCCCACAACAAGCACATCTGCATCTGTCTGAGTGCTAGTGCCTGCACCTTTTCCTCTTTCAGCCAGTACAGCAAGTTGAAACACCTTATTGATACTAGGCATAGGATCCTTTGTCAACACATTATTTTTCAAATGATCATATGACTCATTGAGTCCCATCAAGAATTGCATCACTTTAGCCTTAGCTTCACGTTCTTGAATTCTTTTGATAGTTCCACAAGTACACTGAGCAAACACACCACATTCACACTTAGTTAAACCTTCTAAAACCTGTAATTCATCCCATATCCTTTTCATCTTATTATAATAAGCCCCAATTGACAGATTTTCTTGCTTAAGGTTGCACAGATCCTTGTGCAACTGATATATCAGTGGATCATTAGATTCAGATAATATTTCTTTCACTTCATCCCATAACTGTTTGGACGACTGCATATACATGAAGCTCTCTCCTATTTCACTAGTCATAGAATTTATGATCCAGCACATGACCATAAAATCTGCTCGAATCCATTTCTCACAATCATCACTATTCTCAGTCGATTTCACACAATTTCCATTGATAAATCCCAACTTAGCTTTAGCACCTAAAGCCATGCGGATTCCTCGACTCCATCTAGTGAAATTAGCTCCATTAAACAAGGTCGAGACCAGCTGCATACCTGGATGGTCTGAATTTGCAAGAAACAACGGATTCACATACGCATTTGAATTCTGAGATCCAAAATCCCCAAATTGCATTTGATTAGCGTCAATATTCAAACTTGGAGATCCGATTCCAGTTCCTCTTCCCATACCAGCACCTGGATTTGCATTTACATTTGCATTCGAACCCCCTGGTTGCTGATTAGCATTTCCAGCACCTCAAGCCATCACAGATTCAAGCAAAAGCGGAAGCAAACGAAAAAAAAAACACTCAAGCGAGCACGAACACAAGAAAATCAAACAGATCTTGCACACAGCTCTAATACCATGTGAAGAATCAAGGAATCCAAAACCGGAAAACAGGAAGAACAAAACTGAATTGAGAGAAATGAGTTTTACAATGCACAAAATCGTCACTTACACAGACCAACAGAGCTCCATTTATAGAGGCGGGAAGGAGCGTCTAAAAACTAACTACCAATACTGAAATGACAGAACTACCCTTACAGAAAACAATAAAACCCAAATCTACCCTTAGCTATGTAATACAGACATATATGATTCACATGATCAAAGTGGCTAAGATTGTGGGATTCTGAGAAATTATGATCAGGCAGTGTGAAAGTAAAAGTCGTATCTGGTTTGTTTTTGTTTTTGGTTATAAAGTCAAGATCTATCGTTCTAAAACAAAAATCTAAGTTATTGTGTAGAAACTTTACCATCTCTTATATTTTGATTTGATTTTCACCTTATTTTTAAATGTGGGTGAAAACCCACTACTCCCAACACGCCCCCTCATGTTATAGTACGTTATTGGTTTTTAACCATTTTTTTTTTGCTTTCCTAAAGCCATGAAACCTAACCCAACTCGAACATGCTCTTATTTCATACTCTCTCCGATCCATAAAAGATGTCGTTTGACTTTTTAACACGTATTTGAAGAAGCTAAAAACTATATGATATATTAGCTTTTTTATTATTATTTTTTTATAATCTAATACTTATTAGTTATTACCAATAAATATTAAGTTGTAAAAAAATTATTTAAAAAAAGTTGATATTTAATATAGTTTTTATCTCCTTAAAATACGTGTTAAAAAATCAAACGACATCCTTTGTGGATCGGATGTAATATAAAATTCGTGTCGGGTTTATTTATTTAATTATTTTGGTTATAATTAATCGTGCCGAAAGTCTTTAACATTCCATCAATCGCAAGACATGATGTTAAAACTGACCTCATGGTATATCATACCAAATTTAATCAAACCACCTAAGACCTCAAATTAATACAAAAATAAGCCCGGTGCTTTTAAAAACAAAATCTTCAACTACATAATAATAAAGGGAAAAAAATACACAAAAAGTTGATGACCCAAGTTACCTAGTCAGCCCACTATGGTAAAAACTATAAACAAAATTTTGTGCCCGGGGCATACAGTGGTAGAAAGACCCTCCTATGTTGGGTCTGGAAGTTTCGTGTGGAGGTTCGATTCCCAGAAAGAGCATTATTTGTTTCTCCTGTGGAGTGGATCTCTTGGAGCCAAATGGTATAAAGGGGGTGATTGGACCATTGCTGAGGCACATCCCGCGGTTTACCTCCCCAAATCAATGAGGGATCGGAGACTTGGGGTTCAGGACTAGTTTAAGTGTAAGATTGAGATACCTGATATAAAAAAAAATATAAACAAAATTTTGTGGGTATATTTAACATTGCATGTGGAAAAAAAGAATGACGCATCTGATGAAAAAAAAGGAGTTAAATGATGATAGCAAATATAAAGCTAGGTTTATTTCAAAAAATATAAAGCTAGGTAAGACTATCACCAATAACTTTTTGAATTTTGGAAAATTTTGAGATTTTTTTTAGTGAGTTCATATATCGTATTTTCCAAAAATATGGATCAAGGAAAAACATTGGAGATGTTTTTCCAAATTTGTTTTATTTTTAAAAATTTTGGAGGGATTGAACACCGTTTATCATAAATACGTTTATCTGATTTTAAATAGGAAGTTATTAGAGAATATGATTAGTTCTTTTTATCCTATGTCTGAAGAACATATATGTTCAAAGGGCATAGGATAAGAACCTCAATCGAAAAAAATTCCCTCCAAAGAAATAAGGGATCCTAGAAAAGCAATATTAAAAAAATCTAAAATAATTTAAATTTGGAGAATCATTTCTGACTGAGGTTGTTATCCTATGTCCTAGAAAATCCGAATATGATTTTATCGAAAAAATTTCTTCCTACAACATCTTCAAATGTCTTCCTACAACATCTTCATAAACATTTTCCGCCTAAGGCTACTAAAACAATATTTTAAACGATATTTATGACATAGCTCAACATCCCAATATTTTATAGAAAAAACTTATATATAAGATATATACTACTAGCTCCGTCCAAAAATACATTGCCTTTACTATTTACGCACACTTTTTTAAGAAGGTAAAAACTATATAAAATATTAACTTTTTTTATTAATTTTTTTTAAATAATTACAAACTTATTGATAATAAGTTTTTAATTATTAAAAAAAATTAAAAAAATTTTAATATTTTATATAGTTTTTAGCTCCTAAAAAAGCGTGCATGAATAGTAAAAGTCCATGTATTTTTGGACGGAGGGAGTAAATAATTTATGTTCTATATAAACAGGGCCCTCGTAATTTTTTTTAGGGTGATTTTGGTAAATAGCCTTTTTTGAATGTTCAATTGGGTACTTAGACCCCAAACCACTTTAATTAGTTTTTGGTAAACCCATCCAAATAGTGGTCAATGGTCAATTGGTTGAGCATTGACCGGTCAACGTTGATCAACCCATTTGGATTTTTTTTAATGTTGCTGTTTTTTGTGATGCCATATTTTACCGTTTTGATGCTAAAATTTTATTATATTTTATTTTCACTCTGATGCCACTTTTTTAATGAAATCCACTTTTCTAATGAAATGATTGGATGACACTTTTTTTATGCCACTTTTTTTGAACATTGATGACATTTTTTGTTTACCGTAATGTCACGTTGACCATTGATGCCATTTTTTTTACTGTTAACGACTGATGCCACTTTTTTTTATATCAATTTTTTGATGATATTTTTTTACCGTGATGCCATATTTTTGATGATATTTTTTCAAAGTAGTATTTTGATGATATTTTTTCAAAGTAGTGTTTTGATAACATTTATTTCTTTAATCTGATACAACTTTTTCAAAATGGTGTTTTGATGTCATTTTTATAATGTAATTATTTGATGCCATTTTTTTAATCAAATCGTTTGATGCCACTTTTTTTAATTTAAAAAATTGTATATCGATATATTTTCATCGATTCTACTTTTATTCACTGATGACACGTTTGTGGTTACGCTTCATTGATGCAATCACTTGTGGTGATATGTTTATTACAATTTTATTCATTGATGACATTTGTGATTACACTTTATTGATCTCAATCATTTGTGATGACATTGTTTGTTGATGACATTTTAATTGATAACATTTTTTGTTTACTATGATGCCACTTTGCTAAGTGATTTAATCTAGTCGATTGTATATCAATAGTATTTTTTATATGCTTTGGTTGCGATTTGAACAAAACAACACACACATGCTTGGTTAGGTAAGTTCAACCCCAAATTGATATGGTTTAGGGTCAACGAATCAAGTTTGTTTCAACTTACCGATTGAACGTGGATATGTGATATTTGATACGCCTAGGGTCGCGATCCCAATCGACGACTAAAACTTGCAACATTTGATGCATAAACATCCTTACATGGTTACTTTCAATCGGAGCCGAAGAATGGGTTGTGAAGTGTACTTTTAATATGGCATCATTTTTATCATTCTAATCGGACAATGATCTTCTACTAATTGGGTGTGAGGTATTGGACAAATTTGACAAAGCCTTCTGGTGATGACCATGACACACCGATAAAATAAAAGCTCAAACTTAGCTAATCTTCTGCAAATTTTGAAAGCACCATTGTTCAAAATATGGCTAGTAGGACCTTCGATCTTTATATTCTTTACCCGTGTAAAAAAAAAAACATAATTTCTCAAGCTTCACTTTCAAACCCGTCCCAGAAAGATCGTTCTGCATCCATGCCGCTGCTCCAAGCTTCACTTTCGAATGATTGAATACTGCCTGTGTTATGTTGAATACAAAAAAAAGCATAATTTCTCAAGCTTCACTTTCGAAGCATAATTCCTCTCTTTCGAAGCATATTCAATATCTGCAGTCAATTTAGCAGCAAATGATTGAATACTGCCTGTTCGAAGCTTCACTTTCGAATGATTGAATACAAAAAAAAAAGCATAATTTCTCAAGCTTCCTTTCGAATCCGGGTTGAACAAATTGCAACCTAATTTTTCCAATTGTTCGAAAGTCGAAACCAACTGATTGTTCTAAAACAAAAATCAAAAGCCGATAGATGCAGAAAATCAGTTCACTGAAGCAAAAAAAAAATCAGATTGAAGACCGACAGTACCTACCGAGCATGAGATTACGAGACAAAGATGAAACAAAAATTCAATTGAACAAAAAACGACAATACCTACCAGATATGATTCAGGTGCGAGCAGCAGGACGAACAGATCCGACGGGGGCGGCGGAGACGAGGACGGATCCGAAGCTGGTGAGGAAGAAGACGAACGGGGACGGCGTGGGAGAGAGCATACAGAGGGAGAGAGAGAGAGAGAGGGGGGGGGGCGACTGGACGAGAGCGCGTGAGAGAACGGGGTAGGAGGGTTAGGGTTTATGCGGCTAAAAAAATATTAAAAGGATCCAACAAACCTAATAAAAAAATAAGGGGGCTATCTACTTAATCAAATATGCTTAAAGGTCTATTTCAGCAAATTCCCTTTTTTTTTTCCGCCCAAGGCCACTAAAACGATACTACTATAGGATTGGCTCTATGTTTGTCCATTCAAATAATTGTTCAAGGTTTTAGACCCAATTATGTTGAATGGCAATGGGGTGGCCCCGTTTGTTTTCTATATAGAAAGGTAATGGTTTACGTTCATGAATCTAGTCTATATTTAAGTTAAAGATTCATTAGTTATTATTCTAATCATTACCCTCTTTTCCCAATTTTTCATACAAAATTTATTACTTGCCTCATGTTTCATTCCCTAATCTTAGGAAGGGTAACTATTTTCCCTCTAATGCTCTAATTATTCCCCCCCACCCGGCCACCCCCTCTTCAATTCCTTATCTTTCCTAAATTTTCTTTTCCTCTGGAAACAAAAGACCCCTGATTGAGGATGAGAATGGAGGCCAATAGAGCTGGCAAAACCCGACCCGAAAATCCGACCTGGTCGACTCGAAACTGATTATTCTGAACACCGACACAACCCGTCCATTTTGGACCCGAAATCCGATGAACCGAACCCGATTAACCTGAAACCCATTAAGACCCGAACCCGTTATAACCGAAACTTGAAATAACCCGAATTTTAAGCTACAATGTGGTAAATTTTTAAAAATGAATATTGAAATAATGAAAACCCGAGACAACCGAAATCCGAACCGACCCAACCGATTGAGGATGAGAATGGAGGCCAATGTGATTTGTTGGGCAGTAATAGGGTCATTTTCGATCCCTCAAATGAGTACAGAGAAACTTTTGGTAAACAGGGATGGGACTGGGAGTGTGTCGTATTGAAGTAACTCGGGATGGAAATTGATGACTGTGCGTATGTGCTGTACTGCTGTAGCCAATCCTACTGCAAATCCACATGACACTAGCAACTAGCTCTGGCTTCACCAACATACCCAATCGTGCACATTTAAAAAAAAAAAAAATGTGGTTTAGCAATCTCAAGATGTTACAAAGTTGGGAATAAAAAGCTCTCCAACATTAGTTTGGGAACAAATCAAATATCTTTTTTTTTTTTGACGCAGAATAAAATTTAGGTCGGGTCGGCCGCAGCAGCACTCCTTCCTAGCGCATCCTTGCGGATGAGAGCACAGAGCTCTGGATCGTCGTCGTAGCAGGCGTCGGCAGGGGAAGCATGTGCACTACGCGCGAGATAGTCAGCCACTGCATTCGATTCCCTGAAAATATGACGGATAGCTACATAAGAAAAGGACGAAGTATCTAACAGAATATCAGATTGAAGGAGCTCGATATTCCAGGGGCACTTCCAGTCCCCTAGCAGAGCTTTAATAACCAGAAGGTTATCGCCCTCGATCAGGAGGTTACGGATATTCAGCTTCTTAGCCCGTAGGATCCCCATTTTTAGACCGAGGTTCTCGGCAAAAACAACTGAGACATTGATGCACGAGTCACGACCCATGGCAACCACTCGGCCGCACCAGTCCCTAATGACGAATCCGTAAGAAGCCGAAATACCCGCTCTTACAGAACCGTTAAAGTTAAGCTTGTAGCAGTCCATCGACGGTTTATCCCAAAGGCCCGAACGGCACCGGCCCTTACCCTTGGCCGTGGTTGACGGAAAGCGACGGACGGGACGGATTACCTTAGGAGGCAGTGATGTCCCTGAAGATGACTCAGCGTCAAGAAGTTTCGATTGTTTCCAGCATTGGGTAAAAGTAGTATAGAAAATTTCCATTTCAGTAATAGAAACATTGGTCGTATGGTCAAATGCAAGCTGGTTCCTAAAGAACCAGATAGACCACCAAGCACAGGCCAACAGCCCGAAAAATTTGTTACCTACCGTCAACATGACTTGGTTTAGGGGAAAGGTGGAGCCTGAGGAAAAAGCGAGCTGAGACAAGTTCGGGCAGCGGATGCGAAGTGTCCGTAGTAGTCTGAAGGTAACAGGGCACTGGAGGAACATGTGGTTGTCCGACTCGTTGGTGGTATTACAAAACTGGCACCACGTAGGTACCGCAACATGAGACTTTTGGAGTCGTTCCGAAGTCGGAAGGCCATCGCGAGAGATTTTCCAGAGAAAGTGACGAACCTTAGGCGGAACATCCAGGTCCCAGATCCAACCACAGTCAAAATTTTGCGAGCCTTTGTTAGATGAGAGCATGGAATTTACCGACCTAGTCGAAAACCACCCGGTAGTGCTCGGTCCCTAGTACATACGATCCTTCAAAGGATTGTTTGGCAGGATGATACCTAGTAAATGGTGGATATCTGGTACTGAAAGGATGTTGGATAAACTAGAAAAGGCCAACGCCTCGTTCCATTGATGATCTTGGTCGATGAAATATGAAACTTTTATGCCCAACAGATCAGGCGGAATCTGCTGAAGGGCCCTGGAATCGAGTGTTTCGTCGAAAGCCCATTTCTGGGTCCAGAAGTCAATGTAACGCCCATCACCAACAGACCATTGAAGGGCGCTCTTAAAAGGTTGTCTGATCGACATTAGGCGTTTCCACTGCCAAGAAGTATTACTTTTCGTTTGGTAATTTAGGACGTCCTAACCTTTTAGGTATTTCTGTGAGATGATGCGGACCCAAATGTTGTCTGGTTCGGATAGGATTTTCCATAGTAGCTTCATTTGTAATGCAATATTCATTGTTTCAGCTTTGTGGATGCCCAACCCACCTTTCAATGTGTCGGCGCAGATTTTGTCCCAACTAATCAGCGGAGGTGCTTTGGAGCTTTTGTTCCAAAAAAATTGTCTGTAAACCTTATCGAGTTCATTGTGGATGTGAGAAGGAAGTAAAAATGCTTGCATGAGAAAAATCGGTTTGGCACACAGATTAGCTTTGATGAGGACCTTTCGACCTTCGGCCGAGAGGCAAGACGCCTTCCACTTTGTAAGTTGTTGCTTGGTTTTAAGGACCACCTCGTTGAAGGTGTCTTTGTTGGTTCGTCCGTTAACGATAGGACAGCCCAGATACTTGTCGAAATTATTTGCCTGGGGAATGCCAAGGACGGCAATCGTAGCATTAATTGCTGTCGCTGTAGTGTTTGATGAAGCTTGGAAGCTAAACTTATGTAGATTGACCTTTTGCCCCGATATGAGGCAGTAACGATCAAGAATTTCCATAGTTGAGGAACAGGCTGACTGGGAGGCCTTGCAGAAAATGAGGATGTCGTCTGCGAATGCTAAAAATGGAATCTTAATGCCCGGGTTGCCGAAAACCAAGCCCAGGTCTTTGTTCACCGAACTTTCCTGTTGCAGAGTTCTTGCAAGGACCTCCGAAGCCAAAATAAACAGAAAAGGAGACAGGGGGTCGCCCTGCCTTAGTCCCCGAGTGGGCTCAATGAGAGTTGTAGGCTCATCATTAACCAGGACGGAATAGGAAACTGTAGTAACACACTCTCTGATCCAACGGATAAACTTATCGTTAAAGCCGAACCTTGAGAGGACCCCGAAAAGGAAGGGCCATTCAACCCGATCATAAGCTTTTTCCATGTCCAACTTCAAGGCAAGCAGACCCGACTTGCCCCTTTTAAGCCGGAAGGAGTGGAAAGCTTCGTGGGCTATCAAGATGTTGTCTTGGATGGACCGACCTTTCGTAAAGGCACCCTGCAAGGGGTGTATCAAGTTTTCAAAAATCTTAGTTAGCCTGGCAGTAATCACCTTGGCTATAATCTTATAAACTGTAAAGCACAAGCTAATCGGACGATAGTGGTTTACTGTTGTGGGATCATCCCTTTTTGGAAGCAGCGTTATGAAAGTATGGTTTGTTTGCTTTAAAAGCATTCCACTGGAGAAAAAGGCTTTGACAGCTTTCGTAACCGAAGGGCCAACTGTATTCCAGAACTTCTGGTAGAAACCTGCCGAGAACCCATCAGGTCCTGGCGCCTTATCCGGGCTCATGGAGAAAACAGCAGCTTTGATTTATGCGTTAGAAACCGGAGCTGTGAGCATGTTGTTATCATCCTGTGTTACTATCGAGGGGATAACCCTTAAGTCCGTAGTTGTGTCCAGATCATTCCTCCTGGAGGAGCGGAAACGGGATTTGAAATCACTTTCAAATTCTTGTTGGATAATATGAAAATCGGCTGCGACTTGACCACCTGGTAGGGTGATTGATTTGATAATTTTCCTACCCCTCTTGGAGGAGGCGATTTTGTGGAAATATCTAGAGTTGGAATCATTTAGTTTGGCGTGCTTGACCTTAGCCCGTTGGCTCCAGTACCGGCGATGAAAATCGAGCATTCTTTCTCTTTTGTTAAGCAATTGCTTGAGAATCTTAAGGTCATTATTGTTGTGGTTTGAAAGAAGCGAGGTTTGTAGTTGTAGTAGTTTTTGGTCAGTCGTCTGAATTTGGTTGTTGATATTAAGAAAAGTTTTCTTATGCCAGACTTTGGAGAGTCGCTTTAGTAATTTCATCCTTTGAACAAGGCGAAACATATGAGAACCTGAAGTGTCTAGACGCCAAGCCTGTGAGACTAGATTTTTGAAATCTGCTCGATTAGCCCAAGCTAATTCAAATTTGAACGGTTTGTTCTTTGGTTTAACATTACGACTGAAGTTCGTCGAGATTGGTGCATGATCAGATCTTGTGAAAGGGTGAATTTGTGTTCTTAAAGAGTCGAAAATTGTCAGGACATCGGTGTGGATCAGTAAACGATCTAATTTCTCAAAACAGTTGTCAACCCCATCTCTTTTCCTTTTCCAGGTGAATTGTCCCCCAAATGAGGGAATCTCCTGTAAGGAGAAGTTATTTTTGAAGTCGTTTAGACGCACAAATCTGGAATTAGCTGGGCAGACTCCACCCATCTCATCTGTTGGAGAACAGATTTCATTAAAATCTCCCATAATACAGTAAGGTATGAGAAGGGTTTGTAAATAGAGTGAGATGGAATCCCAGAAGACCAATTTTCGTTTCTCCTCTGGCGGCGCGTAGATGACGATCATGGCAATCGTCCTGTGAGACTCGTAGTCTGAATAGTTGAAATGGATAAAGCGGTTGTGAACCGAAATAAATTCGATAGAACCCTGGGCCGATGGTAAGTCTTTCCAAAGCAAACAGATGCCTCCGGAAAAACCCGAAGCCGGATCGAAAGCAACGTGAGAGAACCCACACTTCTTCCACACGCTATCTTTTGGTATCTTATCGGTCTTTGTTTCCAGTAATGCGAGAACATTAATATGATTATTTCTACAGAAAATGTCAATATTAGTCCAAAAGTTTCTACTGCGGATACCGCACGAATTCCAAGAGCATATATTCATAGGAAACTAGTTTTCGTATCTGTTGGTACAAATTTATAGCGGTAGCTATCTAGTTTGTAGAACTTTGTGTAAAGTTCCCATTCCAACCCCATGATTAGTAAGGTAACGATCATAATCGACCAAAGAGATGAATACGAAAGATCCCTCAAATTGGTAAGCTCAAACCATACATGACAAAAGTACATCCAAGGCCAAGTTCTTTCGAATAATAAGAGGAACGTGTCTTGTAAAGACAAAGGACAGTTTTGTCCAAAAGCTCTAGGGACAGTAGCATTGTGCTGGTAGCAATCAAAGGTTTGTACAAATTGATATAAACAAAATTGTAACAAGTAGATCATACACCAATAGAAAGAGGAAAGTTTATGGTGACAATTAAATGGAGACCAGCCGGAGCTGCGCCCACACCGGACAGCAACAGGCCGCAGGAGCTCGGGCACTTCGAGCAGCAACAAGATCGCCACCCAGAACCACTGAAAATACATGAGCAAGTCCAAAGCTAAAGCAATCCCTCCATGAAGGGAATCCCGTAGACAACCAAACCTGCAAAAACATAGAGGCATCAGTAGTACCAAAGGCAATTTGAAGAGATAAACAAAGCAAGGTAATTACCAATAGACAAGGTTGTAAACCATAGAATATATATATGAAAAGAGATAATTATAGAGCAGCAGCGCCAACATCCTTGGAAAGGCAAAAGCACAGGCAGTAAAAACTGGACTTAAAACATAAGGGACCATGGACATCGAGGCAACACGCCTCGAAACCGAAAGCAGACCTAGCCGAGAGCGAGCTGGAGTTTCCACAAGACAGTGATGAAGAAGAAAGGGTAACTTAAGATAGCTATTAGCCAAGTTGCCTTTGGGGGGCAATGTAATTCCCTTGTGCTGGTAGCAAACAGATGTTTGTACATAATTAGTTAATTGAGATTGTAGATTCCTTATGCTGGTAGCAAACATATAGTAGGCATGGGTGATAATCCTACCTAGTAAAAATACGTACAACCAATGAGAGCTAACACAATCGGTAGAAGACTTAAGATTAATATAAGTGTAACTCACCCTTAGGTGATTATCTTGTAAACTAATGATACTGGTGAGGGCCTTGTAGGGCGTATTAGATCTCAAGAGATCAGTAGGTGTAGTATGGTGGGTTTGAGTGATCTTGTGGGACATAAGTTTGAGAGAATAACAATGAGGATTGCTTTTATATTGGTATTATGTTGGCAAATCCAATGACTTAAGGGCACCGCAACAAGAACTCCAAGCAGCTCCGAGATGCACATTGCAGCGAAGCCGACAGCAGACACACACCCAACAGCACCGAAGAAGACAAAGGGGAAACCCAAGCAACAGGCACAGTGACAGTGCATAAGCAGTCTGCAAACGGACGGCCAGGCCCCAAAAGCAACCAAGAAAGCCCCAACTGCAAAAGGAAAGGTAAAGAAGCAGTAACAAGGGAACAAAAGCCAAGTAAAATGTGTAAACATAGCCAGCAGTAAGAAGAAAATGAGGCAAGATGCATTCAGCGGTATGTAAGTTTAATTGAAGATTAAACTGAGCTCTGTTAAGATTAGGAATAAAGGCTTGTAAGCCAAATTGGATTGGAGATTTTGTTTTTGTGTGGTTTGGTAGACAGCAGCCCGTCAAGACCACGAATTTGCAACAGCAGTAGAAGAAGTAACACCCATACTTAATTAGCCAAGAAGGATGGAGAACAGCCTTCCCGAACAGTAGACAAAAGCAGCAGCAGATCCAGCCAGAAGAAAAAAGGAGGGAGTAGCAGTATGTAAACTTGAAACTAAATGAAGCAGTAGATATGCAGTCAGAGAAATCACAATTCAGATGGAAAGTACGATAGGGAGTAAGCCCCCAAATAGAAGGAGCACACCACACAGCCACCCGGAAGCCAGGCCAGCAAACCCGAGAAGCCGATGGGAATTTAGAAAGCAACAGTAGACCCGAGTAGCTAGTGATTTGTAACAATCGAAAGTCCCTTTGAAGGCAATTGAGACACCCAAAATTCAGGGTTACCGATATATAACTAATGTATCCTTTAGGATAGATTGTATAGGTATTGTGCTGGTAGGCCAAAACAAAGCGATCGTAGCCAAAAATTGTGACTGTAGAGTCAGATAGGGTAGATAATACCTGATTTGAGGGGTTTGTGATGTATAGGTAGGTGAGACGGCAAACACCTGACCTCACAGATCCGCCAGAACGCAGCATCCCACCACTGAGCCGCCATCGGAACCGCCATCGTGAAGCCCAAAAGCGACAGCAGACCGAGGGCCAAACGTCGTCAGAGCCACCGACCAAGAACAGATCTTCACTCTGTTTACTTTGATTTGTAGAAGCCTTTTGATTTCTTTCATACTTTTCAGATGTACGGGAGCGACTCGCTCTTTGGATTCTTGCGCTCTTGTTTGGAGAAGGATGCTTGTGCAGATTGAAAGCGGTGGCCGGAGGTCCGACGATCGGCGTTTGGGCCGAAGTGCTGGTGGCGGCGGGGTGGGAACTAGGGTTTAGTTTCAGAGTGTTTTGCATTTTTTTGTCTCTCAATCGGAGGAACAAATCAAATATCAAAATATAAGAGATTCTGTTACACATCTTATACGGCTGGGATTATAATTACTTAGATTTTCACATCGTATCATAGCAAATGTGCACTTGAAGGGGTGCTTTTGTTAGAAAGGTGTAAGAATGCAATTGTTTTGTGATATATTACAAATACCGATCAATGAAGGTAAATCTTCAAATACGCCCTACACTGACATGATCGAGTTGTCAAAGACAACGCTGACAAGCAAGCAATTACTACTTACTAATTTAGCTATATATAGTAGCTTCTACTCAGTAATCGTTAGGGACATTATCGATCAACGGATATATATACAAGCCTTAGCTTGGATGTGAGGTTTTTCCCAAATTTGTGTCGCCTAAGATCATCTACAAGTAGACAGAAAGACCCCTGAAGCCTCTCCAGAAACTCCGGTTGCTCCTGTAAAAGAACAAAATTACAATACAAATGCATCATAAACAAACTACTTCATCTGACAAGTGTACTTGGTAGATGCTTACCATTGTGCTTGAGAGCGCTTTTTGTACCACAAAGTTACCAAACTTATCGCAGGCAAGCAGCCTCAGGTCGTCGCAGCTCAGCTGTAAGAACACCTCAAACAACAGTCCGTCTCTGGCTGAGAAGCAGTCGATGCACTTCTCCACCAAGTGCGAGCCCTCTTTCTGGATCGATAGGGCCGGTATTGCACACCTTAGACTCTCTACTATGGAAGGGGTGAAATGCTTATAGTCCATAGTGTTAGACTATATATATGTACAATATCTTTTCGATATCTTTTCTGTACAGATCTCGATATCTCCAAATCCTAACCTCTGTAATCCCTATGTATTATATATACGTTCATCTAATGAGAAGAGGAATCACAACCTTTCATCATAAATCCTATTGCTTTACATGGTATCAGCATTAAATCCGCGATCCTCCTGATCGGTTTCCATGGCCTCCAATCCCACCTCTCCTACGCAACTCCTCTTCTCTGCCTCCACCGATGGCTCTCAACCCAATTTTCATCTCCCAAACTTCGCTATCCGCCTTGACAGGAGTAACTACTCCCTCTGGCGCAGTACTGTCCGGTCCGCCCTTGAAGCATTTGATCTGGATGCTTTTCTGACTGCGGCAGCACCTCCTCCCACCACCCTTCCTGCGCCTCCCACCACCCCGCTCACTCCGGAGGCTGCCATTGCTGCCTTCTCTGCCAATTCCTCCGATGTGCAAACTATCCCTAATCCTGCCTATCACGCCTGGGTTCGAAAGGACCGCCTAGTGCTTTTATGGATCCGCTCGACCCTTACGACTCCTCTCCTTGGCCACGTTGCTAGGGCTACCACGGCTGCTGAAGCCTGGCAGATCTTGGCTACAATGTTCCACGCCCAATCCAGTGCCCGACAGATGCACCTTCGTCATCAACTTCAAACCCTTACCAAGGGATCCTTGTCCGTCCTTGAGTACGTTCAGAAGAAGCGGGCAATTGCGGATGAACTTGCTGAATCTCTGGTCATCATCCCTGATCAGGATCTCGTCTCTTATATTCTCTTCGGCCTGGGAAATCAGTTCGCAGCTTTTCGCTCTGCCCTCGCCCTCAAAACCGAACCTGTCTCCTCCGATGCCCTGCTCGGATTCTTGCTGCAGGAAGAGCAGAGTCTCGCCGAGGGTACTCAAGCCCTTTCCGACGCCAACCAGTTGACTGCTAACGTGGCCTCCACTCGTGGTCGAGGTCGTGGTCGCGGCCGTGGTCGCTCTCCTGCTGATCGCAATCCTCCTAGTGAATTCAACTCCTCTGCGCCTACTGATCGTGCGCCTCGTCCCACCTGCCAAATCTGTGGCAAACTTGGGCATGAAGCCTTCAATTGCTTCGGAAGACTCAATCTCAATGAGTTTCCGGTGACTAATCGCCACGCGATTGCTGCTCTTGGACGTCCGGACACAGCTCCTCCCGTCGGCTCCAACAGATCGGCATACAATGCTCAGTGCCAGTCCGAAATCGGTGATCCTTGGGTAGTCGATTCCGGCGCCAATGCTCATGTCACGGGTGATCTGTCTGGCCTTCAATCGCACTCCAATTATGCTGGCTCCGACAACTTAGTTGTTGGTAATGGTATGTCTCTCCCCATTACACATCTTGGTACTTCTATTCTTCCTGCGTTGCATCCCAGTAAACCTCCTTTACACTTATCCAATGTCCTTTGTGTGCCGAATATATCTAAAAACCTCTTAAGTGTTTCTCAACTTACTAAAGATAATTCTGTATATCTTGAGTTTCACAAGGATTTTTGTCTTGTTAAGAACCTGCAGGGGCGAGTACTTCTAAGAGGAACCGTTGAACGTGGCCTTTACCGTCTTCCCCGCCTGTCCCAATGTCCTTTGTCCAGTTCGAGTCATCCTGTTGCTTTCATTGGTGAGCGTGCCTCCATAGACTGTTGGCATCATCGTCTTGCTCACCCCCACGAGTCTGTCCTTCGTCGTCTCATTACTAGTCAGCGTCTTCCCGTGTCCTCAAATAAGTTGGCTCCTGTCTGTGGAGCTTGTCAGCTTGGCAAGAGTCATCGTCTGCATCTTCCTGCCCGCACCATCACGGCAGCGAAGCCTTTTGATCTTGTTCATTCTGATGTATGGGGTCCCTCCCCGCTTTTATCAACTAATGGCAATTCCTATTATGTTAGTTTTATTGATGATCACACCAAGTTTGTTTGGATCTATTTCATGTCTGCAAAGTCTCAAGTTTATTCTATATTTGAGTTGTTTATCAAGCTTGTCCAAACACAATTTTCCACCACCATTAAAAGCTTTCAAACAGATGGCGGAGGTGAATACCGAAATGTCTCGACTATGCTTCGCAGTCTTGGCATTCAGCACCAAATCTCTTGCCCTTACACACCACAACAGAATGGGTCATCAGAACGACACAATCGGGTCATTGTTGAAAAGGCCTCTCGCTTCTGGCTCATGCTCACCTCCCTCAAACCTTTTGGGAACAGGCGTTTCACACGGCTGTATATCTCTCGAATCGTACCATCACTCCCAACTTGGGATACAAGTCCCCATTTCAATCTCTCTACAACAAATCTCCCGATTATGCATTCTTAAAGTCCTTCGGTTGTCGTTGCTACCCCTTTCTTCGACCATACAATAATTCAAAACTTGAGTTTCGCTCCCTTGTCTCTTTTTGGGGTATAGTTCCAAACACAAGGGCTATTTGTGTCACCATGTTCCCACTGGTCGCTGTTATATATCCAGATTTGTTGTATTTGATGAGTCTCTCTTCCCTTATGTCTCGGACTCCTCTCCCACCACAGAACCGATTCCGACAACCCCTGTGCTTCCGCTCACCATCCTACAAACAGCATCAGGTGTCTCGGCTATGGCTGCTGAGCCTCCACCGTCACCAGTTCAGCCCCTTTTCATGTCACCACCCAGCTCCCCACCTCTGTCTCCAGCGTCTATCCCCCTCTCGCCCTCGGTTTCCTTGGAAGGTATGAGCCCGGCTGCATCAACACCCACCAGTCCTACATCCTCATCCTCTCCGAGCCCTGCTACCTCGCCATCCACCAGTCCTACATCGTCACCATCTCTGAGCCCTGCTGCCTCGCCATCAGCCAGCCCTGCACCCTCCCCCTCACCGAGCCCGTCTCCCCCTGCACCAGCCCCTCCCTCCGATACCCCTTCCTGGTTTCGGCAAGCTGATGCTTCAACCCATCCCATGGCCACTCGAGCCTCTACCAACTCCCTCAAACCCAAAAGTTTTCACTCCACTAGATACCCTCTTCCCAATGCCCTCATCACCATGGTTGAACCCAAACTTTTCCATCAAGCAACCAAAAGCCCTCACTGGCAAAATGCAATGCAATTAGAATATGATGCCTTGATGAAAAATGGGACTTGGGACTTAGTTCTGAGACCAAATGGTGCTAACATTGTTTGGTGCAAGTGGATTTACAGGGTCAAACAGAAATCATATGGCTCGGTGGATCGCTACAAGGCTCGCCTGGTAGCCAAAGGTTTCAGTCAAGAAGCTGGGGTGGACTTCTTCGACACATTCAGCCCGGTCATCAAACCTACGACCATTCGACTTGTCCTAAGCCTTGCTGTCACACGCTCCTGGCCACTTCGACAAGTTGATGTCAACAATGCGTTCTTGAATGGTGACCTTGCTGAAACGGTCTATATGTCCCAACCACAGGGTTTTGTTGACCCCGCTCGCCCTACCCATGTCTGTCGCCTCCGTAAGGCTTTGTATGGGCTCAAGCAGGCGCCTAGAGCTTGGTTTCAGAAGCTCAAAGATGCGCTCCTTCGTCATGGCTTCAAAGGTTGTGTATCTGACTCATCGCTTTTCATCAAATCTCATGGTCAAGATGTGGTTTATGTTCTCGTCTACGTTGATGATCTAATTATTACGGGATCTCATGCCCCCTTTATTGATGAGTTTGTGGTTAGCCTGCACCGTGCTTTCTCTCTAAAGGACCTTGGTGCTCTTAGTTACTTCTTGGGTATCGAGGTCACTCGCACTGACTCTGTCGTTCATCTCAGCCAGCAAAAATACATCACTGATGTTCTCGAAAGGTGTGGTATGGCAGGTGCGAAACCAATCGCCACACCTGCTGAGCCCGGGTCTCGGTTAGTTCACACTGGTGACCCTTGCTCCGATCCACACCTATACCGCAGCATAGTTGGCGCACTACAGTACGTCACCATTACAAGGCCTGAGATCTCTTATGCGGTTAATCGTGTCTGTCAGTTTATGCACGAACCCACAGACCAGCACTGGATGGTAGTGAAGCGAATTCTTCGCTATCTCAAGGGCTCCATCACGGCAGGATTATCACTTCATCAGGCGTCTGATAGTCGTCTCGTAGCCTACTCGGATGCAGGATGGGCATCTGATCCGGACGACTGTCGGTCTCAGCATGGCTTTGCGATCTACTTTAGGGGGAATCTGATCAGCTGGTCCTCTCGGAAACAGAAGGTCGTCGTCCGCTCTAGCACTGAGGCCGAATACAGAGCACTTGCCTTTGCCTCGGCCGAGCTAATCTGGTTGCAGCAACTGCTGCAGGAAATGGCCCTCTCGGTTACACGCCCTCCTATTCTTCTGTGTGATAATCTGAGTGTTACATTCCTCACCGCCAATCCAGTTTTCCATCAGAGGTCTAAACACATCAAGATCGATTATCACTTTGTTCGTGAACAGGTTGCCTCTGGCGAGCTCATAGTTCGACATGTTCGGTCTCTAGATCAGATAGCCGACATCTTCACCAAGGCTGTTGGTAATCATCATTTCCATTCATTGACGTCCAAGCTTAATGTTCGCCCTCGTCCATGAGCTTGTGGGGGCCTGTTAGACTATATATATGTACAATATCTTTTCGATATCTTTTCTGTACAGATCTCGATATCTCCAAATCCTAACCTCTGTAATCCCTATGTATTATATATACGTTCATCTAATGAGAAGAGGAATCACAACCTTTCATCATAAATCCTATTGCTTTACACATAGAAACTGCATTTTGTACCACATAAGTCCTGCAAGAAATTGTCGCGGTAATTTATACACTCTAATGATCACCAATCTAGTAATTCGTCGATCTCCAATAGTAACGGACATACTGTTGGGGTTTGTGGGTAGAGTCTCACGTTGAAAATAGGTGAAAATCAAAACCAAAATATAAGCGAAGGTGAAACCCCTGCACAATGGCTTAAGCTTTTGTGGTAAAAGGGTGGTTACAGACACTTACAATTCAAGGTGAATGCATAATGTTACTTTGGGTTTTTGATTAGAGCGAACCCTTCTGTCGAAAACGCCCAAATCCTTGAAGCATTGTAAGATCACTCGTCGTCCCAATGAGTTGAATTTGGTAGCCAAGGCTTCTGTTAGGTAATGAACTTACCCATTCCCACTGCAGTAAGGAGGGATCTTGGCTAATATCATACAGATACTCGACTAGAGTGGGATCGATCATGGCTCGGACTTCATTTAGGGATGTAAGACGGGCGTTGGACTGACCGGTATTAGGAATAGTGCTGCCTTGGCTACTGAATTTGATATCGAACCCGGGCACTTGATCATGACTCACAAGAAATGCAGGCCCGTTAAAGCTATGTGGATTAACGACTCGATTGTATGCACGAGGACTACTTTGAAAAAAAAGAAGAAGATCGATATATTAAATTACACGCAGTTCCTCGGTTGTATCTATCATCAACACCAACTAACCTCACAACTAACACTTTAATTTGCGAGAAATTGAAGGTAGCTCTACCTTCCTCCGCCCGCGCTAACAGTCAACGGTTGATCAACCCAACCTGTTAACTCGTATAATCCGTACTGATCTTGCTGCTTCCAGACACTCCAAAACATCAAAACTGTAAATTAGCTTTGTGGGTGGAAGATGCCGGTTTTCTGTGTGACTGGAGGAACAGGCTACATAGCAGCTCACCTGGTGAAGTCCCTTCTTGAAAAGGGTCACACTGTTCGAGCCACCGTTCGAGATCCCGGTATCTATCTATCTATCAATTATCTCTTAAACTTTACCACAATTTCAATCCCTTCTGATGATTTCAAGTGTTGCTGTTTTTGAATTGATCAGAGGATTTGGGGAAGGTGGGTTTCCTATGGGAACTGAAAGGGGCAAAGGAGAGGCTGAATTTGGTCAAAGCTGACCTACTTGAGGAAGGAAGCTTTGATGATGCTGTCAATGGCGTTGATGGGGTTTTCCACACTGCTGCTCCTATTGTGCCTCCTCCCTATGGCGACGATGTTCATGTACGTAATAACTTGCCCGTCTCTTGTCTCACATCTCAAATCTCACTTTAATCCTTAACAATTAGCTTCTAAGATTGCATTTGGCTTGATTTCTGATTAGTTCATGTTGATATCCCAGCCCTGACTAGGTGGAGCTCGGGCTATTCCGATCGAGGTCGGATATACCCATTCGAGTTCGGTCATATGTTGAGTATATTTATGTTTGGTCGGGTCAGGTAACTTCGGGTCAAATGGGTTTCGGGTTTGGTCGGGTTCGGATTGGGTCAAGTCGGATCACATTTAGTTTTATTATGAAATAACAGATTATTTTTTGTTTATCTTAATTATTGACTACTATTAAACATCATTTACTTAGTCATGTTTACAAATAAGACAATAAGACAATTATATATGTAATTCACAATTAAAGTAATTATAAAGATGAGTCGGGTCTTGTTTGGGTTGGGTCAAGGATGAGTTTGGTATGGATTGGTTCGAGCTCGAGTTCATTCGGGTATCGAGTCAAAATGGGTCAGGCTCAGCTTTGGGTTCGGGTTATGCATGTTACTAGATTTTCAGGTTTTGATTGGATACGCGCCCCCTTCAAATTAGTATATCAAATGGGCTAAAAAGGGAGAAAATCTAATGATGTGTCACCGGATGGAAAACCTATATCAAGATGTCAAGTGTTATAACAGTAGATATCAGATATATCTAGATAGTGATACCAAACAGGACCTCTTGCTTCCAAAATCTCAGTTTGTGAATTGTTCTTCAGTAATTCTTACCTCAATGAACTTTCATAACCATCTCAATTCTCAAAGATCTCATGCATTCATTCACAGTGTCGAGCTTGAGGTGCAATTTGAGTTCAACATATTGTTTGTTCCTTGTTTAGGTAGACCATGTTTTATTGTGGCATTTGATTTCAAAATTAATGTGACTGGAATGACTTCACTGAATAAGTTACAATATTTGTTTTGCAGCAAATCTTAATAGATCCAGCCGTAAAAGGAACGGTGAATGTACTCAAATCTTGTGTGAAGGCTAGAGTCCACAGAGTTGTCCTTACCTCTTCCAGCTCAACTACTCGGTACCGACAAGATGTCCAACAGGTTTCCCCTCTCAACGAGTCTCACTGGAGCGATCTTGATTACTGCATCCGTTACAAGGTAAAGGAAAAATGAAATGCATATAGATTTCTTTTTCTATATACAACAACATTCTATCACATAAATTGTTAGCTGCACCCTAAGGGAAAGGCCAGGTGGGCCCAGTTATAGGCTGGGCCACCCATAGGGATTGAGCCTGAGACCTCAAAAGGGTCTACGTACTAGCCTTTCCCAATAGTAACTGAATGGTTGCTCAACCGGTTACTGAGCTTTCTTTTCACCTATATAGTGATCGATCTGCTGATTCGCGACACAGATGTGGTATCCATTCGCGAAGACATTAGCAGAGAAGGAAGCATGGAAGATAGCTAAAGAAACCGGGCTCGATTTAGTGGTCGTCCTCCCATCCTTTGTGGTTGGCCCCATGGTTCTTCCACATCCAACTAGTAGTCTGATGCTACTTCTTAGCATTATGAAAGGTCATCGATCTCTCTCCCTAGCATTCGGTTCCGATGGAAGGTACATAGTTTTTTTTTTTCTATACATGACTAGTTAGGTCTTTGAACTGTAGGTACAAAAGGCGGGATCCCGAACCAGATCATAGGGTTTGTCCACATAGACGATGTAGTCTCCGCCCACATTTTGGCAATGGAGGAAAGCAAGGCGTCGGGGAGGCTAATATGTACAGGCCCAGTGGTCCACTGGACGGAGATCGTCGAGATGCTCAAGGCCAAGTATCCCATGTATCCTTATGAGAACCGGTTAGTTGCACATATATATATATATACTCAACAACTATAGCTAATTCACTTACTAGGCTTGCTCTTATACTATGATTCATGGTCTGCAGGGTCATTACCATCCTGGAGGGTGATGCAAACTCACATAGCTATGACACGAGCAAGATCGTCGAGTTGGGATTGCCCGGTTTCAAGACCATCCATCAAATGTTTGATGATTGCATCAAAAGTTTCCAAGACCAAGGTTATTTGTAGTGCCTATGGGAAGCTGAATTCGTTCACTTTCGTATCGTTAGCTCGAGACATTGGAGACACAATAATTCGCTTATAACCTGCGATTTTATAAGTTCTTACCGTAGACATGGTAGATGGTAGTTGATGTAGCATATACTGCACCAAGATCATCAAAAAACTAGGATTTATTAGCTTCAAATGTACGTTTTCAGGATTGTTTTTTTGCATAATAATGTAATTGGGTTTCTGAGGTGAAGCATGTGTGATTGCTATTATAACTCTTTTGGCATCTTCATCTACCTTCCAAATTTGCAGAAGACACATAAGCAATAGTTGAGTTTATGAGCTTCACATCCTCAACAGTGATGGTCATCTAGCCTGTGCCCTAGATTTTTCAATCTTTTTGTTGCAAATAATAAGGCATATATGCAGCCTGGTCAGTACCGTACCATGAGTATGCATTGAAGCTAATCTGTTCAGATTCGTGACCCGGATCATGTGCGTGCACGGACTTATGTACTAGTAGCCTAACAAATAAGGCGGGTGAGATTGCATCCTAAAACGAATTGGCCGAAAATAGGAAGAATAGTTCACCGAATTATATACTAAGGTTTTTTATGCTCAACTTTTAATATAGGACTCTTTTAATCTCATTCACATCTCTCAACAATATGGAAGTGAAACATCCTTTATCTCCTGGTGCAAACTCACGTAGATCATGGTCTTCCTCCATGCAATCATCGCGAATTAGAGCTTTTTGAGCACTAGACAAGTTTGGTCCCTCCACGAAGCCCGACCCAAAGGCAAGGGCAGGCTGGACGCTTACCCAACGCCCAAATAATTTGAAGCCCAATTCTAAAATATTTTGAGAGAGATATATAGACAATTGATCAAATATACACAACCCTTATTGTGTATCATGTTAACAAATATGGACCATTGAATTAAAAAGATCAACTGATAAGATTAAAATCAACTTTTTATTATTCGTTGTATTGGGAGATTATTCGGTGGAATGAAATTATTCGTTAGTATTGAGCGATTATTCTTTAAAATAAAATGTATAATTTTTGACACTACTAATACGGATAAATAATTACATAATTATAGATGAATAGTCATGAATAAGTAGACGAATAATTTATGTGTACACATAAGGCATGTGTACACGATAATTTCTATATAGTATATGGGGATGGGGATATGACCACTTTAGATCCCATAGAGTTGGTAAAATCACTCTATGTGAGACCTCAAAGGGGTCTACTAGCTAGCCTTTCCCCAGTAGGAACCCAATGGTTGCTCAACCGGTTACTGAGCTTTCTTTTCGCCTATATAGCACTTTGACTATCTCAGTTATGCTGATTCGCGACACAGATGTGGTATGCATTTGCGCTTTTCTTCCCTTTCTTCCTCCCTCTTTCTCCCTTCCTCTCACTTTGACCATTGATGTCACTTTTTTGTGATGTCATTTTTTCACCTTTGACCACTAATGCCATTTTTTTGATGCAATTTTTTTGATGTCATTAGACCATTGATGTCACTTTTTTGTGATGCCATTTTTTCACCTTTGACCACTGATGCCTTTTTTTGATGTCATTATTTAACATGATGCCATTTTTTCAAAGTAGTGTTTTGATACCATTTTCTTAATGATTTTTTTCTCTTTAATGTGATGCCACTTTTTCAAAGTAGCGTTTTGATGTCATTGTTCTAATGTAATTATTTGATGTCACTTTTTTAATCAAATCGTTTGATGCCACTTTTTTAAGTTAATCAATTGTATATCGATATTTTCACCGATTTTACTTTTATTAATTGATAACACATTTGTTGCTACACTTCATTAATGCAATCATTTGTGGTGACATTTTTATTACATTTTTATACAATTGACGACACAAGGACATAAAATGTGATTAAACTTTATTGATGACCTCTTTTAATGATGACTTTTATTCATCGATGACATTTGTAATTACACCTCATTGATCTCAATAATTTGTTATGACATTTTTATTTATACAATTGATAACATATGAGCATAAAATGTGATTCGGGACATGAAGTCATCGTGTAAAAGCCCCAACCAGGATACCCAGCCTCAAAAGAAGCTACAAGAACAAGGGTGTACCGATCAACCTAATTCATGCCAATTCAGCCCAGGATTTACGACCCACGACTTTGAGGTGAAACTCCTACACACTACTAGCACATTGTGAATCAAATGAAGAAAAACATAGAACACAATGTAGATTATTCACGTGGTTCATAAAGCTCTCCAACTTATTGAATACTATATACACAAAACAGCCAAATAGCACCTTTCCTTGAAAAAAAAAAGCATAAAACAGTAGCACAAATCAGAAAGGTGAAGCCAAAATTGTACACAAGGCTCACAAGCTGATTCATGCCAAACTGGTTCTTCAAGTCCTATTAGAATCACATAGTAAGACACAGATTGATTACTCATCAGAATCATTGTAAATTCAAATGGCCACAGTGCCAGTAACATACCAACACACACTAACTAGAATTTAGAACCGGATAAGCACCAAATGTACATCAGGACTTGAGTAATAAGCCACAAAACTCAAATCAAATCAAATCATCAATTTCATTTTATTTTTAGGTTATGAACCAATTCATCTCTCCCTAAAGTCATAGTCCTCACTTCAGAAAACAGAGAAGCTAAACAGATAGCAAGCTGGAGTCTATCTGTCTAACTAATGCACATAACACTCCCAACAAACTGCATTGCCTGGAAACATGATTAGAAAGCCTTCAAAAGATATATATGCATTATGAGCAAGTTACACATTCATAGAACATTTGTCACAATAACTTTAACTTTCTGAATTGTGATCATTATGCATTTATCTATGTTACAGACAAGCAACGGTCTTGTGGTGAATGCAAGAAGGCGATCCTTGGACTCAAGAGATCTATCAGATTGGCCTCCCCTTGATGCCCTCCCAGTCAAGCTTGACAGTGTAGATGGAAGTAGTTCCCTAATCACCATTGAAGACAAAGGACGGAATCGATTAGCAGCTCCTTATAGAGATCTAAGCATTTTTACAAACATCTTATGAGCATTACTTAGACACCGAAATTTCAGAAAATTCAAGAACAAAACCATTGTTCTCAGGCCTCAATTCCTCACGCATGTGACTAGACTGAATACCCATCCTATCCAAATTCAGGAACTTGGTAGCAAGTGCAATCAGAATCATCGAAGAATTTGAAAACTCACCGTTTGAGAAAAGCTCGTCACATCCATGAATGGAATCAGCATCTAAATTCAATAATTTTCCCAGTCTTTTGAGATTCACTCAAGCACTCGTACGGAATACGGATAGCGGTCATCCATTTCCTTTGTCGATGCCGAAACTTCATTCTCGTAGGACTCTTTTTGCATTTGTTGAAGAATCGCCTATTAGGAAATAAAATATATTTAGTTAGTATTTTATTTTAAATGTTATTTATCTTTGAAATGGTCAAATTCGGTTGAGAGATTTTCTCAACTACACTGGCCATTACTCTGCCATTGTAATATATATATATATATATATATATATATATATATAGATTATGCTAATGAGAAGTCAAGTTTGATTGATCAAATCCTTCTTAATTCTACATGGTATCCGAGCATTAACGATCCCCACAATCAAATCCCCTCCTCAACTCTACAATGGCAAATCAACCTCATCAAATCCCAAATCCCTTTGAACCCCTCAAACCCTTCCAGATTATCAATTTTTCCAATTGCCTTAAACTTACCCCTACCAATTATATAACTTGGCTCAATCAAGTGAAATCCCTCCTTGTTGGCCACGATCTTCTATCTTATGTCGATGGCACAACCACAGAACCTCCGTCTACCACCGGCACCGGTGACTCCGCCGCCCCTAACCCGGCTCATCAAACATGGCGCTGCCAAGATAACCTTCTCAAAGGCGGCCTCATTGGCACCCTATCTCAACCGGTTGCATCTCTTGTAACTAGGGCTACCACCTCTCGCCAAGTTTGGACAATTCTTGAGTCCACTTATGCTAAACCATCTAGAGCGCACATTGCTCTCCTCAAAGAACGCCTAAACTCTGTCACTAAGGGCTCCAAGTCTATCACCGACTTCCTTCACGAAGTCTCTGGCATCTGCGATCTTCTTGCTCAATTGGGCAAACCTCAAGATCCGGAAGACATCACTGATGCAGTCCTCAAAGGCCTTGACTCCTCTTATCAGGCTATCATTGACGGCATCCGAGCCCGTGACACTCCTATCCAATTTCCCGATCTCCATGAAAAGCTCCTCTCCCGTGAAACTTTTCTCCTTTATAAAGACCCAACCTCTACTGCATCTCACCTCCCTGCTACTTCCATGACCATGTCTTACCGTCCACCTAAATCCAAATCACAAAAACAGCCCACCCCACCTGCTCCCTTCTCCTCTACGCCATATCGCCCGCCTCAGTGGACTCCCCAACCACCTCTGCCTCCTACTGTCGAACCCATTCGTCCTCCAGCCCGCCCCTTCCTTGGTAAATGCCAATGGTGCCGTTTGACGGGCCATGTTCTAGCCTACTGTCCAGCATTTTAACAAGTTGCGCCCTCCCTTCGGCCCCCAGCAAGCTACCGCCCATCCCCACCACAGGCCAACACAGCAGCCACCACCCCTCCTTCGCAGCCATGGTTAGTTGACAACGGTGCATCACATCACGTCACTAACGACATCTCCAACCTCGCCCAGCATTACCCGTACGATGGACCCGACAATTTACACGTTGGTAATGGTCTCGGTTTATCTATTTCGAATGTTGGTCAAACAGTTTTAAACTATGCTTCTAATCGTTTTAATTTGCATAATGTTCTTCATGTTCCTGCCATAGCCAAAAATATTATGTCTGTTGCTAAATTTACTGCCCAAAATCGAGTTTCCATAACATTCTTTCCCACATGTTTTGTCGTGAAGGATCTATTCTCGGGCAACCCCCTTCTTAGTGGCCCTCTCAAAGATGGTGTCTACACATGGCCTTCCTCCACAAACGTACAGCCCTCCGCAGTCGTCAATCACATCTCCCTTGGCTCGGCTTGGCATCACCGGCTTGGCCATCCATCTGCTTCCGTTTTTCGCACTCTTAGCTCTTTGTTTAGCATGGGATCTTTAAACTCTGTCTTGGATTTTTGCAATGCATGTTCAATTAATAAAGCTCACAAGCTCCCTTTTCATTGTTCGTCCATTACTTCGTCTTCCCCGTTAGAGGTTGTGTTTTCCGATGTATGGACATGTCCGGTTTTATCTTTCGATGGGTTTAAATACTATATAATTTTTGTTGACCACTTCACCAAATATATATGGTTCTATCCCCTCAAACATAAATCCGATACGTTAAGTACCTTCTCTACATTTAAATCGCTTGTTGAGAATAGGTTCAACACAAAAATCAAAACTCTCTACTCAGATAATGGAGGAGAATTCGTTGCCCTCCGCTCCCTTCTCGCCACCTCAGGCATCTCTCACTTCACCTCTCCACCCCATACTCCCGAACACAACGGTTATGCTGAACGCCGTCATCGACACATCGTCGAAACTGGCCTATCTCTTCTCTCCCACTCGGGAATGCCCCACATGTTCTGGCCTCTTGCTTTCTCTACCGCCGTTTATCTTATCAATCGTCTCCCCACACCTACTCTTCATCAAAAGTCCCCTTTTCTTACTCTCTTTGGAACATTACCGAACTATGACAAATTAAGATGTTTTGGTTGTCTATGTTTTCCGCTGTTACGACCTTACACTAAAAATAAAATGGAACCGAGATCTGCCGCGTGCGTATTTGTTGGTTATTCGCTGACTCCAAGTGCATATTTTTGCCTTGACCCACGGACCTATCGCATATACACAACTCGGCATGTGACTTTTGTGGAGTCACACTACCCATTCACCCATCTTCCTACCCCACACACCCATCAACCTTCCCACCCAACCCCACCTCCTCACCTTGGGCCCATCTCCTTTCCACCTCAGCCGGACCCCACCTCCCTCCAAAATCTTAACCAATTATCCTCACCTACCCATTTATTTAATTCCCCCCCCCCATCACCGGATACGCCCCACCTCCCAAATCCAATTAATCTAGTCCCACTCCCACCACCAAATCCGGCCTCACCTCAGCCCCCAAATCCGGCCCCACCTTCCCCACCAAATCCGGCCACACCCGTAACTCCCATCCCATCCTCCTCCGACTCTGTCCCCATTCCGACGTCTCCTACACCCCTTACACCCCCACCTCACCAAGTTATAACCAGATCCAAAAACAACATATTTAAACCCATCTCTAAACTTAACCTCAATGTCCAACTCCCCGTTCACACCGAGCCACACAATATCACCCAAGCCCTCAAAGATCCCGATTGGCGGGATGCCATGTCTAAAGAGTTCAATGCCTTATCATCCAACTGCACTTGGTCCCTTGTTCCCCGCCTTCCATCTCACAATGTGATCGGCTGCAAATGGGTTTTTAGGGTCAAGACGAACCCAGATGGCACCTTAGATCGGTACAAAGCGCGACTCGTTGCCAAAGGGTTTCACCAGCGTCCGGGATACGACTTCACCGAAACTTTTAGCCCCGTCATCAAGCCGGTCACGGTTCGCACTTTTCTTACTTTATCGGTGCAATCCGGGTGGCCTATCCGCCAACTCGACGTCAACAACGCATTCCTCCAAGGTACGCTTTCTGAAGATGTCTACATGGAACAACCACCCGGGTTTGTCGACAAATCCCAGCCCACGGCAGTTTGTAAGCTCCGAAAGGCCATCTATGGCCTTAAGCAAGCCCCGAGAGCATGGTACACCGAACTCCGCCTCTTCCTTCTCTCCTCTGGCTTCATCAATTCCACCTCCGATGCCTCCCTCTTCATCCTCCGTCATCAGGGCACCGTCATCTACCTTCTTGTCTACGTCGATGACATCATTGTTACCGGCAACAATCCAACTCATCTGGAGTCCTTCATCACAGCTCTCGCCACTCGGTTTTCTCTCAAAGACCTTGGTCCCCTCTCCTATTTTCTAGGCGTCGAAGTCATACCCAAACCCCATGGTCTCTTCCTAAGCCAAAGAAAATATATCCATGACCTTCTATCCAAAATCAACATGCTCAATTGCAAACCCGTATCCACCCCCATGGACGCCTCAATCTCCCTCACCAAAACTTCTGCTTCCCTCATTGACAATCCATCAGACTACAGGATGATTGTTGGCACCCTACAATACCTCTCCTTGACTCGTCCCGACGTCAGCTTTTCCGTTAATAAACTATCCCAATTTATGCAATCCCCAAACAATGACCATTGGGTTGCTCTTAAACGTGTTCTTCGGTATCTCCGTGGGACACTTGAGCAAGGCATCACTATCCACAAGACCGGCAACCATGTCCTCCATGCCTTCTCGGACGCCGACTGGGCGGGGAACAAGGACGACTACACCTCTACGACTGGTTACATCTTCTTCATTGGAAAGACACCCATCTCGTGGTCCTCCCGGAAACAAAAGACGGTGTCTCGCTCATCGACAGAGGCCAAGTACAAGGCACTCGCAGATGCCGGGTCTGAGCTCTTGTGGATTCGGTCGCTTTTGGGAGAGCTCGGCATCACCAACATTCCTCCACCGGTGCTGTATTGTGACAACTTGGGCGCGATTAGTCTTAGCTCCAATCCAGTCTTTCACTCCCGAATGAAGCATGTGGCCTTGGCATTCCATTTCATCCGCGAACAGGTGCAGCTTGGCGCTTTTCGTGTGACATACGTCCACACTGATGATCAACTCGCCGATTGCCTAACCAAGCCACTCCTACGGCCTCGGCAAAGCAGTCTACTGTCCAAGATTGGCCTTGTTTCACCATAGTCCATCTTGCGGGAGCGTATTAGGAAATAAAATATATTTAGTTAGTATTTTATTTTAAATGTTATTTATCTTTGAAATGGTCAAATTCGGTTGAGAGATTTTCTCAACTACACTGGCCATTACTCTGCCATTGTAATATATATATATCAGATTATGCTAATGAGAAGTCAAGTTTGATTGATCAAATCCTTCTTAATTCTACAGAATCGCCTCCATTTTGCGAAGGCGCGCCTGTATTCTTACTTGCCGTTCCCAAGACTCCGAGGAAGAAGAAATTGTTGCCGACCTTTCTGGATTCGGATTTGGCCCTATCTCAGTGCGATTCACCTGCACACTTCTTGAATTGATGCCGCCAGCGTCTTCTCTGACGATCAATTGCGTATAGAAGTATAGCAGAAGCACTTAATCTTTATTGAAGAGAACTAAATATATATATACACCAGTAGCTAACCGAATAGCTAAACTCATGGAAGAGATAGACTTAACAAACTACTTCCTATACTACTTCCTATTCTAAAGGGGCAGTAAGATAATGGAGATAATGGAGTAAACCATGTTGATATATTAATATCCCCCTCAAGATTGACTGGTCGAGCCGATAACCCAAGCTTGCGAGTAATCATGTCAAATCTTGGACCAGTAAGTGGCTTGGTGAGAACATCTGCAAGTTGATCATCCGTTGGAACATGTGTCACACGAAGAGTGCCATTTTGAACTTGCTCCCGGACGAAATGAAATGCAAGCGCTATGTGCTTCATTCTTGAATGAAACACGGGATTCAAGCTGAGATAAGTTGCACCAAGGTTGTCACAGTAAATAACCGGTTGCTGGCGGAGTTGAACTCCTAACTCACGGAGGAGTGATAGTACCCAAAGCATTTCAGACGCAGTCTCAGCGACAGCCTTGTATTCAGCCTCCGTAGACGATCGAGCCACTGATTTTTGTTTCCTTGAGCTCCATGAAATCGGATTCCAGCCATAGTAGAGCACATACCCCGTGGTCGAAACATAATCGTCTTTGTCTCCAGCCCAATCAGCATCAGAAAACCCATGAAGAACCGGTGGAGTTGACGACGACAATTGAATACCCCGATCAAGTGTGCCAGCCAAGTACCGAAGAAGGCGCTTTAAGGCAGCCCAATGCGCTGTTGTGGGAGCTTGCATATACTGAGATAATTTGTTGACAGTAAAAGCCACATCAGGTCTTGTCAAGCCAAGGTATTGCAAGCTACCTACCATGGCGTGGTAGTCTGTCGGACACGGAAGCAGGGCACCAGAATCACGAACCAGAATTGGGGAAGCACACATGGGCGTAGACACGGGCTTTGTATCTAGCATTCCAGCCTTATGAAGAACATCAATGATATACTTCTTCTGAGATAGAAATAAGCATGTGCAATTCCGAAGAACCTCGACTCCAAGAAAGTAAGACAAATCACCCAAGTCTTTGAGGGAGAATTTCGTTGATAATTGTTGGACCAAGCGATCTATTGCGGATGGACAATCTCCCGTGATGATAATGTCGTCGACGTACACCAAGAGGTATACAACACTATGGTGTCGGCGAAAATAGAACAGAGAAGCGTCAGCAATAGAATTAACAAAACCAAGGTGGAGAAGGTACCCCTTTAGTTCATTGTACCACGCTCACGGAGCCTATTTTAACCCGTAGATTGCTTTATGGAGTTTGCAGACATGAGAAGGGTTCAAGCTGTCAACAAAACCGGGCGGTTGAGACATATAGACATCGTCGTGAAGAGTTCCTTGCAGAAACGCGTTGTTGACATCTAGTTGCTTGAGCGGCCAGTGATTCGTGACAGCTAAGGAGAGAATCAATCGAACCGTAACCGGCTTGATAACTGGACTAAAGGTCTCATGAAAATCATGACCCGGCTTCTGATGGAAACCCTTCGCCACAAGTCTTGCCTTCAACCGATCGATACTGCTATCTGGGTTGTATTTGGTTTTGTACACCCATTTACAACCAATGAGATTGTACTCCGGCGAACACGGCACCAAGCTCCAGGTATGGTTCGAACATAATGCGTCAAACTCCTTCTGCATAGCTGCCCGCCATTCCGGACTTTTAAGTGCTAGGGTGATGGTCATAGGCTCTTTGACGGAATGAAGTGAAGTATGGAGGTTTAGTTTGTCGACCGGCTTACTGATGTTGTTCTGTGAACGAGTCACTATGCCAGAGGTTTGTGTGGGATTGGGTGCAGGTACTGTATGCGGAGTTGTTGGAGATGGGGATGGACAACTTGTTGAGGCAAGGGCAGAAGAGACAGGTAGGGAAGAGACACTAGTAGAGGTGTTTCGTGAAAAGGATGGTAGAGGAACCGGACTAACAGGAGTAGCGGACCTCGGAAGAGATAAAGTAAATGGATTAGGAGAGGTTTGGGTGGGATTTGGCTGGTGGGGTAATCTTCCAATATTGGATAAAATATTGGGAGAAGTGGGTATTGGTTGCTGAATAATGGGAGGTGGAGATATGGTGGGGTCAAGGGGCGGAGTGGGATTTTGATTGTGATTGGGTGGGATATTAATATGGAGGTGGGGGGAATTTATTATTGGAAAAGTAAAAGAACTCCATTCCTCACCGATACTCAGATCAACCGTTTGTGATGAAGATAAGGATTTGAATGGAAAGTCGTGCTCAACAAAGTGAACATGTCTAGACATATAAACACGGTTAGTGCTTGGGTCAAGGCATTTGTAAGCAGATTGAGACGTTGAATAGCCAACAAAAACACATGGTATGGACTTTGGGTGGAGCTTGTTTGGAGCATATGGCTTGAGCCAAGGAAAACATAGGAAGCCAAAAGGCTTTAGTTTGTCATAATCTGAATCATGGTTCAATAACCTTATAAACGGTGAATCATGTTGTAGAATCGGGGTCGGAAGTCGATTTATCAAATAAGCGGCAGTTGTCATGGCATGAGGCCATTGATCTACTGGCATGTTTGAAAAACTTAAAAGACCTAAACCAGTTTCAACAATGTGTCTATGACGTCTTTCAGAAAGGCCATTATGTTCAGGAGTGTGAGGAGGGGAAGTTAAGTGAGAGACACCATTTAGGCTTAAAAACTCTTTTAAGGCAATATACTCTCCTCCGTTGTCAGAAAACAGAGTTTTGATTTTAGCATTGAAGAAGGTTTCGACAAGAGATTTGAACTTGATAAAGATATCTTTCGTATCCGATTTATGTTTCATAGGATAGAGCCAAACATATCTAGTAAAATGATCAACAAAGAGAACATAATACTTGTATCCATCATAAGACCGAACAGGGGAAGTCCATACATCCGAGAAGATGATTTCAAGTGGATAACGAGATACAATTGTAGAAACCGAAAACGGAAGCTTATGGCTCTTATTGACTTGACAAGCATTACAATCAGATTGTGGAAAGATAGATGATGCAAGCTGAAACCTATGCCGAAGAACTTTGAAAATGGCAGTGGAGGGATGCCCAAACTTGTGATGAAGAAGAGCAGACTCATCGAAAGAGACACTGTTGACGCTTGAACTTGTGTTAGGCCACATGTATATGCCATCAATAAGAGGACCTTTAAGAAGAGTTTTGCCCGTTTGATCCTTCACATAAAAGCAATTTTGTAAGAAAAGAATGCCACAATTAGTCTCTTGGCAAACTTCGACACTGATAAGATATTTTTGGTCATGTTAGGAACACAAAAAACATTTGACAAAGTGATTGGGTGATTCACCGATTTTAAAGAAATTGAACCAGAATGAGAGATTGGTAAACCTGTGCCGTCGCCGACAAAAAATTCATCAGGGCCCGTGTAAGGGTAATGGAGAGACAAGTTTTGAAGATCATTTGTGACGTGATGAGTTGCACCACTATCAACCAGCCAGTTGGGAGGAGTAGAGTTGGTTAGGACATTGGCTTGTAGATTGGATGGGAAACGGGCTGTATTAGGGAGTGGAACAGCAGGATGAGCTTTGCGAAAAGTTGTGCAATTGGTAAGGACATGGCCAACCTCAAGACACCATTGACAGCGGCCTCGAAATGGTTTTTGCGAATTGGAAGTCGGGGACGGTTGCTTGTAATTGGGTGGTGAGAGGGAAGGGCGTGGTTGTATGGGAAAAGAAGGCCACGTTGGGGAATTTTGTGGAGGTGGTTTGGGTTGCCACTGGGAGGGGTAAGACGATTTATGTTTACCTTTACCCTTCTGAGAATTGAGAGCCGTTGCCGGAGCATCATCAGTAGGATCCTCACGCTTGAGAGAAAGCTCCTTCACAATGAGTTTCTCGTGGAGTTCCTCGAAAGAGATTGGGGAATCTCTATTGTGAACACCATCAATAACCGACTGGAAGCTTTTGTCAAGTCCTTCGAGAAGGTAATAAGTGAAATCTTCTTGAGACATCGGAGCCTCCAATGACGCCAAAAGATCAGCATCTGCACGCATTCCGAGCATATACTCCGAGATGGTGCGAGTTCCTTTCTTCGTTGATCGTATCTTGTGCTTAATTTGTTCACGATGACCCCGAGAGGCAGTCGCATACCTTGCCTTGAGAAGATCCCAGGCACCTTTGGAAGTGGTAGCCCGAGTAACCAAGGAACTCACCGAGGATGTAAGCGTGCCAACAAGAGCACCGTGAATGAGACGGTCTTGTCGTCGCCAGGTTTTGTAGGCTAGATTTGGAGCCGGAGGAGTACCATGACTTTGGGGAGGTGTGACATCAGATCCATCGAGATACCCGAATAGATCGTAGCCTTCCAAAGTAAGTTATATCTGATTGCTCCAGGTAATGTAGTTTGTAGGAGTAAGTTTCTGGATATGTGGAAATTGAACAACCAAGAAGGGTTTGTTAGACTGGTAAGGATTAGGGAGAACAGCAGCAAGATCAGCCGCCATGAAAATTGTGTGAGTAAAGATGTGTGAGAGAGTTGTGTTTGTGATTTATGGGGGTCCCAGGATATCAAGCGGTGTATGATACCATATAGAAGTATAGCAGAAGCACTTAATCTTTATTGAAGAGAACTAAATATATATATATATACACCAGTAGCTAACCGAATAGCTAAACTCATGGAAGAGATAGACTTAACAAACTACTTCCTATTCTAAAGGGGCAGTAAGATAATGGAGATAATGGAGTAAACCATGTTGATATATTAATATTGCGCTCTAGGAATTCCGGCTCGATCTTCCAAGATTGGACGATCAGTTGCGCTCTAGGAATTCCGGCTCGATCTTCCAAGATTGGAGGCCGTTCTTCGGGAGAAGCAACCTCTTGATCATCATCGTCGGTGTATCGAATCTCCGCTCCGCTCCATCGTGGTCTGAAATCTCTAGGAAGGAAGGGGCACAAGGGGGCTTTTTTTTTTTTTGAACCGGAAATAATTCGACGCACCGGACAAGCCCGGTGGGTCGAGAGGCCGATAAGTTCGGCAACGGACAAACCGTTATGAAAAGAACCGAAAAATACAGGATAAATCAAGAAAGATAAATACACCAACAAACAAGAGAACGAAGGTCGATGCTAGTAAAGGCGACGATGTTGGAACCGGGACAATGTGAGTCATCTCTCTTGACAATTGGTAGAGGCAACGCAGGGTATCCTTGGGGAACAAAAGTGGAGAGCTCAGATTTGGACTCGAACATCAGCGAGCCGTCAGATTTCGATCACGTCCACGACCTCTCGCACGACGACAAAAGACAAGATCACATAGCTCAAAACAATACCACCACTAGAATCAAACAAACAATCACTCTAGAATAACCGGTACAAAAATCTTTGTGATAGGATTAACGGGTTACGTATATTTTTTAAATTAATTTTTCTCACAAATCTTATCTACTCCGTATAAATATTTTATTTTTTTCCCTCTTTTTAAATATTTTTTTTTAATTAATACGGAGTAGCTTCCAAATCAAAATTCAAAAGTGATTTTGATTTCCTTTTTTTAAATTAAAAATTGGAGGGTCGTGGAGGGTTTTGATGATTATTTTTCCTTTCTCTTTTTTTTAATTAAAATTGGTAAAGCGTACGAGATGGAGGGTTTCGCAGCAGTGAACCCGGGGTCAACCAACAGAGGCGACTGACGGATACGAAGCGAAGGGATGGCGACCGGCGACGATGGCACCCCCAAGGCCGACCGGCGACGCAACCCGCAGCCCCCGCGAGAGAAACAACACGAGCACGGGTAGAAGGCGAGACCACATTATCGATTGAAATTCGATCGAGATTCCAATTTTGGTTTGGAACCGGCAATTAGAAGTCTAGGCTTGGGGTTTTGGTTTTTGGATTTGAAGATTAGGATAAGGGCCAATGGTGAGCTGTCTGGGTCAAGGAGAATGTGGCTGATCTGACCAGAACCTAGAGGATCTGGGAGATCCAGCCGTGGGGAGTGTAGCTGCGGAAGCGGCGTCGGAACGGGCCCCGGAGAGCAGTGGGTCAAAGCAAACAACAGAGGAAAGAGCTGTGTATATTCCGATTTTTTGTTTTCAGACTCTTGGCTTAGATTCGGGGCAATAGGTGAAAGATTTGTGGATGGGTGGTGAAGGAGGTGGAAACGGGACGGGTCAAAAGGTTATTAGCAGCACTTGGCTATGCTGGAGGAACGGTGAGCAGTTTAGATCCTGTCAGCCCATGGCTTAAGCAGGAGCGAGAAACCATGGAATAAGGAAATGTGCACTGGATGAAATAGGGTAACGATGTAACGGGGGGTGTTAACCTGCCGCCGGCAGCACTAAGCCTAGCCGGAAAACCAAAGATCGGTAGAATAGTTAGTCGGTAGCGGTGTTAGCTAGTGTTAGTGGGGATTACCCATATTGTTTGATATTATTATTATTTTCAAAAGAGGAAATGGTACCAAATAGGCCAAAAAATGGGCCTATTTGCACAAATAGTCAAGAGGGTAAAAAATTGGCCCAAAATGGCCTGGCCATATCTTGCAAATATAACAGCCGGTTGTATGCAACTGTTTGTAAACGGTTGTAGCAGGTACGCAGGGAGAGAGACAGTTTGCAAATTGGCCGCTGGAGAAGGTGACCTGCATCGGGTCATACAAAATCGTTTCACCGCCTTCGTCAAGCTATCCTTCTACATCCACCAAACCCTACCCCTCCTCCGCCGCCTCCAACTCGTTTCTTCCCCACCGAGTTCTCCGGCAAAGGTCCACCCGTAACGTTTCCAACACCATTCCAATCACCTCAAATCCGCAGTCTCCACCCGACACACTTCCAACGAAAAAGAGGCACTCCATCTCGCACTCGGAGGGAGACGAGGCCGACTGCTCCGATGACTACTCCTACCTTCTAATGGAGCTCGGGAATCACCGCCATCTACACCACCGGATTGATGGCGAGGAATCCATTAAAGCCCTGCAAGGTAAGTTTCTAATAAACCCTAAATTGTTAAGTTTTATTGAATTTTTGAAATTGGTGGTTTGATTGGGTGAATTAGGATCTTGCTGATGTGGAATTGGTAGATATATTAGATTGCTAATAGGCTATTTTTTTTACTAGGGGAAAAGTTGCGTCGCTTTGCTCTCCGATTTTGTCAAATCCAAGTTTGGGAAGCTTGATATCTTGGTAACTTAATTTAATGGTGATTGATCGATGTTGCTCATCTTCCAGTTTGCTAATTGCTTCAAGCTAATTTTTTTTTAACTTTTGCAGCCCAACATAAACACAACTTAATTCCCTGTGGGATTAACTATAAGGTAAAGGAACCAACTAAAAGATCAGAAAGAGAAGGTAACTTTTGCAGCCCAATATAAGCATGAAAAATGTAGTCTTGATTCAAAAGCAACTCAACGAGTCAGATGGAAGGAGGAATGCAGACAAAGAAGCTAGCTAGAGATAGGAGAAAAGAGTGATATGATGATGTAGAAGGAGAAAGGCTTGAAAAGCGAATTCGGTGTGCTGAGAAGGAGTCAGACGAGGCACTAGGTGATGCTGATGTTACTGCTGATAAATAAAAGGCTGGGCCTCAATTGATTCTCTATCTCATCCATTATGTCTTGTTTCAGGTTAGCTAATATGTCTCCATCTTCCTTTTAAGCGAGTATTTATCAAGTACAATTAGCTATTCCTTTTAAGCGAGTATTTAACAAGTACAATTAGTTATACCTGATTAGTGATTTTTTAGATCTTCACCGCGCTTTTCTTTTCATTGATGTGTACATTGATAGCTGTAGACTCAATTGAATTTAGGTAGATGGATTTCACCTTTGGTTGACAATAGGATGAATCTCTCTTTTTGGTTTTGAACATTGCTGTCCTTGTATGTCATTTCAGTTGATGCTCAATAGCTACCTTATGTTTCTCTAACGTTAAGGAGAGTCACTTATGTTTTTTTCATTTGCGGAGTGCTGATGAGTCAATTGAAATGATGCTATAACTTTGATGGAGTTGCGTGATGGGATCATGATTTCAAGGCTGCAAACACAGCTGCCTGCAAGGATTGGCACCGTTATTTCTAAGTAACCCATTTAACTAAAAATTTAGAAAAGGAATCAAAGAAATGGACTATGCATAAGCGTGCATATTACCTTTGGTTAAACTAAAGATTCCTACCTTTTGTGCTATGAAAGATAATGCTTGAGTCGTGGGTGGCTTAAAAATATAGGTTTCATATATTCAAATATCTTTGGTGAAAATTTTCTTCCCTGGATTATTGTACATCTTCTAATTTCAGTCTGATGCTGGTTTTTTCATACAGCTATTCTCTTGTGTTGAGGCATACAGTAGAGGAAGTCTTGGAAGCATGTGCAGACGCAATTGAGCCCGCTTCTGCTGAATTGACATCTCACTTAAGGAGAAAAGTAACAAATGATCTTATGGAAGCCTTGAGTACCCAAAACATTTTTCTATTTCAGCAAGCTTCAAAGGTATCAAATCGGTAACATACACGGATGCCTTTGAATTTTTGTACCTTCTTGTTAACATAATTCATTCAGAGATATGTTGCTTGAAAATAGCCTATTAGCTCAATTGGTAGAGCGCTGTGTTTGCACACAGAGATGTGAGTTCGACTCTCACGTAGGCTAATACGGAGTGTGTCTTCACGTAGGCTATGGACTTATACGATTGAACATGGTAGGAAATATATACACTAATGGCAGGACAAATTTATGAATCTGGTACGACAAATTTATGAATTATCAATATCTCTGAACTTATAAAATTATGAACTTGGTAGGAAATATATAGACTAGTGGTAGGACAAATTTGTGAATCTGGTAGGATAAATATACGATATTGGTATGATAAAAATGTAATCACCGAAATTCCTAAGTGTATAACTTGACATTAATGATAGGATAGATGTACACGAATGGTAAGATATATTTGTACTATTGACAAAGAAGTAGAATTAATATTGACCAATCCACAAATCTCAGACTAGTAATCATTGAGGCGTGAATTGACCCTAATCTCAATCTCAATTACCAATCCATAAATCCCAATCTCAATCCAATTTCTACCAATCAAAATTCATGAATCCAATCTAATTCAATGCTAGAACGACTGAATTAGAGCCTCTACCCTCGAATATAATGTTACTTAGGTTTCCTTCATCTTCTGTTGTAGGCTGGAAACCCTCTACCCTTGGTTATTTTTTTTGAAAAATGTGGAACATAATTTGCTACGGTTTCTAGCTTGATTTTCCTTGAAAGCTATTTAAATTGGTATGATAGATGCACAAAAATGGTAGGATAGATGAAAACTAATGGTAGGAGAAAACAACGATATCGTTAGGATCAGAATGGTAGGATTGATGGAAACTAATGGTAGGAGAAAATAACGATATTGGTAGGATCATAATGGAAACCAAGTAATTCATGTATAACTTGACACTAATGGTAGGATAGATGCACACTGATGGTACGATATATTTATACTATTGGAAAAATGTAAATGCATAATTGACTTTACGAAAAAAAATTACTTCCACATGAATCTCAGAAAAGCAAAAGGAGAAGGCAGGCTCCACAGACAGAGACTGAAGTTATATGAACCACAGATGCAAAAGCTATACATGGATATATCATGTGTGATGATGAATCTCAAGCTATGGTCCTTATCCTGGATAAAGTTAGTGCTGCACTGAAAGACAAGATCCAAGTAGTGAATATTGACACTCAGAAGTACCCAGTCATCGCTGACAAGTTCATGATCATCATGTGGAGAAAGAAAATTGAGTAAAGCCTAGTCTGGAGAGATTAATGAATTTGTCTTACCATGTTCACAGATTTGTCCTACAACAAGGGTATATATTTCCTGTCATGTTCATAATCGTATAAGTTCAGAGAGATTTATGAATTTGTCCTAACATGTTCATTAATTTGTCCTACCATTAGTATATGTATTTTCTGCCATGTTCATAATTGTATAAGTTCTGAGAGATTCATGAACACATACTCCATATATTAGCCTATGTGAGAGTCGAACTCACATTTTTGTGTGCAAACACAACGCTCTACCAATTGAGCTAATAGACTATTTTCAATGGGTCCTTATGATCGTCTAGGCATCAAGAAGTGATAATTTCGCAGGAAGCAAAAATAGCGCTTGAATTTGTAGTCTTAATTTGCAAGTTATGCAATTGATCAAAAAGAGAGAGTATAAATTACGAACTCTCTGCAACTGGTCTCGTGAAACCGTCACCTTGGGGTAGTTCTGTTATAAGAAAAAGGAACAGCTACAAAGGATATGTACAAGATCACTTACCCATCGCTGCCACTGTCATCGGACAAATTTCTTGCACTTTTTCAGGTATGAAAGGACAGTTGTACACTATTGGTAGGACGGAAATATTCTATTGGTAGGATGAGGACTGTATCGTTTTCTGGAATGAACGGGTAACTTTTTCCCCGTCCTTTCCGCTTCTCTCCTATTCTGCCTCACTTTTTGCAGAGCATGTTATGGTGTTTCAGATCCTCCTCTCAAGCTTATATATGTTCTTGGGGACACCCATCAATGCAATCATTGCATTTTCCCCTTATAAATGCTCCCCCTTTCCCCAAAGGAGGAACCCTGTTTTGGCGCCAAAAATGCACTGTCAGCCCGCCAAATCAGCTACAGTGAATCCCCTCCAGATTCTTTCCAAAATATCTCCAAGTGTAGAAAGACAGGTTTAGCCTATTGGTAGTACCAATTAATTCTATTGGTAAGATGTGCAGTCTACAGTTTTCTGAAATGAACGAAGGATGCCTTTTGGTGTCACATGTCATTGACAGCTACTGACAGCTACAGTGTAGCTACAGTGTCCCTCACCTTTACCTGCAACTTTCTCTCCCGGTTGCTATTTTTATTTGCAAAAAATGGTCACTTTCTACCCCTAGCAAATAAACAAGGGACATGATTATTTGTGCAAAGTTTTTTTTTTGGTCTAGTTATGCAAAATGGCCTTTTCAAAATAAAAATTTTGTTGGGCACAAGGGGGCTTAAAAAACATATAGCACACCAAATTTTCCCAATTTTTTTATTACCTTATTTTTAAAAAAAAAGAAAGGAAAAATAACTAAAAATAATACGAACTATCAGTTGTGAACCAAAAATAATACGAACTTTAAAATTCACTAAATCATGTATAAACTATGCCCACATTAACCAAAAATAATATGATTTCAAATTTGTGCTAAAAAATGAAATAAACAAGAAAGTTTGTGAAATATTGTAATTACTTTCCAAAACACATCCCGACTTCTTCCTCCTCGCACATATTGTCACCATTGCACAAGCACCCTGCAACCTTGTGGAAGACGACGAGGACATCATCGGCGTAATAGTAGTTGGTGGTAACAGGTTGAAGGTGACGAGACGAGTCCATTGGCGGAGAAAAAGCGGGTTGAGTCAACTTCATCGATCTCCTAACTCCGACTTGGTGTGCGCAAAAGCTTGGTCTCCCATGGCGATTTCACCAATTCAACTTCAAATCACACATAATCAACACCGATCTATTAGAAATTTAATTTATAATGAAATGGCATAGAAATTGATTGATTTCAATTTTAAATTCTTCTCCAATTCCATTCAAATTCGAAAACCCTAGAAATTTATCGTCATTGTATTGGGAAGGAAATCAACATTCTTATCATAAATTGAGCATAGGAGAGCTTCACACATTTGGAAGTAAGGTAAAATTGTGTTCAATTCAATACTTAGTGTATTCATTTTGACAGTGACCTTATGGGAAAAAATCAACATTTTTGAGCCTTCTATTTGCCATTATCAAGTATCTCAAGCTTTCAAATTAATCTATATAAATTGAAAATAAACTTAGAAATATTTCTATTTAGTGAAACACTAGAATCTCAACATTTTCATTATATCAGACATTTGAATCCCTCTCGAATCCCCCATTCGAATAGCCGCCGCCGGCGACCACAGTGATAATTGGAGCCACCGGTAGTCATCTTGTCCCCCGAAAGGCCGAAAATCGACTCGCCTCACCACTTGGTCCCATTGCCACCGACGGTTACCTGTTTCGATGCCGCCTTTGTCTTCTCTGAGTTGTCTCCACAGCTAGTTCGGCAATGACTATGGCAAGGGCCGAGGAGGAAGGAGGAGTCTAAGTGTGTGTTTGAAAAATAATTACAATATTCCACCAACTTTTTTGTTTATTTTATTTTTTAGCACAAACTTGAAACTATATTATTTTTGGTTAATGTGGACATAGTTTGTACATGATTTAGTCAATTTTAAAGTTCGTATTATTTTTGGTTCACGACTGATAGTTCGTATTATTTTTAGTCATTTTTCCAAAAAGAAAACGAAAAAGAAAGGGACCCCATCCAAAAACCATTGATGAATGCACCGGGCCCCATCATGTAACCCACTAACAAGAACTGTTAACTCTTTCACTAATCGACACATTGCAAAAGATGAAAACTACAAAGCTTTGTGGGAGGAAGATGCCGGTTTTCTGTGTGACGGGAGGAACAGGCTACATAGCAGCTCACCTGGTGAAGTCCCTTCTTGAAAAGGGTCACACTGTTCGAGCCACCGTTCGAGATCCCGGTATCTATCTATCTATCCATCCATGAATCTCTTAAACTTTACCTCAATTTCAATCCCATCTGATGATTTAAAGTGTTACTGTTTTTGAATTGATCAGAGGATTTGGGGAAGGTGGGTTTCCTATGGGAACTGAAAGGGGCAAAGGAGAGGCTCAATTTGGTCAAAGCTGACCTACTTGAGGAAGGAAGCTTTGACGATGCCGTCAATGGCGTTGATGGAGTTTTCCACACTGCTGCTCCTGTTGTACTTCCTCCCTATGGCGACGATGTTCATGTAATAACTTGTCCTTCTCATCTCATATCTCAAATCTCACTTTAACAAATAGCTTCTAATTTGATTGCATTTGGCTTGATTGCTGATTAGTTCTTCATATCCCTGATTAATGACTTCATCTATCTCATATATTGGATCAATTACACTCTTAACAACATAGTTTGTTATAGATCATAACAGGTATCTAGATATATCAGATATCGATATCGATATTATCTTGACATCAAGTGACACATCCCTTAATTTAGTATAAATGTCTCTATGTATCATAAAAAATGTCTCTATGTATCATTAAAAAATAGTGGGCAAACTATTTTTTATGATACATAGACACATCCCTTAATTTAGTATATCAAATGGACTAAAAAATGGGAAAACATAATAGCGTCCATATCAAGATATCAAGTTATACCAAACACTAGATATCAGATATATCTAGATACCAATGCCCAACATATATGGCCTCTATTTGGGTCAATAACTCCTTATTTTCGTCATCGAAATAAATAAAATCCTTAGCTAGGCGTAACATTAGTTTTGTTTTCATCTCATGTAAGAATGAAGCATAATTTTCACACATATACATATAATGATATAAACCTCTCGCTATAGGGTGTGTATGGTTGCAACAAATAAGTAGGTAAAAAGATAAGTAGAAGTAGAAGTTTATTTTTAAACAAGTTAAAGAGTGTATGGATGGAAAAAAATAGGTAAAAGTAGTTAAAATTGTGAGTTAAAAAAAAAGCTTGTTTTTGAAGGTTTTTTTGGGTTTTGGGGGTTTATTTGATTTGAAAAGACAAGTATACTCCTAATAACAACCAAATAAACTCCATTTTTTACAAATAAACTGTTTTTCGCCCCATACAGAGTTTATATTTTTTCATAAATTTTTAACTACTTTTACCAACAGTTTATAAATTTTACCCTGTTTATAATTTTAGTCAGTTTATTAACTCTGTCCATACGAACCCTGAAATTGAGTTTGTCAATTAATTGTTTTTCAGTAATTCTTACCTCATTGAGCTTTGATAATCATCTCAAAGATCTCATATGCATTCATCCAGTGTCTCGGAGCTTGATCAGTTGAAATTCGAGATGAATATATTTTTTGTTCCTTGTTTAGGTAGACCATGTTTTATTATGGCATTTGATTTCAAAATGTGATTGGAATGAGTGAATGACTTCACTGAATAAGTTACATTTGTTTTGCAGCAAACCTTAATTGATCCAGCCGTAAAAGGAACGGTGAATGTACTCAAATCTTGTTTGAAGGGTAGAGTCCACAGGGTTGTCCTTACCTCTTCCAGCTCAACTACTCGATACCGACAAGATATCCAACAGGTTTCCCCTCTCAATGGGTCTCACTGGAGCGATGTTGATTACTGCATCCGTCACAAGGTGAAGGAACAATGAAATGCCTATAGATTTCTTTCTCTATCTATATATACAACAACAACCTATCATAGAAATTGTCAGCTCAACCCTAAGAGGAAGGCCAGGTGGGCCCAGTTATAAACTGGGCCACCCATGGGGATCGAACCTGAGACCTCAAAGGGGTCTACTAGCCTTTCCCCAGTAGTAACCGAATGGTTGTTGAACCAGTTACTGAGCTTTCTTTTCGCCTATATAGCACTTTCACTATCTCAGTGGTGCTGATTCGCGGCACAGATTTGGTATGCATTCGCGAAGACATCAGCAGAGAAGGAAGCATGGAAGATAGCTAAAGAAACCGGGGTCGATTTAGTGGTCGTCATCCCATCCTTTTTGATTGGCCCCATGATTCTTCCACGTCCAACTAGCAGTCTGCTAATACTTCTTAGCATTATCAAAGGTCATCATCCTCTCTAGCATTATGGAAGGTAGTTTTCTTCTATATACATGACTAGTTTTGTCTTTGAACTAGGTACGAAAGGCGGGATCCCGAACCAGTTCATAGGGTTTGTCCACATAGACGATGTAGTCTCCGCCCACATATTGGCGATGGAGGAAAGCAAGGCGTCGGGCAGGCTAATATGTACAGGCCCAGCAGTCCACTGGACGGAGATCATCGAGATGCTCAAGGCCAAGTATCCCATGTATCCTTATGAGAACCGGTGAGTTAAGCGCGCACACACACATATATACTCAACAACTATAGCTAACTCACTCACTAAGGCGTGCTCTTATATATACTATGATTCGTGGTCGATCTGTAGGTTGAGTGCCGTCCAGGAGGGCGATGGGAAGCCACATAGCTATGACACGAGCAAGATCGTGGAGTTGGGATTGCCCGGTTTCAAGACAATTCATCAAATGTTTGATGATTGCATCAAAAGTTTCCAAGACCAAGGTTATCTGTAATGCCTATGGGAAGCTGAGTTCGTTCACTTTCGTATCGTTAGCTCGAGACATTGGAGACACGTACAATAATTCGCTTAACTTTCGATTTTATAAGTTCTTACCGCAGACACGGTAGATGGTAGTTGATGTAGCATAGACTGCACCAATGATCATCAAAAACTAGGATTTATTAGCTTCAAATGTACGTTTTCAGGATTGTTTTTTTTTTTTTTTTTTGGCATAATTTTGAAACTATGCAATTTAGAAACTAATTGCATCAGTAAATTGAAATTGAAGAAAATGAAAACTCCATTGAAAGGAAGAAACACAAGCTCCAATCGGTTCAGTTTGTTACAACTGATTTCCCGCCTTTTATAGGCTCACAGAATGTTCCACTAGGACCTCATAGGAAATTACAGAAATGCCCCTCCAAGCGTTAGCTAACCGAGCTCACATACACACTCATAATAATAATTTAATTGGGTCTCTGATGAGTCCTTTGTTTATCATAGCAACAGTTAAAAATATATTGACATATTTAGGTGAAGCATGTGTGATTGCTATTATAACTCTTTGGCATCTTCATCTACCTTCCAAATTATCAGGAGACACATAAGCAATGGTTGAGTTTATTAGCTTCATGTCCTCAGCAGTTGGATGGTGATCCAGCCTATGACCTAGATTTCTCAATCTCTTTTGGTTGCAAAGAATAAGGCATGCAGCCTGGTCAGTAGACTCAGTACCATGAGTATGTACTGAAGCTAATATGTTAAGATTTATGACCGGGGATCATGTTGGACTCTTATGTACTAGTAGCCTAACAAATAAGGCGGGTGAGATTCCATCCTAAAACAAGTAATTGGTTGGAAATAGGAAGAATAGTTCACCGAATTATATACTAAAGCTTGTTATGCTCGTCCCACCAAAAAAAAAAGAAGGAATTTGCTGAAATGGACCTTTTACCATATTTGATTAAGTAGTTAGCCCCCTTAATTTGTTTATTAGGCGCAACCAACCCCTCTAATATTTTTTTTAGCCGTAGTACTGATTCCTTCCTTTCTCCCATCTTCTTCCTCGGAGCTCACCGGATCTGGAGCCGACGAAGTCGGAGCCGCCCTCGGAGCTCGCCGGATCTGGAGCCGACGAAGTCGGAGCCGCCCTCGGAGCTCACCGGATCTGGAGCCGACGAAGCCGGAGCCGCCCTCGGAGCTCACAGGATCTGGAGCCGATGAAGCCGGAGCCGCCCTCGGAGCTCACCGGATCTGTTTCTCTATCCCTTGGCTCTGTTTCTCTATCCCTTGGCTCTCTATCTTTCGTGGGTGTGCTGAACGACGGGTGGCTGGGGGTGCTGAGCAGTGGTGGTGCTCCTAGCGGCGCTGCGGGTTCCGGGCAGTGTTTCCGTGTGGGCTGGGTGTTGCTGAGCAGTGTTTGTTCGACTGGGCTTTCGTCGGTGGCTTGGGGTCGGGCCCTCAGGTGGCTCCTGTCTGCTGGTTCCGTCTTGTTCTGCCTATCTTTTGAGCAGAGCCGAACTCCGGCATTCCGTGGCGACGCGTTTGAGAGGTGGTGCGTGGGGGTGACCCTTGGCGCTGGCGAGTGTGTCCCAGTTGCTGTGTTGGCGCGTGATGCCGTGTGGGGATTGCTTTCCCCTTTTCCTCCTTCTTTGAAAGTGACAGACTGTTGTTTCTTTCAATTTAGGTGTGGTGGCGTGTAATCTGAGAGATTTGGTGGAGTGTGTTACTTTTTGGGTAGATTAAGAAATGTGTGGGGCTGAAGTTTGTGGGTGGCATTGTGCCACGTGGGAGGAATCTTTTAGTGGAAGGACTTTTGAGAGTTAGAAATTTGTGGCAGGGATTTCGTGTATTTTACATAAGACCCTTTGTATGGTCTTTTTTTTTTTTGTTGCTTCTGGGCTTTTAAGCCACCTATCTATCTATTTACCAATTCAGATGTTATAATAAGTGTTGATTTATGTGCAATAAGGTGACAATATTTTGATTCCACGTTTTAAGCTCTTATGTCATCAATTATATAAAATTGTCACCATAAACAATTGTGATTAATGAAGCGTAATAACAAATGTCATCCATGAATAAAAATTTAATGAACATGTCACCACAAGTGAATGCATCAATAAAGAGTAATCGCAAACGTCTCATCAGTGAATGAAAGTATAATCGATGAAAATAAATCGATATACAATTGATTAAATTAAAAACACACTAGTAGAAAAAACAGATTATACCCCGGGCGTTTTTATACATATACCCCGGATCTGACAAGTATATGGTCCGGGCTTCAGCTATGGTGTGATAAAATGTGAGTTTCACTTTATATCCCGGATATTTTTTTTTTAAATCCGGGGTATATAACCTGACCAAATATGTAAGAAAGCTGTAGGAAAAATACGCCCGGGGTATATGATAGTAATATCCGGGGTATATTGTGCTAATATCCGGGGTATAAAGTCTATGCAATCCGGGTTATTAAATTATTTTTATCCGGGGTATAAAGCTAAAATAATCCGGGGTATATACCTTTAGCCAATTTTCTCTAAAAAATGCGCCCGGGGTACATGCATCTAATATCCGGGGTATATATTATCTCCAATCCGGTTTATAATTTTTATTTATTCGGGGTATAAAATTGAAATAATCCGGGGTATATGCCTCTTATGGGTGCATAGAGTTTACTTATGTCGTGAGTATATAGCCCGAGCATTTAAATAAAAATCCGGGGTATATAGTAATATCATTTGACCATAATTTAAATGGTATATATACCGGATAAATATGATCCGAGGTATATAATGATTTTTTTTATAAATTTTTTTAATATCCATTCATATATTACCATATTCAACCTGTAATTGTCATTCATTCAGATCTTCATCATACAAGCAACCACTAAATCCACAATTAAACACCACAAAGATTAAACAAAGTTCCAACTATTTCCACAATTTCAAGCTAAGACAATGTCCTTCCAAACAATTATGCTAAGGCAATGCCATTCCGAAAAGCTAATTGGCAATGCATGAGTACATGTTAAACAACAAAAGTAAAATAGTGTCTTACTACTAGCTAAGCATCAACATAGATACATAAACCATACCCTTCCAATACGCCAAAAAAGGACAAGTCATTAGGTCTTGCAATGTCGTTTCATAATCAAAAGGCATACGGTCTACAAACTTGCTTCCGAACCAGAGTTAGCGTAATTAGCCTTGCCTAAAAAAATTCAAAACAAAATTGATCAAGATTGATGAAATGGAATTCCTTACTATCATAACACAAATAGCTTGATGCTAGAGATTAATAACACTTATGGAATTCATCACATGTACTATTAGCACCACCAAAAATCTTACTTGAAGATAAGGGTAAATAGGTGGTTGAGCCATTCTTTTCGAAGTTCATCAATCTCCTCTTGTGTGTAAGTAGTTTTCTTATCGAACCACTACAAAATAAAACATTTATTATTATTATTATTATCATAATTGAATTTATAAAAAGACACAATGGGGAGAAAATAATGAATGTATACCTTGGGTGGGATAACAATTTTTCCTTGGGATATTATATCTCGCATAAACTTCAAAATGTAGTATCCACAATCAACTTCATTCGATTGTTGCGGGCACTGAAATGCATAAATGTAGTATCCTCACAATCCTAACAATAATATATTACTATCCAAAAGTGAAATAATGTAGAAAATGATAGGGAAAAAATTTGAACCTTTGGAAAATTCCAATAAGTTTGTATTCGAGGCTTTTTCTTACCCAACTTGGCATACTTTAACCTGTAGCTCCTATTGCAAATATAAACACATACATAGAAATCAAATATAAGATTACTACAACCTAACACTCACAAACCGTTGCAATTATAGAAAAAGAACTTTTTCAACAAAAAATACTTACAATGTGACCAATTCCTCGGCATCATGTTCTTTATCTCCGTGTATTGGATCAATCCAATAAGCACGATCCAAATGAGGATTCATTACTATTAAGACCCAATGATACCTATATATAAATATTTTCTGTGAGAATGGATGAATATTATAGGTAACAATAACAAATAAAAATAATATTCAAAAGAGTTATTACCTAAAATGATAAGGTGCTAAAAACAACTTGTTTTCTATGTTGCCTTCTATAGCATCAGCAATATAAGCAGCCTTTTTGTGTACGGTCCATTAAGAGGTGAAATTTGAGTTGGGCATAAAAATTTGATCTTCTCTTTATCGCCATCAGAACAAGTATGAAAGAGATATCTACATGTATTTGTGTCATATTATGCTCAAATATATGTAAAATTTGGGTATGCACACATTAAAGTAATGTATATCTTGATTAAATTCACCAATAACTAATTTCAAGATGAATATAAAGTACTTACCTCATATATAATGACACATGACACTCTTTTATCTGAGTCTTATGAAGCCATATCTCTATCTGCTCCTTGTCAAATGTGAGACCCCCATGTTCATAACGGAAAATTTCTCTTGAAATTTCAACTTCCAAATTCTTATTGTCATTGAATTCGTCCAACACATGTTGATATTCCTCCAATTCACTTGCTTCAGAGATAACATCCGGACCAATGACAGATTCGTTTGTCAAAGCTTTACCTTTCAGCTTCTCCTTTAAACAATCAATTTTAAAGTCAGGCTGGCTACACGATATAAAATCATCAAGCCAAGCTTGTATACTTCAATAAGTATAGAAGGAGGAAACGTACCACAATGGGTCGTACAAGATCGGCAGGCCAAGCAATAAAATATCCAATAGCTTCATTTACTAGCCGAACCTCATCAGTTGGGCAAGGCACCTCTTTGTCACCTATGATAGGTGTGACTACTTGAACTCTCACATAGCCATCTTCTAATGGGTGATTGTGTAGTACTCCCGAGGATAAATGATACAATCTACCCCTAGCAACCTCCTCGCCAAGAGTTGGCCAGAATAGTTGACATGGTTCACACCCCTATATTTATATAATAATAAGGTTAATTACTTTATTGTTAAAAAAAAAGTTAGATTATAATATGACTGACATTCCATATAATACTTACTTCTTTAGTTGATTCAGTCGGGGTACTCTTCTGAAAAGAGCATGAGCCTTTGCCACTTGGGAGACAAGGATCAACAGGTGGGGGAGTTCTTACTTCTTGACTCTTGTTTACAACCAGGGAACCATCATTATTCTTTTTCTCAACTAGGCTTTGAATGATACCTTCCAATGTCTTAATCTTTTCTCCAAATGAGGACTCTACGACCTTCATTTCAGCCCTAAGAGTGTCTTCAATCTGTTTTCTTGTGGCTTCACTTGATTCCTTAGACGAAGATACTTCATGGGATGTGCATGACCAATATCTCCTCATTATCACATCTTGACCAACCCCTCTAATGCGGCCTGGGTGCTCTAATTTATCCAATGCATGATCCAACAAGTCCTTTATTCCACTTAGCACAAGCTCACCAGAAGCTGCTTTCTCTTGACAAATTTTCTGGTGAACACATACTATTATCAGTAACATATCTAATACAACATAAGTAACGGTACTTTAATGCAAAACAATCATTCTAAAAATTATCAAGATGAATAGGTCAAGTAATTAAATGAAGAAGTTTCAACACACAATTTTTTCTATTGTTGGTCGTGCTTTCTCTGCATACTCTCCAGATTTTTCCTTTCTTGCCTCCATCCACAAGATCAATCGTCCCGGGCCTGAATCCATCTTGTGCTCAGCTTTCATAAAAGAAATTTTAGTTAAAATAAATCAATATGTTCTAATTGTGAATGTTATTAGAGTTAATCCCCAAAGTAAGATATATATGTATTAAATTACTTACATATTGTTCTTCAATTCCGACATAACCTTTACGACCACCCCTATAAGTTTGATCAGAATGGAGAGAGAGTTGTCGACCTCTCTCACTTTTCTCCTATTAGCAAGTGAAATAAACCAATTAAAGTGTTTCTATTGTTTGATTAGGAAAATTGTAGTGTATAAAAATATAATAATATGTTTAAATTACTTTAAACTCATCTGATTGTCGAATCTGAATAAACTGCGTCCACTGATCTTGTGTGATGTATGAGTCATATATGACCGGAGGACTAAGGTTGAGCACACCCGTGTTCTTGTCATACAAGTGGAGTTTTCCCAAGTCCTTTTTGAATTGTCGCCACAAATCATTAGCCTTTTTCAGCCCCTATTCCTTTGATGTATGTGGAAGTATAAAAGCTTCCTTCAAAGTTGAAAACACCTATTTTAGAATGCCTTGTATATTCACTATATTAAACCAAAGTATAAGTATAATGTAGTTGTACAAATACTAACCGCAATGTCGTCCCATACAGCATCCTTTTCTTCTTGAGAAACATGCTTCCAACTCTCTGTGGTGATTGGCACCCACTTCTTCACTGTAGTGCCAATGTATGTGGACAACTTTGCTCTATTAGCTCCAATTGGTTGCCCCAAAATTTTGAACTGTATAGGTAGTCGTTCACCCTTTGCCACACCTTTTGTGATGTTCATCATTAGTGCAGCTCCTCTTGTCTTACCCTTGACAAGTAAATTTTTACTCTTTTTAGGAGCCATCTGCATTAAAAAAAATTACATGTTAACAGTTATAATTGCACGTAAAATTTATAACAATATCTTACACATGTAACTGAATTTGCACAAAGCACATGAACACATTCATAAACATATTATAGAACAAGTAAAGAAACATACACATCAAAACCACATCTAAGTAAGTTTCCTCTTCCTTGGTAAATGAACTTGAGTTGAGAATGAAGCTTGTCCTTGGACAAGTTCATTGAACCAAAGACCTTCATCATGATCATCCCTTACATACATCTCCTCCTCTTCATCTCCATCATCATTATCTTCATTTTCATCGGGAGGTGACGATATTGATTCTCTAACACTCTCTTCACACAATTCTTCAAAGTCTTCATCGATGCTTCTATTTGGTGTGAACATTACAATAGATCGGGTAGAGTCAAGGAGGTCAGGGACGTTAACACTTGCTTCGCTTGAGATGCCAATATGAACGGTTCCTCTTTATGCCCCAATTTATCAAGACAAACTGAAATAATTCCCATCTCATCTACACGAACACCACCATTGCTATCAACCCATCTACAACAGAAAACGGGAATTTGCAAGTCTGACGAATACAATAACACCCAAATATGCTCAATAAAACCATAGTAGGCCATACTAGCATAGATAGGATTTTTGTCTTTAGCACTAGACATATGTAGGGCTTGTGCTATCAATGTCACACCACTGTTTTGTGTACAACTTTTATCATCTTTTTCTTTTGTAGAGAAAGTGCAATGGTTAATGACAAACCCATTGTAGCTCATCACTTGACACCTTGGCCTCTTTGACAAATTTTGCAAAGTTGTTGAGATTTCCTCTCCTGCCCTCATCTTCTCAATTACTCGGTCACGAAACCAATCCATAAAGGTGCGGTTATGCTCAGTGGTAACCCACTTCTCATTCCTGGCTTGTCTTGGATTGCAATGCCTTAGGTAGGCCATGTGCTCCTCGACATATGGTTGAACTTCTTCCATATTGTGAATGACATAAAGATGTGCTTGATCCCGCTTTTCACGGGGAATAGAAAGTACCTCATACCCCGTTGTCCCACACCATTGCAAATCTCGTAAATATCGGGACTTTGGAAGACCAATTGCTTCAACGTCTGATAGATAATTTGTACAAAATTCAACCGCTTCTTCAACTATGTAGCGTCTAACAATGCAACCTTCTGGCCGATTTCGATTCATGACATACCCTTTTAGAACTTTCATGTAGCGTTCAAATGGGTACATCCATCGCAGATAAACAGGACCACATAACTCAACCTCTCTGACAAGTTGAACAGTTAAATGCACCATGATATCAAAAAATGAAAATGGGAAGTACATCTCCAATTGGCACACAATCTCAACAATATCTTTTTGGAGCCCACCTAGCTCATTCGGATCAATGACCTTACTGCAGAGTCTCTTAAAAAAGAAACAAAGTTTAGTAATGACATGTCTTACATGTATAGACAATATGGATCGGATGGCACATGGCAATAACTGTTGCATTAGAACATGACAATCGTGAGATTTGGTCCCTATTAGCTTCAAGTCTTTCATAGACACAAGGCTGCTAATATTGGAAGAAAACCCCTCCGGAACTTTCACATCATGGAGGAACTTACAGAACACTTCCTTTTCCTTCTTACTGAGCGTGTAGTAGGCAGGTGGTAAATAAGTACGTTTACCTCTGACTTGTGGTTCCAATTCTTTTCTGAGTTGCATGTCTACATAATCCTCTCTAGCACGAACTCCATCTTTTGACTTTCCTAGGACATTCAGCAATGTACCAATGACACTGTCACACACATTCTTTTCAATGTGCATCACATCAAGACAATGCCTCACAAATAGATCCTTCCAATAAGGTAGGTCAAAAAATATTTATCTCTTCTTCCATCCTTCTTCAAATAAAGCCTCACTTTTACCTTTGCCTTTGCGCGGCGCCCTTTTTTTCGTTCCTCTAGTTGGCGAACCCCGTTTCTTGATTTTCCTTGACAAATCATTAACCTTTGGCTTTTTTCCAAATCTGACATTAATTTCTCTCACCCTATGGAACACCTCTTGTCCAAGTAATGGTACTGGAGCCAATTCTTCTTCAGTTGACCCATTGAATGCTTTACGAAGCCTCCGATATCGATGACTAAGAGGTAAGAACCTTCGATGCCCAAGATAAACATTCCTTGCCCTTGACGAACAGCTTTTGTGTAACGGCCCAGGATTATGATTCCCGGGTTACGTTTCAAGGGATAAAACCCCTCGTTAGGATCTTGCAATCCAGGTACGGGTCGAGGTTTCAGACTCATTTAAGATTAGTAGAAAGAGGGATTTCAAACCCTAAAAACCTCGAAGGGCCATTGGGTACCCTTTACCTGTCCTAAGACTAGGTCGCAAAATCCAATTTAACCGAAAGTAAAGCGGAAGCAAAACTAGGATACAAATGTCACGACAAAGCCAGGTCAAACCAAATCATAAGCAAGTGATTAACATTTTACCAAGTTATATTATTAGCTAGGTTCTTCGATTCGCCAAAGGGTTTCCCGTCACAGAAGCAAGGAGCAGACAATATCTGCAGAAAATACCTTAAAAAAAAGAACGGGAAAAGGAGTCAGATCGAGCCACTCATGCGGGACCGGCAGTCCTCGCTGGGGCCACATAGTATGTGCTATACCTAATAAAGATGCTCTAATCCAGTACGAAAGTCAAACACACTAGCATGCCCCTAAGTATAATAATGTGCCGAAATACTGTAAAGGGCCCAAGACAATGCCAAGTGGCATATCCCTCTCCTACCTCCACCCCCTTCCGATAGGGCGGAGACTGGCCAGCTCGTTAATGCATTCCATCATAATCGGGGGGGGGGGGGGCACGCATGCCTAACCCGCTCCACAATAAAGCCCGCAGGCATATCATAATATAAGGAAGTTCATGACTCGATTGACTCAGGGTACCCGATGAGGCTGGGCTACCCTATGACCCTAGCAAAGACTCTAGGACTATCACAGATAACGGCCGTTCTGTTTCAAACGCAATAAGTAAGCAGATGCTCAATCAATTAGTGCAACCTAAACATGATACTACATGGCATGCTTTTATGCATATGCAACACCTAACATAAAATGCAACAACAGGCATGAATGTCCAACCTGAGTAAGCCCCCTAGGGAACTTACCTGAAGATGTAGAACGGCAGGGTAATGCAAGCAAGGGCCCAAATGCAAGTCCAAAGTAATCCAAAAGCACTACACACCTATCATTAAGCCATTTCTGTAAGCTACCAGACCGATATTTACACACACAAAACCCAAGTTCTCAACATGCTCAAAACCAACCGATAGTAAAACCGTTTTCCAAAACCTTTCCGATTTGATCAACATCGACCAAAATCATTCTTCCAATCAAACCCATTGATAAAATCGTACCAACCATATTCAAAATAATTTCTCAAATCATAATTGGCAAAAACTCATTTATAAACATTAAATCTTTAATCGACTTGTAAATTTAGACCATTAAAATAATTCCGACATGTTTCTCATTTCGAAATCATTATAGAATAAAGTCCGGCATTTAGTCACAAAATAATTCTATTCTCACGACCATATTTATAAATCAAAACCCATATTTCAAATTTCCTAAATCACAAATTAAAACAACACTAAATACTTATTCCAAATAATGCCCCCCTTTTAAACCATTTTATAATATAATAAAATTTCAGAATTTATATTTTTATAAACTCATAAATAACATAAAATAGTAATATCATTAATAATAATAATAATCTCAAAACATATAACCACAATTATAATCATAACTCATAAGTGATAACATAACTCATAAGATACAACTCTCTAAAAAAAAATAACCCAGCCCGACTGAAGGAAAGCCCAAACCCGGAAGGAAAGATTAGGCCCAACCCGAAGAGGAAATAAACCGGACCTTACACCAAACCCTCAACCCAGTCTTTTAAAAAGGTGAACCGGTGCAATGAACCGGCCTCCAATCCTCCAGATCTGGACGACGGAAAGAAAGACGGGAGGAAGAAGAAGGAAACCCAGGGGCTCGCCGGCGGCACTTCCATCCCAAACCGCTCCCAATCCGACCGACTGCCCAATCCGACCCTCACCCAAACAAGAGAAAACAAGCGCGGAAGGAGAGGAGAGGGGAAAAAAGAGGCTCACCGAGATCGACGCTCTCGCCGGGAATCTTCGTCGGAAATTGTTCGATTGGCTCGCTGTGTCTCCGGTGATGGTGGATCCGGGTTGTCCTTGGCCTAGGACGAGTGAAGAACAGTTAAAGGTGGGCCTTTTCGTTATTTTAGGTCGGAAGGTGGAGGGGGATTGCTTACCGCCGATATCGAGGAAGAGAAGGGGAAAGGAAGAGGAAGAAAGCGTCGGGCTCCTGCTGGTGACTCCGGGGCGGCTCGGCCTTGGCTCTGGCGAGATTCCGTCTGCTTCTTCTAACGACGTCAGAGGGAGGGGGAACTGCTGGGCGCGGCGCGCAAAAGGAGGAGGAGAAATGGAGCTCGGCGGCGGCTCCGGGGGCTCCTGCTGACGGCTCGATCTCGCACTCAGCCTTCAGGGGGAGGTGTCGGAGCTGCTGGCGGGGTTGGCCACTGGTGGAGCTCAAGGAGTGGAGACGTTGGCTGCTGGTGGCAATGGCTCGACGTGGTGGCACCGGCGGCTGCTGGAGCGAATGGCTAGAACGCTGCTCGACAGCTTGGGGTTTTCGAAACAGGGGAAGTGTATGCCTCCGGTTGAACTAGGTGAAGAAGGAAAGGATGACTAGCAATGTTCCAGTGGTTGTTATCCCAAGAGAAGAGGATGAGGAGGGCAATTTGTAGCAGGTGTGAAAGGGAAATTGCTAAGGAATCCACAAGAGGACAAGGTGAATTGGTGCTCTACTGCAAGCTCCAACGAGTTCAGCCAGAGGGGAGAGAGAAAAGGAGAGAGAGGGGGAGAGGGAAGAAAGAAAAGGGGAAAGAAAATAGGGAGAGGAGTGGGCCCTACAATTAGAAATTTGAAATCTCAAAGAGATCAATCCGAACCCGCTCTCTAACACGATAACGACGCTAAAATATCTCAACGCTCTGTCCCAATCCTGACATTATAAAATTTACATCGAATTTGTAAATCATTATCGAATTTAAATTAATTTAACAATACTCGAAAAAGAAATAGAATATAATAAAATAAATCATGAAACCCGCTCACTCGACTTTAACCCGACTCAAAAGATATAAAGTTTAAAACTTCAAATTGAAATCGAATTCTCGAACTGAATCAAATAATAAAATTATATTATACTTTCAAATTTTAGCAAGCGAAAGCGAAAATAAATCTGAATGAAAGTCCATTTAAAATAATTATATGCCGGAATTCATTATAAGAGATTTTAGTTAACCCGATTTAAATTCATATTTAATTTCTTTTTCCGAGAATTAGGATTTAAAAATCCGGGCCCTTACATTTTGCCCTTGACGAACAGCCCTTGCCCTTGGCGAACAGAAAAGCCCTTGGCGGAACAGAACATCCCTTGCAAATCTATTCTGTCCGAATTCCTTGTGCCCAATTTGAGCAAAGTGACCTACATTGAAGTTTTGAAAGATGCAAAATAGGATTCGAATAAGAAGAGGTACACAAATTAGGGTTTTGCAAAATCTGAAAATTAGGGGTTTTTGTTTACCTAGGAAGAGAAGGATGTTAATGAGAGTTTTTGTTTACCTTGAAAGAGCAAAGTGGCCGGCGCTCGGATGGCAGTGCAGACAAGCTTCGGCGGCAATGGAAAAGAAGCGACAGAGGAGGTGCTCTGCGCTTGGGCACGGCTGGTGTGATGTCGGCGACGGAGGGACTCGATGATGGAGGATGCAGGTCGGCTCGGCAACGAAGGGAATCGGCTCGGCGGTCGGAGCACAGAGTAATGGAGGATGGAGGACGTTGGCGCGCGCTGGAACCTTATCTCTTCGATGTCGCGCAGCGCACAAGAGAAGAGGAAGCTACGGGATTTTTTTTTTTTATTTTTAATGAAAAAAGAAACATCAGTTTGAGTAAAAAAAAATTTTAAAAAAAAGAATAACCTTTTACCCCAATAAGAAAGCCTCCGGGGTATATATAATTCATCTTTATGAGGTAAAAGAGTATATACCTCGGATATTTATAAAAAAAACGCCCGGGGTATAAAATATGATACAATTATAACCCAGATATTTTTTATATGATCCGGGGTATATTTATTTTAATAAAAAAAAATAAAGACATCTTGTCATTTTTGCCATTATACCCCACAATTACGAGATCCGGGGTAATAAACTATGGGGTAAAATCCCGATTTTCTACTAGTGACATGTGGCATCAATCGATTTAATTAAAAAGTGGCATCAAATAATTACATTATAAAAATGACATCAAAACACCATTTTGAAAAAGTTATATCACATTAAAGAAAAAAATATCATCAAAATACTACTTTGAAAAAAATATCATGAAAATACTACTTTGCAAAAATTTCATCAAAAAAATGGCATCACAGTAAAAAAATATTATCAAAAAATTGACATAAAAAAAGTGGCATCAGTCGTTAACAGTAAAAAAAATGGCATCAATGGTCAACGTGACATTACAGTAAACAAAAAATGTCATCAAGGTTTAAAAAAAGTGTCGTCCAATCATTTCAATAGAAAAGTAGCATCAAAGTGAATATAAAATATAATAAAATTTTGGCATCAAAACGGTAAAATATGACATCACTAAAAAAAATCCAAATGGGTTGGTCAACGTTGACCTGTCAACAGTCAACGTTGACCGGTCAACAGTCAACGTTGACCGGTCAATGGTCAACCGTTGACCGGTCAATGGTCAAACGGTTAACCATTGACCATTCCACTCTATTGGGAATGGGTCTACATAAAACTAATTAAATTAGTTTGGGGTCTTAGTATCCAATTGAACATTCAAAAAAGGCCATCTACCAAAATCACCAAAAAAAAAAGCTTGTTATGCTCAACTTTTAATGTAGGACTGTTTTAATCTCATTTATATCTCTCAACAATATGGAAGTGAAACATCCTTTATCTCCTGGTGCAAACTCACCTAGATCATGGTCTTCCTCCATGCAATCATCGCGAATTAGAGCTTCTTGAGCAATGAGCACTGGACAAGTTTGGTCCCTCCACCAAGCCCGATCCATAGGCAAGGGCAGGCTAGACGCTTCCCCATGGCTCAAATAATTTGAAGCCTAATTCTAAAATATTTTGAGATATATATAGACCATAGATCAAATATAAGCAAGCCTTATTGTGAATCAGGTTATCAAATCTGGACCATTGAATTAAGAAGATCAACAGATAAGATTAAAAGTAACTTCTGATTATTCGTTAGTATTGATATTCGGTGGAATGAAATTATTCGGTAGTATTGGGCAATTATTCTTTAAAATAAAATGTACAATTTTTGACACTACTTATACGAATGAATAACTACATAATTATCGATGAATAATTATGTCAAAATAGATTAATATATAATCATGATCAAATAAACGAATAATTTCACAATAAGACATGCGTACACGATAATTTCTATACTCCGTATAATATATGGGGATGACTCTAAGGAATGTAAATTAGAAACAAATTTGGACCATAAATTCAAGGGTGATTTTGTTACTTGGCCTTTTTTGAATATTCAATCTGGCACTTAGGCCCTAAATCAATTTAATTAGTTTTGCCCTAGACCCCTTCCCAATAGGGGGGTTGGTCAATGGTCAACCGTTGACCGGTCAACGTTGACCAACCCATTTTGATGCCAACTTTTTTTTTTTTTTTTAGTGATGCCATATTTTACCGTTTTGATGCCAAAATTTTACTATATTTTATTTTCACTTTGATGCCACTTTTCTAATGAAATGATTGGATGACACTTTTTTAATGTCACTTTTTTTAAACATTGATGACATTTTTTGTTTACCGTAATGTCACATTGATCATTGATGCCATTTTTTTTACAGTTAACGTCAGATGCCACTTTTTTTTATGTCAATTTTTTGATGATATTTTTTTTACCGTGATGCCATATTTTTGATGATATTTTTTCAAAGTAGTATTTTGATGACATTTTTTTTCTTTAATGTGATACAAATTTTTCAAAATGGTATTTGATGTCATTTTTATAATGTAATTATTTGATGCCATTTTTTTTTAATCAAATCGATTGATGCCACATGTTTTTAATTTAATCAATTGTATATCGATTTATTTTCATCGATTATACTTTCATTCACTGATGACACGTTTGTGATTACACTTCATTGATGCAATCACTTGTGGTGACATATTCATTAAATTTTTATTCATGGATGACATTTGTTATTACGCTTCATTAATCACAATTATTTATGGTGACAATTTTATATAATTGATGACATAAGAGCTTAAAACGTGGAATCAAAATATTGTCACCTTATTGCACATATAAAAATACAACGTCTTTGAAACTACGACATTAATATTGGTTGTATACGTAAAAACACCTATTATAACATGTCATCAACTAAAAAAAATGCATCAATGTAAGTAATATAATGCAGAATCAATAAAATATAGGGTCAACCACTTCGGGGGTTACATATCATCTTCAGGATATGTGAATACTTCGCAGGGGCAAAATATACAACTTACTTTTAAGGGGAGTAGAAGATAGATATAGATTATTTGTGTGCAAACCCCCTTTATTATACGAACTCAATATCTTTGAAACAACTCTTCATTGTAGGGGTAGAAGATCCCATCTCCCCTGCAACTGGTTTGTTTCTTCCAATCAACTTTAGGGACAACAATTTTTTTAATGATTAAATGACGTACAACCTGAACTAACTCGTTTGTCGCTACTCGCTTATCGCAACTCGCAAGGCGAAGGGTCCACACATGTGCACCAGCGGCAAACGCTGTTGGCTACTCCGTTTTTTTTTTTTTTTCTTTTAAAGGCGTAACTTTGCCAGGAGAACATGAGAGCGCTGGGAGGAAGGGTCTATGCAGCTACAAAAAATTTAAAGGGTTCTAACAAGCCTAAAAAAATAATTAAAGAGGCTAAACGCCTAATCAAATGTGCACAAGGTTCTAAATATCGGGTATCGGGGTCGTATCGGTTACGAGTAAAAATGATATATCGGGGTTATATCGGAGATATATCGGGATATATCGGATTTATCGATTTTGCTAATTTTTATTATAAATATTATATTTATACTTCAAAATGTAAAAATACACATGAAAAATGAATATTTAAAATACAAAATTACCAAATAAACTTCACAAAATAAAAACAATTTCATTCATAAAGGCTAAAGTTACCTTATCAAAGTTGACAATTCTAAATATCCCCGATATTAACTCGATATATCGGGTCATAAAGGTTAAATTTGCCTTATAAAAGTTGACAATTCTATCGGCCGATATATCCGATATTTAGAACACTTAATGTGCATAAGGGTTTAAATCACCAAAATTCCTCTAAATTCAATGGCTGAGATTAATTTCATTTTTAATCAATTTTAAATTAGTGTTAGTGGGCCCCACATAAAAATCAAATTCACTCTGTCAAGTCTCAATCTTGGACGTGAATTCACCGTATCAATTTAATTTTTTTTTTTTTTTACCAATTTATATAGTTTCCAGTTCTTTTCAAATCCGTGGTACTGTATTTTTTTCCCTCTAACTCTCTCCTTTCAAAACGTTTTATAATTTTTAAAAATGATATTAAAATATCCCTGCATATATAGGTTATTTTCAATAATTAACATATAAACGAAAGTAATCGTTCAAGTAGATATGAATAATCATTCATTTTTAGATATGAGTAATCGTTTATGTCCAAACGAATAAACCCGAGTGAGCGGTAATATACGCACGAAAATACCAAAACTCTATGCACACAAATAATCATTCTTGTACATATGAATAATCATTTACATATGTACGAATAATTGTTCATATCCAAATGAATAACTCGAAGTAATCATTTGTATACATCCTTACTTATAAATATGAATAATGTAAAATCAAAAAACTCAACATGCTTACGAATAATCATTCTTATACATACGAATAATCTATATATGGAGAAGTGGTGGCACGGATCTCAGCCAGCTTCGCGAGCCCATTCGACATGGCATTTGATTATCAGGGAGTGCGATTCCCTATTAAAGGTGTAGAACTGGGACCAAACGTGGTGCTCCGGGTTCACAAATCCGGGTCTTTGTGGAGTCGATTGCGAGCAAGTGGAGAAATTAACAGAAATTTGAGTTTATGGGGACAAAAGGTAGGCATGCCCACGGATCCTACCCGACGTATAGACGGGTTCGACCCGCCGATTCACGGGTCAGGTTTGGAAAGAAAAAACGGTTCCGTACATATATTTGTTGTAACGTAGTAAAATAATGATGAGTTTCAAAATTGGGTTGGGAAAAAAAACATGAAAGCAAAATTAAACTGAACTAGTGCTAGCTTCTGTTACAGTATATCATATGGATGTATTTATAACACCCATTCATGACCCATCCACTGGCCGGGCCCCATCACTCATGTAGTGATGTACTAACAAGAAGTTGTTAACGTACTCCTTCACTAATCGACACATTCCATAACATCAAAACTACAAAGCTTTGTGGGTGGAAGATGCCGGTTTTCTGTGTGACTGGAGGAACAGGCTACATAGCGGCTCACCTGGTCAAGTCCCTTCTTGAAAAGGGTCACATTGTTCGAGCCACCATTCGAGATCCCGGTATCTATCTATCTATCTATCTATCTATATATGAATTGAATCTCTCAAACTTTACCTCAATTTCAATCCCATCTGATAATTTCAAGTGTTACTGTTTTTGTATTGATCAGAGTATTTGGGGAAAGTGGGTTTCCTATGGGAACTGAAAGGGGCAAAGGAGAGGCTCAAGTTGGTGAAAGCTGACCTACTTGAGGAAGGAAGCTTTGACGATGCTGTCAATGGCGTTGATGGGGTTTTCCACACTGCTGCTCGTTTCGTACCTCCTCCCTATGGCGACGATGTTCATGTAATAATAACTTGCCCTTCTCATCTCATATCTCAAATCTCACTTTAATTTTCAACAAATAGCGATGATGGAGATGAACACTTGATTACTTTCGCTAGCTCGGTTGGAAGGTCGCAGATCGACTACTTTCTGGTCAGAAAGGAGGACAGACGTCACTGCAGGGATTGCAAGGTGATTCCCTTTGGAGGAATTTCAACGCCACACCTACTTCTTGTTTTGGACTTGGAAGTCCATGGTCGCATTCGAAAGAGAACCCTCAACTTGCCTTCGAAAATCAGGTGGTGGCGACTTAATGATTCATCTGGGCGTCTTCTGAAAGAGAAAGTTTGGCAAGCGGCTGAGCAGATAGGGATTGGGGATCAGTTGGGCAATGTAGATGCGATGTGGAGCTCTTTGGCGGGTTGTATTCACAGAGTGGGTAGAGAGGTTTTGGGGGTGTCTAGAGGAGGGCCTGGGCCCAGTCGGGGCAAGGCTTGGTGGAATGAGGAGGTGAAGGCTAAGGTTAGGGCGAAACAGTTAGCGTTCCAGAGATGGTTACACAGAGGCATTGGAGAAGATGGTGTGGAGCTCAGGTTCAGGTACAATGTGGCTAAAGGGGAGGCAAAACGAGCAGTTGCTAAGGCTAAAGACAAATACTTTGAGAGTATGTACAAGGCCCTTGACGAGAAGGGAGGGGACCGAGTTCTCTCTCGCTTAGCTCGCCATAGAGAGAGGATAAGCAGAGACATCGACTGTGTTAGATGCGTCAAAGATGAGAGTGGTCTTGTGTTGGTTGATGATCAGCAGATCAAGAGGCGATGGCAGAGGTACTTCTCAGATTTGCTCAACGAGGATTTAAACTCTTCGGATTGGAGTTCCGGACCATCGAAACGTATCGAGTATGGATTGCACTGGCGCATTTCTATAGAAGAGGTTAAGGAAGCTGTCTGTAGGATGAAGAACGGTAGAGCTTCAGGCCCCGACGATATTCCAGGGGATGTTTGGAAATGGTTAGGGGCCAAAGGATTGGTTTGGCTTACATCGCTTTTCAACACTATCCTAAGGTCAGCTAAGATGCCTTCGGAATGGAGACTTAGTAAATTGGTCCCGGTCTACAAGAACAAGGGGGATGTACAAAGCTGCAGTAACTACAGAGGAATCAAGTTGCTGAGTCACACGATGAAGTTATGGGAAAGAGTTGTAGGGGCCAGACTTCAGAGATTGGTCAGCGTTTCCGAGAATCAGTTTGGCTTCATCCCGGGCAGATCAGGAGTGGAAGCTATCCACCTGCTAAGGCGCTTGATCGAGATGCACAGAGACAGGAAGAAGAATCTGCATATGGCCTTCATCGATATAGAGAAAGCCTACGATAAGGTTTCGAGAGGGCTTCTTTGGAAATGCTTGGTAGAGAAAGGAGTGTCGGGGTCGTATATCAGAGTTATCAGAGATATGTACGAGGGTTCGCTGACAAGTGTTAGAACGTCGTGTGGTGATTCAGAGTATTTTGAGGTTCGAGTAGGGCTTCACCAGGGTTCAGCGCTCAGTCCGTTTCTTTTCACTCTAGTTTTGGATACTCTTTCTGCTCCACTCCAAGAAGAGTTTCCGTGGTGTATGTTGTTTGCTGACGACATTGTTCTTGTGGACAACTCAAGATCGGGTTTGGCTAGCAGGCTAGAAAACTGGAGAGAGGTGCTGGAGTCCAAGGGATTCAGAATGAGTAGGACTAAAACCGAGTATGTCCAGTTTCGTTTTGGAGATGACAGGGACCCAGAGACATCAATTTTATTGGGGGATGACATTGTCCCAAGGAAAGAGTATTTCAAGTACCTTGGCTCGTACGTTCAAAGTGATGGGGGTATCGACAGAGATATCGAGCATCGAGTCCAGGCGGGATGGCTGAGATGGAGAAGAGCGTCAGGAGTGTTGTGTGATAAGAAAGTTCCGACTAAACTGAAAGGGAAATTCTACAAGGTGGTTGTTAGACCGACCTTATTGTATGGTTCAAAGTGCTGACCCGTCACCAAAGCTCAAGAACAGAAGTTGGCAGTGGCTGAGATGAGAATGTTGCGATGGATGAGTGGGCATACGAGACTTGACAAAATCAGAAATGAAGACATTAGGAGCAAGGTTGGAGTTGCAAGTATTGTGGACAAGCTGCGAGAGTGCAGATTGCGGTGGTTTGGGCACGTTCGGCGAAGACCTGCATCGGCGCCTGTTCGTAGGTGTGAGAGTTTGGAGTTTGGAGCTATTTGTAGGGGTAGAGGTAGACCGAAAAAGAGCTGGATGGAGGTTATTCGGCAGGATCTCAATCTGCTCAACTTGTCGGAAGAATTGGCTTTGGACAGAGACCACTGGAGGAGGTCTATTCGGGCTTATGATGTTTAGTCGTACTAGGCTGGGTGTTTTATCCTATTGTTAATGCTTCTATTCAACCTTCCTCTTTGCTTCTTCGTGCCTCTTTGTCTACTGTTTAGCATGCTTCCATGGGAGTGATATGTCTACTATTTTGGGTCTATCGGAAACACTCTCTCGATTTATTCGGGGAAAGAGTGCGTACATCCTGACCCCCCAGACCCTGCTTAATTGCGGGATAGACTGGGTAGTTGTTGTTGTTGTTGTTGTAGCTTCTAATTTGATTGTATCAAGCCTTTTCAACAAATAGCTTCTAATTTGATTGTATCAAGCCGAGTGGTTCCATTCTAAAACCAATTGGCAATAGAAGGAGCAGCACACCGACTTTTATATATATATATATATATATATATATATATATATATATATATATATATATATATATATATATATATATATATATATATATATATATATATATATATATATATATATATATATATATAGGGTTTGTTATGTTCAACTTTTCGATGTGGGACACTTTGTACAACTAGGAAATGACCATCTAGTTGAGACTTGGACAACTGGGTGTCCCAGACCAGGATCGAAAGACGGGCCATTTAGGCTAACCGCTCTGATACCATATCAAAGTCCGACTCGGACCGATGACTGGGGGTGGTGTGCACGCGCTAGTAACCTAGCACACAAGCCGAGTGGGGTTCCATTCAAAAACCAATTGGCAATAGAAGGAGTAGCACACCGACTCATATACTAGGGCTTATTATGTTCAACTTTTCGATGTGAGACACTTTTGGTCTCATTCACATCTCTAACATATTGCATTTGGCTTAATTTCTAATTAGTTCTTCATATCCCTAATTAATGACTTCATCTATCTCATTTACAACTGATCGGGTCGGATTCGGATCGGGTCATTTCGGGTTCGGGGTAGATTCGGGTTGACTCGAACTCTGGTTTGACCCGGTTTTAGGTCGATTTTGGGTTTGTCGGTTTTTTCTTTTTTAAATTAAAAAAAATCATGATTTGGTAATTTTACGATAATTAATTTTAAAATGCTAAAATTAAAGGCGCGGTTCATAAGTTCTATCGGTTGTAATTATATACTATATCTGATCTAAAATATTTGATTTTTATTATTTCTCGTAAATTTTGAATAAAATTTAAAAATATATAAAATATCAAATTTTAAATAATTTTAAACAAATAATTTCATGCAATTAGTAATAAGCATAGAATTGTTTTAATATTTTTAGAGTTTTTATCTTCTTAAAGAATGTGATGAAAAATCAAAAATCAAATACTATCAATCAGAGGCGGTATTAAACAATAGAAATAAATATAAAAGTTGATTTGAAAATGAAAGATCTCAAGTGATTGTAATTATAAAATGTAATAAATTGAAATCTCCATACAAAAATTTAATCATATATAATTATAAATCAATCAGGTCAATCGGGCCACCAGGTCAATCAGGTCAAAATTATCGGGTCAATCGGGTTACCGGGTCAAAATCCAAATAATCCCAAAAACGACCGAATTTTCGGGTTCGGGTCGGAAAAAATTTCCGGGTCAAAATTTCTGGGTTTTGACCCAAAATTATTCGGACGTATGGATCGGGTCGTATTTTGACAAGTCTAATCTCATTGGATCTTTACACTCTTAACAACATAGTTTGTTACAGATCATAACAGATATCTAGATATATTAGATATCAATATCGATATTATCTTGACATCAAGTGACACCTCCCTTCAAATTAGTATATCCAATGGGAAAATCTAATGGCATCCACATCAAGATATCAAGTTATATCAAACACGTACTATATAGTATCAAATATATCTAGATGCCGATGCCCAACATATATGGCCTCTATTTGGGTAAATAACACCTGTTTTTCGTCATCGAAATCAATGAAATCCTTAGGCGTAACATAACATTAGTTTTGTTTTCGATCATCTCATGTAAGAATGATGCATAATTTTCACGCGCGCGCGCACACACATACATATAAACCTCTTGATTCTGAAATTCAGTTTGTGAATCGTTCTTACCTCATTGAGCTTTGATAATCATCTCAAAGATCTCATGTGCATTCATCCACAGTGTCTCGGAGCTTGAGTTGCAATTCGAGATCAATATATTGTTTGTTCCTTGTTTAGGTAGATCATGTAGCTAGTTTTATTGTGGCATTTGATTTCAAAATGTGATTGAAATGAAATCACTGATCATAAGTGGCATTTTGTTTTCGCTTGCAGCAAATCTTAATAGATCCAGCTGTAAAAGGAACAGTGAATGTACTCAAATCTTGTGTGAAGGCTAGAGTCCACAAGGTTGTCCTTACCTCTTCCAGCTCTCAACTACTCGATACCGACAAGATGTCCAACAGCTTTCCCCTCTCAACGAGTCTCGCTGGAGCGATCTTGATTACTGCATCCGTCACAAGGTGAAGGAAAAATGAAATGCCTATAGATTTCTTTCTCTATATATACAACAACAACTTATCACAGAAATTGAATTGAATTGCTAGCTCAACCCTAAGGGAAAGGCCAGGTGGGCCCAGTTATAAACTGGGCCTTTCCTAGTAGTAACCGAATATATGGTTACTCAATCGGTTACTGAGCTTTCTTTTCGCCTATATAGCACTTTGACTATCTCAGTGATGTTGATTCGTGACACAGATGTGGTATGCATTCGCGAAGACATCAGCAGAGAAGGAAGCATGGAAGATAGCTAAAGAAACCGGGCTCGATTTACATGGCCGGACCTGAGATTTATAATGCCTGCGTCGAATTATAAATGTGGGGCCCTCTACTATAGTTAAAAAATATTTTTGATCGATCAAATATGTCATCTAATACTAACGTACTAATGTACTATATTGTATAAGAAAATAAATTATTACAGGTTCAAAATCCAAACACACAAGTTACCAAGCACAGATTCAGGATTATAATTTTTGGTTGGTTAGATTTGCATATAATTTTTATTTTTTTCTCTATAGGTCACTATATCTATTTAGTTAAAAAAGTATGAATCATTTTTTTTATCTATATTTAAATTTTCAATAATATAATTAATTACCTATGAAGGATAATAATTTTTCCTTTAGTTAAAAAGTATGAATCAATTTTTTTTTATCTATATTTAATTTATCAATAATAGAATTAATTACCTGTGAAAGATAATAACTTTTCCTTTAAATTTTTAGAGATTAACCAACTATTTTTATTTTGTAAATAGAATAAATATAAAAAAAAGAAACGAATCAGTAAATCAAAAAAAAAAGTTGGCAATAAAAATAAATAAAAGAATGAGGAAGAAACGAATCAATAAGATGAGAAATTTAAAATTTTGGAGAAGATGGGAATCGAACCCCACACTAGCGCAAAAGCACACAAATCCCCTAAAGAAGCTTTTGCCAACTGAGTCAAATTCACCTTTTGTGATCAATATTAACACTTTATTCTATATATTACATTTAATAATGGTTTGGGCCCCCGATGCATATTGGGCCTGAGGCGAGCGCCTGTTGGGCCTCGCCTCATATCCCTATGAGAACCGGTTAGTTGCACATATATATATATATATATATATATATATATATATATATATATATATATATATATACTCAACAGCTATAGCTAACTCACTCACTAGGCGTGCTCTTATATATACTATGATTCATGATCTGCAGGCTGATTACCCTCCTGGAGGGTGAGGCGAAGCCACATAGCTATGACACGAGCAAGATCGTGGAGTTGGGATTGCCCGGTTTCAAGACCATCCATCAAATGTTTGATGATTGCATCAAAAGTTTCCAAGACCAAGGTTATCTGTAATGCCAAGGTTATCTGTAATGCCATTGGGGACACAATAATTTGCATAACTTTCGATTAGTGTTCTTACCGCAGACATATATGGTAGATGGTAGTTGATGTAGCATAGACTGCACCAAGATCATTAAAACTAGGATTTATTAGCTTCAACTGTACGTTTTCTGGATTGTTTTTTGCATATTGATTGACATATTTCAGTGAAGCATGTGTGATTGATAGAGCTGGCAATTCGGGTCATCCGATCGGGTTCGGGTCGATCACATTCGGGTCGGGTCACTGATGAGTTGAGTCAACTCGGTCAAAATTTCTGTGTCGTGCTTGATCGGGTCGGGTCGGGTCGGGTCGGATTCGGTTAAAACGAAATTCAGATTGGTCGGATTTCGGTCAGAATCGGGTTGGACCCAATCGGGTTTTCGGTCACAATCGGGTCGGTCTCGTTCGGGTTTCGGGTTGGTACTTGGGTCGGACTCATTCAGGTTTTAAGTGGAAGCGGATCTACTTTTGTTTCAAACTTTTAATTATTTTTGGGTTGAATGAATCATGTTCGTTCGGGACTTCCGGGTAATCAATTTTATTAATTGAATATGTAATTCATGGTATTTATATAATTCAAAAAGTATTTTTAGTAAAAGTAAATATGATTCAATATATAATCTACTCATTGGCTCGTAAGCTAAAACTCATTCTATTCATCATTAATTTCATTGACAATATATTGTTATCAAAATCATACTTGATTCCCTATCTAAAAGATAATTCACGTTATTTGTGTGATTGTTATTTGTGTCTTTCAAAAAGTAGTTTTCAAAAGAATTTTCACTATGTATGTAATTCAAGTTATAATATCCTCATTGTACTCATGTTTTCTTTTATTAGTGAAAAATGAGAATTTTTTGCTCAGAAAAAATGAGAATTTTGAATTCAAGTCGATCATTCATCACTAAATGAGTAAATGAGTAAATGAGTAATGATGAATTTTGAATTCAAGTTGATCATTCATCTTTTATTGGACATTTGAGATTGAGATCGAGATCGAGATTTGATATTTAAGATTTGTGATTAAGATCAAAATCAAGTTAAGATTGAGGTTTTGGATTGAGATCAAGACTGAGATTGAGGTTTGTGATCGATATTTGAGATTGAGATTGATATTTGAGATTGAGATCAATATTTGCTATTGTGATTGAGATCAAAATCAAGTTAAGATCGAGGTTTGGGATTGAGATCAAAATTAAAATGAAGATCGAGGTTTGAGAATAAGTTAAAGATTGAGATTGATATTTGATATTGAGATTGAAATCGAGATTTGAGATCAAGATCGATATTGGAGCAGTTGTGCAAATCCAAGGCAAATGGTTGATATCTGCTTTCGTGTTTATCGCGTTTGAGTGGGAGTGGAGATTCCTGAGCTTTGGAACTTGAGTCATAATAGGGAAAAAAATTCAGTTTGTTATATTTTGTTCAACTTGTTGGAATTCGAAGCATTTATGCTTTAGTGTTTCCTTTTGTGAAGCTTGCAGCTCTAATTTATAGTAGATCTCATCTTTGGGGAGAATTGTGATTTTTGATTGTTGCTTCTGTTATCTTAAACTTGTGCATTGTGATGATTGGCAGTTAGTGTTTGATCCTGAAAAATTAAAATTTTTATGCCTTTGGTCATGTTTTGAATATTTTCATGAATATTTTTTTTATGCTCTTCATTGATTAAGCCTACTCTTTTTGGGATATTAGGGTGTAACCGAAGGAAGCTAATCGAAAGGGGATCTTTCTTAAATAAGTTTCATGTTGATCAGGAAACAGTGGGGTGTAGTTGCAGACGGGAGAATATCAGACCAAGAAAGAGCATTAGAGCAACAACACAAAGAAGATCAAAACATAGACAAACATCAAGCCATGATCCTGCCTAGTATTGTATTTGTGACTTGTGAGCTAGTTTTGTATAGTATGAATAGTATTTTGGTTCGGGTTTTATACGTTTGGTATATAAAAACAGGATATCAACAATATTGTAAACATATTTTTTTATTATAAAACATACTCAGTGTATAATAATTGGTTGAATTTTAAAAAAAAATCTCAAAATTGATTCGGGCAACGAATATTGAGTCGGGTCGGGTTGGGAGTCGGGTTGGTTGGGAGTCGGATCGGGTTGGAAGACGGGTCGGGTTTGGAGTCGGGTGGGGTTGAGATTCGGGTCGTGTTGGAAGTTGGGTCGGGTCTGATTTGAGTCGGATCCGGGCTGAGTCGGGTTTGTCTGTATTCGGGTCATTTCGGATTTCGGGTCAACATCGGTCGGGTGCGATTTCGGTTTCGGGTTATGCATAATGCTAAATTATCGGGTTCGGTCGGGTTTCGGTTTGGGTGAGTCGGTCGAGTTTCTCGGATCGGGTCAAATCTTGCCAGCCCTAGTGATTGATACTCCCTCCGTTCGGCAAAACTTGTCGTTTACTATTCACGCACGCTTTTTTAGAATGATAAAAACTATATAAAATATTTATTTTTTTTAAAAAAAATTTTGACGAGTTTGTACTTATTAATAATAACTACGAAATTGTTAAAAAAATTATTAAAAAAATAGATATTTTATAGTATAGTTTTTAACTTCTAAAAATGCGTGCGCGTGAATAGTAAAACGTCAAGTTTTGCCGAACGGAGGGAGTAATATATTAGCTCTTTGGCACCTTCATCTACCTTCCAAATTTGCAGGGTTTAAAAATGGCATTTGAACATTTTCCACATTCATGAGACTTTTTATGTATGCATGTCCTCTTAGGCAAACAACATTGCTAGATTGAACTCTATTAATGGAGATCAAGCTCCGAGAAGCTGAACTGTAAATGGGATTTTTCTCCTTCTTTCTCTTTGATTGAATAAATCTTAAAGCTACATATGATATGACCTAACAGCTAGTACAACGGTAACTGCGTAACTAGTACAACAACACTTGTGCACCATACACGTGTCCTCTGTTTTTTTTTTTTTTTGGATAAGGAAAAAATTCGGTTAGTTATTAGCCAACCTGAGAGAATCCCGAAGGATGAGATCACGAGGATCTGAAGCAATACAATTACATAATACATCAAAAGAACCACCCAAAGCAAACCTGGAAAAACCTCAAACCCTAAGCAAACAAGCGGACACAACAAACGAGAAGAAGGAAGCCCGGTGCGGAGAAGTGGATAACGAGCACATGGGACAACAGTTGCTGACACGATGTCTCGTCGCCGGAAAGACGGAAAGCAGAAATCCTCGAAAGGCAAAGACGACACCTGGGGAAGTGTGGATCACACGACGTTCCCCCCCACCTCGATATGGGATCTTCGGAGACCACAGACACCACCAACACGATCACTTCGATCAACCAGGGCCGCAAAACTGCTCCTCAACCGAAACTAACCACAGACCAACAAACGGACCCCCAACTAACACGAGGAAATGAAGCATAGCCGCGAAAGGGCGAAGAGTGCGAGAAAATTTCGGAATTATTTATATAAAAGAAACAATTATTCATTACTTTTCCTTTGTGGTTTTTTTTTTGATGGATATATATAAGTTGAATTCCGGACTGCCTCGGGCCCAAGGCTAAACCTTGGGCCCAAAGCACCATTTTCGGGCCTAAACCCGCAAGCTCCAATCGGAAGCAAGGAACCCGGACCCAGTACCAACCAGAGGAGAGAAGCCGGGAGGAAAGCGCAACCGAGAGAAGCCAAAAATGCCGACATCACACACCGGCGGCGGCACCGGACATCCAAAGAGGAGGGGAAACGCCCCAATCAACCCAGAGGTGAGGCACAATGACAAGGTCCTGACAGACACTAGTGGAAGCACCACCGGTACGCCGCCACAGGCCAGCGTTGAAACGGTGAGACAGGAGGGGCAGGCGCCACACCCACACCATCGAGGGGATAGAACCAAGGAGAAGCAGGGAATCGAAAGCGGATTCACAAGGCGGGTTCGCGAGAACGGGTAGGACAGCCGCCCGACAAACGACCAGCGAGGGCAAACGAAGGACGAGGCAGCACAAATCAAGGCCAGCCGATAGCCAATAGGGGATAGAAGAATCTAATCGGAGAGAACCCCCAATCAATTTTGGAAAAGAAACGAACCAAAATCGAAGAAGAGGACCAAGGGTTAATCATATCGTTGTTCACAACCAGTAATATATCGTAGCAATGAGGCGGTGGCACCACAAAGCCCCAACGACGGCTGAAAACGGGGTGACAGGGCGGTGCCGGAGCAAGAAGGCCTAAGTCGTGGTTTGAGCCCCACGCACATAGTGATGACAGAAGAGGGGAAGGGTGGTTGGCGGCGGCGGACGCCGGAGATAGGGAAGGTGGTAATGGAGTAGGTCGAGGCTCCCGAAGGAGATGTATATGCTCCCGGAGGAGATGTATGGGCTCCCGAAGGAGGGTTATCACTTACCAAGGAAAGAGAAGCATCAGACACGAATATACTTATAACTCCCTCTCACACAAACTCACTTTCAAACTCACCAAAATTTGGATCTTCAACCACCAGGAAGCGACGGGGGGGCCAGAGAACAGACCCAAAGCCACCGGTGATAGAGCTGGAAGAGCAACTAGATTGAAAAACAGGCTTTCTCACAATCTGATCTTTTTTTTTTCTTCCTTTTTTGGTGGTTCTCCACTCCTCCCTCTCTCTATAATTCTAGAGAGAGGTCAGAGGTTTTTCCTCTCTCTGAAAAACATTTTACTTTTTCAATCAACCAACAATATGTGTCCTCTGTGTTATTACTTGTATTTACAAAAATAGGACTACAGTACATGAGAATATAAAACTTACATGTAAATGCAATACTGTATTAATTTTATTTTTTTTTTTATAAGGAAAGGGTTCGGAAAGACAGGACTACAATATAGGAGATGTTGAGTCCCTAGACGGATTGACAAAGATGTGCAATCTTATTAGCCACTATATTGTCAGAACGGGGTGCATGAGAGAAAAAACTTTTCTCACTCTCGATAGCTTAATTTTGACACTTGTCATTATCAATTCAATTTCCCAAAAACAATTATTCATTTCATTAGATGATTTATAATAATAAGGAAGTCCCCATCGATTTGAAGTTTTTGGATATTCAGTTGACACACCTGACGGACTCCAAAGCTTCTGCTTTCAAAGGAGATTGTAGTCTAATTCGCCTATAAACAATACGGATAGGTCTGCCTACTTAGCCACGAATGATAAAGGCGGTTGTGCTAGTACGATTAGCCAAGAGACTGTTCTTTCTAGAACTAGTGTTTTTGCTTTGTATCCCACTAGGTGAATCAGAGTCACCTAAATCTATATCTAGAGAAGATATTTTCGTCCAATTTTTCATATGTACGAGTGTGGTGTGTTTAATCGTGTCAAGCTAGGGTCATATCGACCACCAAGTGATGGCAATCTTTTCCTTGTCTAGTTTGGTTATTCTACTACCTATGAACACTAGGATGGGTTGGAGGTCCCTTTATTGGCTATTCATTGTTGAGACTTTTGTATAATACTTAGGTCCAAGTATTGTTTTCGGTGTGCAAAGGGGCATTTTTTTTTTGTTTCCATAGGGGCATTTTTTTTATTTAAAGTTGAGAGTTTGGATGGTATCTACCACCGTTGCCTTCCCAAAGAGCCATTCTATTTTTCCTTGTCCAGTTTGGTCATTTCATTTTGGGTAAACTGTAGGAAACCACCCCTAAAATATGCCTATTTTCTCTAAACCACCCCTTATATACATAATTGCAGGAACCCACCCCTAAAACCACTATTGTTAGCAATCAACCACCCCCTCTAAGTTTTCATCCAAAATTCTGTTAAATGAGCGAAATGACTAAAACACCCTTTCTTTCTTTTAATAAATTTTAATGTAAATGAAGGGATTATAAAATAAAACAGTAAAAAAGAAAAAAAATAATGAATTAAAAAGCAACCCATTAAAAAGGAAGCTGTAAATGGGGATGAGAATTACCCCTTCTTCTTCAACCTCTTGTTCAATTGTTCATCCACAGATCCAGTACTCCAGGTTTTCATGGAGAATGTTGAGATTGAAAGGAAAGTTCGAATATGAAATGATTTACGAGGAAAGGAGGGCTTTCTATCTTGTTCTTTTGGGCATGTAAGGAATTGAGGTTAGGGTTGGTGGGATTTCCATGGTAAGATATGCAAATCGACCCTATAACATCTCGCTTCAACATTGATTGTTGTTTCATGCGATGAATTAGAGATTTGCGGTTAGATTGTATAGATGGTTGATTAGGGTTCCTTAGTGTTTCGCATAAATTAAACCCCAAAATTGGGGCTTTTGTAGGAATTAAGCAAGGATATTGAAGGGTTTTAGAGCTTTGTCCTAGAATTTGAGAAGCTCTCACTTGGGTTGGTCGATTTGTTAACACTACAAAAAAAAACAATTTAGCATCGGCAAATTTCCGTGGCAAAAAGCCAATCTGGGGTGGCAAAACCGATTTAGCCACGGGAGTAGCCACGGCAAAAAAGGGGTGGCCAAGTCTGGGGTGGCAAAATGATAGTAGCTACGGCAGTTAGCCGTAGGTACTAATCTAGCGACGGTTAAGCTATGGCGAAACAACTCCGAATGAAAGGCACGACACATTTGCCACGGTAAGTTGCCGTAACTAAGTTGTTCATGGAAAATAAAAATAAAAACCTGCTTTTTAGCCCGGATTCTTCCGACTCGGGCTAAAAAGTCCCATATTTAAAAAAAAAACAGTACACGTGCAATTTACCTATTAATAAATTTGTATTAATTTATATAAATTTAAATATACATAATAATATAAATTTACATTAATTATATAAAAAATTACCTAATCAAGCCTACAAACAACAGCAAGTGAATATCCATAGAGAAGCCAAATCAAGCCTTACACTTTCAGCAAAGGCAAATCAAGCCTTAACTTATGATATTATGCAACATCAACCTACAACAATAGAAGCAAATTATACCTCTCTTGAGGCATCAAGCAACACAACTTCCTCTTCAAGCTTCTGAATTTTTCTCCACATAGTTCTTTTCTTCCCCCTCCAATCTTGACAGCCTCTACAGTGAATTGTTAATCTTATGATCGAGTAGGCTTGAACCTATTAAAAAAACATCAAAAGCAATTAACTAGTTTGCACAATCCAAGTCATTATTAACTTAAGTGGAAGCATAAGATCTTTATTTCAATCGGTGGAGCACCATAATAATATTCACAATTTTGGTACCCGAATTCAACAACTAATCAACCAAAAAAATAAGCCAGATTAAACTCAAGCAGACTCAATCAATTCAATTTATGGCTACTATGATGAGGATTCAAAAAAAGGGAAAACATTCAGCAAATAAACAACTTGCCAATGAAAGAAGAAATGTAGTATAAGAAATCAGCAAATAAAGAACCAGCCAGCAGCTCTAAAAGACAGCAGTAATTCTAACTCCAAACTCACTGAAAGGATTAAAGGAGAAAATCAGCTTCCATTAGCAGAAAAGAAACAAAAAGGATCAAAGTAAACCACTAGGCTAACTGCAGCATCAACTTACCAATTGCCTGGGTGAATGGGAAAAGGTAACACCTCTGCTGAAGGAGATCCAACATGCTCCAGGATGGAAAGCTTTAACTCATCCGGTCGTACAGACCACGAGATGTCTTGAGTATCATTTAACATCTACATTATTTACCATCATGCTTCCTCTTCTGCAATCATACAAGAAAAAAGAAGTTAAATCCATGAATCTGAGAAAGAAAAGCACAAATCCGCATATGAAAGCTGTCAACAGGTAAAAACGAATGGAAAACCATCAACTTTGGTCACTTGTCACAAATATGAACGCACCAAACTTAGAAATCGTTAATGGAAGAGTTTAACAGAATATACTGAAAAAGTTAAAATGTAAACACCAATTGGGAGAACAAAAGAGTGCATTCATTACAGCGGGGAATGGAAGTATAACACCAAGTAGGAGAACAAAGAGAACTGGAAAAAAACCCTATCTTAAGGGTGGTTTTGTATAATTTACCCAAATACAAATGTATATCTATCTATCTATCTAATAAATGAAAAGGTAGCTAATAAAGGTGGATATTTTTCTTGCAAGTAAGCTGAGTGTAATGAATATCCCATAGCTCAAATCAAGTGATTAGATATCTTAAGAAATAAGTGTCAATGATATATATTTTTCTGTCTCCATTTTTCTCACTCAAGCTCTCAATACCTTTTTATTTTTTTGCATCTTCTTTATGCATGGGTGGTCTAAGATATCATCTATAGCTTGGTTTCTTTTATGTGCTTTGCTATCCTTATCGATTTTCTAATTTCAACACTTAATGAACACATACGGTCTTGTTTATTTGGCCAGCCAGCTCCCCTGGAAGTGTTTAGATGAATATATATATATATATATATTCATCTAAACACTTCCAGGGGAGCTGGATGGCCAAAATTCATTCTCAACCCCTTAGTGGTGCAAAAAAGAAGAAGTAAGAACAGCCTTTTCATTTATGCAAAACAGATTCTTAGATCTAATTTCACACCACTCCATCATTAAATCTTTTGGTAGTAATGTGCTTAACAGTGCTACAGCTGAAAATCTGGCTTAATTTTCTTATCTTATCATCAAATCTTAGTTGTATATTTTAAACCACTAAAACAATGTCACATGGTAATCGAAACACAAGTTCCTTCCCAAAATCTCTCTTAAGCATTTTGACAAACACCTTTAAAGGCATAAAAGCATGGAAACACCAAGCCTCGATATCAAATTGTATAAATGCAAGAAGGAAGTATATTAAAATACATAAACACCACTTTCACCATAACAGATTGCCTAAATCACATAAGAGAATAAAAAGACCCGGGAAAAGAGGAACTCGATAATCAGAATCTAGTTTCAGTCGAAAAAAGAGAGAAATTGAATTGAATTGAAGAGGAAATAAAATAGGAATTGAATTGAATTGAATTGAAGAGAGAAAAACATATTAGGCCACAACGAAGCCCGATGATATCATTCAACAAATTCGAACCAGACAGCGAAGACAAGCCTGAAATTAAGAATATCAAATTCAAAATTAAAACCAAATCCAAACCAGAAACCATACGGGAAGAAGGGGCGGTAATTAGAGTAAATCCAATCAAAACCATAAAAACAAACTAAAACAGACCGAAAGAAGGCTAAATTCAAACCTTATTGCAGATAATATATACTGTATTAATTTCTTTCTCCAACCAAGATCTTATCATTTATACTTAAGCAAGTAATATCACTATATCACTACATAAAGGGCATGAGCAAGTAATATCACTATATAGTCTATATCACTACATAAAGGGTCTTATCTTATGTTTCTATGAGACCCTTAATCAGTGACCATAGACATAAAATAGGGATATCAGTGGATTAAAATATGCACAACCTTAGAAGAAACAACAATTGCAGAAATTGCTTAACAAAAAAGTGAAGAAGTGGTTGATTTAACAAAGATAGCAAAAGAAACACGAAAAATTGGAGGACAGGAAACCCTAAAAATGAAGAGAGGTCACCGGTTGGATGAGATATAGGCTGCGGGGAGCACAAGAGGGAGCTAATGAGCGGGGCTGTTCGAATCGGAGAGTGAGAAAGAGGTGGCCTCAGATCTGGCGTCTAGGGGTCGATTCAGCAAACAGGGCGGCTTTGGCCTCCTTCTACAATCCGGTGGCGGGCTGAAGGGCGAACCATGGGAGGAAGACGGGTGCTATGGGTGCTTGGAAGGAGCTCGAGAGAGCCATCAATGGCTGCGACCAATGAGAGAGGCGAGAGGGTGAGGGTTTGGAGACAGACCGGTGAAGGCAGGGTCATGGGAGGAAGAAGCCCGAATGATGAAAGTGAAGGATGCATAGTGACGGAGATGAAATGAGGGGAGGGGAAGGGAGGAGGCGGAAGCCATTGAAGAGGGGTTTGAGAGCTCGAGGAGCGACGGCGGTAGGTGAGGAGAGAAGAAAGAGATGAGAGGGAAGGGTTTGTCTGAGTGAACAAGAGGGTTAGGGTTCTGAAGGGTTAGGTCTTTACATATGGCAAAGTTAGCTTCGATGCTCTATTACCGTGGCTAAGTCATAGAAAAACCAATTTAATGGCCACGGTAAACCTTATCGTTGCTATCGGGGGTGGCAAAATCGACCCAATAGCCACGGCAAATTCACCCCGTTACTAATATCTTGTTTATTTTCCAGATGCAATGTCTGCCGTGGCTACTGCCGTGGCAAAAGGGTATCAATTGCTATGGCAAACGCTTGCCGAAGCTAGCTGGCGTGGCAAAATTAATTATTTTTTGTAGTATAAGTTTGTAGGGTACCCTCAAGATCCAACAAGAAGACGGAGAATAATTCAGCGGAGTTGAGGCCCTAATCTAATCTCGATATGTCACCGACCACTGTATACTTTTATTCGATTTCGATCATGAAATCTATAACGAATAGGATCTAGATTTTACACAAATCAACCCGTGATAACCTGCAAGGAGATATAAACAAAAATTACCTGAATCCATTAGATTAAGCTTTGATGCGGAAACACGATTCAGGATATGAGTAAACAATCTTTTCTCCTCCTTGCCTTTTCTTTTAGTTGTTTTATGATGGATTAAAACCCTCCATCCCCTCTTTATTTTATAGTGTGGAGGTGTGCATGCATGGCATCTAAACTCCAAAAAAACTATACGTTCTTCATTCATGTATTAACTAACACACTTAATAGAGTTCATAACTTTAACTTTAATGGAAGAAACAACTCTTCACTTAATAATGAAACTTTTGTGTAGTTAAATTACAATTAGCTTAGTATGTATTAAGAGGATGGGTTTACGTAATTGTGTTAGGCAGGAGAAGAGGGAGATCCTTTCATATATTAAATACTCCCGGATTTTAACGTCTTTAACCCGGTACCGATCCATCACGGTTCCGACTCTTATATTAAAACCATTACTATAATATAATGTATGTGGACTTAATATAATTAAACCAAAGACACATGGACCATATAAACATTATATAGAAGATATTCTTACATTCTCCCACTTGGTCCATGTGACGACTTTACAGTTCAATATCATCTATAAATGCGCACTTTTATTATCAAGTCCATATACTGTCAATAACTTTACTTGAATTAGAATTGATCGGATCATGGCGGTCACATGTCATTGAGCGGCATGATCCCTTCCATGTATCATAGATTAATCCAAACTCAATATCACTTTTATAATTTGAGAAATCCCGTAAGTCTGAAAATATATATGTTATCGAATCAAACAGAATGTGTACACATTACTATAATGATGACATATATAATAATCCAGAAACATAACCATAAGTGAATTCAAAGTGTCATAAACGTAATGAGCACACCTCAATTAAGCTAGCAAGGCTCATTCCTTTACACCCATACGCTCAACAAGGCCAATGAACGCCTTGGGCGACAATCCTTTAGTCAACGGATCCGCTACCATGAGATGAGTTCTTATATGCTCAATAAACACCTTTTGTTTCTGCACTTCTTCTTTAACTGCCAAGTACTTCACATCAATGTGTTTAGCACCCTTAGAGTACTTGTCATTCTTTGAGAAGAAGACTGCTGCGGAATTAGCACAATAAATTTTCAGCGGCTTGGCTATACTGTTAACAATCCCAAGTCTTGAGATAAAGTTCCGAAACCACAATGCATGAATAGTGGCCTCAAAGCATGCCACAAATTCTGCTTCCATGGTGGAAGTAGCAATGACAGATTGCTTTCCACTCTTCCATGATACTGCTCCTCCAACTAATAGGAACACGTAGCCAAATGTTGACTTTCTACTATCCACACATCCGACAAAATCTGAATCTGAATATCCAATGACCTCAAGATGATCGGATCTCTTATATGTAAGCATGTGATCTTTGGTGCCTTGCAAATACTTGAGAACCTTCTTTGCAGCTTTCCAGTGGTCCATTCCAGGATTACTTTGATATCGACCCAACATTCCAACAGCGAAGTTGATGTCAGGTCGAGTACAAGTCTGAACATAGTTCAAACTCCCAACCATTGACGCATAAGGAATTCCTTCCATTTCTTTTCGTTCCAACTCATTTTCAGGACATTGCATTTTACTGAACTTGTCCCCTTTTTGTATTGGAACTATCCCTGCAGAGCATTTATCTATTCTATATCTCTCTAAGATCTTGGTGATATAACCTTTCTGAGATAATCCTAATAATCCTTGTGACCTATCCCGAAATATTTCTATTCCAATCACATAGGATGCCTCACCCATATCTTTCATTTCAAAGTTATTAGAGAGATACTTCTTAACTTCATGTAACATTCCTATATCATTTGCAGCAAGTAATATATCCTCAACATATAGGACTAAAATCACAAATTTGCTCCCACTGACCTTAATATAGATACACCGATCAATGATGATTTCTACAAAACCATAGGATGTGATAGTATCATCAAATTTAAGATACCACTATCAGGAAGCTTGCTTCAGTGTTCTTTTCCTGTGGCCAAATATCCTTCAGGTTGGTCCATATATACTTCCTCCTCTAAATCACCATTTAGAAAGGTGGTTTTGACATCCATTTGATGAAGCTCGAGATCATAATGAGCCACTAATGCCAAAACAATTCTCAAATAGTCCTTCTTAGATACCGAAGCGAAGGTCTCTTTATAGTCAATGCCATCTTCCTGGGTGTAGCCTTTAGCAATAAGTCTGGCCTTATACTTTTCGATGTTGCCTTTTGAGTCACGTTTGGTCTTAAACACCCATTTAGACCCAACGGACTTGGAACCTTTAGGAAACTCGACTAAGTCCCAGACCTTGTTGTCATCCATTGACTTAATTTCTTCTTTCATGGCATTTAGCCACTTTTCAGAATTGTTGCTTTCCATGGCTGACGAAACCAAATTAGAAAAAGACTGACGTGTCCCTCCACGTAGCCGTGGAGGGGTATGCATGTAAATTCCTCCCCATGAGGGACAGGTGTAACGGGCTTACCTGAAGCCCTCGCGACCCCGGTCGGACACCCAGTGAGGGTGACAGAGCCGGGGTAGTGAGGACCCTTACCTGAGCCGCACACCCTAGAGGAACATGGAGACGGTCTTACCCTTCCACGGGATCCTCACCAGGTGTGAGGGTCCCAGGGTCGGTGCCGCGGAGCCTTCCGAGAAGGCTCGCGTCATTATCTGAATGGGCTCATCAAGTGACCCAATGGCGAGGAGGACACGCCTGCTGATTCAGTGAGGGTTGAGGAAGGGATAAGTATACGCGTTCCCCCGCCTCCCCTATCGCACGCCTTACTACCTGTACAGCTTCGACTGCTTTTACTTGGGAGCTATAGGCGTCCGCGGATGCGGGGGTTTTGATGTAGATCGGGATGACTTTGGTGTAGTGATTCTCCTGGCGTAATTGCTTCCTTCTCTCTCTTCACCTAGAACATGAGTATTCTCCCCTTTTTCTTTCCAAAAAGTCCCTTTCTCTCTCCTTTTCTTCTTCCTTTTATACTGTGCTCCGTCTGTTAAACAGGGGGGATGTTCCCCTCTTTTGGCCATCTGTCGATATTATGAGGCCAGGTGTTAAAGGGCGCGAGAACACTTGGATGGGCGGCATGGCCGACACCTGTCCCCTTTCCTGCCATTTGTCCTTCTGGATTGGACGTTCTTCGTCCGCGGACCGTAATCCTTTATCGGCTCGAATCTTGGGGTTTATTACCCTTTTGCCCCTCGAAGACCTTTGGTGGCTTTTCTGACCCCTTTATCTCTTGGGCGTCATCACAGCTCCTCGGGCCGCGGGGGGTCCGGTTAGGATCCTCCGTGGTTCGAAGAACACCTACCGCGGGGGGTAGTTTTTCCTAAGGCGACGAGATAAAGCGAATAAAGCACTTGGGCTTTCGGGGGGGCCCATTATGGGTTCTACTGGGCCGATGAGGGTTGCGGCCCATTAGTCCTGATTGATGGGGGCCCATATTTCCGACACGTGTCTTGAGCAAGGAGGCAAAACGTCGTGGATTGTAGCGCCTATAAATAGGAGCTCTGACCCCCCTTTACTTTTACCGTTCCCGTTTTTTACCGCTCTCTCAACCAAGACGTCTCCGAGGTAAACCTTGACCCTTCTCTTCTTTCGTTCCGCGACTTTAGCTTTTGTTTCCTTGATCCTAGTTCCCTTTTCTCTTCTTGGGCTTTGGTCGTTGTGCGGGTTATCCCTCGTGTTGACGTTGGCCGCGGCTGATCCTTAGGCATCTTTCTGGACCTTTCTCCCCATCGTTTCTTTCTTTATTGGCCCTGCCGCCTCCATCATGTCGACCCCTTCGAGTAGTTCGGGGAGTGTGCAAGCTCTGACTGGGCCTCCACCCTCTCGTCGCCCCGGAGGGAAGCTTCGGATGGGTGGTATTGAGGTCCCTGAGGATGTTACTTTCAGGCAGCCCAAGGGTCTTGAGGACCCCTCTTTCTATGCTTCCCCGAGCCGTGAAGTGGGAGAGGATTCTTCCCCAATCAACTCATCTTCTTCGCGGTCAACCGGTGGGGCTTCATCGTCAGACTCAGACTCGATATTGGAATCGCCGGAATCTCAACATTCCTACAAAGAGTGGGACTCTCACACCGGTTTACCCTCTGGCCCCGTCTTCATGCCAAAGGAGCGGCGCTCGTCATCTGTGTTGGGGGATTTCCGGCCAGTTTTGTATAACGAAAACGTGTTGGCGACCTGTCTTTTTAGAGGAGATTTTCAACCCTCTGTCGCGGGCCCAATACTAGTAGTCTCCCCTCAGCGTGTGATCCCTGTAGCTCCTCCAAATGCTCAAAGCCGCGGAGGGGGAACCTTCACCACAGTGGAAGACCTGAACGTAATTGCCCGTGTCTTTCCTTGGCCTGAGGGGGTCGTGCTGTGTTTGCCGGCCGAGGGGGGAGGAAGTTTGGATGCTTATCCGGGTTGCTTAGTGGTATACATTGAGAGTCTGGTGCAAGGATTCCGTCTTCCTCTGCCTAGCCTATTTAAGCGTTATCTAAAAGCCTGTGGTTTGAGCCCTGCTCAGCTGGTGCCGAACAGTTGGCTTTTTATGACTTCGTTTGTGATGCGTTGTCTGGAAATCGGGGTTCAACCCTCTTTTGGGCTGTTGAACCATATGCTCACCTTGGGTCACGGGGTAATTCACAAAAGCCTTTACCAAGCCAAGCTCAGTGTCCCTATTGTGGACCGGAACACTAGCAAGCCGGAATGGCGACATAAGTGGTTCCTGGTTAGGGATCCTTCACGTAGGATTTTGAATTTCCACACTGAACCTCGTCTATACGTGAGGCCAGAGAGGAAAGCGTTTCCGGGCCTCAAGGAGATAGAGCAGAAATTCGCCGTGGAGACGAAACCGTCATGGAAAGATATGGTTTCTCCCCTTCGGTTAGAAATGGCGGGATTGAGCCTTCCTCACCCTCGTATAGGTTGTAGCTAAATTCAGAGACTGCCTTGGCTTCTTGTTTGCGCGGCGATAGTTTGGTATTCCGTTTTTCCGATCCTTTTTTCGATTTCGCGTGATTTTATGTAGGTGCTGCTGAGTTGAAAGCCATGGTGGACGCGGCTAAGATGTCTTCGGCCCCTCCATCAAAAAGGAAAATCCCGTCTGATGTTTTGAGTGCCTTGAAACGCCCCAAGACCTCTGCCTCCAAGGCCAAGGGGAAAGCGGATGTGAAGGAGACAACTACTGTCGCGGCTTCCCCTCCTCGGGCTGCCCCTGCGGAAACCGATCCTCCCGTCATACTGATTGATTCCCCTCCCGCTGTCGATGTCCAGCCTCTACCTTTGGCCTTTCCCACGGAGCGTCGGGTTGCATCTCCTGGTGATGCGGGTCCTTCAAAGTCTAGGCCGAAGAAAAGGAAGACGCGGTCGTATCCGCCGTGGGAAGGCGTGAACTGGGATGTGCCGGTTTTCCACGTAGACGCCAACGGCCGGCCTGCGTATCGGATGCCCGGCTTCCACTCCGACACTCTTGAGCGATTGGCCTTTCCTTCGGAGCTCGGGAAAGCGGAGCTACGGTATTTGGACCATTTGACTGACGAACAATTTACGCTAGAGCAAGAACGTTGGTGCAACTGGGTAAGTGAGTTATGTGTTATTTCGTTTGTTTTATTTCCACATGTACCCCGTATTCTCAGTGTCTTTTTCGCGACTAGGGTCACGTCTTCACTCACAGCGGCTGGGGAAGATATCTTCGCTTGGGTCAGCACGCCCAGGAACTGGAAAAGAAGTTGGAGCAGGTGGAGGAGAAACTCTCAGAGGCTGAGACGCCAAAGAAGGTGGTTGAATCTCTTCGGTCGCGGGTGAAGGAATCAGATGATATCATAGCTGCTGAGAGAGCCAAGAACAGCAAGTTGTCTGAGGACGTGGAGACGTTGCAAGCTCAACTCGAATCTTCTCAACAGGCGATGGACACGCTGCGGGCTGATTTTGAGAACCAAAAGCGAGTTCTTGAGAGTCAACGGCAGGGATTTGAAGTTCAAAAGAAGGAGTTTGAGAACCAACTGCTTGCGGCTAAGGAGGCGAAGAGTAAGGCCGTCGTGGAAGCCAATCGTCGTGCAATTGAGCTGGAACGATATCAAGCCCGCACGGACGGTGACATAGTCCTGTCTTGGTTGGAAGTTCCACACAACCGCACCAAGTTGGTAGATGACTGGCTGAAATCTCCGTCCGGCTTGGACTTCATGAAGTGCGCGGTCCCTGTTTGGTTAAATGAAGAAGCTGGGCAGGATTTTATCCAAGATCGGTATAGAGACTGCTTTTTCATCGGGATGAAAGCCGGGATACACCAAAGCGTGAAGAAATCCGCGGAGAACCCGGGAATTCCTCTTCAACCGTTCTCTCCTAGTGAGGATCGGGAAGATTGGGGTTTGGTGGACGACGACAAAGTAGATTTCTCCGGCGAGGGGTTGTAGATGCTCGTTCTTGTGGGCCCGGACGGTTTTATGTTTTTAAGCAACCTTTGGTACTTTATATTTCTTTTTGGATGATGGGGGTTTGAACTTCGTGATGGGAAGCTATGGATGAAAAGACTTGATCCGCGGTTGTTTTTTGGGAATGGTCCTCACCCCTGGTCCCGCGGATGGACTATGTAAGGGAGAACCAGTTTGCAGTTCTTTATTAGTAGTGATTTTCTCTGTCCTTTTTGAGAAAGATTTCGTAAAAGACCTCTGACGCCCAGTCGTCTGAATGTTTCATTACACAATCTTATTTATTACAAGTTTCCTTCTTGTTTGATTACCTCACTGCCTAGCTCGGAGCACTCTTTTCTCAAGGGGAATCATCACTATCTTCGCCCTCCGGGGTGCTTTCTCCCGAGGGTATGTAAGTTGCCTTGAAGCGTGAGTCGCCCAGGTATTTGAAAACTATGGCCCCTCCCACATGCACATCCCGGGATCGGGTGAATGCTCTCCATCCTTGGGTGAGCCAGAGCACTCCTGCTTCGTCCCTTTCCACTGAGGCACGTGTGCCCCTCCTCCCCGGCCCGTTAGTTAAAATGATCCTTTCAACGCCAAAAAGCCCGAACTCCTCTTCGAAAGACGCCGGCAGGGGCTGGGGTGGTTCAAAGGAAACGATTAATCGTAAGTAGAAAGATAACAGAAGTGCTTAACGGGGGATTTCTTAGAGGGGCGTTACCATTCTTTGCAAGAAAGAAGCATTCTGGACCAAACGGATGAAATCTCTCCGGCGGCCTCCACCTGATGCCATGTTTTCTCCGGGGCTATTTTAGGTGATATTTCTTCCTGATGGGGGAACGTTTCTTTGCGGGGCTATCGGATCCCCTGCTTTAATAGAGGAGTGGTGAGCCTCAATCCCTACTGTAGGCGATCTTTAATTTAATGCTTGCAATATTCGAGTATCATTTCTGAACCGTCTCTTCCCTAAGTTTCTCGGGAAGGAAACTCGGTCAGTAAAGGCAAAAGCAGCTTTATTGGTTTTCAAATCGGAAAAAAATAGAAAAAAAAGGAAAACTTTCGTTTGTTTCCATGCACATTGGTACTCGTGGGTTCACTTCCTCGAATTTTGGTACCTTAGTACCCTTGGGGGCTCATGAGGGCTTCTGATGAGCCTCGAGTCTGAGCGGTCCTATGCGCGCCGGGCTCATTCTCTTTAGGTAGCCGTGAGCTGGCTCCGGGTGGAATATGTATACCTGGAAGGGAGACCCTCCCTCGGAGACGAGGAGGGGCGAACTACCCAGATCCACTCTTGTTGAAGAGAACAAAGTCTGGCCACCCCTCGGTGAGCCTGTGGGTTCAATCCGCGTCTCTGTTCCTATCGACTTCGAAGTTTTGACAAGTGGTTGACTGTAAGTAGACGAGCTGATACGCGACTTCCCCGCGCCGCTTATAGGTTCGGGGTAGTCGTGATGCAAACGAACATTCTTCCCGGGTGAGGGAGCAGCGGTGTGCTGGGGGGTTTTTCGGAGCCTACGTCCGGCGTTCCCCGGATGGGGGAGGGTGCTTCGTTTGTTTGAGCCATTTAGGACCAGGCGGTGGATTTACGGGTGGTAACCCTCTCTACACGTGGGAGCCTATAGTTGACCGTCTGAGCCTCATTCCCGGACTTCGACCATAGCGTACGGGGCACTGAAGCAGTGTTGTATCCGCTCGTAATTTGAGAATGGCTGTTGACGTAACTTAGGGCGGTCTTGGGAGGGAATGCGAAGAGAGATCCTCATGGTCCGGGTTTCTCGATCGACCACGGAAACCTCGTATAGAAAGGTTTATCTGACGTTGGTGATTCAAGGGGCGGCGCCAGGCCGTCCGCGGATATGTTTGATAATTTGTGAGTCGTGAGGGCTCTCGGCCGCTTCTATGCGTGCGATTGTGTTTTTATGATTCTCAACCATTCTGGGACGCTCGAATCTTTTATTATTCATTGAAAAGTAGCGGGGAACTGATATTCCTCATTGCCAGTTTCCCTAGGTCTGGAACATCAAAAACTAAAAAGAGTACAGATTACAGAAAGGAGGAAACTAGGAATCTCTCACCCTTATGCTTCTTCGCTGTCGGGATTGATTATATCAACTTCAAAGATGGAATCCCCCATGTAGGCGAAGATCAAAGCGGACCCTACGGTAACTCGGTTTGCCTGAACAAAGTGGTGCCATCCCTGGGTCAGCCAGAAAAGGCCGTCGCTATCCTTTTCAACCTTCACCTCATGTTCTTGGTTGGAGCGAGACCAAAGACGGGCTTGTGATTGTGTGTCCTCGTCTATCAAGACATACACGAGTGGGAGGCGGAGTGCACGGAGTTGTTCCTCCCTCATAATGACGCGACAGAAAGCCTTGGGTGGCGTCCCTGGATTCATCGTCGTTGTTGGGGGGCGTTGGATTCCTTGAGTCGTCAGGGCCTAATCTTATACCCAAAGAGTTGAGCCCTAACCTTGATTTGGTCGCCCCTGGAGAGAAGAGCCATGTTCACGGGTCTCCTTCTCTCCTCTCCTTCGTCATTTCCTTTCGGTGGTGCAGGCTGTGATCAGCACGTGGTGTCCCCTTTGACGTACATCTGTCCGCCATGCTTGGCCTGGGGCAGTGATGTCCTGACTGTCCTCGGGTTCCGCCCTGGTTTCTTTTTCAGTCTTTTGATTTACCGAGAGGGCGTCTGTGCAGCCCGTGACCCTTGAGGATTTCCTTTAAAGGTCGGGGTCTACTCAACCTCTTAATTCTGTGAAGAAGATCTGCCATAAGATGTCATCCTCAACCCCCACGACCTGGGCCTTTTTTCGTTCTCTGGATTTCCCGGAACAGATGTATCATTTGGTATGTCGTAATCATGGTTTCAACATTTTTGTTAACTTTCTTTGCTAATTAATCTTTTTCCTTGTTGATTCGGTGTGTTTGAGCAGCGGCTGCCTGCCCGTTTTGAAATCGAGTATGGCCCGGATCTCCCTGAGCGCGTCTTGCTATCGTCGAGGATTCTTCGGGATTTTCCGGTGACGGTGTACCGGGGTGATTACCGGGTGCCCTTCTTGGGGCAGGGTTGGAATCATTTTGCCAGTACTCATAGTGTCGACATAGGGTCTGCCATCACCTTTCTGCACAAAGGGAATGCTCGGTTTGAGGTTCATATCTTGTCCGCGGATGGAAACGAGGTTGATGCTGAGTGGCGAGAGCCTCATCCTGAGGGTCCCCCGTCCAATGGAACTCGTCTGTGTGTTGACCGAACTCGTTTGGTTATGGATCGTCCCCGGGACACTCCTTGAGTTGACCTTGCGTTTGTTTGAACTATCGCGTCTATTTTGCTTGCTTTTAGCCTTTCTGGACCTTTTGCATGTTTCTTGTTTTCGTGGGAGTACCCCTCTTTGAATGTAAACAGCCCAGCTTTTTGAGGGAGGTTCGTGGTTTGATTGGGTCCCAAGTTTGAGTCCCCAACTCCGGGGCACCGATCATTTTACTGGCATGCCTTAGGCTGGAAAATTACTAGATTAATGATATACCTGAGTGCCTTATGCATATTCCGGAGTCCGTCATGGTACTGAGTTTCGCCGTTAAAGGACTTGGGCCCGTTTGGGAACCTAACGCGTTCACCTGATTTCCGACGCGGAGCAAGCTCCAGCGTCATAGGGCCAGGGGTTAATCCGGGAGCCCAATGCGTCCACCCGATGTTCGACGCAGAGCAAGCTCCAGCGCCTCGGGACGAAGTATCGATCTGGGAGCTCAATGCGTCCACCAGATGTCCGACGCGGAGCAAGCTCCAGCGCCTCGGGACGAAGTATTAATCTGGGAGCTCACTGCGTCCACCAGATGTCCGACGCGGAGCAAGCTCCAGCGCCTCAGGACGAAGTATCAATCTGGGAGCTCACTGCGTCCACCAGATGTCCGACGCGGAACAAGCTCCAGCGCCTCGGGACGAAGTATCCATCTGGGAGCTCAATGCGTCCACCAGATGTCCGACGCGGAGCAAGCTCCAGCGCCTCGGGACGAAGTATCAATCTGGGAGCTCACTGCGTCCACCAGATGTCCGACGCGGAGCAAGCTCCAGCGCCTCGGGACGAAGTATCAATCTGGGAGCTCACTGCGTCCTCCAGATGTCCGACGCGGAGCAAGCTCCAGCGCCTCGGGACGAAGTATCAATCTGGGAGCTCATTGCGTCCACCAGATGTCCGATGCGGAGCAAGCTCCAGCGCCTCGGGACGAAGTATCAATCTGGGAGCTCACTGCGTCCACCAGATGTCCGACGCGGAGCAAGCTCCAGCGCCTCAGGACGAAGTATCAATCTGGGAGCTCACTGCGTCCACCAGATGTCCGATGCGGAGCAAGCTCCAGCGCCTCGGGACGAAGTATCAATCTGGGAGCTCACTGCGTCCACCAGATGTCCGACGCGGAGCAAGCTCCAGCGCCTCGGGACGAAGTATCAATCTGGGAGCTCACTGCGTCCACCAGATGTCCGACGCGGAGCAAGCTCCAGCGCCTCGGGACGAAGTATCAATCTGGGAGCTCAATGCGTCCACCAGATGTCCGACGCGGAGCAAGCTCCAGCGCCTCGGGACGAAGTATCAATCTGGGAGCTCACTGCGTCCACCAGATGTCCGACGCGAAGCAAGCTCCAGCGCCTCGGGACGAAGTATCAATCTGGGAGCTCACTGCATCCACCAGATGTCCGACGCGGAGCAAGCTCCAGCGCCTCGGGACGAAGTATCAATCTGGGAGCTCAATGCGTCCACCAGATGTCCGACGCGGAGCAAGCTCTAGCGCCTCGGGACGAAGTATCAATCTGGGAGCTCACTGCGTCCACCAGATGTCCGACGCGGAGCAAGCTCCAGCACCTCGGGACGAAGTATCAATCTGGGAGCTCACTGCGTCCACCAGATGTCCGACGCGGAGCATACTCCAGCGCCTCGGGACGAAGTATCAATCTGGGAGCTCACTGCGTCCACCAGATGTCCGACGCGGAGCAAGCTCCAGCGCCTCGGGACGAAGTATCAATCTGGGAGCTCACTGCGTCCACCAGATGTCCGACGCGGAGCAAGCTCCAGCGCCTCGGGACGAAGTATCAATCTGGGAGCTCAATGCGTCCACCAGATGTCCGACGCGGAGCAAGCTCCAGTGCCTCGGGACGAAGTATCAATCTGGGAGCTCACTGCGTCCACCAGATGTCCGACGCGGAGCAAGCTCCAGCGCCTCGGGACGAAGTATCAATCTGGGAGCTCACTGCGTCCACCAGATGTCCGACGCGGAGCATACTCCAGCGCCTCGGGACGAAGTATCAATCTGGGAGCTCACTGCGTCCACCAGATGTCCGACGCGGAGCAAGCTACAGCGCCTCGGGACGAAGTATCAATCTGGGAGCTCACTGCGTCCTCCAGATGTCCGACGCGGAGCAAGCTCCAGCGCCTCGGGACGAAGTATCAATCTGGGAGCTCCCTGCGTCCACCAGATGTCCGACGCGGAGCAAGCTCCAGCGCCTCGGGACGAAGTATCAATCTGGGAGCTCAATGCGTCCACCAGATGTCCGACGTGGAGCAAGCTCCAGCGCCTCGGGACGAAGTATCAATCTGGGAGCTCAATGCGTTCACCAGATGTCCGACGCGGAGCAAGCTCCAGCGCCATATGAATTGTCATAAAAAATTATAAAGCACCCACTAACCGCTTTGATTTATTTACTAGTAGCGGGGGTGACTTGGATAAACGTTAAAACAAGCTCAGATATTACACGTAGTACTTCTTTAAGTGTTCGACATTCCATGTCTTCCGAAGGACAACACCTTCGGGGGTTTGTAACTTATATGCTCCGACGTGAACACGCTCGACGACTACATAGGGTCCTTCCCATTTGGCGTCTAACTTCCCTCCTGCCAGGGCCAGGTGTAGGACTAGGTCCCCCTTCTCAAACCGCCACTCTTGCAAGGGTTGGTCCCTGTGTTTTTGGGTCTTCCTTTTGTACTCTCGGGCATGGATTTCTGCGATCATACGTTTTTCCTCCCGAAGGTGCATTTCGACTTCCAGAGCTTCATCATTGGCCTTAGACTCGTAAGCTAGGACCCGGGCAGAGGGAATCAAGCGCTCTACCGGGATAACCGCGTCTGTTCCAAATACTAGGGAAAAAGGTGATTCCTTGGTGGAGGTCTTTGGTGAAGTACGGTACGACCAAAGCACTAAGGGGAGAAGTTCTGCCCACCGGCCCTTGGAAGTTTTCCCCAGCTTCTTCTTAATACCTTCCAAGATTTGGCGATTCGTAGTTTCCGCCTGCCCGTTCGTCTGAGGGTGAGCCACTGACGAGAATTTTAATTTTATTCCGAGGCCCTCGCAGAAATCTCGGATGTTCTCACAATCAAATTGCGTCCCATGATCGGTGATGATAGCTTCGGGGACCCCGAACCGGCAGACTAGATTTTTCCACAGGAATTTTCTGACCTTCTCCGCAGTGATCAAACCCATCGCCTCCGCTTCTACCCACTTGGTGAAATAGTCTACCAGGACCAGAACATACATAAGCTGTCCGGGTGTCGTGGGAAAGGGGCCCAGGATGTCCATTCCCCACAAGGCGAAAGGACAGGCCCCGAAGATGCTCTGAAGCGGCTCGGCGGGTACATTCTTCAGGTTCCCATGTTTCTGACAAGCTTCGCAACTGCGCACGAAACTCTGTATGTCCGCCCTAATCGTGGGCCAATAATATCCCAACCTTAACACTTTGGTAGACAAAGCCCTCCAGCCCTGGTGGTGAGCGCAAACCCCGGCGTGCAGTTCTTCTGCGATGATTCGTCCCTCCTGGCTGGACACACACAACAAGTCCGGGAAGTTGAAACCCTTCTTGTATTGTTTTTCTTCGCGGATTATGAATCGGGCCGCTCTGCCTGGTAACTTCTTGGCTTCTGCTCTCTCCAGTGGAAGAATCCCCTTCCCCAGATACTCATTGATCGGCGTTCTCCAGTCGTCGGGCCCTTCCGTTTGGACGAAAAACACTTCTTGCAGCAGCCTTCGCTGATTCTTTCTTTCGAAGTCAAACTTTCCTTCTACATTCGTCGGCATGGCTGCCCCCACCCGGGCCAACAAATCGGCTTGTTCGTTGTCTTCCCGCGGGATGCACTCGAGGGTGAAGTGCAGGAAAGCCTTCCTTAGAGCATTTACTTTCCGCAGATAATCTGGCAACAATCCTGTCCTGGCTTCATATTCTCCGTCCGCCTGTTTGGCGACAACCTCGGAATCAGTATACACGGTGACAGCCCGAGCCCCACGGGCCAGAGCTAACTCTAGCCCTGCTATCAGGGCTTCATATTCGGCCTCGTTGTTGGTGGTTGGGAAGTTCAGTTGGTGAGAGAAACAAAGCTGGTCTCCCGCGGGGGTGGTGAGCACGACCCCCGCTCCGCATCCACCCGTGTTGACGGCTCCGTCCACTTTTATCAGCCAAGACTTCTGTGAGTCGCGGTCTTCTTCCTCAAAACTGGTTTCGCCGATGAAATCGGCCAATACCTGAGCTAACGCCGCCTTTCGTGGAACGTACGCTACCTCGAACTCGGAGAGCTCGATGGACCACTTCGACATTCGTCCCGAGAAGTCTGTTGAGTGAAGGATCTGCCTTAGTGGTAAATCTGTCATGACTTCGATCCGATGATCCTGGAAATATGGACGTAGCCTTCTCGCCGCGAATATCAGACAAAGGATTACTTTCTCGACGGGCTCATATCTAGTTTCGGCGTCTTGTAGTACCCTGCTCACATAGTAGACCGGGTATCGCCCTTCCCTGGCGAGAACTGCGCTGATGGTGGTCGTTTTAACCGCGAGGTAAATCTGTAGGTCCTCTATCTGTTGCGGCTGCTGAAGAGTTGGTAGATACTGCAGAAAGACTTTCAATTCATCAAACGCTTGCTGGAGTTCCGTCGTCCACTGTATCGGCCCCTTCTTCTTCAACAGCGCGAAGAAAGGCAGGGACTTGTCCGCCAGGCAGGAGCAGAAACGTCCCAGGTAGTTGACTGCACCGTTCAACGACTGGACTTCTTTGATGGTCCGCGGGGGACGTAGTTTCTGTATTGCTGCTATCCTCGCCGGGTTTACGTCTATCCCCCGCTGGCTAACCATGAAGCCTAGAAATTTCCCGGACTGGACTCCGAACACGCACTTTTCGGCGTTCAAATTTAGCCCTCCGCGTCTCAGCGAATCGAAGGTTTCTTGTAGATCTGCGGCATGATTTTCTGCTTTCTGGCTCCTTACTACAATGTCGTCCACGTAAATGGACACATTCCGGGACAACTGATCGCGGAAGATTTTGTCCACTGTCCTCTGGAACGTTGCTCCAGCATTCCTTAGGTCAAAAGGCATGACCTTGTAACGGAAAATTCCCTGATTAGTGATGAAGGTGGTTGCTCTTTGGTCCAGTGGGTCTAACTGGATCTGGTTGTACCCGGAGTAGGCGTCTAAGAAGCTCAGGGCCTCGTTACCGGCAGTGATATCTACTAACTCGTCGATCGAAGGCAAAGGGTAGCTGTCCTTTGGGCAAGCCTTGTTCAGATCTGAAAAATCGACACACATCCTCCACTTTCCGTTGGCCTTCTTAATGAGGACCACATTCGAGAGCCATTCTGAGTCCTCTGCCTCTTCAACAAAGCCAGCATCGAGCAACTTATCCACTTCTTCTTTCGCCGCTCGAGCCTTCTCCGGGGCCATCTTTCTCTTCTTTTGGGCCACCGGCCGTGCGTCGTGACGGATTCTGAGAGTGTGGATCGCGATGGAAGCGGGGACGCCCAGCAGATCTTTTGGGGACCAAGCGAACACGTCCCGCGACTGCCGGATGATCTCCATGACCCTTTCTTTCTCCCCTGCTCCGAGGGCTTGGCCCATGTAGATTCTCTCCTCAGTATTAGAGAACGGTTGGTGGATAGTTCTCGAATCCGCGGTCGGGATCTCTCTTTCGGAAGGTCGAACCTCAAGCTCAGCTTCCGACCCCACCTCATCAGTTATTCTTGCTGGTTCACCCTCAGGTGAAGAGTCTCTTTCGGCGATTTTAGTCCTGCTCTGAGCCGTGTCTTCGAGGCACAGGACCTCCTTCCTCTTTTTCAATGACGTCACATAACAGCTCCGACTCTCTGGTTGTTGGCCGCACACTTCCCCCGTTCCTCCCCTGGAGGCAGGGAACTTGGCTTTAAAATGGTATATGGACACCACCATCTGGAATTTGAAGAGGGAAACCCTCCCCAAGAGCGCGTTGTAGGTGGTCGGGATTCGGACCACCGTGAAGGTGATGTTCTCCATCCTCCGGAGAGGGGGGGTGCCCAAAACCACGGTGAGCTCGATTGTGCCCGCCACCTGTACTTCATATCCTGAGAAGATGATCAAGGTGCCGTGATAAGGTTTCAGGGCGGTCGCCGACACACCTAACTGGGAGAAAGCTTCCCACGAGAGTATGTCAACTGACGATCCCGTGTCGATGAAAACCCTCTTTACAGTTTTAGTTGCGATCTGCGCATGGATCACCAAGGGGTCGGCATGGGGCATGCGGACTTGCACCGCGTCGGTTGAGGTGAAGATTATTTCCGGGTGTGGCCTCAAAGCAATTTTCTGACTTGCCAGGGACGGAGGATGCCTAGACTCTCTCTCATAATTCTTCCTCTCTTGCCGGCTAATTCCTGAAATCGACGGTCCTCCCGCGAGGGTGTCGATAAAACCTTCTGGTTCGGGGATTCGGTTGACCCATGATCCCTCCGGGCGGTCTTCACGTCAGGGAGCCTGATTGACCGATACTTGCGCAGGCTGACCCTGCCCTCTTCGACCTTCTCTCCACCATCGTCCCCTGCCTCGGCCCCTGTTCCCCGGGGGGTATCGTTGTTGTTCATCCCTCCCCCGTGGACCCTCCATCCGAGTGGCATGGTGATGGTGGCTTCTTCGGTCATCCGCGCGCCTTCGATCATGGTGATCCTGAGCCTGTCGGTGGCGGTGAGGGTCGTCGCCGCGCTCATTTCTTCTGGCTGGAGGGACCGGATCCCTGTGTTCACGTATCTCTTGGTTACCGCCCTGATACCTTGCGTCCAGTTTCTCCCTTTCCTGGTTGTAATGGACCTCATCCTGCCGGGACGCGGGCATTCCACCCGCAGAGTAGTTTCTTCTTGGCTTCATTGCTCCTTTGTCCTTCTGAAACTTTCCCACTATCTTCCCCAGAAAACCGCGTGAGCCTTCATTGGCCCTTGAACTAGAGGCCGCGGCTTCTTCTGCCTCAATCTGGGCGGACACCAGGTTTCTTAAAGTATCATAGTCCTTGGGCTTCTTTCTGAAGAGCCGGGTCTTGAAACTTCCGTCCGCGATGTTCCCCATTAGGATTATGACTGCGGATTCGTGATTAAAGTTGGGGATCTGTACCACCACAGAGGTAAAGCGAGCAAAGAATTGTCCGAGGGTCTCATTATGCCCCTGTCTGATCGGGTTGAGGTCCAACATGGTCTTCTTTCTAGATCGTGAACTTCCAAAATGAGACTTGAAGATCTGAGAGAGCTGGAGGAAACTTGAGACCGAGTTCTGTGGCAGATTAGTGAACCAAGTCAATGCGATGCCGGTCAGGGTTGATGGGAAAGTTCGGCATAACATTGCATCATTGTACTCATTGACCCCCATGGCTGTTGTAAAATGGCACATGTGGTCATCGGGATCAGTGGTACCATCGTACTTCATCAGGTTGGCATCCCTCCACCGCTTGGGTACAGGTGCCAAACAGACCTCGGTGGTAAACACTGACGGGACGAAATCCATCCTCCTATCGTTCTCATGGGGTGAACCTGTTCGGGTGGACGTGGAAATATCAGATGAATGTTCCCCCCTGTGCTGCTTGGAAGGGTGTCTGCCTTCACCACGATAGTGCGATCCAAAATCGTCGGTGAATCTGGGTTGGAACTGATCCTGGAATACGCCTCCATACGCGTCATAGGGAAAGAATGGGAATGGGTTCCCTGGCTGAGGCGGGGGGTAACCATCATACCCACAGAAGTATCCCTGCCCCATGTTCTGATGGGGCACATAATGATTCCCGGGCATAAAGTAGCCATGGGCCATCTACGGTGGGATATATGGCGAGACGACCGGAACCTCCGGTGCGCTGATCTGACCTGGGGAGTTCACGGGCCCCTCGGTCTCCTGCGGCCCTTCGTGGTCCTGGCCCATCATTTCAGGAGAGGCGCCTCCCAGGTTTTCGCTCATTTTCCGACCTGTACGGACAGAGGAGTGTTAGCTAATGGCAGCGTTGAGACTTAGTATATCAGTATTTATAAACTCGGGGACCTCTCAGGGTGAGAGTGTTCCCACAGACGGCGCCAATGACGAAACCAAATTAGAAAAAGACTGACGTGTCCCTCCACGTAGCCGTGGAGGGGTATGCATGTAAATTCCTCCCCATGAGGGACAGGTGTAACGGGCTTACCTGAAGCCCTCGCGACCCCGGTCGGACACCCAGTGAGGGTGACAGAGCCGGGGTAGTGAGGACCCTTACCTGAGCCTCACACCCCAGAGGAACATGCAGACGGTCTTACCCTTCCACGGGATCCTCACCAGGTGTGAGGGTCCCAGGGTCGGTGCCGCGGAGCCTTCCGAGAAGGCTCGCGTCATTATCTGAATGGGCTCATCAAGTGACCCAATGGCGAGGAGGACACGCCTGCTGATTCAGTGAGGGTTGAGGAAGGGATAAGTATACGCGTTCCCCCGCCTCCCCTATCGCACGCCTTACTACCTGTACAGCTTCGACTGCTTTTACTTGGGAGCTATAGGCGTCCGCGGATGCGGGGGTTTTGATGTGCATCGGGATGACTTTGGTGTAGTGATTCTCCTGGCGTAATTGCTTCCTTCTCTCTCTTCACCTAGAACATGAGTATTCTCCCCTTTTTCTTTCCAAAAAGTCCCTTTCTCTCTCCTTTTCTTCTTCCTTTTATACTGTGCTCCGTCTGTTAAACAGGGGGGATGTTCCCCTCTTTTGGCCATCTGTCGATATTATGAGGCCAGGTGTTAAAGGGCGCGAGAACACTTGGATGGGCGGCATGGCCGACACCTGTCCCCTTTCCTGCCATTTGTCCTTCTGGATTGGACGTTCTTCGTCCGCGGACCGTAATCCTTTATCGGCTCGAATCTTGGGGTTTATTACCCTTTTGCCCCTCGAAGACCTTTGGTGGCTTTTCTGACCCCTTTATCTCTTGGGCGTCATCAATGGCTTGTCTAAATGACATCGGGTCTTCATCAATGCTTAAGTCACATCCATCTTCAATGGCATAAACCACATAGTCATCTGAAATAGCAGGTCTCCTTTCCCTTATAGACCGCCGCAATGGTTCATGTGGTTCATTTACCTCTTGTACTATGACTGGTTCATGTACTCTCTCTTCATCTTGTGGGTTTTGAACATCGTTTGGTTGCTCTAATGCATCGTGTAACTTTGATACGACAATTGGTACACCAACTTTAGAAGAAGTAACGGGTAAGGAAGTGTCTACCCGAATTTCTTGAATGTCTATCTTTCGTGGTTCACCACTCCCACTAGTTTGACCATTCTCAATGAACCTAGCATTGCCCGTCTCTACTATTCTTGTACTATGATTAGGACGATAAAATATATACCCCTTTGACTTTTCAGGATAGCCAATGAAGAACCCATTGACTGTCCTTGAATCAAGTTTCTTTTCATGTTGATTATATACCTTTACTTCTGATGGGCAACCCCAGACGCGAAGATGCCTTAAACTCGGTTTCCTTCCAGTCCATAGTTCATAAGGTGTCTTAGGAACTGCCTTACTAGGAACACGATTCAAAAGGTATACATAAATCTTTAATGCATACACCCACAGAGAAAGGGGTAAAGAGCAATTACTTAATATGCTCCTAACCATATCCATTAATGTACGATTCCGCCTCTCAGCTACACCGTTTTGCTGAGGTGTATAAGGCATTGTATATTGTGCACAAATGCCTTTACTTTCGAGGAACTTTGCAAATGGACCTGGACGCTGTCCATTCTCATTATATTTTCCATAAAATTCACCACCTCTATCAGATCTCACTACTTTGACTTTTCTTTCTAACTGCCTTTCCACCTAATTAATGAACACCTCAAGGACATTCACGGATTGAGATTTATCATGCAGCATACATATATATATATATATATATATATATATATATATATATATATATATATATATATATATATATATATATATATATATATATATATATATAGGGTGTGGTTCTAGTGTTCACAACCCTTAGGGTGTACCTTGTGCATAAATCTCCACCTTTGATTGTATTGGAATGAGGGGCTTAGATTAAAAGTAATTTTTACCTTTTTTGATTAATTAAAACGTGGGGCCCACGCTTAAAAAATGCTTACTTTCCAATTGCGCGTGATACAATTGCAAAGGAATTCCTCTTCTTTTTTTTTTTTTTTTTTTGATTAGGTAAAAATTCGAGCTCAGACACGCCTGAAGCTCGAGAGGCCGACGAATCGGCAGACGGACTAACCGTCAACATACAACCATAAGCAACACAAATGAACAAGGAAGAAAGAAAAAACCTAACAACCCATGAAAGACGTCGGTCAGCGGAGGAGTCGATGAAGATCCAAGACGAGCTACGAATACCGAGAACACGGGCGAGTGCGACGACTCACACGGCGTCTCGACGCCGAGAAGGCGGAGAACAGTAACCCACTACCGGAAAGGGCGAATCCTGGGGATGTGCGGACCACCGACGTTGCCCCCACCTAAATGAGGGATCTTCGAAGACCGCGAACACAGCCACGATCCTCTCGATCAAACAGGACGCCCGATACTGCAACCCAACTCGGAACTAAACGCAACCACACCAAGGTAGCGACTCGGAGCCAGACGACGAAGCAAAGTACGGGCCAGAACAAGGAAGATCAATCCTCCGACGAAAATTTGTGAGCAGAAATCCCGGGACATAGTATAAAGTCCGAGAAGATTTATTATTATTTATAAATATTAATATTTTCCAAGCCCTTTCGGGATTTATTCAACCCTTTCGGAATTTTAGGTTAACCCTTTCGGGGATTTATTCAACCCTTTCGAAATTGGTTCGAGGAAAATATCTCAACGTGAAAATCTATATATAAATAAATATATATAAATTAGCACGAAAACATTTTTTTAAAAAAACTATTTTCCATTCCCAATCTTACGGTGCAAGATTGGAAGACAAAATCTTTTCCTGATTTTGCCCTTTTCATTTTTTTCCCAGGCTTGTACGGTATTTGCAAAAAAGTTTTAATTTTACAATTTTTTCCTTATCCTTGCAAGGCAAGGATAAGCCTTTTATTTGCCTTTTTTTTTTTGGTACGTTACAGAACGTCTGATGGAGCATCCGCCGCCGCACAGCCACCGGAAGGAAACAGGGACCGCACAGCCACCGGAAGAGGAGATGACAACAGCCAAAGCCAGCGAAGCAGTGACCGGAGGGCTCCAGACCGAATGCGGTAAAGGAAGAGGGGGGTTGACCCGGTGCCAGCGCACGACCTTCAACAACCAACGCCCCCGACACCCGAAGATCGCCGAGGAAGATGGTCGGATCTAGCCGACGGGACGAGAAGGTCACGACAGGTAAAACCCCTAAACTAATTTCAAAAATCGAAGGTAACCGACACCCACTCGGATCAACAGAAAATCAGATCCAGAAGGAGGATGGAGGGTTGCGCGAGAGGGGTTGAAGAATCGATAACGAGGGTGGCTGGAGGAGGGATGTGAGAGAAGATCCGCCATGGCAGCAGGAAAGAACTTGGGACAGGGGGAGACGAGACTCGTGTCAGATGCGGCTGGAGGCCGGAGCCGAGTTAGGGCGGTCGAAGCCGAGTTGGGGCGGCCGAAGCCGGAGTTGGGGCGGCCGGAGCCGAGTTGAGGCGGCCAAAGCCGAAGTTGGGGCGGCCGAAGCCGGAGTTGGGTGGCCGGAGCCGAGATTGAAAGCAGGCTGAAGCCCGATGTAGACTCCCTCTCTCTCTAGAAAAACCTAGAGAGAGGAGAGCAAAGGAATTCCTCTTCTGCTTTTATTCCTCAAACATTATTCGAAATTTTAGTAGAATTCTTTTTGCTTTTTTCATCAAAAAAAGGAATTTTAATTTTTTTACTTTGCAAATAATATTTTCTGAATTTAATGGAATTTTTTCTTATTTTTTAATATATAAAATATTTGTGAAAAATAAACAATTTTAATTTTGGGTGATTTATTGTTGGGGTCCACCTGATTTCCCGGATTTGATTTCAATATTTTGAAAAAATGGTCAATTCCACCAAATAATGTTTCAAATTCTACCGAATAATTTCGCTGTTTGATTTCTCGGATTTGATTTCGCTGTTTTGAAAAAACGGCCAATTCAACCGAATAATATTTTCTTTTTCCGTTCAATTCAGATGAAAACTTTCTAATTCTACTGAATAATTTGTAACATTATTCGACCGAATAATGTTTTCTTTTTTCTATTCATCTATTTCAGAAAAAAAAAAAACTTAGATTCTCTAAACAATACTTACAATTTCGACGAATAATGCTTTACATTTTACCGAATAATGTTTCAAATTTCACTGAATAATATTTAGTTGGACGAATAATGCTTTACATTTTACCGAATAATGTTTCAAATTTTACTGAATAATATTTATTTGGGTAGTTATTCTCATGCGATTAAGGTTTTTAATATTGTTTGTCAAACCAAAATCTCCATGATTGACGAATAATGAATCAAATTTCACCGAATAATTAATCAAATCTTTACTATTAGTAACTGAAATTCGACACATACATCTTAATAATTAACTAATAATATTGGATGTACCGCCCACCCCCTCGCCATCGATCATCTCTTTCCTTCAAATCGATTCAGTCATCCCTCCTCGCAGACGAAGAGCATATTCCTCCTCGCATCGACTCAATTCAGCCGGACATCACCACTGGGCAGCCTTCGTCAACCTTGATTTGGGCACAAATCGCCATCGTCGTCGACCCTCCTTAGAATCGAAGCTAAGAAGCAGAAGGCCAAGCACCACTGGATCTGTGCAGGAAGACGTAATAGCACCACGCCATCGATCACTGGATTCGGGCATCCTTTTCCAGTCTTCGCCGCCGACCACTGGATTTGATCGAGTTCTCCGATCTCCCCTTGCACTGCTATCGATCAGTACCTTGTCTTCCTCCTCGTTCCATATGTTCTTCTGCCCATCGATAGATAGAAAGTGGGGAGTGATGATCGGGGGAAGATGAAGAAATTGGGGGAAAGGGGTGCTATTTTTTTTAAAACCCTAGATTGAAAGATCAATCAAACTCTACCAGCCACCTAGCAATTGAAAGGCACGCACATATAAATTGAACGTGGTTGTATATTTTTATGGGGGCCCACATTGTTTTTTTTTTAAAAGGAAAAAAGTAGATTAATCTTGGCCTTCTATTTAAACTCAATCAAAGGTCCAAATTTGTGTACAAGAATCATCAATAAAAGTGATAAAATACTTTTCTCCGCTCCAAGATGGAACGTCAAAAGGACCACAGATATCAGTGTGAATCAATTCAAGAAGCTGAGTGTTTCTTGTGGCCGGTTTCTTTATTGTGTGTTTAGTCTGCTTTCCTTTAATGCAATTTACACACACATCTAGGTCACTAAAGTCCAAATGAGGAAGAATCTCACTTTTCACCAACCTCATTAACCTTTCTTTAGAAATGTGATCCAATCTTTGATGCCACAAGTAAGCCGAACATTCATTAGATGCACTACGTTTAATGCCTTGACTTTCAACATGTAAGGATTCAGAAAACATGGTATCAAGATTGAACCTGTAAAGTGAGTCTATTAAACTAGAAGAACCATAAAAACAGTTATGTTTGTATAATAAAGCTTCACCATGTTCAATCTTAAAACCAAAACCCAAATTATCCAGTCTACTAACAGAAACAAGATTTCTAGCACATTCAGGTACAAACAGACATCCTTCAAGATCTATATGACAACCAGTGTCTAAGATCAATCTGTAAGTTCCAATGCCTTCAATAAGTTCTTTCATCCTATTCCCCATGAACAAATACTAGTTAGTTCCTCTTATGGGCTGGATCGAACTGAATCCCTGTTTAACATGAGACACATGAGTAGTTGCACTAGAATCTAACCACCAGGTATTATTAGGCACTTCCATAAGGTTTGATTCAAAGCAAACAGAACAATAATGAATACCTTTCTTCTCGAACCATGCCTTTCTTTTAGGACAATCCTTTTTGAAGTGTTCCAATTTCTTACAAAAGAAACACTTCGCTTCTGTATGAAGGTCACTCTCTTTTTCCTTAATTTGAGTCTTGTCCTTCCTCTTGTCCTTTTTACCTAGCCTTCTCTTACTGCTATTGGCGCCATTATGACCAACAAAATGGACAGTTTGGTCCTTCATCTTCTTTAATCTCCCTTCCTCTTGTACTAACATGTTCTTTAAGTCTTTAAAGTTCCATTTGTCCTTAATGGTGTTATAGTTCACCTGAAACTGTCCGAACTCAACAGGAAGAGAGTTAATGATGAAATGAACCAAGAACGTCTCGCTTACGTCCATTCCCATGGTCTTTAGCTTTGCTGCCAAATTAGACATATGAGTTACATGATCATGGATAGGCTGTGACCAATCAAACCTTTTCGTAGTTAGCTCACTCATTAGGCTTCCTACAATTGATTTGTCAGCCAAATCCGATTGTGAATATTCCTTAATTCTCTGCATAAACTCCTTTGCATTCTCTGTATTTGGCATGGATGGCTTGACACTTTCTGCCATAGTCATCCTCATCAGGTTCAAGCTTAGCTGATTAGACCGCTCCCAAGCCTCATAAAGAGTCTTTTCATTATCGGAGCTGGGATCTGTAATGGCTAGGGGTTGTGTATCCGTTAGTATGGCAAGGTCCAAGGCTATTACACCCAGTAAAAACCGGATTTGTTCAGACCAATCATCATAGTTCAGCCCATTGAACTTCACGACAGAGTTGGCAGATGCATAGAGATTTACTGAAGCTGCAAACCATTTATACATGCTTACCTATTACTGCTTTGATTACATTATACAAATCCAGATAAATTCATAAACTTTAAACCATGTATTCAAGTAACCGTTGGGCAATACTTAAACACACGTACAATTATCGATGCTAAAATATATATAAACTTTAACAGACAATTACCACACACATTAGACAAATAAGCATGTTATCTTTGGATATACATACTACCCATCCTAGGTGTGATAATCAACCCTTTAATATTATCAACTATATTCAATGTTCCACCTTTGGGTGATCTCCAAGAACGATAGTCAATAAAATCAATTGTTCAATCAAACTTTTACATTATTTAGCATCCTTTAATCATGAACAATTGACAACTATAAATCAAAGTCTAAATTTCTTTACAACAAGGCCACTTTGGTGACTAACAAGTCTTCACATAATTTAGACAATGAATTCATCCACTTTAATGCATAGACATGTACCATTTTAATGCGATTAAACCATATAACGCATATAACGTACTTTATACTATGCAAAATTTGGATTCGAAACTAAATAAATAAATAAAACAATACCGTTCATTCAGGGCATGCAATTCAAACATGAAACAAGACCATTGAACACAATCAACAAAACGGCACTTTCATGAATTCATAGCTAGGAAGGCAAGTTAATTAATTACGCCAACTTTAATCAAATCTTGAGAATGGTCAACCAAAAAACACCTCGGCAAACTTTAATTGGTAAAACAAATGCTATGAATTCAACAATTTAATTACTTTAATACGTATTTGCTGCACCTAACTGAAGGAATTGTGTCCTTTAATTTATTGTGCAATGACTAATTATGGAATAAGACAATTGATAAATAGATATATTCAATCCGATTATTTTAGGAGTCGTAATGCTTTGCTAGAAGCCAACTACGATTAATGGACTTAAACGGGTTAAACCCATGGCTATTATAAACGGGTCCTATGCGGTCACACACTTAGAGTTGACGGGCTTGATCAAAAGATAGATGATTTTATTATTAGTGTATATTAGATATATATTAATAATAATGGGATAAGATTTATTTGTGAAATAAATAATTAATCAAGTAAGGTATAAATATAAGCTTATAAAGATGGGCTTATTATGACTTGACCTAATTAACACATTCCAAAAGAGACAAAAGGAGTTTGCCGTAAGTTTGGTCTGTGTAGGTTGAATTCCACCATCATCAATCAAGAGCAATTTGATTGTTCGCCTTTCGATCTTCGTCCTAGCAGTCGAAGGCAAAGGAGATCTAGACCGGGCTCTTGTGGACCAAGTAGAGGAGCAACACGTGGGGCTCTAGTTCTCTTCCGAATCCTCACCGTTTAGACCCGGTTCACGCATCAAGAGGTATCTCTTATGAACAATGATTTGATCTATCGATTTTATGCATGAAGATCCTTGAATTAGATGATAGAAAATAGTTTCTAAAACTTCCGCTGCGCATCTAATTTCCATCAGTAGCATCAGAGCATCTTACATAATTTGATATGATCGATTGATTTTCTTGTTAGTTTGAATTCATTTAGCAATATACTTGATATATATGGAATAACTAGTGTGATTAATTAAAATTATGATTTTGATTGATTGGATAAATAAAATTTAATATGTTAAATTAATTCGCAATTCCGATCCAAGTAATGCCGGAGTATGTGAAATTCGTTCAATGCTCGAACCACTGAAATTTCATGTTATCGGCAATCACGATGATTGGCCGATCAATGGAATTGTAATGTGATTATAGTGGGACATTAATATGGATCGGCAATTATGAATTGAACATGATCAGATCATGTTGGCATCAAAATTTTATATTTTTTTTATTCTATTTTTTTTAAAAAAGAAAAAAATTCAATCAGTTTATATAAGAGATATGATTTTTGTATAAACTATGAAATATTTGATTTTATGAAAGTGAAAATTGATTTGAATTGAAGAAATTGAGAATTTCATGATTTTGATGCATAAAGTTGACAAATTTTGTGTGAATTTGATTCATACATGAATTTTTCAAAGTTTTAAGTTTTATGAAAATATAGTTACCATCTTAATCTTACAATTGTCAAAGTTTGTAATTGTTACAAAATTTGAGTGGGAATGGATGGGGGCGGCAATTAGGGTTAAGAAAGGTATATTAGGGTTTTAGTGTAAAATATTAAATTACCTTAATTAGATATGATGGATATCTATATCTCTAATAAAATATCCTATCCAATTATACAAGGTAAGAGTTACCATAAAATTTATTCCATATATGTGATTGCTAATTTTGAATTAAATATCAAGAATATTAAATTAGTTATTTTATTAGATAATTTAATTGATTTGAGTTAAATAGTTTATTAATATGATTAATATTCTATTTCTTGTTTATATTAATTTGATTAATATTTTGATGTTATATTAATTGTGATTAATATTTTTAATATTTGATATTATTACATAAGGTGACTAGTATGGCCCATAAATACGATCTGCGTATCGTTATGTTTTTTTGTACACGATCTGCGCATCGTTATGTATTTTTGTAATTTATTTTCATTAATTAGATTATTAGAAAATATTGTAATTAAGAAGATAAGAAGACATAAGAAGTTCAAGGATGGAGATCCATGAAGGACGCGAGGGTGGAGACCCATGAAGATTAGATCTTTATTTTATGCATCGTAGGGGCCATACTAGGATCACAATTTCATTGCATTTTGAATGCTTTATTTTAAGTTTTATGTTGTTTTTATTTATGATATTTTTTCACTTATAAATAAAGACAAATAAAAGACTTAAGTTCCTAAGGTAAATTGGGGCAATGCCTTTTCATATCATAACCCATTAAGTTCTGGATTTTTGGTTGGATGGGCTTCACAAAAGTGAGGATGTCTTTCCATAATCTTGGGCTAATGAGGGTGAATCTATACGGGGGTTCATAAACCTTGATATGGTTGTACCCAATGAGAGACCAAAAGGCAAAGTTTTGGATCTTGAGGCATAGGATGATTTTACATTGGATGTGGATCATCAACCAAGAATTATAAGGAGTTATAATTAGTAATTGTTACTTACCTTGAGCATACAAGACTCAAGGCAGTGCAAAAGTACGTTGGGTCTTGTGTGTAATGGGATCTTGGAATCATTTTATTCACTAGGAACAATAACAATTTGAATAAAATGCGCATTTACTTATTTTAAAGGTGTTTAATCCTAAGTAATTTGCATTTCGAACATAAACTGATTTGTATGTCATTTCCTTTTTATATAGGCGTTATGTCGAACGATAACTTGAAATTCACCCTGCGCTCAATAGTTGAGAAAAACAAATTGAATGGAACAAACTTTCTCGATTGGGAAAGGAATCTGAGAATTGTTCTCAGGTCCGAGGGGCGTGAGGACGTCCTGAACACCCCTATCCCTACTATTACCGATGCCTCATCGGATGAGGAGATAGTTAGAGAAATGGAGTTAAGGAGCGATTCTTCACCTGTCACTTGTTTGATGCTAGCAAGCATGGAACCTGACCTTCAAAAGAGGTTTGAATATCAGGATGCCTACTCTATCATCACCAACCTGAAAATGATGTTTCAGGCACAGGAAAGGATTGAACGATATGAAACTCACAAGGCTATACTGGATAGCAAACTTGTGAAGGGAAAGCCAGTAGGTCCCCATGTGTTCAACATGATTGGTCTTTTTAGCCGTATGGAGACACTGGGCACCCCATATGACCAAGAGTTGGCCACAGATATCGTCTTGCAATCCTTACATGATGGCTTTGCATCATTCAGGATGAACTACCATATGCATGGTATTAAGAAAAACCTGAACGAACTCCATGGTATGCTCAAAGCTGCTGAGCAGAATACTCCCACTGACAACAAGAAGGAAGTTCTTAACGTCAATAGAGGGAAAGGGTTCAAGAAGGTAGCCAAGAACAAGAACAATACCCAAGGGAAGGGCAAGGAAGTTGCAAAACCTAAGGGTGGTGAGAAGCCAAGGGTGGCTGCAGACCATGATTGTTTCCACTGTAAGGCTAAGGGACACTGGAAAAGAAACTGTCCCAAGTACCTGGAAGACAAGAAGAATGGGACTTTGAGTTCCAACACTTCAGGTATTTATGTTATTGAATTATTGTCAACCAATGTCCTCACATTAGATAATGGTCCTACTTGGGTATTGGATACCACATGTGGTGCTCACATTATTTCAAATGTGCAGGGACTAAGAAATAAGAGACAAGTGAAGAAAGGGGAGATAGACCTACGCGTCGGAAATGGAGCAAGTGTTGCTGCACTTGCCGTAGGAGATTTTAGTTTATCTCTTCCTTCTGGTTTAATCTTAGAACTGAATAATTGTTATTTTGTTCCTAGCATTACAAAGAACATTGTTTCGGATGCAGTAATTTATTCTAAAGTTTTTAATTTTAGCACTACAGATGAAGGTATAATTATTCACAAGAATGATATCTTTTATGCTCGTGTTCAAGATATTAATGGAATATTTGTATTCGACCTTACAACAGAATCATATAACATAAATACAAAAAGGCAAAAATCAAGTAAGTTGAGTGAAGCCTACCTATGGCACTGTCGTTTGGGTCACATCAGTTTAGACCGCATGAAGAAGCTCCATAGAGATGGACTTCTAAAAGACGTGGATTGTGAATCCATTGATACATGTGAGTCATGTTTGATGGGCAAGATGACAAGGTCACCTTTCAAAGGAACAAATGAAAGGGCTACTGAGCTATTGGGCATTATACATACTGATGTATGTGGGCCAATGAGTACAGAAGCTAGAGGTGGTTATAAATACTTCATCACATTTACTAATGACATGAGTAGATATGGATATATTTACCTTATGTCACATAAATCGGAATCCTTTGAAAAGTTCAAGGAATTTCAAAATGAGGTAGAGACTCAAACTGGCAAGAAAATAAAAGCACTTCGATCAGATCGTGGTGGTGAGTACTTGAGCCATGAATTTGATCATCATTTGGAAAATTGTGGGATAGTAACACAGTTGTCTACTCCAGGAACACCACAGCTTAACGGTGTATCTGAAAGGAGAAACAGGATCCTATTAGACATGGTCCGATCTATGATGAGTTTTGCTAACCTTCCGGTATCCTTCTGAGGATATGCCCTCACAACTGCCGTACTTACACTAAACAGGACTCCGTCTAGAGCTGTAGACAAAACTCCATATGAGATATGGACTGAAAAGGTTCCAAAATTGTCTTTTATGAAGATATGGGGATGTGAAGCTTATGTAAAACGTTTACAAACGGATAAGCTTGCCCCTAAATCAGATAAATGCTATTCTATAGGGTATCCAAAAGGTAGTTTTGGATATTACTTCTATAATCCCGCTGAACAAAAGGTGTTTGTTGCAAGGGATAGTGTCTTTTTGGAAAGAGAGTTCATTTCCAATAAGTCAAGTGGGAGAAATATTCATCTTGAACCAGTTCATGATGAAGAGCAACAAACTCAACAACGAGAGGACATAGATGATGTCGAGGACGAGTTGATGGTTTTGGAAGGCCAAGGGCCCCAAATCATCCAAGAACCGGAACAAGAGGATCCACAAATAGTTGTGAAAACTGTTCCAGCTCCAGTTGTTGAACCAGTTGAACCCACCCGTAGATCAGATAGGCCAAGGGTACAACCAAGACGTTATAATGATTTCATCTTGAATGTAAACCTTGATGTTCTTCTGCTAGAACATGATGAGCCTAATACCTATAAGCAAGCAACGATGGGTCTAGACTCCAAGAAATGGCTTGAGGCCATGAGATCCGAAATGGATTCGATGTTTGAAAATCAAGTATGGGACTTGATAGATTTGCCAGATGGGGTAAAACCTATAGGGAGCAAATGGGTTTTCAAACTTAAGACAGATAAGGATGGAAAGGTATCTGTATACAAGGCAAGATTAGTTGCCAAAGGTTTTAAACAGATTCATGGTATAGACTATGATGAAACCTTTTCACCAGTTGTCATGATAAGATCCATTAGGATAATCCTTGCTATTGCCGCTTATTATGATTATGAGATTTGGCAAATGGATGTCAAAACCGCCTTCCTGAATGGATTCTTAGAAGAGGATGTGTATATGACACAACCAGAGGGTTTTGAAGATCCAAGTAATGTCGGGAAGGTATGCAAGCTTAAGAGATCTATAAATGGACTTAAGCAAGCATCCAGGAGTTGAAACTTTCGATTTGATGAGAAGATCAAAGAGTTTGATTTCATCAGATGTGAAGATGACCCTTGTGTATACAAGAAGTTTAGTGGGAGTAAAGTGGTCTTCCTAGTTTTGTATGTGGATGACATACTACTTATTGGGAATGACATTCCGATGCTAGAGTCCGTTAAGGAATGGCTGAAGAAATGTTTCTCAATGAAAGACTTGGGAGAGGCAGAGTATATACTTGGAATAAAGATCTATAGAGATAGATCTGAGAGATTGCTTAGATTGAATCAAGGAACTTATATATAGATAAGATTCTTAACGGATTCAATATGCAAGATTCTAAGAAAGGGTTTTACCTATGCCATGGTGAGTACACGACCTGATGTTGCATATGCTTTGTGTATGTGTAGCAGATACCAATCGATTCCATGAGAGGCACACTAGTGTGCAACTAAGAACATACTGAAGTTCTTGAGAAGAACCAAGGATGATTTCTTAAGGGTAATGATAAGTTGATCGTACATCTTATGAGGATGTATCACCTTATTTGACATTAAGATGTGTAAGGTGCATACATATGACAATATTGCAAATCCATTGACGAAGCTTATGCCTAGCCCAAGCATGATGGTCACACTAGGGCTAAGGGTCTCAAACACATTGGAGAATGACTTTTGAGATTGCTTTCTATTACATTTTATGTTGAGAGTGTTACACACTAAGTTTATGTTCGACTTGATATATGTGATATTTCATCCTTATTTATATATTGTCTTGAACAATGATAAATAAAATGTCCAAATAATTCCTAGTTCGCAAATGGGCTTATCTTAAGTGTTCTGGTAAATGAAACCCCATTAAGTGAATGCAGTTACGAATTATCGCAAGTCCGTAGTCTGAAATCATCAAATTGGACATAGGTGATTTTATTAATGACTATATTGTAAGTTGATTGATAGCGCAAAGTTTCATGGGCTATAGGGACATGGAGATGTCTAGTCAATTACATATATATGTATGGATGATACATATAGGACAGACCCACCTTAAGACTCTGCAAAAGGGATTGCAGTGTTTTAAGTTAAACCATGATTAGTAGATTCCTCAGACATGAGTATGTTATGATCTCTCTTGATGATTGGTATTTCTTTGACACGGCTAAACGCTTTCCGTAATAGGGAGTTATAAAGGTCGTAGTTGGGATTGCCAAAAGTTGAGTGGGAGTCATAGTCATACAAGACTGGAGATGTCCTCCTTCTTCATGCATACTGTGATGCATCGAAAAGGAATGGTGTCTAGGCCACTTGAAGAGCAAGAACTGAAAAAACATGGCCATGCTCGGATGGATTATTTGTAATCATCTGTTTATTTGACAGTTCGAACTCGGAGTTCAAGGAATATATTTGATAAAAGATATGAATGTCACCATATCATCAAATATGACATTAAGAGACACGGGTATCTGAAATTGTACACTTGTTTAAGGACAAGTGGGAGATTGAAGGAATTGTGTCCTTTAATTTATTGTGCAATGACTAATTATGGAATAGGAGAATTGATAGAGATATTCAATCCGATTATTTTAGGAGTCGTAATGCTTTGCTAGAAGCCAACTACGATTAATGGGCTTAAACGGGTTAAACCCATGGCTATTATAAACGGGTCCTATGCGGTCACACACTTAGAGTTGACGGGCTTGATCAAAAGATAGATGATTTTATTATTAGTGTATATTAGATATATATTAATAATAATGGGATAAGATTTATTTGTGAAATAAATAATTAATCAAGTAAGGTATAAATATAAGCTTATAAAGATGGGCTTATTATGACTTGACCTAATTAACACATTCCAAAAGAGACAAAAGGAGTTTGCCGTAAGTTTGGTCTGTGTAGGTTGAATTCCACCATCATCAATCAAGAGCAATTTGATTGTTCGCCTTTCGATCTTCGTCCTAGCAGTCGAAGGCAAAGGAGATCTAGACCGGGCTCTTGTGGACCAAGTAGAGGAGCAACACATGGGGCTCTAGTTCTCTTCCGAATCCTCACCGTTTAGACCCGGTTCACGCATCAAGAGGTATCTCTTATGAACAATGATTTGATCTATCGATTTTATGCATGAAGATCCTTGAATTAGATGATAGAAAATAGTTTCTAAAACTTCCGCTGCGCATCTAATTTCCATCACTAACAGCAACCATACTTCGATCAGCGGACTCAATATTTCATGAATTCCGATAACTCATACCGATCGACTGTAAAAGCATTACTTTAAAGGTGAATGGTAGAAATCTAAACCCGCTCTGATACCAATTGTATACTTTTATATGATTTCGATCATGAAATCTATAACGAATAGGATCTAGATTTTACACAAATCAACCCGTGATAACCTGCAAGGAGACATAAACAAAAACTACCTGAATCCATTAGATTAAGCTTTGATGCGGAAACACGATTCAGGATATGAGTAAACAATCTTTTCTCCTCCTTGCCTTTTATTTTAGTTGTTTTATGATGGATTAAAACCCTCCATCCCTCTTTCTTTTATAGTGTGGAGGTGTGCATGCATGGCATCTAAACTCCACAAAAAACTATACGTTCTTCATTCATGTATTAAATAACACACTTAATAGAGTTCATAACTTTAACTTTAATGGAGAAACAACTCTTCACTTAATAATGAAACTCTTGTGTAGTTAAATTACAATTAGCTTAGTATGTATTAAGAGGATGGGTTTACGTAATTGTGTTAGGCAGGAGAAGAGGGAGATCCTTTCATATATTAAATACTCCCGGATTTTAACGTCTTTAACCCGGTACCGATTCATCACGGTTCCGACTCTTATATTAAAACCATAACTATAATATAATGTATGTGGACTTAATATAATTAAACCAAAGACACATGGACCATATAAACATTGTATAGAAGATATTCTTACAACCACCTCCACCACCAAAAGACCTTCGACGCCAGCAGCGGTAGTCCACCATGGCCAAGAGAGATGAACATCGAAACCTCCTAGATCTGAAATGGACAAAAATCTGATCGAAGACTCTCAAAATAGTAGTATTAAGATGTTGTGTTCTTTTCTCACCAAAAAAAAAAGATGTTGTGTTCTTTTTAGTTTCCCAAGAATTTTCAATCAGGCCATGCATCTTCAACAAATTTTGAAAATTGAGTTTTTTTAGTTAATAAATTGATTCATCAAATTTTTTCTCCCTGGCAATGGTAATGGTGTGTTGCTTCTCTCTCTTTTAATTAATTACTCCCTATTTTATATATTACGTATTGATTTTAAGCACTTGTTTCCTGTAATCGGTACGTATTTTAAAAAATTAAAGGGTGTTGGTAATTGGGCATGATTTAACGGGTACAGACGGAAATCGTTGCAGGGGTGGTTAATTGCTAACAATAATTGTTTTAGGGGTGGTTTTCTACAATTATGTATATAAAGGGTGGTTTAGAACAAATGTACATATTTTAGGGGTGGTTTACTGCAGTTTACCCTTTGGTTTTGAGTGAGGCTAGAGGCAAGATGTCGGAATGGCTATTGACAAGATAATTTCACCTAAATTACCCCAAGTCCTTTTCATTTTTTCTGAACACATTGCAAAAAGCTCAAAACTCTCTCTTCCGAATCGAAACCTAAATCTGACGAACGAATTGTTTAGATTGAAAACAGCCTAAAATCGATGAAATTAATCAAAAGATCAATCAATCAACACACGAACGGGTATATCGGTCGCTTTAAGTGATTATCGAATGACAATTTTAAGTCTTCGTTCGAAAAAACCGTCGAAGGAAGAGCTCGGCAGACAGAAATGAGGTTAATGCATAAGCTCGGCATATTTATGTGAGGTGAATAAATAAGCTCGCCAAGTTTTTGTGAGGTGAATACGTAACCTCGGTGCATAAAAACGAGGTTATGAAGGAGCCTCGTCTACTTTTTAGGAGGTATATAATGACCTCTTTGAAGATCTTATCTAAATCCTCATTGATATAAGCCGAGCTAAATAAACAACCTCGGCCTCTGTTGTTGAGGTGAAGGAGGGAGCTCGGCTTCTATTGTTGAGGTTAAAGAGAGAGCTCGGCTTCTGTTGTTGAGCTTAGTGAGTGAGCTCGGCCAATGTTGTTGAAGCTATAAAATAGCCTCCTTGACACGTATTGCATAAATTCATTAAAAGTATATGTGTGATGAATATTGTTATAATGCAAACTCATATGCTTCTAATAATGAGACATACTAAATGACTAAATCAGTTTAGAAAATGTTGTTTTCTCCACTTCGGCAGCCCATCGGCAGCCCTCCGTTTAGAAAACTCTTTACTTCGGCAGCCCATCGGCAAACTCATATGCTTCTAATAATGAGACATACTAAATGACTAAATCAGTTTAGAAAATGTTGTTTTCTAAACTGATTTAGTCATTTAGTATGTCTCATTATTAGAAGCTTATGAGTTTGCATTATAACAATATTCATCACACATATACTTTTAATGAATTTATGCAATACGTGTCAAGGAGGCTATTTTATAGCCTCAACAATATTGGCCGAGCTCACTCACTAAGCTCAACAACAGAAGCCGAGCTCTCTCTTTAACCTCAACAACAGAAGCCGAGCTCCCTCCTTCACCTCAACAACAGAGGCCGAGGTTGTTTATTTAGCTCGGCTTATATCAATGAGGATTTAGATAAGATCTTCAAAGGGGTCATTATATACCTCCTAAAAATTAGACGAGACTCCTTCATAACCTCATTTTTATGCACCGAGGTTACGTATTCACCTCACAAAAACTTGCCGAGCTTATTTATTCACCTCACATAAATATGCCGAGCTTATGCATTAACCTCATTTCTGTCTGCCGAGCTCTTCCTTCGACGGTTTTTTCGAATGAAGACTTAAAATTGTCATTCGATAATCACTTAAAGCGACCGATATACCCGTTCGTGTGTTGATTGATTGATCTTTTGATTAATTTCATCGATTTTAGGCTGTTTTCAATCAAAACAATTCGTTCGTCAGATTTAGGTTTCGATTCGAAAGAGAGAGTTTTGGGCCTTTTTGCAATGTGTTCAGAAAAAATAAAAAGGGCTTGGGGTAATTTAGGTGAAATTATCTTGTCAATAGCCATTCCGACGTCTTGCCTAAAGCCCTTATGTTTGGTTTTTTATTACCTTAATAAATAAAAAAAGTCCCCATCTAAAAACCATTGATGAATGCACTCTTCCACAAACATGGGCTCTATCAACTTCCATCACTCTTCATACTACTGATGGATTCATTACATTACTCCCCTGGCCCACATCATCCACAACTTGTTCTTAGTGGATTCCTCTTTTTTTTTTCCCCTATCTTTTTCCTCCAATCATATATTCCAACAAAAACTCATTACACATAATACAATCCAATTATATAAAACTCCATCAATACCCCTTTGCTCAGTTCATAATGCAGCTAGCTAGCAACCTAGCTAGCTTCAACAAAGCTCATTACATGTGTATAGGATGATGAAGATGTCCATGTTTTCGCGGTGCTCGGCGTCCTCCTCTCAAGCATTCTCAACTAGAACCCTAGGCTGGCAGGCATAGACCGCGTGGCCAACCGTCAGGTAGATGTTTTCTTCTCCTACCAATGTCGCGAAGTTGGATGAATACAACTTCTCCATCACTATAGGCCCCGGGTTTGCCAAGATCAGCTGCTCACAAGGAGTCAAGGTATCAGTGTCTACTTCCGCTTAAACGTTCAATAGCGTATTTTATTACTTGAGAGGGCGTGTTGAGATGTGAGATTTTACCTGGATGTTTCTCTTGCCAAGACTCCTGTAGAGCTCTTCTAGGGCATGGATGCCACTGGTGTCGATATCCGTCACAGCTGCAAGCAATAAGGCAATCCAAAATCTAGGTGAGTGAGTGGTTTTCGGAAGCTATATATGTTATCAAGCTTCACTTCAGTATGTTATGTTTGATTTGCTTACGTGACATTTCGACTATTAGAAACTGGATCTTTGGCGCGTAATGCTTCTTCAAGATTTCTTCCTCATCCATCAACCATCTCAAGATCCTTTAACATTAGAAAGAATTGAGATTAGAGTTCATAGGCAAAGCTAAAAACAGCTAAATAATCAATCTTTGGTGTGAAAAAGGATTATGTTTATACCTCTCCTTGACATAGTTAGAGTTGGAGAAATAGATGGCGGAATCCACTCTGACGATGAGGATTCCGGGAACTTTGGTAGCCTCCGGATATTGTAGGATGTTCCTGTAAATGGTTGTGCCCTGGAGGTTGCCAAGGATCGCGGTCCTAGGCCTTGTAACTTGCAAGAGAATCTTGGCAAACGATATCGCCACCTTAATTTCATTGCAACAAAATATGTCAGAGATTGGCTATCAAGAAGAGGAAGCTAGCTAGCAAGCTCGGTTTGGTATACTTACCGCGATCAAGAGGCCAATCTCAACTGAAACAAAGACCACGCCAAAGAAGGCACCAATGCACGCAATGAAGTCGAACTTATCAGTCTTCCATATCAGGATCACTGCATCAAAGTCGATGAGGCCAATGACGGCTGTGATAATGATGGATGCAAGAATGGCATTCGGAGTGTACTTGAAGAGCGGTGTCAAGAACTCCAGTGTTAGGAACACCACAACCGACATGATGACATTGGTGACTGCTGTTTGGCAGCCAGCCATGTAATTCACTGCAGACCGCGAAAATGATCCTGCAGCAAGAAATTGCACAGACAGGTTAGTACCTTACAGCATCTATTGACCGACAAAATCAAAACAACTTCCATGATTTGAGGTCCTTGCCTGTGGCGACGTAGCAGGAAGTCATTGAGCCAACGATGTTCATCGCTCCAAGAGCCACCATTTCTTTGTTTCCGTCTAATTGGTAGTCTTTCAAGGCAGCAAATGTCCTTCCAATAGCTGTAGCTTCCTGAATTTACGAAGAAAACCGTCTTAGAAAGAACAAACAGAAGCTTGCAAGAGATATTTCAGTGGTCTGATCTCTTACTGTCAACGCGATCATGCCAGCGACAGCACCAATTCGAAACCCTTTCAGGACATGATCTCCGGAAAGAAACAATTTGTGCACTGATGATTTGTTTATTCCCTTCTCTATGTGCTTCACCTGTGCAGGAAAGATCCGAAAATGTGAGCTCAATGAGTGCTTGAAAACCGAGTAATTCAAGTCATAGAGATAAGAGTGCTTACAATCGCGACACCCTTCTTATCTGCACGCGTTATGTAAACAAAGAAGGTAGAGAGGATGACGGATATCAGTGGGGCGATGGCAGCAACCCAGAACAGCCTCTTCTGCTTCTTTCCCTGATCATTACATCATATGATACAAAGTAAGAACATATAAAGTATCAATCAGCGTATACGAATGATGGGGAAGGTCAGGAGCCTTACAAGATACTTGGCGGCGAGAAGGAAGGCCAAAAACGATACCCCAATGACTATAGTCTCCCAATTCCACTGCAACAGTTACAACAGAAGGTAAGTAAGGCACTGATTTGAGGCATCTGTCATGGCAGAGATTGCGAGTTTACTTACCCCATGATGAGCTGCTCTAAAGACGGAATGCAGGACCGAAACAATGTCAGTTTTCGTGGTGAAGTTTGCTATCCCCAGCAGTCCTTTCAGCTGTTGGAGGGCGATGGTGATGGCCGCTCCAGCCATGAAACCGACTATAGCAGCATGTGACAGGAAGTCAATCAAGAAACCGAGCCTGAAGAATCCAAGTGTTGCTTGTGTGATCCCTGCGAAAAATGTTGCAGTGAAGGCAAGCCTCAAGTATTCCTCCGGATGCGTGGTTTGATCAATCTCGTTCTGAAGCATAGTCCCGAGCAGTAAGGATACAACAGCAACCGGTCCTATAGCAATGTCCCGCGAGCTCCCCATGCACGCGTATATTAATGGTGGAACGAAGCTCGAATCTGCACACAACAACAACAACATAAACAATTCAATTTCACTCTTTCACTCTATTGTATATATCTTCCTGGATGAAAATTCAGCAACACGAAAAGTTGGCACTTCAAGAACATACAAAGTCCGTATTGAGGCGGAAGATGAGCAAGCTTGGCATATCCAATATCCTGCAAAACATAAGAGAGTAACCGAATTGATAACGAAACAACACAATTAGAGTTCTTAGTTTCAACATTTTTGTAAGCAGGAACTTTACCTGAGGGATGCAGAGGCTGGCAATGGTAAGTCCAGCGATGATATCGCCTTTAAATTTAGCAAGAGTGTAATGCCTTCCCCATTCAAGGACAGGGAAGACAGCCTGAAGGCCGAGCACAAGTTTTCTTGACACAGACTGATCTTTGAAGTGTCTTAGAGGATCATCCGCGAAGAATGTTTCCTTCACAGTGGCCTTGAATTCATCGAACAGCTTCTGCTTAGACGGCACTCCTACCTTATGGACTTGCACCGCGACAGTCTCCTTCTCACGGTCTCCATCAGCTGAGCCCGCCATTGATAACACGAAAGCTTAGATTCCGCCAAATGCACAATCCTGCAAATGAAAGGCAACAGATTTGAGCTTCTTTAGTACTTACAAGTTACAATATCTTAAAGCCGAAAGATTGAACCTTATGAACAAAGAGGATTCGTCTTCGAAATGGTTGCTGAAGAGAATCCAAAGAGCTAGGCTTTTATAGTCATTTCTCTTAAACTGAATGAAGATCGATTACAGTCTTGATTAAGAATCAAGCAATTTAAAATTGTAACTATTTGTTGGTCAATGTTTTAATCATTTCATCAGAATCAAAAGGGGGGAAAATGCTTTTAACTGATGAACTGAGATGAGAAGAAGATTTGTTTTTTGGGATTAACATATTCAAGTATAAAGTATGAACACATCTATACAAGTTAATGTTTATTCAACTTGAAGCAAAATTGTCAACAAAAGTGGACTGGGAATGAACCATTGGAATCAAAGAGGGATTAAATTAAACTTAAACATCTCAAATCTTAGGAGAAAATGCAAAAAAAAAAAAAAAAAGTGAAATTGAGTGGTTATAGGAATTTCAACTCCAACAGCCAGCCATGCAAAGAAAAATCAAATATTTTATTTTTAGTAAAAGATTCCATTGATGTCATTGCTTATGAAAAGACCATTTCACGGCTGTGATTTTCTACACATAGTTTGCCTTTTTCATACTGACAACAAGATTCTTAATAACTATAACTTCTTTCATCATACCAGCAAGAGGTTTCATAAATGATTTCAATATTGATTTCTTATGAATTTTTTAAAAAAAAATATTGACGCAATGTGTTGATTGCTTATAAGACCTTATTTCGGTTAAGAACACAATTTATTTTTTTAAACCCTTTGAAAAGGGGTTTCTGTCAATATTAATTTTCACACTAAATTTTCCAACATTTAACTAGTGATGCCATTATTTTTTCTAACTATTAAAGCATTTTCTGCTGAAAAAAAAAAACTTTGGAATCAAAACACCTACTTGCCTTCATAAATCTGTATATATTATTAGAAAAAAAATCAGTGGTTCACAAAAAAAAAATATATATATTCTTAATGTTTTGACCATATCCCTGCCACAGATATTCACAACAAATGCCACAATCTGATTGCTCCAAGGGGGAAAAACTAAAATTAAACAAAACCCACTACACGATTAAACTCTGATTGAATTGATGCTGATGAAACAACAAACTCCGTAACAGAACAATCCAAACAAATAAACTCTTTTAAAAAGAGGAAGTGCTTGTAAAGATCTCACCTTTCTTCACATGCCTCAAATTGAAGCCATTGAAAGTGTTGGTGGGGTAGGATTTGATATGATTTCGCTCAAGGAAGTGCCTTTATTGTAACTTTCCTGTTCATCAATATAAATATATATATCTATACTTATATTAGTAAAATTGGGCAAAGAGAGTATATACCCGGCCAGTTAGAAATTGATCATCAATAAACAAAAATTAAAAAGAATCTTACACTTTTTGCTTTATCGTCTGTGGCGAATTGAGGAGGGCACACTTGACGGTCTCTGAATTTTCTGGGATTATTTGAAATTTACTGAAGATTAAACAATGCAGGAAAGTGATAAAGATGAGATTTTTCAAAAAGGATAAAAAATTGGGGGAGGATGAAGAAACCCTACAATTGAGTCCAGGTTCAATGAATCTGGGACTGGGAATTTGATCTTTGATGGATGGTGTATGGTAAAACACTATCCCCTATCAAGTCTCGGAGGGAGCGAATTGATTTTGTGATCCTTATATCGGAGTGGAAGGAAAACTAGCAAGAAGGAGGATGCTGAATAATGCAAAATTAATTTTCATCATTTTTTAAAAAGAGATAAATACAAATTAGCAATTAATTAGATTTGGGATATAGGTAATTCTATACAAAAACTGGCCTATGTTGGGAATTAATTATCCAAAAAGGAGGCCAAGTACATATATAATAAATCCTTTTTTTAATATAGTTGACTTATAAGGATAAAAGTTTAGGAATTTAGCTTCTTCCAAAATTATTTAAAAATCTTCTATCTTCTATCTTCTATATATCTATCTATCTATTATCTATCAATTAATATTACTAATTCTGCTATCATTTTGCTGACATGGCGCAACCACGATTAAAGTTAATTTTTTTTATTCAAATCGCCTTTTTCTATTGGTCCATATTATAATGCAATATCATTCCGTTATTAACTTTGTGTGTTAATTAATTTGTTTCCATAATTGTTCATTTCATTGTACGGAATCCTTTAACTTTCATAATCTATTTCCAAAGAAATTAATTAAAGATTTCAATATCGATCATCATGATTTGTACACTTTCCCTATATATTGCTATCTTCTTCGTTTTTTTCACCCTCTTTCATTAATATTAGAGTTCCATTAATACCAAGCGTTCAATGTGATTAATTGATATGATTCCCCCGTTGATTTTATGTCGGCCAAATTTAATTGATTTAAATAGTATTTTCTTATTAGTCAATATCATTGCTGAAATTTTTTATTTTTTATTTGACATATATTTGTTTTCTATTTTTAATACGAAGATTATTTCAATCGATATGCTTATATCAATTTTTGATCTATTTTAAATATATTTGTTTCCTTTTTTCATAGAAAAGATTATGTACATTGATACGTCGAATCACAATTTTGGATATTATCATTTGGTGTGGTCTTTTATATCATTATTTCATTAATATCATGACTTTCTTTATACATTTCATTCATCTCAATAATATTATATATTTCTTTTTAAAATTTACATTTATTATACACTATAGTCATCTTAAATTTTTATTGAATTTTTTTTTAAATATTTTTGGAGATAGAAGCAAAATATCATTAATTTTAAGAAGAAATTATTTTTGCACCTGTTAACCTTAAAAAATTAAGGAAAATAATTATCCAAAATGAATATTTTGAATCTATACTTACTCTGCATATTCTACATGACATATATATAAATTTTTAACAAAAGATTTTTTAGATGTAAATTACATTTATTTTAAACATCTTTAATGACTATTTGGAATACAAAAAATAACATTTTAAGATCTACAAACAAAAATTGAAGAATTTAGAGAAAAGAAAATGTGAAATTTGCATATATTATCATTTAAAAATAAATAAATAAACACTCTTTTATGATTAATTTTGGGTGTTTGGCTTCAAATATCGAAGAAAAAAAATATTTATCCCTAAAATGAATATTTTACATCTATATTTATTTTATACACCCTAGATGTCCATTATTACAATTTCAATATTTTAAGACCTGCAATTTTTTTTATAAAGTTAGAAAAAATAATTAATTTGTGAATATTCAATTTCAAAAGTTAATTATAAAAATCAATTAGAGCCAAAAAGTTTTTTTTTTTACAATTTACTTATTTTAAAAGTTAATTGAGACTCACAAGCATTACTTATTTTACATCTAAGATGAGACGCTTTAGATCACTTTTTTAACCATCTTACCTTTATTTTCTTTATTTATTTCTCTCTCTTTCTAGCCATCTTTCTCATGAAAATAATAAATAAGTTATGTATATCTACATAACTTCAAATTAAGTATTCGAACAATGATGTGCTTATGTTTTTTTTAATCATTATATGACAACTTATATTTCCTTTTTAGTTTTATCATAATGATAATAATTACTATGTGTTTCAAATTATAATAGGTGGTGTGTTTAAGTTTTATTACTACTTTACCTTATTAAATCATTTAAAAAATTATATTGTATCTCTTTCCAACTAATTTATAAATTAAAAAAATAATTTATACATATTATTTTTGTTGTAAACAAGTATATATTAATATAGTATTATATATATATATATATATATATATAGATATATATATATATATATAATGATGTTCAATTTGAAATGAATCAAAATCCCGTGCCTTCAAGGCACGGGTATTACACTAGTACTAAAACTAATACTAATGCATAGAAGGTGTGTTGTGGTTGATTTTAGGAAAAAAAATCCTATCAAAAAAATTATTAAAATAATAAGGAGTATGTTATTATAATTTATAGAAAGTTTTCATAAGTCACAATCCACACACACATATATATATTAGTTAATATTAGTTAATTTTAGTTAATTGATAAAAAATATAAATCAAAATTATTTCAAAGACATACTTATAAAAAATAATAGTAGGTAAATATTTGATAGGTGTTAATGTGTTATTTTATTTATATATAGATTATTTTTAGTTGAAATAATTATTTATATCAAAATTAATTATTTGATAACTATTATTCTATTTATATCTCTGTTATTTTTTGGTTGAATGAATTATTGATATCTAGATTAATTTTTATTTTATGTTTCCCGCACAGTTTGATCGTTATTAGTTTAATTCTGAAATTGTAATTCAAATTTATTATTTTTATCATATGTTTAATATGATTCTTTTATAAATAATAGATGTAATTTTAAAATGTTTAACATATTTCCATGCACAAGACGGGTCATACGTACACTAGTTTGCAATAAATGTGGAGTACGACATACTTCTTTCTTCTTCTTGTTTTGATATAAGATGAGAATTTTGGTGGCATCGGCCTATGCTAACCTATCACCCAATATGGCATTCTTCTTTCATTTTATTGATAGTCAATTTCATTAACATTTTTTTCTAATCTATATTCCAATAGCATAGATTAAAAGGCTAAATTAAAAAAATGGATTAAATTTTAATATTTAACCATTTTAAAACTTATTTTCCTAGAGATAGATTAAAACCTAGAAAAATCTTTTGAATTTGGTTTTTTAATCTATACTCTCAAAGTATGAGTTAAAGATATCATTTTCGTAATCTCCCACCCATATGAACTCCACATATCCATCTCTTACTAGCCTACTATTAAACCTGATTACCTGAAGCATCTTCATCGCACGTGACGTGGCATCACCAAAAGTCTTTGTTCCACATGGAGAAGTATGAGACATGTCACATCAACCACTTACTTCCCCGTCATTGAATGATAAAAAAACATCATCGTTGTGTATTAATCCATATCATCCCGCCATATCAACCACTCCTTTTCTCCACAACACCCACTATCATATTGACCATCCCATTGTTGTAACCACCACGCCCCAACTAACTACCCGATTAACTCAACTACTCAAGTATAAAACCATATATAGATGCTATGTTTTTGAAATCATAATTATTTTATTTATCATTCATCTCTTTATTTTATTATTTTCAAATTTTCAAATTATTTTTATATTTCTTAATTTATAAAATATAATATGTACTAAAAAATCTATATTTTTTAATTTAAATTGATAATAAATTGAATCAAACACATTTAGCAAATTTTCTTGATATTAAATATTTACAAACCATTATCTCTGTTAATAAAAAAAATGTCATTTTAGATTTCAATTCAAAATACACATTAAAGAAATACACAACTTAAAATGACACCAACATAATATTTTTTCAATTAAAGGAAGTTGTATTAATTAATTTAGATACATAATACGGAGCAAATTTTTTTTGATGAAATACTATAGAGCAATTAGAATTTCAATGTTTAAATAAGTTTGTGTATTTCTAAAAAAAAAAAAAAAACTAAATGTGCACTATGTTGGGTTTTGTGTGTCTTTATCCCTTTCCTTGTTCGGTTAGGGGCAGATAGTCAAAGTCAAGGAAAAAGTCAACCCTTCTAGTCGAAGAGAAGAGGGTGGTGGGGCCCATGGTAGAGGGGACGTGAACGTAGACTTACGATATGGGTAGGTGCACTTTCATGGAAGAAAATTCAAAATATGAATAGATACAATTAATAATTGAATGGAATAGTTTATTACAAACTTCCTCGTTACATTCTTTATATAAATCACTGAATTTTATTATTTTGCTAAATTTGAATAATTTCTCCATTATAATGTTTACCCTAAAATATATAGTTTTTTCTTCAAATTTCGAGAATGATCTCTATTTATTCTTCTCAATCTTTTTGTTTTTTGAGAATGTAACGTGGAAGCTGTTAAAACAAAAACAATTCCAATATTCTTGTAGGCAGAAGCTATCATTGTAGGCATCCAGCATGCAAGAAGTAAAGGGATCCGGAGGGCTATCATTGAAAGCGACAACGAGACTATCATTAAAGCACTAAGCAATGAGATCATTACTCCATGGGAAGTTATCTATCAAGTTGAGAAGATCAGCATTATGGCTAAAGAGTTCGAGTTTATACAATTTAAACACTGTTATAGAGAAGCCAACTATGTAGCCGACTTCATAGCTAGAAAGGGTATCGATTGTACTAGACCTACATCTCCTCTTACTAAGGAGCTGTATTCCATCATCCTAAGGGATGATCCTGGTTTCTTGTTACATTTTACGTGACAAGCTCCAACAGTTTGCATACTGTAAAAAATTAAAAAAAAAAAAATTCCAGTATTCTTAAAAAATTTAAGAGATAGAACTTGTTAGGGTTGCTCTTACAACGGAGTATTGATCACTTTTTTTTTTAATAACGAAAGGATTTGGTTAGGGAAACAGAACTAAGCCCATTGTCTTTCAACAATATCCTTTTGGATAAAGTTAAGCAAATCGTGGTATTCTAAGATAACATTTCCTCGGGAATGGTGGTGAAGATGTGCGATCTTATCTGTTATCGAATTTTCTTCTCTATAAATATGCTGAAATGATACATTTGAAAAGACGATGCGAGAAAAGAGCGTCAAAAAGTAAAATTTCAATTTCCACGAGCATCATCATTTATCTGTGATATTGCTAATAACAGGTAACAAGTCTTCTTCAATTTTGTTGAGAATTGTAACTCTAGTTTACTAGGCTTTATGTGTATTCTTGATATATATTGTTGGGTTTAGGTTAAAAACTTTTAAACATGTGTTATGAGGTGGGCTTGAAAGCCCAAGCCTAGCCTTGTCCAATGCCTATTTTTCGATCGTTGCTCCCAAATGGCCTTTATAAGCCTCAAGCAGCAAACCCTAACTCTTGAGTCGGGTACTGTAGTGCTGCTCCAAAAGGAGCATGGGAGCTCCTCTCCCATGGCTGAGAAATAGGAGATTTGGCTCTAGGGTTTTGGGCTTCATTGAAGGAGTAAAGCCGAGAGAGAAGAAGAGAGACGCTTGAGTTTGGGGGTTCATCAGAAGAGAGAGGCTCTTGAGCAATCTCCTTGCGAGCCAGACTCGAGCGGAGGAAGAACGAGTAGGAGATCCCGAGGTGTAGAGAACTGAGATGAAGAAGAGAAGAAGAGTTGAGATGAAGAAGAGATCGAAGTAGAGCAAAGAGGAATCAGCGACCACCGAGAACTCTTCAAGCTTCACTGCTATGACGCAGTTGTTGTCTCGTTTCAGGAGGTTTTTATTCCTTTCTGTTTTTGCTCTTATGTTCCAAGCTACTTAGCTTTTATTCATTCTCTTCTTTACATTTCAGTTTAGTTGTGCCCTCTTAGGATTCTCTTGTATGTTAATTTCTCGTTTTGCCTATTAGAGCATATTGGATGACATCTAGAGCTGGGGATGTAGGGATTAACCCGAACCTCATAATCATATCGTGTGTCCTTGTAATCTTTCCTTTCGATTTCTTTGTTTAGGATCGATCTAGATCTTTCGTGTTTAAACTGGACTAAAAGACCACTTCAACCAGTGGCGGAGCCAGGATGAAATCCAGATGGTGCTAAAAATATTTCGTAAAATATTTTTATACCTATTGAGAAGATTTTTACAAAAATATTGAATAAATTCTAAAATTGTGATATATTTATGATATTTTTAGTTAAATAGTTGAAAGAAACAAAAAAAAATCGGAAAAAAATCAAGAAGAATTAATTTTAAAACAATATTGAAGGAAAACATTAAATTTAAATATGACATGACATTTTTTAATTGAAATAGTTTAGAAAAACTAAAAATATCGAATGTGTAGGATAGGTGGGAGGTGGTGACACACAACGACCAATCCTGAAAGACCACTTCCCCTGACCTGTTAAGGGCGATCTTAAAGAAGATAGGACATAGAAAAAAAGAAAATATTCAAACATTTGAACTAAGATGAATTTCATGTTCTATTTCACTCCCCTCTTTCCATCTTTCCTTTCAGATCCGGACGCGGCTGTTGCTCCGCGGCGATACGGACTCGACCAAAGAAATCCCTAAATAATTACATAATTATGTGGAATAATGATATAATAAAACAAATAAAAAGTGAAGAGTTTGAGATTTGAACCCAAGACCATTTAATTCCCTTCATTCCCCTTTTCCAATTGAGCTAAATAGCAACTCTACTTCAAATATCACTTAAAATCTTATATTACCTTAAATATACTAAATATATGTAAAAAAATTATTTTTTTTTTGTATTTTTTTTCGGCCAGGGGGTGCTCGAGCACCCCCAAGCACCCCCCCAGCTCCGACCCTGACTTCAACCCTAATTGGACCTTTGAACGAGTGCAACCTTAATTCCTAACAATTGGTACTAGAGCCTATGCTCGATGGCATCTTCCGCTGCTTACTTTGTTGGCTTTGAATTGATGTCCATTGGTCTGTTTTTGCTTGGATTCGAATTTTTGCATTTTCATATCTCTTATTGCTTAAATCTGGGCTATATGGACTGATTGGATGCTGTTTTTAGGGGCTATATATTTTGAATTGTTGTGCTCTTGTTTATGGTCTAATTTTGTGAATTCTTGCTGAATTTTTCATGTCTAAAATGTTCTTGATGATTCTCTATATGCTATATAGGAGTTTCTTGATTTTTAGACTTGGTTGTGTGGTATTTGAGAAGGATATATGGATTAATATGTTGTTGTCCAGAAACTTTTCTGTCACATATGTTGCTATCCAGAAACTCTTCTATGACATTAAACACTTACTGAATTTTGCCTTTCATGTTTGATGCTTTAAATTCAACCCCAATATACGTGTTTCATGGTTTATCATGTTTTTTCCTCTACTATAAGAAATCTGAGATGAAGTTCCTTGTGTGCTTAGGAATCTTCTTGGCTTGTAATACTTGTTAGAATTCATAAGCTGTTTATTACTCTTGATCGCGGTAATATTGATGCTTGCTTTCTTGCAAATTCTATGGTTCATGTGACCAAACTTGTAAACCTGTCTTATAGGCTTGTGTGCAGCTGCTTGTAGCTCTCTTTCTTTGTCCCATGTGACATAGATTTGGATAGCTTCTCTTGCTTGCCTTGGTCTCTTGTTGATAATGTGTTTTTTATTGACCTTTTATCTTGAGATATTAGGTTCAGTTTCTGTCACTTATATGGATATATGTTATGAAATTCCTATTTGCCTTAAAACTGGTTCATTCATTGCATAACTACCTATCATTTTGAGCTGTTTTGTATTGCTGCACTATTATACTCATTCATGATATATTTATGCAGAAATTTTCATGCTCTTCATTGGTAGTTACATGTGGTTATAGGCATCAGATCAGATCTGTTTTTCCCTCTCATTTTTTTTGCATAATTTGAGATGAAATGATGTTCTGAGTGTGTGGAATTTCTATGGTTGTTGTCTGGTCCAGTTTATAAGAAAAAACATTATGATTTTCACTTGGCTTATTGTATGAGAACTAACTCTTTGCTTCCTTCTACAAGGGAATTTTAAAAGGGAGATGTCAAGACCTTAGAAGAAATGAAAATGGAGGGTGTTCAAGTCAGGAATCGGCCAGGTGGCATTCCTTCAAGATGGAAGTAGCATCAAATGTCAAGATGACTAGGAAACCATGACGATGGTATCCTTGGAGATGCTTAATTCATCGAAGATTTGTTAAAAGAAGACCAAAGGTAGTCTTTCTTGCACCTTTTATCTCCTATTTTCAGTTTGTTTGGTTTCTTGCATATGTCTCTCTATAAGTTTTGTGTTCTTTAATTAAGCCTTAGTGATACAATTTGTGTTTTTTCCTTTCCTAAAACTGGTACAGTTGCCTTTATAAGTAATTCCGAGCATGTTGTAAATTCTTAAGACACCTTTGGTGTTCTTGAATTATAACTATGCTTGATTTACTTGATAAAGATCAACTTTGCTTGATCTTGTTTTTCTGCATTAACCATGATTCTGATGGCTTGCACTTCTGTTAAGTTAAACCTTGCTTTTTGTCTTACTTTTGAGTGCAAATTCTACATGTTTATGATGATTTGTGAATCCTTTATTCATTGATTTCCATGTAAAAGTGGCATGACATCTTTGTGATCATATGCTCTTACCTAAACTAGGTTTAGGTTTAGAAATCATGATATTAGGATTTACCTGGTGATGTATATTTCTTTCTTGTCTATGAGTTCATGCATGCTTACATTAGTATCTCTAAGATATCTATGTTTTGCACCAACTATGTGCTTAGTTGTAGAATTCTTGACTCCAGGATTTATACCCGTGTATGTGCCTACTGTGTATGAGCTTGATTGTCTGTCTTGTGTGCCTCATATGCTCCATTCAGTAGCACCTATAACACTCTGCAACTTCTCTATGTTCTCTTATAGATTATTTTCTCTTTCGTGAGGTAAAAATCTATTACAAGTTCATAGTGAGAGTTCTTCCTATACTTTGAAATTTTCCTAGGAGAATCGTTTGATGCACTGAGCTTTTATGCTATTGTGTGTGTTGACAGGTAACTCTCATCTGAAAGGAAGATGTGTGACAAGAGTCACCTCCCTGCCCAATAGCTATAAGGTGGTGGTTGTCTCATTGGAGCATACCCAAGCTAGTTGAAGGTGGAGGATCTCCATCACCAAAGTTGGAATAAGAGAGGGGATGTGTAAAACAGCTTGTGAACTCACAAAATTTGGTGGGAAAAGTTAGTATTTCTACCCTAATTTTTCATGCTTTTCCAGTTTTTTAAAACAAACTTGCCTTGTGTTGAGAAGTATTTGCATATGTATTGCTTGCTATAAACTTGTCATGTTTGTGAAACATGTGCATGTGAATTGCTATCTATACATGTGACTTTTCTGGCTGAGTTTATTTTTTCCAAAAACTTGCATGATTTAGGTAGAAGTTTGCTAGCACTAAATTTGGTGGAGTTTGCTCTTTAGTTGGTGATGGATAGTTTTTTTGGTGGGAGTGATGAATAGCTTTTAACAGCTACTTATATGTATCTTTTGATCACGTTTTGCAAAAAATTGATGCTCTTATAAAGATCATTGCATGTGGTGTGTTTCCCTTGCTTACTGTTTGTTTCCCTCTTGTTGTCTTGTGTCTAAAGCCAGCTGAAATTAGCTGCCTTGTATCCAAAATTAGCAAATCTTCATCTGAGTCCAGATGCATAATATGCATGTCTTGCTTGGTGCGCATGTTTTACTTGCCTATACTTGAATATTTTTTATGTTGCTGATTTCAGTTGTCATGTTTTCAATCTGAGTTAAAATGCATGGTTTACATGTTTTACCTTCTTATACTTGGATAACATGCCATGGTGCTTGGTGTTTGATGCTCCTAATTCATAGACTCTTTAGTTTGCATGGCCTTTGGTGCTTGTTCACTTTTTTGGTTACATGTTATACTAAATCAGTTGAGTCTTTGAGTTCTTTCTTTCATGTCTAGGATTTCATGAGAAGTGACATATTGGTAGCTATATGAGATTGAGATGCTAGCACTGTCCTTGGTCTAGCTATACGAGATTGAGATGCTAGCCTTGTCCTTGGTCAAGCTATACGAGATTGAGATGCTTTGACCTATCCTAGGGTTAACACTTGCCAAAAATTCAGTTTCATGCTAACTGATTTCTTGCTTGATTTGTTTCCCTTAAGAGGACATTGATTGCCTTAAGTTACCCTTTAAGAGGGCACTGCTGGCTTAGCCCTATCTGTCTTAGAGACTAAAGGGTTCCATCCCTTTAAAGTCTATTTGTCTTGGGTCATTGTGACCTTGTCTTGGTTTTTTAGCTTTGGACTCGAGGTCTGTCAATGCATTCTCCATATGTTTTCATTTATTTTGCTAGATGTGCCATGAGTGGTTCCTATTGGATTTTAAGTGTAACGGCCCAGAATTATGATTTCGGGGTTACGTTTCAAGGGATAAAACCCCTTGTTCGGATCTTGCAATCCAGGTACGGGTCGAGGTTTCAAACTCATTTTTATGGTCAGTAATAAAGAGGGATTTCGAACCCTGAAAATATCGTAGGGCCGTTGGGTACCCTTAACCTGTCCTAGGGACTAACTCACGAAATTAATTTCAAACGGAAGAAAGACGGAAGCAAAATTAAGATACAAAGCGTCACGACAAAGCCGGGTCAAAACCAAAACATAAGTGGACGATTACCATTTTTAATGAGTTAGAGATTTAGCCAGGTTCTTTGATTCGCCAAAAGGGAACCCCGTCATATAGACATCGAGCACTCAAAATCTACAGAAAACCTTAAAAAAAAGAACGGGGAAAGGAGTCAGATCGAGCCACTCATGCGGGACCGGCAGTCCTCGCTGAGGCCACGTAGTATGTGCTATACCTAATAAAGATGCTCTAATGCAGTACGAAAGTCAAACACACTAGCATGCTCCTAGTTATAATAATGTGTAAAATACTGTAAAGGGCCCAAGACAATGCAAAGTGGCATATCCCTCTCCTACCTCCACCCCCTTCCGATAGGGCGGAGACTGGCCAGCTCGTGAATGCATTCCATCATAATCGGGCGGCACGCATGCCTAACCCGCTCCACAATAAAGCCCACAGGCATAATATAAGGAAGTTCATGACTCGATTGACTCAGGGTACCCGATGAGACTGGGCTACCCTATGACCCTAGCAAAGACTCTAGGACTATCACAGATAACGGCCGTTCTGTTTCAAACGCAATAAGTAAGCAGATGCTCATTCAATTAGTGCAACCTAAACAGGATACTACATGACATGCTTTTATGCATATGCAACACCTAACATAAAATGCAACAACAGGCATGAATGTCCAACCTGAGTAAGCCCCCTAGGGAACTTACCTGAAGATGCAGAACAGCAAGAGATAACGCAAGCAAGGGCCCAAATGCAAGTCCAAAGCAATCCAGAAGCAATACACACCTATCATCAAGCCATTTCCATAAGCTACCGGTCCATCATTCACACACACGAAACCCAAGTTCTCAATATACTCAAAACCAACCGATAGTGAAACCGTTTTCCAAAACCTTTTCGATATGATCGACATCAACCAAAATCATTTCATTTCCAATCAAACCCATTGATAAAATCGTACCAACCATATTTCCAAACTTCCTTCTTAAAACCAATATCTCAAAATCATATTATAGAAATAGTTCCGGCACTTTATTTCAAAACCTTAACTTTAAATGTTTCAAGTAATTTAAGACAATGATAAACATTTCCAAAATAAATCTATCTTTAAAACCCCATTCATAAATCAAAACCGACAATTCACTTTAAAATCTCGTTTATAAACAACGCTTAACAACATATTCTAAATAATATTTAAAATATAAGAATCACCAAAATCACATATTTACACATCACAAAAATACATATTCCAATTATATTATTTTAAAGCAATTTAAAATGCATAATAATAATTCCATAAATATACTTCTTCCAAAATAAATCAGAATATATGGTAATGTGATAAACTAAAGTTAATCAAATAAATTCATTACGTATATACAATTAGCATATCACATAATGTAACAAAGATAACAATTTAGAAAGGCCCAACAAGGAAACCCGGATCCAGAACCAGCCCAAAAGGAAAGAAGAGAGACCCGGATCCCATCTCTCAACCCGGATTCTTAGCCCCTCTCTCCACTGATATAACCCGATTGAATAAACCCGGGTTAGGCCCAATCCCAAGCCCACAAGGAAAGAAAGGAAGGTCGTCCCTTTCCTCTGAAGAGCACAGCGCTTGCTCCGAATCAGAACAGAGAGCGACGGAACGGAGAGGAGAGAAGGAAAGGAAGACGGGACCTCGCCGGCGACCACCCTTTCCGACCCCAACTCTCCCCAACTGAACGAGTAACGATTCCGACCAAAACCCACGCAAGCAGAGTCAAACGCGGTAAGGAGAGAGAGAACGATGCTCACCGAGGGAGGGTTTTGAGATTCACCGGCGCTGCTCGGAGGTCGATTGGGCTCGCCGGAGGCTCGGTCTAGTTCGTCGGAGGTGTGCGAAGGCTCCGGGGACCTTTGGTACACAAAGCAGGGAAGGAGGAGGAAAACCGCCGGCGGCGGCGGCGTGGCTCTGTCTGTCTTCACGAGGAGGAGGCTGAGGCTGATGTTGCTTCTACTGTCTGTCCAGGAAAGAAGAGATAGAGGTGCTCGGCCTCTTGGTTTCGCTCGAGAATGGAGACTAGGAGGCGGCGAAGATGGTCGTTGGAGCTTGGCTGTTCGGCCCAAGGAGGTGGTCTCGGTGGTGTTTCTGAGCTCGATAGAACAAGGGACAAGAGTTGGGATTTTGGGGTTGTTATGAATTGGAAATGGGAGAGAGAGGGAGGAGGATTGGGGGTCTGCAGATTGGGATAAGGATTGGCAGGAGGAGACTCTTGGCTAAGAGTGAGGACAAAACCATAGCTGGGAATTGCAATGTAGGGGAATCTCCTCCCCAATTGAAATTATGAGAACAACAGAGAGAGAGAGAGAGAGAGAGAGAGAGAGAGAGAGAGAGGGGAGAGAGAAGAAAGAAATTTATGTGGTCAAATTTTCTCTAATTGCCCAAACACCAAAATTATTCTTATCCAAATCATACCACAATTATAATAACTTTAAAATTGAAATAGGGATAAAAGACCGAGACATTTGAGGTGGAAGACATAAGGAATATGATCCTAAGGAAAATACCCGGAAAAGAAATAGAATATAATAAAATAAATCATGAAACCCGCTCACTCGACTTTAACCCGACTCAAAAGATATAAAGCTTAAAACTTCAAATTGAAATCGAATTCTCGAACTGAATCAAATAATAAAATTATATTATACTTTCAAATTTTAGCAAGCGAAAGCGAAAATAAATCTGAATGAAAGTCCATTTAAAATAATTATATGCCGGAATTCATTTTAAGAGATTTTTGTTAACCCGATTTAAATTCATATTTAATTTCTTTTTCCGAGAATTAGGATTTAAAAATCCGGGCCCTTACATTAAGCTCCTATATTTGGTTTATATATATCTAACCATGTTTATGTAGAAAGTGCAGGTACTGTGATGACGGAGTTGTTCAATATGCTATAGGCTTTTCTCCTTTATCTCTTTCCTTGTAAACAAGATTTAAGAGGGCAATTGTTGAGAATTTTAACTCTAGTTTACTAGGTTTTATGTGTATTCTTGATATATATTGTTGGGTTTAGGTTGAAAAATTTTAAACAGGTGTTATGAGGTGGGCTTGAAAGCTCAAGCTCAGCCTTGTCCAATGCCTATTTTTCGATCGTTGCTCCCAAATGGCCTTTATAAGCCTCAAGCAGCAAACCCTAACTCTTGAGTCGGGTACTGTAGTGCCGCTCCAAAAGGAGCATGTGAGCTCCTCTCCCATGGCTGAGAAACAGGAGATTTGGCTACGTTTTTGGATTCATTGAAGGAGTAAAGCCGAGAGAGAAGATAGAGAGAGGCTCGAGTTTAGGGGTTCATCAGAAGAGATAGGCTCTTGAGCAATCTCCATGTGAGCCAGACTCGAGCGGAGGAAGAACTAGCAGGAGATCCCGAGGTGTAGAAAACTGAAGTGAAGAAGAGAATAAGAGGTGAGATGAAGAAGAGAAGTAGATCAAAGAGGAATCAGCGACCACCAAGAACTCTTCAAGCTTCACTACTATGACGCAGTTGCTGTCTGAACGTCTCTCACTCATCATCGCAGCCTCATTTCAGGGAGTTTTCATTCTCTTCTGTTCTTGCTCTTATGTTCCATGCTACTTAGCTTTTATTCATTCTCTGCTTTACATTTCGGTTTAGTTGTGCCGTCTTAGGATTCTCTTGTATGTTTCTCGTTTTGCCTATTAGAGTATATTGGATGACATCTAGAGCCGGGGACATAGGGATTAGCCCGAACCTCGTAATCATATCGCGTGTCCTTACTCCTTGTTATCTTTCCTTTCGGTTTCTTTGTTTAGGATCGATCTAGATCCTTTGTGTTTAAACCGGACTAAAAGACCACTTCGACCCTAATCGGACCTTTGAACGAGTGCAACCTTAATTCCTAACAAATTTCGATATGTCTATGAGTCGGTGAGCTTCTCCTTCTATTGCCAATTGGTTTTAGAATGGAATCTCACTCGGCTTGTTTGCTAGGCTACTAGCACATATGCGCCCGTGCGTGATGTAAATTAGATGCGCAGCGGAAGTTTTAGAAACTATTTTCTATCATCTAATTCAAGGATCTTCATGCATAAAATCGATAGATCAAATCATTGTTCATAGGAGATACCTCTTGATGCGTGAACCGGATCTAAACGGAGAGGATTCGGAAGAGAACTAGAGCCCCACGTGTTGCTCCTCTACTTGGTCCACAAGAGTCCGGTCTAGATCTCCTTTGCCTTCGACTGCTAGGACGAAGATCGAAAGGCGAACAATCAAATTGCTCTTTATTGATGATGGTAGAGTTCCGCCCTCACGTCTATTGAAGCGGCAAAACTCACGTCTCTCTCTTTTGGGATGTGTTAATTAGGTCAAGTCGTAATAAGCCCATCTTTATAAGCTTATATTTATACCCTACTTGATTAATTATTTATTTCACAAATAAATCTTATCCCTTTATTATTAATATATATCTAATATACACTAATAATAAAATCATCTATCTTTTGATCAAGCCCATCAACTCTAAGTGTGTGACCGCATAGGACCCGTTTATAATAGCCATGGGTTTAACCCGTTTAAGCCCATTAATCGTAGTTGGCTTCTAGCAAAGCATTACGACTCCTAAAATAATCGGATTGAATATCTCTATCAATTGTCCTATTCCATAACTAGTCATTGCACATTAAATTAAAGGACACAATTCCTTCAATCTCCCACTTGTCCTTAAACAAGTGTGCAATTTAAGATACCCGTGTCTCTTAATGTCATATTTGATGATATGGTGACATTCATATCTATTATCAAATATATATTCCTTGAACTCTGAGTTTGAACTGTCAATTAAACGGATGATTACAAATAATCCATCCGAGCATGGCCATGCATTTTCAGTTCTTGCTCTTCAAGTGGCCCAGACACCATTCCTTTTCAATGCATCACAGTATGCATGAAGAAGGAGGACATCTACAGTCTTGTATGACTATGGCTCCCACTCAACTTTTGGCAATCCCAACTACGACCTTTATAACTCCCTGTTACGGAAAGCGTTTAGCCGTGTCAAAGAAATACCAATCATCAAGAGAGACCATAACACACTCATGTATGAGGAATCTACTAATCATGGTTTAACTTAAAACTCCGCAATCCCTTTTGTAGAGTCTTAAGGTGGGTCTGTCCTATATGTATCATCCATACATATATATGTAATTGACTAGACATCTCCATGTCCTTATAGCCCATGAAACCTGGCGCTATCAGTCAACTTACAATATAGTCATTTAATAAAATCACCTATGTCCAATTTGATGATTTCAGACTACGGACTTGTGATAATTCATAACTGCATTTCACTTAATGGGGTTTCATTTACCAGAACACTTAAGATAAGCCCATTTGCGAACTGCGAATTATTTGGACATTTTATTTATTATCGTTCAACACAATATATAAATAAAGATGAAATATCATATATCATAAAATCATCCAATCGAACATAAACTTAGTGTCTAACATTCTAAACATAAAACATAATAGAAAGCAATCTCAAAGCCATTCTCCAATGTGTTTGAGACCCTTAGCCCTAGTGTGACTATCATGCTTGGGCCTAGGCATAGGCTTTGTCAATGGATCTGCAATGTTGTCATCTGTATGCACCTTACACATCTTAATGTCACCCTCGGTGACTATGCGTCGAATAAGGTGATACTTCCTCATAACGTGTCTGGATTTGGAGCTCGAGCTCGGTTCCTTGGCCTGAGATATGGCACCATTGTTGTCACAATGGATGTCGATAGGCCCTGAGATGCTAGGAACAACACCGAGTTCATCTATGAACTTCCTCATCCAGACAGCCTCCTTAGCCGCTTCACTAGCAGCTATATATTCAGCCTCTGTCGTAGAATCGGCAACTGTGTCTTGTTTAGAGCTCTTCCAGCTCACAGCTCCACCATTAAGGATGAAAACATATCCCGATTGAGACTCAAAGCCATCTCGGTCAGTCTGGAAGCTCGCATCAGTATAGCCTTGCACGATCAAGTTGTCATCACCCCCGTATACTAAGAAATCATCCTTAGTTCTTCTCAAGTACTTCAGGATGTTCTTAGTTGCACACCAATGTGCCTCTCCTGGATTCGATTGGTATCTGCTACACATACTCAAAGCATATGCAACATCAGGTCGTGTACACACCATGGCATACATGATAGATCCTATAGCAGAAGCATAAGGAATCTTACTCATCTTTTCTAGCTCAGTAGGTGTCTTAGGACACTGCTTCTTACTGAGATATACACCATGTTGCATAGGTAGAAACCCTTTCTTGGAATCTTGCATTTTGAATCTGTTGAGAATCTTATCTATATAAGTTCCTTGACTCAATCCAAGCAATCTCTTAGATCTATCTCTATAGATCTTTATTCCAAGTATATACTCTGCCTCTCCCAAGTCTTTCATTGAGAAACATTTCTTCAGCCATTCCTTAACGGACTCTAGCATCGGAATGTCATTCCCAATAAGTAGTATGTCATCCACATACAAAACTAGGAAGACAACTTTACTCCCACTAAACTTCTTGTATACACAAGGGTCCTCTTCACATCTGATGAAATCAAACTCTTTGATCTTCTCATCAAATCGAAAGTTCCAACTCCTGGATGCTTGCTTAAGTCCATATATAGATCTCTTAAGCTTGCATACCTTCCCGACATTACTTGGATCTTCAAAACCCTCTGGTTGTGTCATATACACATCCTCTTCCAAGAATCCATTCAGGAAGGCGGTTTTGACATCCATTTGCCAAATCTCATAATCATAATAAGCGGTAATAGCAAGGATTATCCTAATGGATCTTATCATGACAACTGGTGAAAAGGTCTCATCATAGTCTATACCATGAATCTGTTTAAAACCTTTGGCAACTAATCTTGCCTTGTATACAGATACCTTTCCATCCTTATCTGTCTTAAGTTTGAAAACCCATTTGCTCCCTATGGGTTTTACCCCATCTGGCAAATCTATCAAGTCCCATACTTGATTTTCAAACATTGAATCCATTTCGGATCTCATGGCCTCAAGCCATTTCTTGGAGTCTGGACCCGTCGTTGCTTGCTTATAGGTATTAGGCTCATCATGTTCTAGCAGAAGAACATCAAGGTTTACATTCAAGATGAAATCATCATAACGTCTTGGTTGTACCCTTGGCCTATCTGATCTACGGGTGGGTTCAACTGGTTCAACAACTGGAGCTGGAACAGTTTCCACAACTATTTGTGGATTCTCTTGTTCCGGTTCTTGGGGCCCTTGGCCTTCCAAAACCATCAACTCGTCATCGACATCATCTATGTCATCTCGTTGTTGAGTTTGTTGCTCTTCATCATGAACTGGTTCAAGATGAATATTTCTCCCACTTGACTTATTGGAAATGAACTCTCTTTCCAAAAAGACACTATCCCTTGCAACAAACACCTTTTGTTCAGCGGGATTATAGAAGTAATATCCAAAACTACCTTTTGGATACCCTATAAAATAGCATTTATCTGATTTAGGGGCAAGCTTATCTGTTTGTAAACGTTTTACATAAGCTTCACATCCCCATATCTTCATAAAAGACAATTTTGGAACCTTTCCAGTCCATATCTCATAGGGAGTTTTGTCTACAGCTCTAGACGGAGTCCTGTTTAGTGTAAGTACGGCAGTTGTGAGGGCATATCCCCAGAAGGATACCGGAAGGTTAGCAAAATTCATCATAGATCGGACCATGTCTAACAAGGTCCTGTTTCTCCTTTCAGATACACCGTTAAGCTGTGGTGTTCCTGGAGTAGACAATTGTGTTACTATCCCACAATTTTTCAAATGATGATCAAATTCATGGCTCAAGTACTCACCACCACGATCTGATCGAAGTGCTTTTATTTTCTTGCCAGTTTGAGTCTCTACCTCATTTTGAAATTCCTTGAACTTTTCAAAGGATTCCGATTTATGTGACATAAGGTAAATATATCCATATCTACTCATGTCATCAGTAAATGTGATGAAGTATTTATAACCACCTCTAGCTTCTGTACTCATTGGCCCACATACATCAGTATGTATAATGCCCAATAGCTCATTAGCCCTTTCATTTGTTCCTTTGAAAGGTGACCTTGTCATCTTGCCCATCAAACATGACTCACATGTATCAATGGATTCACAATCCACGTCTTTTAGAAGTCCATCTCTATGGAGCTTCTTCATGCGGTCTAAACTGATGTGACCCAAACGACAGTGCCATAGGTAGGCTTCACTCAAATTACTTGATTTTTGCCTTTTTGTATTTATGTTATATGATTCTGTTGTAAGGTCGAATACAAATATTCCATTAATATCTTGAGCACGAGCATAGAAGATATCATTCTTGTGAATAATTATACCTTCATCTGTAGTGCTAAAATTAAAACCTTCAGAATAAATTACTGCAGCCGAAACAAGGTTCTTTGTAATGCTAGGAACAAAATAACAATTATTTAGTTCTAAGATTAAACCAGAAGGAAGAGATAAACTAAAATCTCCTACGACAAGTGCAGCAACGCTTGCTCCATTTCCAACGCATAGCTCTATCTCCCCTTTCTTCACTTGTCTCCTATTTCTTAGTCCCTGCACATTTGAAATAATGTGAGCACCACATGCGGTATCTAATACCCAAGTAGGACCATTATCTAATGTGCAAACATTGGTTGACAGTAATTCAATAACATAAATACCTGAAGTGTTGGAACTCAAAGTCCCATTCTTCTTGTCTTCCAGGTACTTGGGACAGTTTCTCTTCCAGTGTCCCTTCGCCTTGCAATGGAAACAATCATGGTCTGCAGCCACTCTTGGCTTCTCACCTCCCTTAGGTTTTGCAACTTTCTTGCCTTTCTCTTGGGGATTGTTCCTATTCTTGGCTACCTTCTTAAACCCTTTCCCTTTATTGACATTAAGAACTTCTTTCTTGTTGTCAGTAGGAGTATTCTGCTCAGCAGCTTTGAGCATACCATGGAGTTCATTCAGGTTCTTCTTGAGACCATGCATATGATAGTTCATCCTGAATGAGGCAAATCCATCATGCAATGAGTGCAACATGATATCTGTGGCCAACTCTTGGTCATATGGGGTGCCTAGTGTCTCCATACGGCTAAAAAGCCCAATCATGTTAAACACATGAGGACCTACTGGCTTCCCCTTCACAAGCTTGCTATCCAGTATAGCTTTGTGAGTTTCATATCGTTCAATCCTTGCCTGTTCCTGAAACAACACTTTCAGGTTGGTGATGATTGTGTAAGCATCCTGATGTTCAAACCTCTTTTGAAGATCAGGTTCCATGCCTGCTAGCATCAGACAAGTGATAGGCAAAGACTCACTCCTAAGCTTTTTTTCATTAGCCTTCTCCTCATCTGATGAGGTATCAGTAATGTCAGGGATAGGGGTTGATAGGACATCTTCACGCCCTTCAGACCTGAGGACGATTCTCAGATTCCTTTCCCAATCGAGAAAATTCGTTCCATTCAATTTGTTTTTCTCAACTATTGAGCGCAGGGTGAATTTCAAGTTATCGTTCGACATAATGCCTATATAAAAGGAAATGACATACAAATCAGTTTATGTTCGAAATGCAAATTACTTAGGATCAAACACCTTTAAAATAAGTAAATGCACATTTTATTCAAATTGTTATTGTTCCTGGTGAATAAAATGATTCCAAGATCCCATTACACACAAGACCCAACGTACTTTTGCACTGCCTTGAGTCTTGTATGCTCAAGGTAAGTAACAATTACTAATTATAACTCCTTATAATTCTTGGTTGATGATCCACATCCAATGTAAAATCATCCTATGCCTCAAGATCCAAAACTTTGCCTTTTGGTCTCTCGTTGGGTACAACCATATCAAGGTTTATGAACCCCCGTATAGATTCACCCTCATTAGCCCAAGATTATGGAAAGACACCCTCACTTTTGTGAAGCCCATCCAACCAAAAATCCAAAACTTAATGGGTTATGATATGGAAAGGCATTGCCCCAATTTACCTTAGGAACTTAAGTCTTTTATTTGTCTTTATTTATAAGTGAAAAAATATCATAAATAAAAACAACGTAAAACATAAAATATGGCATTCAAAATGCAATGAAATTGTGATCCTAGTATGTCCCCTACGATGAATAAAATAAAGATCTAATCTTCATGGGTCTCCACCCTCGCGCCCTTCATGGATCTCCATCCTTGAACTTCTTATGTCTTCTTGTCTTCTTGTATTAATTACAATATTTCCTAATAATCTAATTACTGAAAATAAATTACAAAAATACATAACGATACGCAGATCGTGTACAAAAAAACATAACGATACGCAGATCGTATTTACGGGCCATACTAGTCACCTTATGTATGCAAGCAATATATCATAATATAAAACAAGCATAATAAATCCATTAACATTCTTGATATTTTAATTCAAAAACTAGCAATAATATATATGGAATTAAATTTATGGTAACTATTACCTTGTATAATTGGATAGAAAATTTTTATTAGGGATAAGATATCTACCATATCTAATTAAGGTAATTTAAGATTTTACACTAAAATCATAAATATCTTCCATAACCCTAATCCACCTCCATCAACTCCCACTTAAATTTTGTAACAATTACAAACTTTTAAGATGATAAATTTTTGATAAATTAAAACATGAATCAGATTCATATCAATTTTAGAGATCAAAATTATAAAATTCTGAATTTCTTAAATTCAAAATTAATTTCAACATGAAATCATCTATTTCATTATTTATAAAAGAAATCATATTGTCTTGTATAAATTATGCCAATTGATTAAAGATCGAGAAAATAATAAGGCTAACGGCTTTTCAGTCGGAATCATATTCCAAAACTAAATAAATACTCCGTAGTAAATAAAACCGAGCCGATCGATCATCCGTGATCCATCATACATACGTCTATACCCTTAATTAGAACAAGGTTGATTACTAATTAATTAGCATATGTATGGTCGATCCACTATACGTCTATACAGGTGTAGTCGTGTAGATATTTAATCAAATTAGCATATGTATGGTTGATTACTAATTAATTAGAACAAGGTTGGTGGATAGTGGTTATCGAAATCATATTCCGATCGAACGTGTGCAAAAAACCAATCGAAATCTCATTCCGATCATGAAAACAATTTGCTGTACTAAATTTTATACATATCCAATTAATTAAAATCAAAATTTTAATCATACAAAGGATTCCATATATCAAAATTATTGCTAAACTGAATCAACATTAAAAAGAAAATCAATTGATCATATCAAATTATGCAAGATGCTCTGATGCCACTGATGTAAATTAGATGCCCCCCGAAGTTTTAGAAACTATTTTCTATCATCTAATTCAAGGATCTTCATGCATAAAATCGATAGATCAAATCATTGTTCATAGGAGATACCTCTTGATGCGTGAACCGGATCTAAACGGAGAGGAGTCGGAAGAGAACTAGAGCCCCACGTGTTGCTCCTCTACTTGGTCCACAAGAGTCCGGTCTAGATCTCCTTTGCCTTCGACTGCTAGGACGAAAATCGAAAGGCGAACAATCAAATTGCTCTTTATTGATGATGGTAGAGTTCCGCCCTCACGTCTATTGAAGCGGCAAAACTCACGTCTCTCTCTTTTGGGATGTGTTAATTAGGTCAAGTCGTAATAAGCCCATCTTTATAAGCTTATATTTATACCCTACTTGATTAATTATTTATTTCACAAATAAATCTTATCCCTTTATTATTAATATATATCTAATATACACTAATAATAAAATCATCTATCTTTTGATCAAGCCCGTCAACTCTAAGTGTGTGACCGCATAGGACCCGTTTATAATAGCCATGGGTTTAACCCGTTTAAGCCCATTAATCGTAGTTGGCTTCTAGCAAAGCATTACGACTCCTAAAATAATCGGATTGAATATCTCTATCAATTGTCCTATTCCATAACTAGTCATTGCACATTAAATTAAAGGACACAATTCCTTCAGTGCACACGACCCTCCGTCGTCGGACTTTGATACCTATTTCTATTGCCTTTTTTACTCCCTTTAGAAGTGTTAATGCCTCGCCCTTTATAGATGACTGTTTCCTAGATTTTTCTTATCCGACAGTAATTGTTTGTGTTGTCTCCATTATCAAGTCTAGACCCATCCAATTACGCTTCAGTTTGCCATCTGGTGCCTGGTGGCGTATTTCATTTGGTTTCATCTCTATTCTTCTTGACTATAGCTATTCGAGGTTTACGTTTACTGGTAGTGGATATTCTTCATCCCCACTAAATAGTTTTACTTGCAGCTCTGTTTTTGTCGTTGCAAAAGTATTGACAAAGTTGATTCGAGGAATTTATATTCCTGCTTTTTATTTATTGATCCATTACTAAATAATGCATCTAGTTATGTATATGTTTAAATATTTCAGTTCCATTCTTATTTTGAACTGACCAACCAATTAGAGAACATTTTATCAATTGTTAGGATAGTCATAGAAGTTTTTGACTTTTTTGAGAAATTTTTATAAGGTAGTTGATAAAGTAGATGTTAATCGATTGATGGTTGCAAAGATGAATATGCTTAGACAAATTGATCATGTGGACATACTAGACTGGACAGTACATGATAATAAATGAAATTATTTGATACAGTACAAATTTGGAGTGACTAGTATGGAGAGTTATTGTATGATCGTTGGGTTGAACACTTGCATATGGAGAAGTCCCTTAAATGCTACTCCCTCCGTCTCGAAAAACAAGTCATTTTAGACTAGTTTAGTTATATCAAAATACATGTTGTTTTAGGTTTTCTAGGTATGAGATAGTGATGATTAGTATTGGTTTTTGTGTTGTTGATTTTTAAAAACTTTTTTATTCATTAAAAAATATAATGGGTATTTAAAAACAATAAAATTAATGAAAAAAATTAGTGCAATGGTGATGTTGATTGATGTGTGAGTGTTTTATTAAAACTAGTGTACAATGCTAAAATGACTTGTTTTTCGAGATGAAGGGAGTATCGAGATGGAGGGAGTATAGTACATCTGAGGGTAATAGGGGTGTACATTTGCAATTAATTGATAGCTACTATTGTAATTTCTTTTTGGGGTGGGGAAGCTATATACCATTGTATTTCAATTAATCGCTATTTGGTCAGTGAATTTCTATAACCATTAGTGAGTTTCAAGTTGTGGCGGAGCTAGGGGTGCTCGAGCCCACCTAGCCGTAAAAAAATACGATTTTTTTTTTGCATATATTTAATATTTTTAAGCTAATATAATATCTTTAAATGATATTTGAAACAAGAATGTTATCTAGCCCAAATGGTAAAAGAAATAAGGAAGGAAGGAAGGATCAAAAGGTCTTGGCCATACATACCTAAAATGCTACAATATGTTGTTCCTAGCTGGGCTATTGTTACAAACCGCCCTATAATTGGGGATTTGGGGCTATAAATACTACTCATTCCGTCTCAAAATACATGTCTTTTTAGAACTATGCACGAAAATTAAGAAGTAGATTAGATGTAATGATCAAATGTAAAAAATTAGGTTAAGTGTAATGATTAAACTTTGGTATTAGAGTATTTGTTTTTTTTTTCAATTCGTAAGGAGGGGAGTAGGGGTGATGTAAAAATTAGAGTAATGATTAGATATAAAAGTAGGTTAAGTGTAATGATTAAATATAAAAAGACATGTATTTTTGACAAAATTAGATGGGCTAAAAAGACATATTCCGTATATTTTAAGACGGAGGGAGTAGTAATTTTTATAGATTTATATTTTTTCCACAACCCTCACAAAGTATATGTTATTTATGTTATTATATTGTGGGAAAAAAGCTATATAAATGAATTGTTATAATTCACTAATTTTGTTTAAAATTTTAAATCCCGTTTAATTATTAGATCATGCACACATACAAAGTCATGCCCCCAAATCCCTATATCCGCAGCCTAAAATTTTGACAATTTTTCCAATAATTTTTTTTGGCCCTTTTCCCTTACAAATTAGAAGCATTTGACATGATATAACCAAGAAAACCACTAGTGGTCAAAGTAATTATTCATATAAAATGGAGGAATTTTAGTTACTTGAGTTGAGAGATGAGATAAGTTGTAACATATGTGAACATGCCTGTGAGAACAATAACGCAAAGAAATAAGTCTTTTTTTTTTTTGGTACTTTCAAAGTAATTATATTCCACCACATCGATAATAATCAATATATAAGACTTTTTTTTTTAAAAAGTCTTGGTCAGCATAACAACTAGATTAAACATGTAAAATCTTCATACAACAAAAGAACTTAAGACGTATGTGATGAGAGGTTTTTTTTTTCCTGGTCAAAGGATTAGAATGCTAATAACAATATATGTCTGGAGATATGAATATGTGGAGATCGAGAAATGTAAATTTTATTCAGCCTTAGACAACGGTTTTAATAATCGTTTTCTTTGAGACGTCTTCTATATATATATTGTTGTTTAAATATTCGTTGTTTTTATAACGTAATAGACAACGATTCTAATAGGCATTACACAACAATTTTATGAACCGTTGTCTTTGAGAAGTCTTTTGTATAAATAACAACGGTTCTTTAAATTTTCGTTGTCTTCTCAACTTACTAAACGCGATTTTATTCAGTCTTAGACGACGGTTTTAATAACCGTTTTCTTTGAGACGTCTTCTATATATATAACAACGGTTATTTAAATATTCGTTGTCTTTATAACAGAATAGACAACAATTCTAGTCGACCTTACACAACGGTTTTATGAACCGTTTTCTTTGAGAAATCCTTTGTATATATAACAACGGTTGTTTTAAATATCCGTTGTCTTTTCAACTTACTAAACGTGATTTTATTCAACCTCAGACAACGGTTTTAATAACCGTTTTCGTTGAGACGTCTTCTATATATATAACAACGGTTATTTAAATATTTGTTGTCTTTATAACGTAATAGACAACGATTCTAATAGGCCTTACACAACGATTTTATGAAGCGTTTTCTTTGAGAAATCCTTTGTATATATATATATATAACAACGGTTCTTTAAATATCCGTTGTCTTTTTAAATATCAACACACCCAAAGACAACGCTTAAATTTATAACTGTTGTCCGTCCCAAAAATCTCTATTTTTTTTTTTAACATAGACACCATCTTTATAGAAACCGTTGTCTATGTGGCGTCTTATAATATACATTTTGTACTAGTACGTGAATCAATAATATACCACCTATACTACTAACCATCAATAGTGTATATATATTACAACTCAAGTTTCGTCGCCTGAGTGCACATTCAACGACTAAATTATAGTAGTTCGTTGCTAAATCTACGTCAGGTGACATACTGTATTCAGGTGACGAGCAATGGAAGAAATACGATTGCTCTAATAGAGATCTCAACTACATCTGCCATAAGTACCTTCTAATCAACCAATGAAGCATCATAGTCCGTCGCATGAATGTGCACTCATTAAACGAATGATTCAAGTGATGAACATTATTTGTATTGTCTTCGCTTAAGTGAGGGCCAAAGAGGGACATCAATTGCCATATTTAATTATGTGAAATTAGGTAATCAACATAGCAACGGGTCCGTCGCCTAAAGATTTCTCATTTAATTCACTTTTCAAGCAATGAACACTAGGGGTGGGCACAAATCCCGCAAATCCCGATCCCGTCCCGGTCCCGTCTCGATCCCGTCCCGATCCCGGTGGGATTTAGGACAAAATAGCGAATCCCGTCCCGCAAAAATTATGCGGGACGAAACGCGGGACGATCCCGGTGGGATCCCGCAAATCCCGTCCCGTCCCGTCCCGCATATAATAATAATAATAATTTTTATAATAATATAATATTATAGAATAATAATAATATATTATTAGTATTATTATTTTGAGAAAATATTATTTATAACTATAATAATAATTTTCAATTTATAATAATAATAATAATAATAATAATAATAATAATATATAATATTATAATATAATTTAATAATATTATTAATTTATAATAAAATTATTATTATTATTATATTATTATTATTATATCATATTATATTTTTTTTCTTGTAAAGTACAATTATTTTATAATAATAACAATAAAAATAAGTAATATTATTTTATTTTATTTTTAATTATAACGTGGGATTATTATTATTATTATTATTATTATTTTTATTTATTATTATTATTATTATTATTATTATTATTATAATAAAAACATATTACAAGAAATTAGTGGGCAACCGAGATACTATCTTGGCACCCACTCCTTTAGCGATAACAAAGCCAAGTCTAGTAAAAATATAACGTGCAGCACGAGCCCCAACATCCTGAGATACCGAGAATTTCTGAATCCGCTTCAGCAATGCAATCGCATCTGTATCCAACTCCCCCAATGAAGAGAATGAGAAGGGTAGGAAACCATAACCAGCCGCCGTACACAAATCTCGATATTTGACACTCTTACGTCGAGCAGCATCAACAACAGCACGACCAGGCATAAAGTCAGAAATCCCAGACTGAGTCAATGGAGAGGATCCCGTCAGATCGACACACACATCCCGCCCATTTAGAGTTACAAGAGGCAAATAGCTAATTAAATACGGTATTCTTCCTAACTATCAATTGATAATTAGACAATATTGGTAAATCTCGTCTCAATTCCTTTCCGTCCTGATCTAGTAAGATAATGTAGCCAAATATGTTGAACATTATAATTAATTATACAATCATTGTATGAATTAATAATAGTATTATAATATTAATATTAATATTAATATTAATATTAATATTATTATTGAATAATATAGTTGAGAATAATACCGTATTCAACATATTATACTAAATAATTAATTATGAAAGCATTTTTCACTTTGCAAATTTATATAATATTTTATTATTTTTATATGCGGGACAAGGCCCGTCCCGTCCTGATCCCGTCCCATCCAGACACCATCCCGTCCCGAAAAAAAAATGTCAATCCCGTCCCAAAAAAATTTCGCGGGACGAGTCCCGTCCCGGCCCAATCCCGTCCCGTCCCGTCCCGTGCCCACCCCTAATGAACACTTCTATAATTGCGTCGCTTGAAAGAGTTGTAAAAAGTACATCCAGCTTCCCTATGTAATATTGTGTAAAGAGGCGACTACCTTTAAACTAAAGTCTGTCACCTCAGTGTGTGTTATTTATTAAACTTGTCAAGTGAAAAACATTATCTGAAATTTCGTCGCAAAAAGAAGTGCAAAGAAGAATATCCAGATGACCTAATTAATATTGTGAATTGTGGCGACGAACATTTTAGTAATTCCGTCGCCTAGCAGAGTTCGAAAGAAGCAGGGATGGAGCCAGAAATTTATCGAAGGGGGGCGAAGTTTTATACAAATGGTTGATTCACTCTTCGGTAGATTTTTTTATAGTATGTTTAGCAAACCAAAACTATGATATTTTAGATTAAGCGATGATATTTTAGTTTAAGACACTGTTTTTTTAGTTCAAAACACAATGTGTTTTGTTCAAAACGGTGATGTTTTAATTTAAAATTGTGTCATTAGTTGTTATATATTTTTTATCTTTAAATGAAAAAAACGATGTCGTTTTTTCTATTTCGTCTAAAAATATATCGTTTGAAACTTACAAAGTCAATATGCAACTTGTTGTTCTCTTAGCACGCAATAAGGTGTAAGAAGATATACAAACTTTAAACTTGCATAATTTCTTATATAATTACCAAATTTAGTAATATAACCTCTTGTTTCGAAGCTCTCTAGGTTGAATTATATTGACAAAATATCAAATTAAGTAAAATATAAAAGAATCGTGATTTAATAAAAGACATTTGAAATAATTAATTTGTGTTTAACTTTCAAACGGTTATAACTTTTTACTCGTTTATCAGATTCAGGCTTATAATATATCAAAACGAAGCTATCGACGTAGAACAAATATAGGTGATTCGTCGAATGAACGGGGGAGGGGGGGCATATGCTCCCGCTTGCCCCCTCCTAGATCCGTCTATGCAAAGAAGTACATCTAGCTAGCCTGTTTCATACTGTCATTAGGCAATCGAGATAGATAGATGTAATGTAAGTCCATCGCGTGAAGGGGTAGTTATGTGGCATTTATTAGAGGTAGACAAAAATAATTGAAATTGAAAAACTGAAAAATTGGGGCATTTTACAATTAATTATTTTGAAATAAAGATATATTTCAAAACAATTAATTGATTTGTTTTTATTTTACAATTCAAAATAATAACAATTAATTGCTACAATTAACTTTTAATTGATAATCCCTAAATCAGTTTCTCTGTCTCTCCGTCTCTTCGAAGCCGCTCCTCCATCGTTGTTGATATCGAATCTCTGCTCCGTCGATCTGGAACATGTTTCACCTCTCTGTCTCTGTCTCTCCGCTCCTTCGCTGGTCACCATAGTCACCAAGCTTTTCTCATCCTTACCCGATAGGTATGTGTATGCTGCTCAACTCGCTCAGTCCAATCGCTTCCTCAATCTTCTGTCAAATCTCCATGAATTGCCTCTCGATTTCTCAATCTTCGCTCAAATCTCCATGAATTACAACGATTGTATTTTTTGACAACAGCGATTCTGAATTCCTCGATCGAATTAGCTTTAGTTTTGATCTTCTTCATCCTTGGAGCTTGCTCTCGAAAAGATCAGTAATCAAAGACTCGCTCAAATCTTTGCTGTTATTTTAATTTTGTGTGTTTCTGGTTGAATACGTCATTGTTGTTTCTGGTTGAATCCGTCATTGCTGTCAAACTCAAATTTTGTGTGTTTCTGATGGACTGTACTTTGAATTTCAGCAGCCTGGCTTTGAATTTCTGGTGGAGAGAGTCTTTGAGTGATGAACTGATAATATAAAAAGGAAAAGGGGGATTAGATGCTCAGTAATCTTTGCAAAGCAAATCTTAAGTTTGAAGTGCGGAATAGGCAGATAAAAGGCAAAGAAATATTCTAGATGGGGAAAGAATAGAGTATGACAATTTTTCTCAAATGCAGGAAACTGTAAGACCTTACCAGCCAAAGGTAAGACCTTATCTGAAAAACAGTAACTAGTTAAGAACGAAATAGAAACACAATAAGCACGAAATAAATAAACAATAAAGATAAAGAGCGGAAAGTAAAGCACACGATACTTGTTAGCGAGGTTCGGCACAACCGCCTACGTCCCCGCCTAGGGTTATCCAACCCATAGGATTCAACAACTTTATTTCACTTTATCTTATGAGCCCTAGATACAACCTCTAGAAGACCTTCCCTCTTCTAGACTACTTCTTATCTAGCAACCCAAGCACACCAGTGAAACAAAGTCCTACCGATACCAAAGTATCTATACGTTTGGGTAGAGATGCACCCTTAGTATAACCCTAAATGAGTTGTACGATAAAGCTCAATGTAAACCTCACAAACTCTCAAAGAAATAAAACACTTAAACCAATGGAGAGATATGAGATCGAATGCTTCGCAGAAGACTTGATTGTCGTAGGATGTTGAGCGCTGTAGAGTTGTGTAATTCTGCACTCTTCCACTTCTCCTTAAATAAGCCAGTACACTTGATTTGAAAGTCGAACGTTTGAATTTGACGTTTGCACCGAACTTCCTGGAGAGATCTTTGGCTCTTTAAAATTAATTCCAGAAACTTCACTTTAATTTGTTAAGATCTTTGAGGAAAAGATACGTTGGATGAGCTTTGAATAAGTTCAAATAAGTCCTGCAAAATCTCAACAAATCTTGCTAACAAATAATGGAGATAAGATAGAGTTTTAAAATTCTATCCAATAAAAAGTCCGAACCACATAAGGCCCAAATATTATTAGGCCCAAATTTGATTTTACTACAAAGATCCAATAGTATATTAGACCTTAGTAAAATAAGCCCATCAGAAATTAGGCCCAATTGTCTTTAAAACTTGCACCATTAGGCCCAAAGAGATGGAAGACTTGGTAAGATATAGGCCCATTGGGAATAAGCCCATTTACACTAAATCTGAGTCATCCAATCTCAGATGCTTTATCTAACGTTTTGAAGTCATTTGGTAAGATCTTACCAAGCCCTAGAAACCAGGACTTTGGCTTTCATCAATCAAGACCTTAATCCGTATAAATCCGATCCTGCGCGAAATCTCCAACAACTAATTAAATATAAATTCCAATAAATAATCTAATTGATATTTGCATACCAGAAGATATATAAATATAAATGCAAATATAAACAGATTGATATTATTTGTCTTCCAGCATATAAAAATATATCACATATAAATGCATATCATCAAGATGGATTCAACAATCTCCCCTTGATGGAAGACAAAACAAATATCAATTATAAGCAAATAAACAAGCATCGCATAAGCAAATATATAGAAAGCATGCAACATAACATCTTATAACATAAGCAATCTAATTTCTCCCCCTTTTTGTCTTTCAATAAGGAAGGGAAGAAATCGGATTTTCACCATTTCAGCAGCTTGTCAAGACCTTGAAACTGCTCTCAAGACCTTGAGAAGTTAGGGGACAACATTACTCCCCCTACGATAATGCTTCCCTGTTCAACAAACCAATTAAGCTCCAAAAACATATTAAAAAGAGAGAGTCATTAGAAGCACATAACAAAAACATCTATATATATAAAACAAATTATCCTTTATCACCAAGAGCTATTGTTCCAATCCATTTATGCTCTTTGATCTTGGTGATATCCTGCAAAACGAACAAACATCAACCTTTTCAGTTAGACCAATGTACAAATTTAGATTCATAATTAGGATAGACCATGTTTGGTGGTCTTGTCCCTTTAGGAACCCAAATTTGTCTTATCCGTTCATTTAAACCTACATGAAAGGTATTTCTAATGATGTAAGGGTCTTTTCTTCTATATGGACACGTTTCCTTTACATGACCCTTTTTGCAACAAAAGAAACAAGTAGGAGATCGCCAACTTCCTTTCGCCTTAACGAATGTGGTAGTAGGTTTTACAGGAAAATTCCTGTTGTAACCTATACCACATCGGTTCAAGGAAAGTTGTTGTTCTCCAAGCATCTTGTCGAGAGTGGCTTTGGATCTAGTGAATTACACCAGGGCTGTTTGTTGATCTTGACATTTTTCAGATAATTTCACTTTTTCATTCTCAAGGTCATTATTATGAGTCTTAAGAGAAGAGAGGTTTGCCTTTAGTTCGGAATTTTCCGATCGTAAGGCCTTACCCTCAGTGATAAGATCTGAATTTTGACTGTCAAGATCTTGCAGATTCTGCGACAGCTTCCTTATGCACACTTCTTGATCCTTTACCTTCTCTTTCAAGGTGCTGATTTCTTTGCTGCAATTTTCCTCATTAGAAATCATATTTTTCAAAAATTCCGAGAGAACATCAATGATACGGGGTTAGCCGTAAGATGGCCCGATCTTCGACAATCAAGACTCAAAGACAAGAACGGAAGCAAAAGACTCAAGAACAAGAACAAAACGCAGCAAGACTCGAAACAAAGAAACAATAAAGACTCGACCGATAAGGACTGATTCGAACTAAAATAGAACGAGGCAAAGACCCCAGGCCTCCTAAGAGGGTAGGAACCAAATACCAACGACTATAAAGCCCGCCTCTACAACCTTACATAACCAAGCGGACAACTTGGAGGCACAAGGAGGGGACTTGTGATTATCTGGATCACCAAGCTCTCGCGAGGTTGACGAACTCAAAGCAAACCAAGTTAGATCTATACCAATAGTTGCAATCGATGAGTCACGCTTCGAGTCGATTGACTTTCTCTCAATTGTGTTTCACACAAACTGAAATTTTCATAAAAGAGACGTCTGAGTTACAATGGAGGAATCAGCCGTTCTAATATAGAAAACCCTATGGCTGATTTTAATGAAAATAATAAATATAATAGAAATTAACTTAAATCCCTAAAATAATAAAAATAACTTAAGTAAATAAGATCTCTAAAAATAGCAATAAAAAGAGTTCCAACACTTAAGAATTTCCCGTCTAAAACAGTGATAGCCCAAAGAATGTGATTTTCGGTCAAGCTCTAGGTCGAATCTGGAAAAACCTTCAACAACAAAGTTGTAGATCTCTTCGTCCTCGTTCCGACAAGGTATGGCACGATCTAATACGATTAATATTGAATCCGTACGACTCATTTTACTGAGACGTCGAAAAGCTGTCAACTGTGCATGAACGAACCCAAAAATGAACGACCCAAGGTGGAGCCTTCTTCTTCCTCTTGAGGATGACATCATTCTCGTGATCTCGAATCATAGGTCCATCCCCAAGTATAGGTGTGTCCGAAGGTGTCTTGGATGGTCTCGCATCATTCCCCCTTTCTTGAAAAGGATTCGACCTCGAATCCAAGCTCACATAAAATTCTGCAACTGCATCCATACGAGCTCCTGGATTGAATACCTCATGCCCATGGAAACTCCTCTCAAGGCCATTAGAGGTCACTACAACACCAAGAAAAGAAGCTTGATTAGTGCATAATCCATAAGTCATATCATCTTCATAATGTTCTAACTTAATATGCATTGTAGCTTGTTCATTTATCTTTAAGTGTTCATCAAAGGCTAGCAAGTTGTCTTCCTTTTTCAAGGTTGGATTGTCAATGAACTTAAGGCTAGCAATATTAGAACAATGCTCACCATCAATGACCATATTAGAAACATTGCCTTTGTCTAAGCAGTTAGTATGAAACAAATCTTCTCTTTGATTATCATCACAATGCATAGGTGGAATACTTAAAAATTTATGAACAATCAAACAATCATCATGCTCATATTCAATGCAATCATCTTTAGAGGCAAGTAAACTAAGATCCTGATCATTATTAACATGCTCATCATTTTCACCACTAGAATTTTCAGATCCATTTTTGCCTAGGTGATTAATCATGAAAGTCTTCTTATTCGGGCAATCCTTCATAACATGTCCTCTACCTTGGCATATAAAGCAAGGAATATACAAAGGTTGAAGAGTAGAAGAGTTAGGATTACTCCCTTTAGGGCCAGTAGATGCCCCAGAAGAATGTCGTCCGTTCCAAGGCGCTTTGCCTTTGTCGATGGGCTCCTGAGGCATTCGGCCTTCACTCCTCCCTTGGGGTTGGCTTGCTCTCTCCCTTGAGCCTCCATCAAACCTCCTTTGGGGCTGCTGCACATGGCCTTGGTGCCACCTTTGGAGTTGCCCACTCGACATTCTACCACCTTGGCTCCTGTATCTAGCATTCCTTTCCACTTTCATAGCTAAATGTAAAAGTTCAGTAGGCGTAGAATAAGAAAAGTAATTAATTTCATGAGCTAAGCCGGGGTGCAATATTCTAAGAAACCTAGCATTAGTATCTTCAATTCATAGGGTTCAACTACACTAGCTCTAGCCATGGTTTCTTGCATTGCATAAAAGGTTTCCTCAACAGTTTTGCTACCTTGCTTAAGATTTTCTAATCGTTGTCTAAGCTCGCTAGCATAATGTGGAGGGGCAAACCTACTTCTCATAAGTGCTTTTAATTGAATCCAAGAAGCGACAGGCGCATCAAGGGCTCTTCTTCTTTCTTTAACTAGATTATCCCACCAAATTAAAGCAAAACTTTGAAATTCTAGGGAAGCTAGTTGCACCTTTTTATGTTCAGAGAAGTTATGACAAATCCATATTCGATCCATTTTAGTTTCCCAATCAATATATGCATCTGGATCGGTGTTACCATAAAATTGAGGGATCTTTACCTTTACCTTACCTATGCCATCTTGCGCAGGCTCTCTAGATGCTCGATAGTGGTATCGACCTCCTCTATCATTTCGTCTAGGACGTTGCTCCCAATAATCATCCTCTTGGAAGTCGTCGTCGTCCTCTGAGAAGTAGTACTCTTCTTGTTGCCATCGTCCTTTCCCTCGTCCCTGCATATTAGCCATCACAAAACAACAAACAAAGAAATATGTAAAGGTTAGAGAAATATAAATAACCTCACAAGTGTTTCGCTCACACTCCCTCTCTAATTGGTATGTCACGCTTGTTGGGGCAATCCGCCTTGGGCAAATCAACACTCAAGCAAGGACTTAACAATCAAAAGAGAGTAATCAAGAGAAAGGACAAAGAAACAAGCAACCGACAAGACACATCACAAAAGTATCGAGTCGAAAGGAAGAAGTATCGACTCGATATCGACCTGGAAAGCTCGAAATCGACCAAAACCGAACGCAACAGACACTGTACCGAGGCTAGAGGGGGTCGGTTTGGGGTCGATATGGGCACTGCAGTACACGACACACAAAAATAGGAAAAGAAAATGAAAGAAAAGAAAGAAAAACTTGGATTTTTACCTCTTTTTGATTTAAACCCTTAGTATGGATGTTGTAGTTGCAAGGTAGGGCTTAAAAAAAATTTATGGTTTGGGAGGTGTGTGTTTGAGACTTTCGACTAGGGCTATAGGATTTCACCAAAATTGGTCATTGAAAGTTCTTGCACTAGATCTCAACAATTTTTTTTTTTGAAAGCTTACTTTTGCCCCTAGTGAATTTTATCCTCCTAGGTCAAAGCTTGAATGTAAATTTTTTTTTTGGACTGTTTTTTTTTTTTTTTTTTTGCTAATGCAAGAAACTATCTATAAAATAAAAAAAAGGACTCTTGAAAATTTAAACTATGGTGAAAAAATAAAATAAAATTTATGTAGCCCTATGAAATATATATAAGTGATGGTTTGGCTAAATATGGTAAATAAATCTATCTATGCCTTCTATAATCTATGATAGAAAATATGAGATATATCTACCATAAATTTCAACAAATTAAATAAGGCAAGTGAACAAGATAGATCTAGATAGAAGAAATTAAGCCAAGGATAGAAAATAATAACTAGGGTATGTTTGTGATGGAACAAGGTGTGGCCAATTTGACTTTAGAAACGCCCTTGCCACTGTCGACTAAATATATGCACAAGAACTGCGCACTCAATGGCTGCTGTACGTGGTCACGGCTGGTGTAAATTTAGGCTAAGTGCAACCACAACAATCACAAACAAAGGTTAATGCAATCGAATTAAAAAAAAATTCAAGGAGTAAAAACCAAGAACAAGAAAGACTCTATTTTTTTTTGTAGGGTTTTGTGTTTATGAATAACAAAAGACACAATTGATGTCGGAAACCTAAGCTCTGATACCAATTTGATACGGGGTTAGCCGTAAGATGGCCCGATCTTCGACAATCAAGACTCAAAGACAAGAACGGAAGCAAAAGACTCAAGAACAAGAACAAAACGCAACAAGACTCGAAACAAAGAAACAATAAAGACTCGACCGATAAGGACTGATTCGAACTAAAATAGAACGAGGCAAAGACCCCAGGCCTCCTAAGAGGGTAGGAACCAAATACCAACGACTATAAAGCCCGCCTATACAACCTTATACAACCAAGCGGACAACTTGGAAGCACAAGAAGGGGACTTGTGATTACCTGGATCACCAAGCTCTCGCGAGGTTGACGAACTCAAAGCAAACCAAGTTAGATCTATACCAATAGTCGCAATCGACGAGCCACGCTTCGAGTCGATTGACTTTCTCTCAATTGTGTTTCACACAAACTGAAATTTTCATAAAAGAGACGTGTGAGTTACAATGGAGGAATCAGCCGTTCTAATATAGAAAACCCTAGGGCTGATTTTAATGAAAATAATAAATATAATAGAAATTAACTTAAATCCCTAAAATACTAAAAATAACTTAAGTAAATAAGATCTCTAAAAATAGCAATAAAAAGAGTTCCAACACTTAAGAATTTCCCGTCTAAAACAGTGACAGCCCAAAGAATGTGATTTTCGGTCAAGCTCTATGTCGAATTTGGAAAAACCTTCAACAGCAAAGTTGTAGATCTCTTCGTGCTCGTTCCGACAAGGTATGGCACGACCTAATACGATTAATATTGAATCCGTACGACTCATTTTACTGAGACGTCGAAAAGCTATCAACTGTGCATGAACGAACCCAAAAACGAACGACCCAAGGTGGAGCCTTCTTCTTCCTCTTGAGGATGACATCATTCTCGTGATCTCGAATCATAGGTCCATCCCCAAGTATAGATGTGTCCGAAGGTGTCTTGGATGGTCCCGCATCAATCAATAGGACTAGAGATAAGATTTCTTACAATACCATCTAGATGTTGATCGTCTTGGTCCGCCATCAAGCAAAGATTTACTGGATCATTTTCCAAATCCGATTCACTTGTAGAGTCCGAATCGTCTTTCTTTCGATCACTCTTCTGCTGGTTGCTCTTCTTCTTTTGAGGACACTCCTTCATCAAGTGATCTGTTTCACCACATTCATAGCATGTTAGAATTTTTGTCCTTTTAGTAGGGTTAGAAGACTTACCTTTATGCTTTGATGATCTTGAATATTCTCGGCTTGAGAATTGATTCTTCATCTTTAGAATCCGAGCAAGTCCCCTTGTGATCAAGTCGAAGGGATCTTCCTCATCATCATCACTTTCGTCATCCTCTAATAGCACAACCTCCTTCATTTTGATCACCAGATTCGTTATACTGGAGGATGGTTGACCGTCCTCTTCTTTGAGGACCATCTCATGCGTGATAAGCTTTCCAAGAAGGTCATCCAATGCTAGTGTTGTAAGGTCTTGCGCTTCTTCTATGGCGGTCACCTTGGGACCCCATTTTGATTTGGGTAAGCACCTAAGTATCTTTCGAACTTTCTCATGATTTTGGAAAGTTTTTCCCAATGAGTCAAGATTATTAATGATCTCCGTAAAACGGGTGAACATTGCTTTCACTGACTCATCTTGGTTCATCCTAAACAATTCATATTGTCTAAGATAGATACTGATTTTGGTCTCTTTGACCTGGTTAGTCCCTTCATAAGTGACTACCAACTTATCCCAAATCTCTTTTGCAGTCTTGCAAGAGGAGATTCGATTGAATTCATCGGTACTCAACCCACAATATAATGTGTGCATGGCTTTGAAATTCTTAGCCGTGCTTTCCAGATCCCTCTGATTGTATTCTTCTTCCGTCTTGTTCACTTTCGTCCCATTGGGTCCATTCTTCTTGGGTATATTAGGCCCTCGCGTAATAATACGCCAGAGCTCTAGATCCTAATCAATGATAAACATTTGCATCAAGGATTTCAAATGCATGAAGTTGTCCCCAACTAAGAATGGAGGACGGATGACCGATCTTCCTTGACCGAAGCTGCCTTGACCTACACCTGCCATGATTAGACTCACAGATAGTAATATCTAAGGTACGCGAGTTAGGCTCTGATACCAAAGTAAGTGCGGAATAGGCAGATAAAAGGAAAAGAAATATTCTAGATGGGGAAAGAATAGAGTATGACAATTTTTCTCAAATGCAGGAAACTGTAAGACCTTACCAGCCAGAGGTAAGACCTTATCTAAAAAACAGTACCTACTTAAGAACGAAATAGAAACACAATAAGCACGAAATAAATAAACAATAAAGATAAAGAGCAGAAAGTAAAGCACACGATACTTGTTAACGAGGTTCGGCACAACCGCCTACGTCCCCGTCTAGGGTTATCCAACCCATAGGATTCAACAATTTTATTTCACTTTATCTTATGAGCCCTAGATACAACCTCTAGAAGACCTTCCCTCTTCTAGACTACTTCCTATCTAGCAACCCAAGCACACCAGTGAAACAAAGTCCTACCGATACCGAAGTATCTATACGTTTGGGTAGAGATGCACCCTTAGTATAACCCTAAACGAATTGTACGATAAAGCTCAATGCAAACCTCACAAACTCTCAAAGAAATAAAACACTTAAACCAATGGAGGGATATGAGATCGAATGCTTCGCAGAAGACTTGATTTCCGTAGGATGTTGAGCGCTGTAGAGTTGTGTAATTCTGCACTCTTTCACTTCTCCTTAAATAAGCCAGTACACTTGATTTGAAAGTCAAACGTTTGAATTTGACGTTTGCACCAAACTTCCTGGAGAGATCTTTGGCTCTTTAAAATTAATTCCAGAAGCTTCACTTTAATTTGTTAAGATCTTTGAGGAAAAGATACGTTGGATGAGCTTTGAATAAGTTCAAATAAGTCCTGCAAAATCTCAACAAATCTTGCTAACAAATAATGGAGATAAGATAGAGTTTTAAAATTCTATCCAATAAAAAGTCCGAACCACATAAGGCCCAAATATTATTAGGCCCAAATCTGATTTTACTACAAAGATCCAATAGTATATTAGACCTTAGTAAAATAAGTCCATCAGAAATTAGGCCCAAAGAGATGAAAGACTTGGTAAGATATAGGCCCATTGGGAATAAGCCCATTTACACTAAATCTGAGTCATCCAATCTCAGGGGCTTTATCTAACGCTTTGAAGTCATTTGGTAAGATCTTACCAAGCCCTAGAAACCAGGACTTTGGCTTTCATCAATCAAGACCTTAATCCGTATAAATCCGATCCTGCACAAAATCTCCAACAACTAATTAAATATAAATTCCAATAAATAATCTAATTGATATTTGCATACCAGGAGATATATAAATATAAACGCATATATAAATAGATAGATATTATTTCTCTTCCAGCATATAAAAATATATCACATATAAATGCATATCATCAAGGTGGATTCAACAAAGTTTTTAATGTCGGGCCACCATTGCCTTTGAAACACTCTGTCCACAGTTACAATTATCAATTACTTGATAAATTGAATTGAAGTTAACAATTAACTGGCAACAATTAATTGTTAGTTTCAATTCAAAAACATCATTGAAATTTCTAGTAGTTGAAATACCAATTAATTTCTTTGAAATGAATTGAAATACCAATTAATTGTAAACGCCCACCCTTAGCATTTATTACTATTTATTCAAGCTACGGAGATAGATCTTAATCCGTTGCTGCCGCTGAATGTGTAGTTAGTTTTCTAGCATTTATTACTATTAATTCAGGTGACCGAGACAGACCTTAGTCTGTCGCCTAAATGTGTTTTACTTGACCGTTGGATTTACTCAATTGTACTTGTCAAAACCTCTTCATCCATTCACACTTTCACCTCTTCCCCATTTTCCTCCCAAAATCACCTTATAAACTCTTGATCCCATCCCTAACTTTTGTCAAAATTTTATATGCACAAGAGAATATCAACTTTATTCCGCTCTTTCTAATTAAGGTATGTATAAATTTCTTTGTTTGTGTATGTTTTTTGTTGAATATATGTATATATTAAGTTGGTGATTGGAATTGACGATGAGAATGAGGTTTTGATTGTGAATATTGTTTAGATTGAGATATATGATGTGAATGGATTGTTTATGTGAGTTTTTTTTTTGTGTTGATTATGTATATATGATGTTAGGGATTGAGAATGACAACGAAAATGAGGTTTTGATTGAGAACGTGGTTAATTTAGATTAAGATAGATGATGAGAAATGATTGTTAGGTGTGTTGTTCACTTTGTTGAATACGTATATGTGATGGTAGAATTTTTTTTGTCGGTGATTAGAATGAGTTTGTGATGGAAATTGAGAATGAGTATATATATTTTGATTGAGCTAGATTGGAATTAGGGTTGAGATTAATAATTAATGAAAGCAAGACAATGGGCGATAGAAGTTAGATGCAACTCCCTCACGCTCACAAGGACTAACAACAAGGAGTTTATGCATTTATGCAGACTATTAAAGACAATGCGAATGAGAGAACCCATGTCCTTTTGTCCGTGTAGAAAACGATGCAACAATACATGGGTTAGTGTAGATGATGTGCACATCCATTTGACCCACTTTGGGATGTGGTCTAGTTATACTATTTGGGACAAACATGGCAAAGCACCAGTTGATAGGAGAATTGACCAGATACGAAGACAGATCTTGGATGAAGGGGCATCTTCCACTGGTGATGGTCCTGTTATGGAGATTCTGTACGACACTTTTCCTTATCACGCCAGATACGAGGCACGCACATATGCTGATGAGGCTGCCACAAACTTGCGTTCGAAGATGTTATTGATGATGACTAGTAGAAATATTAGAGGCTTGCAGATGCATCTCAAACTCTGTTATATCTCGGTAGCCCTATGACTGTTCTAGATGCCTTCCTAGATGGAATGAAGATGAAGTCAAAGTTCGGGTGGACATATAAGAGCATGAATGCCATGTGCGGACACATTTCGCGCTTGTTGTCAGAAGGACACAAACATCCAGTTGATGGAGAGAAGATGAAAAGTGTGATTAGGGACCTCGATCACATTTCCGTACCAACCGATCGATGCTTGTGAGTATAACTATGTACTATTTCACAAACAATATGTAGAATTCGAAGCATGTCCCGAGAGGAACACTCTGAGATGGAATACTGGAGAGGATGGGATGTCGTAGGGTTCCCATAAAGGTTCTGTATGGCTATATATAGTAACTACCGCTAGAGACACATGATTCCCTCAAAATTTAGGCATTGTTAAATTTCGGTGGGCCATATGACGCAAAAGGTCACACGTTCGAGGGCATCATACTCTAACCAAGCCGAGCACCATACACTAACCAAGCCGAGCACACGATTAAGACCAATGGAGTTCCATCTAAAACCAATTAGCCCGACTTATATGTAAGACTTGAATTCCTTATATAACTAATGTGAGATGTTTATTTTTACATCTTCCCACCGCCATGAAATAATTCGATGGTATATTTGAGGTTAATACCATAAAAAAAAAAAGTTTTTATAGTTGGTTAATTGGCTTAGACAAGTCATATTTGAGACCACATTCAAGGCTAATTGGCTTCAGGAGAAGGTCCGAGCCTAATTTCAATGCTAAAATATCCACGTTTAAAGTTTTTGTAGTCTTTTGTTCATTTAAAGAGGAAAAATATATTAGACCAAAAAAAAAAAAAAGAGGAAAAATATATAGTAACAAAAAAAAACGCTATTTTAAACTAAAATGTCATTATTTTTGACCTAAAATATTAGGTATCGTTTTGATCTAAAGCTTTATTGTTTTGGTTTGGTTTAAAATGTTCGATGAAGTAACTCCACCACTGAATATATTCAAGGGTAATTGGCGATGCATATGTTTTAAGGCTAATAGCGTTGATATGTATTTGATAGAAGGTATATTCGAGTTCATGTAGCCTAGATTTGACATGTCAGATTGGACCTGATAGATAGTCGTCTACCGACCCAATTATATTAGCCATGAATCGCAAGTGGGTTTGGCATCGCGCCATATCAACGGCTACATCCAACCCTCCCCCTTCTCTTCATCACAAAATCATTGATTTCCCATTTAGGCATTTCCTCAAACACGTGGTGCGCATTCCGCATATCTCCTACAGATTAGGTCTGTATGCACTATGCAGATCGCAGGTATTAGGTTATGTGTCGAAATTATGTGTGGTTTGTATGCAATTACATAAAAGGTTGAATCTTGCATCATTTTCCACTCTTTGGTAATGATTTGAAGTCAATTTTTCTTCACAAAAACAGCAAAAATGTTGCTTAATTAGCATCAACAATATTGCTAAATGTAGAGATTGGGCTAAGCATCAAAACTAGGCTATGGATTTCGGAACCGACGGTAATACAGTTTCTTGTTGGAACTGGTCTAAAAGTAATCGAATTTTATCAGCAGTATGGCGAAGAGAAAGAGGTTGGTATGATTGGAGTGGTAGGAATCTGTTGGGATAAAGTTCCGTCTCCAATCAGGTTGGGCAACAAAGGGAAACTCAAGTCCAACATGACCTGAAAGCGAATAACCCGACCTGATTTACCTGATTACCACCTTCTACCTAGCTACAACATGGAGGAGGCACCAAGCCAGCAATTGTAAGCACTTAAGAAAATGACTGTTGAATCAAAATGAAATGTTTCCATCTTTTTCCATTATTGATTCATCTGAACCTTTGTGGTGTATGAGCTAATCGAAAAGGGGCCAATTGTGGGCTCTAACCTCCACAAAAAAATGTCCCTCTAGACTTTTCTGCAACTCGCAGAGCCAAAAGATGGATAGAAGTGGGGAATTTGGAGATGGAACTTCAGAAAGTTGATGGGTCCTCCTTGATCAATCAGTGTTTTGCCAAAGAGAAAATCGGTGAGTTTCCTTTCGGACTCTCAACTTATCTTAATGTTAGAATCCATATCCTTGCTAGTGATAGCAATATATTGAGCTTGATCTATTTTGGTGTCAAAGAGATTCTTCAATGCCTATGTTTCTATAATCAATTCTAAAGAAACGGAGTAGTTTAATAAACATTGTCAAGATTGCTTTAGGTATGGGAGGGAATCTAAGAATTGATTTAGTCAGCTATATTGCTTACAAGAAAAGCAAACAGCCTATAGTGTTAACTGTGTAAGTAATGGCAACATGAGCTGTTTTTGCTTTATTAAGTCTTGAGGTAACTAGTAGACAAGGATGGTGAAGCATGGCTTGTCTGCCGATGACATACATATAGTGCTGCATTAGATGGATGAATCTGTAGCGATGGGGTTGCATCAAACATTTTCATTAAATCATTGGTGTACCCACTCACAATTACAGAGAATCTGGTTGACCTAAGATGCCAAGCTGTAGACACAATCATGTGTTAGTTTCGGTTTCGCTCTAGTTTTCCTCTCCATGAAGATTATAAGTTGCGAAAGTGATGCTCTTTAAGTGGACTGACCATATTGGAAAGGTTTGGATTAAAAAACGATGTTAGAGAACAAAATGAGAGAGAAGTGTATGTCTAATTGTAGGTCTAAAGATTTAATTCATCGACAGTCTTATAAAATGGGGATGCCTATATTCTTTGTATTGAAGATCTAATGGTATAATTGAGGTAAAGCGACAAGAATGGATGGTTCATTCATAATTTTGAGGAATTGTACCATAAATTGGAAGGGAAAATAGCTACATTGGAAGAGAAATTGGACCAGACGGGAACCACTATATGTAATGTATCTTTCAAAGAGATTGCGTATGACAGAACTTTGTGGTAGTGATGAGTTCAGTTAGCGAGCTGCTAGTCTCTATTCTTGATGGCTTGATTTTTGTTTTGTTCTATTTGGTTCATTCGCTCATCTCAAATACCAACTTGAGGTTGAACTATTTTTTGGGTTTTTTCTTCTCTTTCAGAATCAGACTAAATGCTTTAACTCTGATGCTTTTTCAGTGAATGCAATTATTTCACTTTTCTCTAGATGTATAGCTCGTCACTAACAAGAATAACTTGGTGAGGTCGTACCATTAGACTGTATATAAAATTCTGAAGGTATGTTATGCTATTCTTTTGGAGCATTATCTGAGCTTTTGAATTGAATATTTTTACATTTCTTAGTGAAGATGCTGATAGAAGCTTTCAGTCCATTTAACATTTGAAGTTTGAAAAGGTGCAAAAGGCGATTAAAGCTATAAACCAAACACTGGTTGTTTCTTGATCAGCATCTGATGTCTATCCCCTTAATCTTTGTAGTGGATTTGGTGGTTCAAGTTAGATGGACGAAGAGGCTTGAAGATATATCTCTATCACTAACCTATAGTGCCACACTACTTTGCTAAGTGGGCGAATGGTTGCGTTCTTTCAAGGTTTCGACTGTATTTGTATTCCTTACTGTTTATCATATTGTTGCTCTTGTCTATTTCCACAACTGTTTACAAGATCAACGCACAAGATCAACTCGCAAAAGGGACCTACTTTGTGTGGTCAAGATGATATCTTTTGCTTTAGCCTATTTAGTAATCTGTCAAGTTTAACCTCTGCCATTTTTCAAGCCTTAAACCACTATATATACATGACCGTGATTCGATAAAAGAGATCCATCCAAAAGCTCAAAAACCATCATATATTATGCATTCAGGCAGTTATTGTTTCCTTTTCTGGGCATAAAATATGTTCCTATATATGCACTTTCTGTAACCAATGAGGACTTTGGAGTTCTCCCAAACACTTCAAGTGCCCATGGCATCAATGGCTTCCGAGACATTGAGTGTTGAGGCACATCAGGAACAGCAGATCAGATTCGAGCGAGCTGAAGCTAAAGAGCTTAGGCCTCAATCTGTCCTGGACTGTCCTGAACCCCCTAGTTTATGGAAACAGGTTGTCAGCACCTCAAAGCGGACAGTTTTTCCCTTTTCGGGAAACCATGAACTGTCATCAAAGTCATCCAAAAGGCATCTTCTTTCAAACTGCTTCCTGCCATTCCTGCACAGCCTATTTCCATTCCTTACTTGGGGAAGAAACTATGATGCTAACAAACTAAGGCATGATTTTTTCGCCGGTTTAACACTTGCAAGCCTTAGTATTCCTCAGGTGCGCTGCTAACACTTCTCTAATAACTGCTCAGTGTCAGTATCTTACTATCCAGCTCGCTAACTCTTCGCGTCTCTTTGCTGACAGAGTATTGGATATGCAAGTTTGGCGAAACTGGATCCTCAGTATGGCTTATGTAAGTCATTTTTAGCTATTCGATCAACTTCTATATAGATTATATTAGCTTCTGAGTTCTGACAGTGATATGTATGTTAATTTGGACTACTGATCTAGACACAAGTGTTGTACCTCCTCTTTTATATGCTGTCATGGGAAGCTCAAGAGAAATTGCCATAGGACCTGTGGCCGTTGTCTCGTTGTTGCTGTCATCTCTGACTCAGAGAATCATAGACCCCACAGTTGATCCTGCTGCCTACCGAGAGTTGGTACTTACGGCTACTTTCTTTGCTGGTGTGTTCCAAACATCTTTTGGACTTTGCAGGTGATTAATCTATCTGTCGATATATAAGAAATTGCCATTTCCTTTTGCAATTACTGGATATTTTTACTCAAATACTCATGTGCTAGAGGTTATGGTAGCGCTGTAGCGTTAGTTGAAACACTATCACGCCAAACACTACTTTGTGAGCTAAAACACTACTTCAAAAGCTCATGCCAAATACGGTCTTAGTTGTAGTTGGGAAGATAAAAAAATATGCTTCTTTCTTTGATGTTGGTCCACTGAATTTTTGTAGTAAGAAAGCTTAGAAGAATATGTTAAAATCGGTTTGTGCAGGTTGGGGTTTGTTGTTGATTTCCTCTCACATGCTGCAATTGTCGGTTTCATGGGAGGTGCAGCCATCGTCATCGGTCTGCAACAGCTGAAGGGGCTTCTTGGGATCAGCCATTTCACCACCAAGACTGATGTCGTCGCTGTCATGGAAACTGTCTTGACTTCTGTTCGTCATGAAGTAAGCTGTTGTACACCATTTAACAGTTGATCTATGCATCTTTTACTATGCCAATTTTTTTTCAACTTTGTTTTTTCTAATGCAGTGGTATCCTCTCAATTTCCTGCTGGGGTGCTCCTTACTCGTTTTCCTCCTCACTGCAAGGATCATGGTAAGACAGCCGTGGAAATTCAATGTGAAAAATTGAGGTCTATGGTATGATCTGTTGCGTTTCGTGTTCATATTTGATTGTCTTTCATACATCATAGGGAAGAAGAATCAAGAAGCTGTTCTGGATGCCGGCTCTCGCTCCTCTTGTGGCGGTTGTTTTGTCTACACTTATAGTGTACCTCACCAGAGCTGATGAGCATGGGGTTAAGATAGTGAAACATGTCAAAGGAGGTCTTAACCCTATTTCGGCATATCAGTTACATCTCAATGGTCCTCATGTTGGAAGTGCTATGAAGATTGGTCTTCTATCTGCGGTTGTTGCTCTCACGGTGAGCTATTAGTGACTCTTCTTAATCTTTGTTTGTTGGAGTGTTTGTTTTTTTTGCCTCCAAGTAACCATGATTTATGGTAACCAACAGGAAGCTATGGCTGTTGGGAGATCTTTTGCTTCCATTAAAGGGTACCATATTGATGGGAACAAGGAAATGTTGGCCATGGGCGTCATGAATATCATCGGATCCTTAACTTCCTGCTATGTGGCCACCGGTGAGTTTCACTGCCATTTGCTTAAGATTAGCAAAACGATCTTTGACATTAGGGCTCGTTTCGTAAAAATAATAGCTTCGACATTAAATCTAAGATTGAGGTTTATAGAGAAATCTAAGTGTTTAATTTAACATATACTATACTGTATTATTCATACTTAACCTATCAGATTCAACTACTCCATCACCTTCAATTGCCCCACTAGTTTTGTATTAACATAAAGAGGTTTAAGAGCCTAGTTCATGTTCCTTTTCCACAGTTACTACTTTCAGTCTAAATCGCTTGACTCACGCATATTGTCCGATATAACGCAAGGTAATAGTGTAAGCTAAATATGTGTATGGTGTGCAGGATCGTTCTCGAGAACAGCAGTGAACTTTAGTGCAGGATGTGAAACAGCGGTCTCAAATGTAGTAATGGCAATCACAGTGCTGATATCACTAGAGTTTCTCACAAAGCTCCTTTACTTCACGCCTATAGCGGTTCTTGCTTCCATTATTCTATCAGCTCTTCCGGGGCTTATAGACTACCGTGAAGCTTACAGGATTTGGAAGATTGACAAACTTGATTTCCTAGCATGTATTGGTGCCTTCTTTGGCGTCTTATTTGGATCCGTTGAGATTGGCCTAGTAGTTGCGGTAACCAACACTTCTACCCTTCAAATGACATATCATATAGTTGAGATTATTTACTTATGAACTTTGATGGCTAATGCAGGTGATGATCTCATTTGCAAAGATAATACTCAACTCAGTACTCCCGCGCGCTGAGATCCTGGGCAGGCTTAACGGGACAGAGATCTACTGTGAAGTCAATCGGTATCCTTTATCCATCATCAAACCACCCGGCTTGTTAATAATCCGCATCAACTCTGCCTTGCTTTGCTTTGCCAATGCCGGTTTCATCAAGGAAAGGTACTTTTCTGCAACAAATAGAATGAAGATTTAGCAGTTTACCAATAATACTGAACCAACATTGTCTTAAAGCTGCTAATGTTTGTTCTACTCTTTTTTGTTTTGTTTTGTCTCAAGAGTTGCAAAATATGTGACCGATGAGGTTGAAGGCACAGCGGATAGTGAAAAGGCAATCAATCATACCATAATCCTCGACCTCTCTAGTATGTTTCATCACCCGACCTTCACTGTACTAGTGTGTTTGACAAAGTGCTTAAAACATCGACTGAGGTAGCGTTCAACATTTAGGGCTTGTTTATTTTTAGAGAAGATAATGAAAATGAATTAAATTTTACATATAAATTAACTATTACTCCTAGGGCTAACATTTTTAGAGAAGATAATGAAAATGAACCAACATTGTCTTAAAGCTGCTAATATTTTTAGTGAAGATAATGAAAATGTACTAGCATTAATGTATATGATCATCATTTTTCGTAAGCTTAGATGAGAAGTTAGAGAAATTGCTTAGAGCATCCTAGGGCTAAAATTAAGGAATGAAATGTAGAAAAATGTAGCAAATTTTATATGAAAATTAAATGGGGAAAGGAGAGATATTGTTAGAACAGTGACCAAGGAATCTTAACTTAAATATGGAATAGATTCATGAATGTAACTATTAACTTTCTCTACAAAAAAAATTAACGGGCGATTAATTTGTTCGCAAGTGGTAGCGTTTCTCCCCTACTATCGAAGGAAGTAGTCTAGAATACAATCTCAACCACTACCACAGTCGCTTGACATGCCAAACATGCTCAAAGCAATTATCAGGATATTACATATATAATGTAGTATAAATTGCCTAAAGCAATAGTCTAGAGTGAGAGTAAAACACCCTAAGATATGGGAATCTAAAGGAAAGCCATGACGTTGGGGTCACATGTCCGAGCGCAACATGCGCAGAGCACACAAGACCGGTGGGGTTCCATCCAAAAAACCAAATAGTGTTAGGACTTAGGAGTAGTTGTCCACGTACTAGCTTATATGCAAGACTTGGATTCTTTATATTATCAATGTGGGCTGTAATATTTCACATCTTTCATACAACAACATCATTTATTTATTTTGTTTGTTTTTTGTTCTTCGTCATCATAGGCGTCATGCATGTCGATACCTCAGGAATCATCGCACTGGAAGAACTATACAAGAGTTTGGTCTCACTCGGTGTACATGTAAGCAAACCAAAATTTCATGCACTTGCTGATGCTTTTGAACCTAAATGATAACCGAAAAATACGTGATCTTCACCATATACCGAACTTTCTTTCATTCGGTGGTGCAGTTAGCTGTGGCTAGCCCGCAGTGGCAGGTGATCCACAAGCTGAAGCTAGTGCAATTCGTCGACAAAGTTGGTCAAAGATGGTTCTTTCTGACAGTAAACGAAGCTGTGGAAGCCTGCTATGCTTCTGCAGGTGGCTGAATTGGCTTAGCAACTTGTGGGTTTACTCACTACTGCTGGAAAAATTGTTGCTATATATTATGAACTTTTGTTACCTTTGTTTGCTAATCGGTGTCGTGTGTATCTGTGTGTCCATAAATCACGACGTCGTATGTGTGCATGTCTATAAATCACGACGTCGTCTGGATCTAGTTGTAACTCGTTTGTTTGGATTTGTGTGTTTGTGTAGGTTGTTTACAAATGGCAACCAATATAGGGTTGCAGAGTTGTAGTATGTATGGATGTTTCTACTTGACTGTTTTCACTATTTGCGTTTGATAACTCCACTCCCTTGATGAAAATCGAAATAAGTTTCAAAGGCTTTGACAGTCAGTTTGTGTCAAAGGTCTTGAAGCTACAGCTGTGTTGATGAAACACAAAACCTGTTCTCTATGATATTATGCTCGAATATTATTATATACTATTATATGCTTTCAGATATTTTATACTAACTTTTCAGGAAGCTTTTCAAATATTATCTCCTTCCAAAGACGAAAAGATTGGAAGATCAAATCGGAAAGGTTGTGGCTTCAGAGTTTCCAAATTTAGAAGATCTCAAAGATCCACCCACAAGCCACAATCCAAGCTAGCCGTTGGAGAAGATTCCTTCCTCAAGTGGCGCCGATGATCTTCACTATATAAAGGAGATGAAGAAGAGAAGGAAGACAGAGAACCCTTACAACATCAACGCTCTACATCGCACTCAGTCTTCAAGCCTACTTCTCTCTTCTTCGTGTGCTCTATGCTTGTTCTTAAGAGTCTGTTATTTTGTTTCAAAGCATTTGAGAGTTACACAGTGAGCTTATAGGATATATTTCTAGAGAGTGTTATACTCGAGAGTTTGTAACTCAGGAAGTGGACACTAGGCGATTGATTCACCAAGTGTAAGAGGATTGTACTAGATAACTGAGAAAGATGGGGCTCTTCTAGATTGGTCTAGGACTCCAAGGGAACGTGAGTTGACTAGATTGCAATTGTATAGGAGAGAGGCTTCTCGGTGAGCTATTAGGATCTTAAGTCTTGTGAATCAATAAAAGCCGGTTGAATCCTAGGGTTGTGGAAGAACCCTAGGCGGGGACGTAGGCCAAGTTCGTGCCGAATCTCGTAAACAACTCATTGCGTCCTTTACTTACTACTTTACCTTATTTCCGCACAGGGCCGTCCAATGAATTTCGGAGGCCCTGTGCCAAACTTCAAATAAGATGGTACTATTGTTAAATTTTTAGACAAAATATGACAATAAAAAAAATATATAAGGTAGGTATAATATCATTAACTTCAACCTTAACGAATTTCTTTCAACATATACAAATAGTCAACAAGAATCTATATAATAATTCATGATTGAATAATTATAAAAAAAAAAAATATTACTCCCTCTGTTAGCGTATGTTTTTTTAGGTGTTAAAAACTATATAAAATATTAGTAGTTTTTTTTAATAATTTCATACTTATTATAATTAAGTATGAATTTATAAAAGCAAATGTAAAATTTTTTTAATGTTTTATATAGTTTTTATTATTCTAAAAAAACGTGAATGAATAGTAAACGACAATTTTTAATTAACATAGGATTAAATACAAGTAAAAGTATACTAACATATACTTTGAAACATGCTTTTAAAGAAAAAAAAATGAGGGTAAGTAGATTTGCCACAAGAAAGTTAAAAATAGATGCATGAGTATATATAAACTAACCTAATCTTTTTTATAAACAAATTAAGGGAGTATTGAGTACATGAAAGTACACTATCAGTAGTGGATGAGCAAAACACCTCTCAAAACTTTTCCTAGTAAAATAAAAACAAGTATATAACATGCTTTAAAAGAAAGAACAAGTAAGGGTCTGGGGTTCTCCGGGTTTATTTTGTGTAGTTATTTTGTTGTATTAGGTGTCTATTTTCTGTTTCCTTGTTGTATTTTTGCTATGTTGTATGTTTAGACGGCTTGCCATCTGCCGATTTTGTCGGCCTCTCGAGGTCCGGGCCTGTCCGGTCTCGAATTATTTCCTTATCAAAAAAAAAACGGATATATTATATTTTAAACAAATTGTGAAAATGCCAATAAAAAAACATATTGTGAAAATAGAGTACAAATTAAAACTTAACTTTTTCAAAAAAAAAAGTGGCCAACAAGTCCATATGAAAAAAGGTGGGAAAAGGCCCAACAATCCTTAAAAAAATAGATGGGAAAGTTGCTGCTAATTAGGATCGAACCAAGGCGGGCAGCAAAAGGCCAATTCTTTGGCCGCTCAAGCAACCACTGTACCATTGAAACACACTGTTAAAGTTGGCAAAATATTTAATTATGTAGTAAAATTATTTAAACGAGGCCCTGTAAAATCGGAGGCCCTGGGCGAGCGCCCATCTTGCCCATGCCCAGGGCCGGGCCTGTTTCCGCACTTGATTCGAATTGTTTAACTCTGTGATTCAGGTTTGCTAGAAGAAGTATTACATCTAATCTCAAAGGGTTTTGCAATAGCTTCAAAAGTCTTGAGATTATCTGCGAAAAACCGGCATACTCTATTCAACCCCCCTTCTAGAGTATTTCTATATTACTTTGTTTTACTTTATCGAACCTTCAACGTTAAATTAAGAAGCCTTATTTCGTTAGTACATCTAATTTTTTAAGCATTTTAACTGGTGAAAATTATATCAAACATCCTAATCTTTGTGATATGGTCGGATAGTTGTACTCCCTAGCCTAAAGTATACTTACACTAGGCCAAGGTGCCATGGAATGGATAAAATTTTACAGAAGGTGATCATAATTCGTTATTTACTAGTTGATAAAAAAAACTTTCTCGGAATTTTCGCTAAATGCCCCTGAGGTTAAGGCTAATTCACGTGGTGTACAAAAGTTTGACATATTTCGCCAGATACCCCTGAGGTTTCCATTTTTTTCGCCAAATACCCCTGAGGTTTCTATTTTTTCGCCAAACGCCCCTCTATCGAATTTGTTTATGTTTTTGAATGAAAATTAGTACAATTCCCACACCATGACGCATATTTTTCTTTTTAGACAATAAAAATAAAAATTTCTAAGTATAAAAAATTACTATGATAAATTTAAATAAAATATTATCAAACGTTAACATAAAATAAAAAAAATAATAGATTTGATAATTAAGTAAATAATAATAAAAATATTTATGAAAAATGTGTAAAAATTACACGAGTTTAAGATTTAAGTTAAAATATGTTGATTGAGTTAAAATCCTAAAATAAATGTGGTTATAAAACCTAATAAAAATGCTTATTAATTAGTATTTAGATATAACTAGATTGATTAAAGAAACGTGTACAAATTTCATTAGTTTAATTTTTTTTTTCAAGATTCAGTTGATTGGGAGGAAATTGTGAAATTAAAATGATTATGTCATCTAAGCAATAATATTTCTCATTTAACAATTAGAATAGATAAATCTCATTGTTTAAAAAAATGTTTAAAAATTTTATTATTTGAAAATTTATGTAGATTGGGTTGATTGTGTGAAATTCCAAAAATTAAGATTATTATACAAAAAAATAGTTTTCATTATACACCCACAAAGAGAGAGATTAGTTGCTTTGGAAAAAAAAGAATTCGTATATTTGGAACTATGTATTTTTTTTTATCAAAAATGTTTTGAATTAATCTCATTGTTTAAACAAATAGTATGAAATGATATTGTGTAATTAATAAATAATGAAATAATATTGTATAATTAATTTTAACTTTATCAAAAAAGGGGAATTAATTCCATTGGTTAAAAAATGTAATATGAAATGGTATTGTATAAATAATATTAGATAATTTAATTACCATAATTAAATAATATTGTGTAAATAATACCTTACAAAAATAATAATGAAATAATATTTTATTTTTATTTTTATTTTCAATCAAAAACGTTAACAAATGCGGCAGAGGGGCATTTGGCGAAAAAATGAAAACCTCAGGGGTATTTGGCGAAAAAAATGGAAACCTCAGGGGCATCTGGCGAAATATGTCAAACTTTTGTACACCACGCGAATTAACCTTAACCTCAGGGGTATTTGGCGAAAATTCCGAAAAAACTTTTATTTAACCTACTAAATGACGATAGGGTGATTTTTTTTCTTAGGAATGGATTTATCCTATCAATGATTTTTATTTATTATTTAAAAAAAGAGGAGGAAAAATGAGTACAGTTGGTAGGACCGTCCAATGAATTTTGGAGGCCCTGTGCTAAATTAAAATGGAATAATATAAGAGATAATAAAAATTGTTGACTCTACCTTGATCAAGATAAAATTCGGATATAAATATATTTGTGTTTGATTTTAGAGAAAATTTGGTAAAAAATCACCTTTTAATGTTCTAATTAAGTAATTAACACCTCTTGAAAATTTATCAGCCGCTTTAACATCCCCTAAATTTTTTTTAGCCCTCTAGCATCTGCTCTCTCTGTCTCTTCACGGCTCTTCAATGGCGCTCCTTCCCGCGGATCCCGATCTCCATTGATTCTCCCCATCACGTTCGTTCGTTCGTTCTCCCATGTCCTCGTCGGTACCAAGGCGTCCCGACCACCGGTGAGGGGGCGAGCGAGAGAGATGGCCGGATCAAATGGAACCCTCGATGTCGATTTCGCTCCCAGGTTTCTCGCTCTTTCTCATCTTCTTCCACCAGATCGATCAAGGAGGAGTAAGGTATTTCTTATGCTGGTTATTGTTTAAGCTTTTGTGTGAGTTGAGTTGTGAGCCTGTGGTTGGAATGTCGGCAAGTTGGAATTTCAGCAGATTTGAGCCTGTGGTTGGAATATCAGCCCCAACTCGAGTATTTCAAGGTAATTCCTACTCCATTTGTTGTAATTGTCAAATTGGAATCAAAGAAAATAATGGAGATTTTAAATCTCCTTCCACTATTGAGAAATTTGAAGGTGTTGGATAGCTTTGAATTGGGTGAGGTAAGAGTTGCATCCAAGGTGTTCGATGAAATGCCTAGATGAGGTAAGAGCTTTGAATTGAGAAATTTGAGATTCCCTTCCTTGGTCCAAATCAAAGGTTTGCCTATCTTATACATGTCGAGAGTCAACTTTACATCCATTATTTTTGGTGTTTGGTGCCCTTTTGTAATTTTTGTTTATGGAATTTACTCCATAGCTGCATCATCCTATGCACTAGAAATGCTCAGTGCTTACAGTAGAATTCTTGGCTAGATACCAATTTGATTTTAATACTTGCATACATGAAGGTATTTGTCTTTTTGTCCCATTGATAAATATGAACTTGATGTGCTTTCTTCTCAATAAATGTTTGCTAGCTTGAATTGTTTATGCTATTAAATAAGTCAAGTCTTATGTAATGAGTTTCTGTTACACAAATTAGATGATGTCTTCTTATTTGAATCTGATTTCAATCATGCATTGTGCTGCTGCTATACATGTGTTGTGCAGATCCATAGCTTTTGTGCACATGGTGCTGCTAAAGCTTGAGGTTTCATGTGACTTTTCTCAATCGAAATTGTTTTTCGGTTGCGAACTATCATCTCATTGCTCTCCATAGCATTGCTGATCTTTATCTTTTTCAAGTCTTTCGACGCCTTTTGTGATAGTCTGGATGGCATCCTTCAACAATAATATTGGCATTTTTGTACGGTGTATTGCTTAGTGGATTTTGAAGCGTTAATATGATATTAATGTTTGTGACATTTGATCAATTGAGTAAATCTAATCTTTCAAGCTTGGTTATTGTTAAAATTTTCAGGTTCTTTATCTTGTGGGTTTACGAGTAAAATGTTCTCCAAATCTGCACTCGTTAGTTTGGAGATGCTGAAGTTCATGTTTGCTTCTCGTGGCCTTGGGAACCGGCAGTATGAGCATTTTAATAAGGTGAGCTCGAATAAATGGCAAAAATATACCTCTGCACTTTACTTTTACAGATTACTGTGTGCTAGAAGTATGGAATAATTCTACAACCATGTATAAAAGCTGAGCAAGAAGTTTATTTTATGTATGACTAGATACATGGGTGATATTTTTTGTATATTTGTTTCTTTGAAGTACATGTAGAACTGATTTTTGCCACTGTGCTCATTTGAGCTTTAGAATGTTTCAAGTACTTGATATATATTTGTATGTCTGTTCACTATTTCAATTTATGAATTAAATGTTACTAACAGGTGCAAGCAGCACACAAGGGAGCTTCTAGGGGCAAGCAATTTGGAAGCCATATTGCATGCATTTTATGGCTTATTAGTTTAGTTTAGAGTGAGACTCCTATTTACCCATCAATCCATTTCTAAGATTGAAATAAATAGGAGAAAAATCAATATTATTGAATATGATGCACTCTATTGGATTCTTGTTGTAAGTATTGTATTGACAACTTTATTACTTCTTTTTTAAAATTGTGAATTTTTTTTTGAGTTGATGTTATAATAGATGCTTTTACGCATACAACCAATATTAATGTCATAGTTTCAAAGACCTTGTGTTTTTATATGTACAATAAGGGACTCTATTTTGATTCCACGTTTTGAGCTCCTATGTCATCAATTATATAAAAATGTCATCGAAAACGATTGAGATCAATGAAGTTTAATAAATAAAAAATGTCATCAAAGAATAACAGCCATTAATAAAAGACTTTATTTCATCAAACATAAAAGATGTCATCAATGAAGTGCAATCACAAATGTCATCAATGAATACAAGTGTAATAAACATGTCACCACAAGTGATTGCATCAATGAAGTATAATCACAAACATGTCATCAGTAAATAAAAGTAGAATCGATGAAAATAAATCGATATACAATTGATTAAATTAAAAAAAGTGACATCAAACGATTTGATTTAAAAAGTGGCATCAAATAATTACATTAGAAAAAATGCATCAAAACAATACTTTGAAAAAGTGACATCACATTAAAGAAAAAAATGTCATCAAAACACTACTTTGAAAAAATATGGCATCACGGTAAAAAAAATATAATAAAAAAATTGACATCAAAAAAGTGTCATCAGTAGCCAACAGTAACAAAAAAATGGCATCAATAGTCAACGTGAACAAAAAATGTCATCACGGTAAAAATATCATCAATGGTCAACGTGACATCACTACTTTGAAAAAATATGACATCACGGTAAAAAAAATCATCAAACATTTGACATAAAAAATGTCATCAATAGTCAACAGTAAAAAAAAAAGGCATCAATGGTCAACGTGACATCACATTAAACAAAAAATGTCATCAAAGTTTGAAAAAGTGGCATTTAAAAAGTGTCATCAAACCATTTCATTATAAAAGTGGCATTAAAACGAAAATAAAATGTAATAAAAAAAGTGGCATCAAAATAGCAAAAAATGGCATCACAAAATATGTCACAAAAAAAAAGGGGGTTGGTCAACGGTCAACGTTGACTGTTGACCGGTCAACGTTAACCGGTCAACAGTCAACGTTGACCGTTGACCCTTAATAGTTAATTTGGGGAGGGTGCTAGGTTAACTAATAAATTTTGTTTGGGTACTAGTTAGCTAATGAGATATTCATAATGTGCTATTTGCCAAAATAACCCTTGATTTTATTGATGAAAGTAAAAACATATTCTATTGTGTTGAATTAAGTTTTGGGTTTTAGTATTTGGGCCTCTATGTTCTCTATAAACTAACTTGTAGCATAAAACAAATTATTCAAATGCATCAGATGCTTCTAGAAGAAGGAAGAAGATTGAGTTGGCTTAGAAGATCTTCATGTATCCAGGTTGTTACAGGGGGGATCTTCGGCGCCTTCATCCTACTACTTCGGACGTGGTTGAACGGTAAAGTTCAAATGACTCTTTTGAAGAAAGTCACGGATGACAAACAAGCAGCAACTATATATATGGATCTGCCTAGGTAGGATCCATATATACATCATCTAGTCGGATGATCATGGTGGTATCTTACCTAGATAGGATTTGCCTAATTTTTGCCTACTGTAAAAAAAACTATATATATGGATCGACAGGTAACACGTAGCAGTGAAGATACACAAGCTTGCTCTCTCATCTCAAAAGCATTCACTGCAATCGATCTCTAATCTCTCAGTTTTTTTTACTTTTGTTGCTTTATCTTTAGGTTTTGAGAGATTTCTTTGAGCGTCATTGTACAAGTCATAAGTGTTATACTAAGAGGAAACATCTACTCAAACGTATTCACTAGGATATTATTTCACGAGAGTTTGGGTTGACTAGATATAGAAGCGAGTGAGGCTTCAAGTTGTTAGAAGAAGGGTAGTTCTTGTTGGGTGTATGTAGGATTCATAAGGAGTGAAATAATAGTGCTTTTGAATCCTAAGGGTTAGAGAACCCGAGGCGGGGACGTAGGCCAAGTTCGTGCCGAACCTCGTTAACATATCGTATGTCCTTGCATTACTTTCTGTTATCTATTTTCTGCATATTTAATTTTGAGTTTCGCATGGGTCTTAAGCCGTTCCAAGATAATTGAGAATTTTGAGTTCAATTGCAAGATCTTGTAACTCATTTCAAGGTGTTGACATTGAGACTGTGAAAATCGGTCATATTCTATTCAAAAAAGATAACCCATACTTTCTAAAAAAATTAAGTACATAAAACAAATGCAAAATCAAAGAGATAATTAAATCCATACTTTGAGGCATAATATTCCTTAAAACATTCAAGTAAACATACACGAGATGGAATAAGAATTTAATATAAACTACAAAGTAATTTACAATAAGACCATCAAAACCATGACCAATACTAGCTAGGGACTTTCAAGTTTCAATATAGATCCCGCCTTAATGAGAGCCAAAAGAGCCCATGAAGTCTGAACCAAACGTGAGCATATCCTTACTATTATAAATGTGGGGAAGAGAGCCCTATCGGAAGTTTATCCACATTAGTTAAAATCGCAGATCGACGGTGGACGGCGCTTGTAGTCTCCCTGTACTCCACCTCCTGCTCTTCCTCTTCACCTCCTTCGTTCAGTTCGGTGTCACGCCTGCACTCTCCCTGTACTCCACCTTCTTCTTCCTTGTCGCCGCCTTTTCATGTTTTTAACTCCGCCTTTCACCTCTGCCTCTTCTAATTGATTCTCTTCCTTGACGGTTGCTCATTTCGACCTACTCGACGGAATTCTTGCTCTGGACTGTGTCTCGGCGTCGCCTCTAAACTACTCTCCTCTGGACGGAATTCACCGCCTCTGAACTGCTCTCCTCACGGCCCCGCCTCTGAACTGCCCTCCTCTGGACGAAATTCACCGTCTGAACTGCTCTCTTCAAGGTATATCCGATTGCCGCTGTTTTTTTCCGTGTGTGTGTGATTTCTAAAATTTATACTTGTTATTTTGTTTTCCAAGAATGGAATGAGAGAGAGAGAGAGAGATGAAACAAACACAAAACAAAATTGTTCAATTGCATTCTTAAGTTCTGTACACGAGACCAAACTGTATTTATACAGAAGGAGGGAAAGGAGGTTGTTATGTTCTAACAACCATTTGAGCAGCTGAAATGACGAAATTACCCTTCACTCTACATACCCCCCTCAAGATGGACTTGTGGATGGAAGAAAAAGGCCAAGCTTGGCACACAAACTATGATGTTGGTAAGCTCCTAGTGCCTTGGTCATAACATCAGCAATCTGCAACTGTGTCGAGACATGTGTGGTAGCCAGAAATCCTTGTTGAATGAGCTCCCTTATGAAATGACAATCAATACGGACATGCTTTTTCCTTTCATGATAAACTGGATTAGATGCAAGACTTTGTGCAGCCTTGTTATCACAAAACAGGGTAACAGGTAGAGACAGTTGAATGTGTAAATCAGAGAGCAATCCCTGCACCCAGATTAGTTCACTAGCAGTGTATGACATACTTCTGTACGCACTCTCAGCTGACGACTTGGACACCACTTTTTGTTTCTTAGATTTCCATGAAATGAGTGCTCCCCATAGAAACACACAATAGCCAGACAAAGATCTACTAGAGTCAGGGCAATTGCCCCAATCAGCATCACTGAATGCAGAGAAACTGAGATCTGAGACAGCAGGTCTTGTGAAGCTTCCTTTCAAATATCTAAGAAGATATAAGGCATCATTCCAATGGGGTTGACAAGGACACTGTAAGTACTGACTGAGCTGTTGTACTGTAAATGAAATGTCTGGTCTTGTGAATGTGAGGTATAGGAGCCTACCAACTAATCTTCTGTATAGTTCAGGGTTATCAAGAGGCTCCCCATCAAATGAAGACAGCTTAACACCCCTAAAGGTTCAATAATATAAAACTAAGTAATATAGAAATACTCTAGAAGGGGGGTTGAATAGAGTATGCCGGTTTTTCGCAGATAGTCTCAAGACTTTTGAAGCTCGTGCAAAACCCTTTGAGATTAGACTCAGTCTTTTCTTTGAAAACCTGAATCACAAAGTTAGACAATTCGAACCAAGTGCGGAAATAAGGTAAAGCAATAAAGTAAAGGACTCGATAAGTTGTTAACGAGGTTCGGCACGAACTTGGCCTACGTCCCCGCCTAGGGTTCTTCCACAACCCTAGGATTCAACCGGCTTTATTGATTCACAAAGCTTAGGATCCTAATAGCTCACCGAGAAGCCTCTCTTCTATACAATTGCAATCTAGTCAACTCACGTTCCGTTGGAGTCCTAGACCAATCTAGAAGAGCCCCACCTCTCTCAGCTATCTAGTACAATCCTCTTACTCTCGAGAATCAATAGCCTAGTGTTCACTTCCTGAGTTACAAACTCTCGAGTATAACACTATAACTGAATATATCCTATAAGCTCTCTGTGTAACTCTCAAATGCTTTGAAATGAAATAACAGACTCTTAGGACAAGCAGAAAGCACACGAAGACAGATTTCTCTTGAAGGCTTGGAGTGTATGAAAGCTCGTGTTCAATGAATGTGTGTCTTCTGTCTTTATCTTCCTTCTCTTTATATTGAGACAAATCGGCGCCAAGTATCTTCTCCAACGGCTAGTCAAGATCATGGCTTGAGCTGGATCTTCTATCTTTGGAAACTTCGAAGGCCACAATCTTTCCAATTTGAATCTTCTCACAACGCATCACAAGGAAGGAAATAATTCGAAAATACTTCCTGAAAGGTTAGTTAAGTATATAATAATATAATGGAAGTATATAATAATATTAAATAATATTTCGAACATAATAACATATAGAACAGGTTTTGTATTTCATCAACACTGTTAAAGCTCCAAGACCTTTGACACAGACAAACTGTCAAGGCCTTTGAAACTTATTCCGATTTTCATCAAGGGAGGGAGTTATCAATCTCCCCCTTGATGAAAGACAAAACCTGTGCATCCCTGCAACTTAGTCAAGCATAAGTAATATAAGTGAAATCGGACTAAGTACCTGCAAGGGTTAGACAAATGTTGGATCAAAATTTCAAAGCATAAAAAGCCATCCAACCGAAAACCAAAACTCAAAAACCAAGGTCTTCCAAGACCTTCACAACAAAAAGTTTTCAAGTCTAAACCACACATATCATCTCCCCCTTTTTGTCTTTCAACAAAGGGAGGAGGTAAAACAGTCACCAAAAGTTTTGAAAGTGTTTCTAAAACCCAGCAATGTATCAAGTTTGGGATATGGATGGGATAGGTTAGGTGATAGAGCATATATCTAATTTCTTAGTTTTGTGTGTTTATCAATTTTTGTATATATCTAATTTGTTGTGAACCTATCTTACGGTTCATAACACCATTGCTACTAACTTTTTAGATGTTGAGGTTATTGCAGTTTGAAGGTGAGAACTTTCACCAATATCTTACCAGATTGCAGAGATATGTTGACATTCGTGATTCACGGGGTTATCAAGACAGCATCCGAGATATGATTGTTTGCATAATTGACGGGATGACTGCTGAGACACGGACGCTTGCTGAGCACATGAGTAATGGAGGCCTAGCACGGTTAGGTTTGTCGGGGATGTGGGATTTTTTTTGTTACATGGGTTACCATGTTGCACAGGAAGAATCTTTCACTTCGATATCTCCACCAATGAAGGACTCTGTCATATATCCGGATGATGAAATCCAAGCCCTTACTCAAGCAGTGCAGGAGAATGCTGAGAGGATCAAAAACTTGGGGGAACAAATTAGCCAACTTACTCAAACATCAAGTGAGATAATAGAAGAGAAGATGGCTACCCCGCAAGTTGATAAAGAAAGCCAACCCATTCCGTCATCCCCTGAGACATTGAAGGATGCAAGAATGGAAGATCCTGTCGAAGTCATTGTTCTTAATTCATTCCCTCCTAGTTGGTTTCATAACGAGGAGGAATTGTTCATAGACAACGATAGTTTCTTTGCCGATGGAGAAGATGGTCCAGTGCTTCCTGACATGGAATCTCATGAGTCGACGCATGAGGTTTCAGATGTTGTGTCTCCTACTCCATCCAATAAAGTTAGTCTGATCTCCCCCGTTGATGAACCATGTCTAGAGTCACCTGCTGAGGCTCAAGAGGTAATAAAGATAAACTTTTGCAATTTGGAAGGTAATAGTGATTATGTTGATCCTTTTAATTGCTATTTTAAGAAACCACCAGTGGAACTTAACTGGTGGTATTATATTCCTCCATCAGAGAGTCATGCTCAACTCTTTGATAAATTGAAAAGGTATTTAAGTGTTATATTATATAGTTTCAATTTATTATTGGGGTATGATGTCCTGTTTAAGATGTGTGCACAGGATTATGATAGGTTGTTGAGGGCCTTGACGATGTCTGATAGGTAAGGAATTAAGATTGAGAATAAGTCATGCCGATGACATTAAACAAAGGCGCTGCTTGGGAGGCAACCCAAGGTAAGTAGTTCTAGATTTCTTTTTCTTAAATTTCATTGAATTAGTTTGGTTTGGGCATTTTTCGTGGGGCACTAACACTGCAGGCCGAAAGCTGAAAAGGGAAAAGGCCGCCCCGCGGCTTGTACGGGCCGCCCCGCGGCCAGGTCTTGTCTCCGGCCGCCCCGCGGCCTAGCATGGCCGCCCCGCGGCCTCTGACGGGACAGACAAGTTTCCCTTCCTCACCTCCCTCCTGACCTACCACCAATGCAATCAGCAAGTCAGTTTTTCTTTCTTTCCTTCGTATTTTTATATTTTGTTGTCTTTAATTTTCATTGAGGACAATGAAACATTTAAGTGTGGGGGAGGGATTGCATTGCATATAGATAGGTTTTGCATATCATGTTTATTTATGTTTTCATATTTATTTTTGCTCATATATTGCATTTGCAAAAAAAAATCCAAAAATATCATGCATTTCATACACTTTAGGTCTTATTTTCCCATCTAGGCTACTTGTCCTCTATATTTATCTTATCATGTGCCCCATGACTTGCTTGAAGTGTTTGAAACTTTGAATTGTTTTATAGACTTTTTGGGAACGTGATTGATGAGAAAATTGAGCATGTATAGTCTTTGGAATTTAAGTGGTATTGAAGTTCTAACAATTTGACCTTGTGAGTTATTTTGGCCTTATTGGGACTACACATATATGTCCTCTAGTTTCTTTGTGTGTGAATACTCTCCTTGATTACTTCCTCTTTAAATTGCGTTAAGATATCTTTATTGAGGCTGCATTTACATGATTTTTGCATGTAACCATAAAGTGATTGAGGCATGATTTTCTTTTAGCCATATTATACTCTACCCACCCGTATACATTATCCTTTGCTTGAAGCCAATTTGAGCCTTATAAGCCTATTTTGTTAGCTCCACAAATCTTCCTAGCCAATGATTAGCCTGACCCATCCGGGAATTAGGAGAAGAATTGGTGAATATCATGATGTATTGATGGAGTTGCTTTGAGTTGAGAAATTATGTTGGGTGATTCATTTGTACTTCATAGAGATGGTTTTTATGTGCTTATTACTTGGGACCTAAGGAGGATAAAATTCACTTAGGGGTAAAAGTCAAGAAAATAAAAAGAAAGAAAAGGAAAAAATCATTATCAAAAGAAAAAAAAAATGAATGAGTTTGCGTGGTTATTTAAGAAGTATGCTTGCATTGTATTGTGAAGGAGTGCATGTTATTGGAATGGTATATGAAGTGTTTTGGTGTTGGTGTTTTTCTGGTTGTTTACTAACCCTTTTTCCCGGATTTTTAGCACCACATAACCTAAATAATTTCCATACCCTATGTTCCTACCATGACCCCATTACAACCCATACAAAGACCTCATGATTTTGGTTACATGTGAAATCACTAGCGGTGGAGATTTAGACCACTGGCGCAATTTTGTCGTAGCTAAGTTTTCAAGGATTGAGTTTGAGCGTGAATGTTTAACCCTAAACACATGAGCGAGAGTGAAAACACATTTTCCTGGTGAGGTTGAATGAATATGCTTGCTTTATTCCTTGGATTGCACCTATACATGCTATGATGTTAATTGTCAATCTTTATTTCCCTATTTTGAGCTTTTAAGTGTTTTACCAAAGTTATTACATGGATTGCTTGTCTGTGGGGTGTTGATTTGATTTTGGTTTTAATTGCTTGAGGACAAGCAAAGGCTTAAGTGTGGGGGAATTTGATAGCATGCATTTAGGTAGGCATATTAGGATGCATTTATCATGATTTAGATGTATATAATGCATGGTTTAGGCTAGAATTGCATTTATACTTGTTTTGTTGGTAGAGTCGGAATCTACACGCTTTTATGGATTATTTCAGGTATATGTGGATCCGACGAGGAATGAGGAAGCTCATGGATGAAGGAAGAGTGAAGAGGAGGAGGAAAAGTGAAGAGCTCGGGAGCGGAATCGAAGTTAGAGAGCCTAAGTGAATAACAGGTCAGCAGAAGTTGTCGCCAGACATGCTGAACTTGTTTCGCACTTTCTGGAGGCCTCGGTTGTCCGATTGACTATTATGACCATGCGTTGGAAAGATCTTTCCGAGATCTACAACTTTCGTGTTGACATCGGGACCAAATTCGAAGAGGAAAATTCGCTGTGAACAGTAAAAGCCTCCCCGCGGCCAAGCTAGCCGCCCCGCGGCTCGAAGCTCTGTCGAACGATTTCGCTGATCGCCTGGCCGCCCCGCGGCCTGTGGTGGCTGCCCCGCGGCCTATGCAGAAACGCCGAATCCGTTAAAGGACCTTTTATCTCTTTAATTAGTTTTGAGAATTATTATTTGGCCGACTCCTTTGAGGCATTTTAAGGAAGTTTTAGGGTTTTATTTGAGGGATCTAATTCATTAGTTTATGCACTTGGAGACTATCAATTGAGAGAACCCTAGAGGAGAGCCTCCATGGCCATGGAGTGCTAAACTCTTTCGTTTCATCTATGGATTGAAGCTTTGGTTTGATAAAGTTGTGAGATTTCTATTCTTGTTCTATTCCTATTGATTCGTATTGATTCTTTTGCGAATATTGTTGATTTCTTCTAGTCCGTACAACTAGTTGAGATTATTGCTAGGATTTTGTAGATTCCTCGTAGCGAACCTTAATCCATAGTAGCAATCATGCCTTTTTAGGACTCGTAGGACTAAACTGGTGTGTAGAGAATCAATTATATGTTAAATGCTGACTCGTAGCTTGGTGTTGCATATATCCTGGTTAATCCTTAATCTTAATGCTACTATTAGGTTAAATCTTGACCGTGTTAAGGTTATCTAATTAGTAAGGGTTACTAGGACTCGTAGGACTAGTAATTTACACAAGATCAGGACAGGAACAATAATAGGACGAAAAGAGAACTTGAAGAAGAATCAAGGATCAACTAGTCAAACTAAAGTGGATATTTGTAGATGAAACTAGTCCTTTAATTGTTATCTCCATTATTTGTTTATAGTTTATTTTGTTTTCTTTCTTATTTTCATAACACCAAAACCCCCCTTTCTATTAATTGGTAAATAGACTTAACTTAGGAATAACTTGATTCTCTGTGGGATCGACTCGTGCTTACCACACTACATTAGTTAGTAAGTTCGAATTTATTTTGATACGGTTTAGGCGACTAAAAACCGCTCATCATTAGGTTTAAGCTTCGTCGTCCGGAGCATCATCAGTGAGCCTCGTCCACAGACCTTGCAGCATCTTGGTTATCCCGCTCATCTCCGTCATAACTTCCTTGTGCAGCTCCTTAATATCCAGGCGAACTTCCTCCAAGCCCAACTCCAGGTTGTCTATGCGCTCATCAACAGCTGAGGCAGTGGGAAGAGCTTTTGAAGTATAGGCAAGACTCAAGGTCCCTTGGGGAGACCGAGTGATGCCTATCTTTTCAAGGCTCTTGGAGTCGAACTTACCCATATGACGCTGCTGTTCTTCATTTTTGAAATCCATTCCAGAAGCTTTGTAGAGTGGGGTCAAAAGGGTGGCAAAGGGGAGGGGAGTTCCTTTCCTGGCTTTTCTTGTGTGAGCCATGGATCCTAAAATGGTGTTGGCCAGATCAAGATCAAGGCCATTGAGGATTCGGTAAAGGAGGACCATGGCATTGCCAGTAAGGAGCGAGCCAGATTTAAGACGGGGTAAGAGGCATCGAACAATGATGTTGAAAATAATTTTTGCCTCTAGGGTAAGGGATGAGTGGGTGAGCTGCTTTGAGGTGCTGGTGGATGCTTCGAGTAGGAGATATTTGGATCGAGCAAGGGCTAGGCACTGTTCTTTTGTGGGGTTCTCGGGAGAGGGTGGACAAGGTCTAGGTAGGCCAAGGAAATCAGCAAAGTCATTGGAGTTGAAAGAGATTCTAACCCCTTTGACAATGGACTCCAAAGACCAACCGTCGACATCGTCTTTGGCTTTTAGGTTTATGTAGAACAGGCGGGTTAGCTGGGGATAGTAGACAGTTTCAAGATTAAGAAGGGTCCAGGCTGGGGATTTTTTGAGGAGAGCAATGCAGGGTAACTTCAAAGCTTCGAAGAACTCAAGATCCAAAAAATCAGAACAGCTTATCCTACGAGTTCGAAACTCATCTACCCACTTACCAGCCGTTTCAGCATTTTCAAACCAAGAAGCGGGTAAGGATTGGTTTACCTGGATGTAGGCGGGTGGATCGGCATTCTTCCTGCGAGCAATTGTTGGAGCAGCTCTCTTGGCAGGCGCCTCAAAGCCTCTGAGGGTGCCCTTCCTGGTGCGCTTGGGAGATGGAGGCTTGACAGCAATTGAGGCTTTCCGCTTCTTTGGAGACGGGGGAGGAGGAGAAGGAGAAGGAGACTCTTCCTCCTCATCCTTAGACCCCGAGTCCTCACCGGACCCCGCTTCATCTCCTTCAGCTTCCTCGTCTTCTCCAGATCCGTCTTGCTCTTCGTCCTCTTCCTCAGGCTCCTCTTCAGATGGAACCTCCTCGGCCTCGGCTTCATTCCGAATCCTCTCAGCTTCCTCCTCAACAAGTTTCCTTGCAAGCTCGGCCTCCTCCTCGGCCTTCTTCTTCTTCAAAGCTTCCTCTTCGGCTTCTTTGGCAGCATCTCTTTCCAGAATGGGGTCGAGATCCTCTTCCTCCTCTTCCTCGTCCACCTCCTCAGCGATGACTTTCTTTTTCCCTTTCTGTTTCGCACTGAGAGGCTTCTTAGCAGAGCGTTTTTGAGAGCTCTTGGTAACAGTGGTCGTGCTCTCAGCGATGGTGCTCTGGACAACAGTTGGGACAATGGCTTGAGGAGTGGGTTCAGGTGTAGGAGAGGTGGCAGTGACCTGACGTCCCTTGGGGGTGGCGCCAAGTCTTTTGGGTGTGGAAGCTTTCTTTGTTTTGGGTGCCCTGGAGGAAATCGGCTAGGGTTTTTAGAACGGTTGAGAGGTTGAAGAAAGAGGAGTTGAAAGGGTTTAGATAAGTCTGAGAGTGTGATGAAGATCGGGTACAGAAGTGGGTTTAAGTAGAGAGAGATGGTGATGGAGTGATGGGACAGGTTTAGAGTTCCAAGGGAGGGTAATGATATCATTGCCAAATTTGAAAACATTTCCAATTCAAAATTCAAACTATTCCATTAAAATAGGAGGGAATAACCGAAATATTTTGTTCCAAAAATAACATATCTTAACGGAATAAAAAATATAACATAAATAGGCAATTTTGAAATCCGATAAAAATATAATTGATTAAATATCTAGAAAGATATTAACCAAATATATATGATCCGATATATGTGAACTACCATTTAATTCACAAACCTTGACATAATTCTCAAAGGTCTTGACACTAAGTAGATTTTATCTTTCGTAAAGGGAAAGCTCCCCCTACGAAAGTGCATCCTTGTTAAGCATCTCAATCTCTCTTCTAATGAAGGTGAACCTGTCATCTGCCAAAGGTTTAGTAAAAATGTCAGCCCATTGATAATCAGTTGAAATAAACGAAATGGACACATCACCTTTTTCAACATGGTCTCTAATGAAATGATGCCTTACATCAATATGTTTGGTCCTTGAATGCTGAACAGGATTCTTAGTGATGGAGATGGCACTTGTATTGTCACATTTAATGGGAATGCCTTTGAGGATGATGCCAAGATCTCGCATTTGTTGAGCTATCCAAAGGATTTGGGAGCAACAGGCTCCGGCTGCAATGTATTCGGCTTCTGCAGTGGATAGAGCGACTGAGTTTTGTTTCTTTGAGTGCTAACTGATCAAGGATGCTCCTAAGAATTGGCAACATCCTGATGTGCCACTAGGCCAAAAAAGGCCTTTTACATCGGTTATAAGTAACAAATAGAATAGTGATGGAACCGATGTATAATAATTTACACACCGGTTTTTGAACCGGTGTATAAAGAAATATAAACCGATGTAAAAAAGTACATCAGCGCACGTGTGAGGGTTGTTTATACACCAGTTCACGTGAACCGGTGTATAAACCCATTTTTATTTTTAAAAAAAAGAGGATGTTTTTTCCCGGTTTAATTTTACCTGGGTTATTGTTTAATCCCCTGCATTTTTCATTTCACTCTAAAAATTCACAATTCCACCATAGTGATGCAAAGAGATAAAACCACAAGAAAAATAACCTTACAATTAAACATGTAATTCTAATACATACCCATCAAAAGTATTTCCATACGAGATTCATCCACAAAAACTTGGAAGTGTTAAAATATAATCATTAACATACACAAATAGAAGAGAGATCTAGAATTTGAAACTGAACTAGAGGCTCATCTAACAGCCATCTCATGCATATGATTGCACAAAGGAAAATATATAAAACCTTTTTCACATTGCAGCTTGTGTATCAACACTTTTGAGCCTCATTCCAGCATAGAAGGGTTGGGGATTCTTCAACAACCATCTGGCAGGTAAAGTTATGCTAAGTGATTTCAAAAGAATTCAGCCTACAAGATGAGTACCGGGTTAATAGAATGTCATTTGCTAATATGAGAAACATAAGCAACTATCTAAATAACAAGTGTCTATCGAGCTTCCTCCAGCTGAGCAACAAAACACTGATTTTTTTTTATGAAGTATTTGATCAAAGCACAAATAAGCAGAGAAGTAGGTGTAGTAACAATAAGCAAGCAAAAATATATATGTTATCTAAGATTTCAATTGCACTATTTACTGGGTAAGATATCTATCACTAGTATTATCTGCTTCATTTTTATATTTCGAAACACTAATTCATCATATTTATTTCTATGTTCATATCAAAACAGCTCTAACCTTAACACCCTTTGCATGAGTATATCGCCGGGTGTTTAAATTTGAAAACTGATCTATAAGCTTTATCATTACTGCATCAACATCATTCTCTTGTTCAAGTGATTGCAGACGTCTTCTCTTTAGCACCATATGCACCAGAAAAAGCAATTCAGCATGTTTAAGTCACGAGCTACAAATGTTGATAGTTCTTAATTTTTTCAAGTCCTAACCATAAATCAAATGGGTGACAAGGATTGCCAAAAGGAATATGAACGCAAACTTAATAACATGATTTTCAACATCTTTTCGCTTTTAAGTTGTCTGCCATTAATGTACCTTGTTGATCTTCATAATTAACATGATAACAATTAAATAATCCTTTGTTAATAAAAAAGGATTTTATTTTAAAATTTGACACACTTGCTAAGAAAAAATAATACAAGTTATTACCATGCTGTCTTCATTGACTTTGGTAGGGAGAACACTCTTATACTTCTAAACCCTTAAAGCATTCACCTCCAAATCCTGTAAGTGTTTTTAGTTAATAAACATTTTCCATAAGTTGATTTTTTTAATAGAACAATAAAAAAATCAAATTCAAAACATTTAGCGAAGGGAAATAACATATAATGAAGTAGTACCTTCCAAGAATGAACCAAGCTTATCTAGGTTGGAAGCAACAAGATTGTGCAAGTCTTACCCGGTCCAAAATGGGCAGATGAAGATGCAAACCATGAGAGCAATGTAGCAGCCTACGACGATGGTGGCCAGCCTCTTCCACGCCATCGAGAACACTTCCTTCTCTCCATATCCGAAAGCTGCCACCATTGAGAAAGTCATGATGAACATCATCAACCCCTAATCGTATCTCTTCTTCAACTCTGGGATAAACCTCATGAGCGTGAATGTAGATGTTGCATATGAAGGTAAACATACTAATCAATTCATCAAAACCAATATACATAAATATTGATTATAAATAAATCCGCTTTTTAAATCAACTTATGAAAAACTGTCAAAACATGACTCAACCTGACTTGATTGAGTGAGTATTGAGTCTTTGGGAAAACAAGTGGATGAACTTGCCTACTAAGAAGGAGGAGAGTAGAAGTATGATTGGCTCCCCAAACTCACCGGAGAGATAAGCCAAGCTTTGACTATTTAAAATCTCATCAGTGTCGCCTATCTCATGCTTCTTCTTTCTCCGAATTGGTCCCTAGTCTCAATCAAATCAAAAGGCACATCATACATGAACAAGCTACTGATTTTCATTCCTCTAAGCACATCATACACTGATTTGAAGTCCTATAAGCTACTGTCACTATTTTGCTAAGACATTGTAAGCACATCATACATGAACAAACCATAAAATCAAATAAATAAATAACAAATTCACAAGAAAATTGAGAATAATTTCCACACCTATATAATTGAAGTTGCAGGGACGTAGATGGACACCTGTAGGATTCCATCTTATGAGAGATTGATTCACCAATACACGAACATAGATGGACACCAGGATAAAAGGAGAGAGAGGTTGAAAGTCAGAGACTCGGGTAGGAGCACTGCAAAATCGAACACCCCCTGAGGAGGGAGGAGCCATCCCTTCAGCCACCATAACCACACCCGAACAGGAACACAAAGGGGCTAAGCATAAGAGTGATAATGTCGCCGAGCACCATGTCGCCTTGATTACGGGATCTCAAAACTTATTCTCTTCTTTCTATTTGCTCGCCAGAGACATCATTCGGCGTCCATCTGGGCCGGAGAACACGAACATCACCGTTCGTCTCCTATCTCTTTCGGTTTGGAACTCACTTTGGAAAATCTCAACTTTTCGATTACGATCATGCCAGATTTGAGGCCGATTTACATATTTTGATGCTTTGATTTGAGGATATTTTTTATTTTGTGGAGGATTTGAGGGTTAGCATTTAGGGTTTGGCGGGTGGCTAATTGAGTGCTCCCTTATGAGCGTTTAGGGTTTTCGGGTCTGGGGTTGTTCTTAGAGGCGGCTGGGTGGATGAAAGTATATGAATATACTATACTTATCTTACCTCGGTTGTATAACATCCGATGTATATATTTTACACATCGGTTAATAATATTTCGTACCAAATATTTTACATCGGTTATAAAATATAACCAGTGTATATAAGCAAAACACCATTTTTTACTACAAATAGGCACAAAACCGATGTGTATTTAGTGATGTAAAACACGTTTTTTGTACTAGTGTGCTCTTCCTATCCACCTTATAGCCTGCAAAATCTGCATCAGAATATCCAATTAATGTGAAATCCTTTTGCTTTGGGTACCATAGTCCAAGCTCCTTAGTGCCATTGAGATATCGAAAGATCCTCTTCACAGCCACGAGGTGAGATTCTTTTGGATCAGCTTGAAACCTAGCACACATGCAAACACTAAACATGATGTTAGGTCTACTAGCTGTGAGATATAGTAAAGATCCAATCATTCCTCGATACTCCTTTTGATTGACACTTTTCCCAGTCTTGTCTTGATCTCGAGATAATGTTGAGCTCATGGGAGTCTTGGCTGCTTTGGATTGATCCATTTTGAACTTCTTCAAGAGATCCTTAGTATACTTGCTTTGGTTGAAAAAGATCCCTTTCTTGGATTGATGAACTTGTAATCCCAAAAAGAAGTTAAGTTCACCCATCAAGCTCATCTCGAATTCACTGCACATGATGTCAGAAAATTCTTTGCACAAAGATGTGTTAGTAGCACCAAATAATATGTCATCTACATAAATTTTGAATAACTAAAATGTCCTTTCCTTTGGTCTTGATAAAAAGAGTCTTGTCGATCAACCCCCTTTTAATATCATTTTCTAAAAGATATTTTGACAAGCGCTCATACCAAGCTCTTGGGGCTTGTTTCAAACCATAAAGCGCTTTGTCAAGTTTATAAACATGATTAGGAAATTCTAAACTTTTAAAACCTGAGGGTTGAGCCACATATACTTCTTCTTCTAAGAAACCATTAAGAAAAGCACACTTGACATCCATTTGATATAACTTTATGCCCATGAAAGATGCAAATGCTAATAAAATGCGAATGGCTTCAAGCCTGGCTACGGGAGCAAAGGTCTCCTCGTAGTCAATACCTTCCTCTTGATTGTAGCCTTGAGCAACAAGCCTTGCCTTGTTCCTCACGATCTTACCATTCTCATCTAGCTTGTATCGAAATACCCATCGTGTTCCAATGACTGATTGATGCTTTGGCCTAGGCTTCAAGGTCCAGACTTTGTTCCTTTCAAATTCGTTAAGCTCACTTTGCATAGCAATGATCCAATCTGGCTCTTGAAGGGCCTCATGTACCTTCTTTGGTTCAATAAGAGAAACAAACGCGTGAAAAGCACAAAAATCTTTAAGTTTAGAACGAGTTTGAACACTAGAAGTAGGGTCAGAAATGATATCCTTTAATGAGTGTGATGAGGAGTATTTGAATTTCCTTTTGCTAGTCTCAGCTCCTTGATTCGTCACACCAGTAGGATTGACTTGTGGTGCATCTGACTCCGTGGATCTGTTAGGTTCAGTTACAGCAGTTTCTGACATTTGAACACTGTTGGATTGGACACCAAGGGCTTTGGACGAATCTTCAACACCTTGGGCATATTCTTCAGTGTTGAGAATCTTTTCCTGCATGTTCCTCTTCTCTGTGTTCATGGTAGCAGCATCGTCAACTTCCTCGTTCTCTGCATTAATGTTAAGATCTATATCTGCAACACTTTCACTCAAAGAACCGTCATTGCATTCTTCAAATATAACATGGATACTTTCTTCAACTAGCTGAGTCCTTTTATTGAAGATTCTATAAGCTTTGCTACTTGTGGAGTAGCCAAGAAATATACCTTCATCACTACGCGCATCAAATTTCCCAAGGTTATCTTTTCAATTGTTATGAACAAAACAAGTACAGCCAAAGGGTTTAAAATAAGATATAAGTGGTTTGCGGCCTTTGAAAAGTTCATAAGGAGTTTTCTTTAAGATGGAACGAATAGACAACGATTCAAAATATAGTTAGCTGTGTTAACAACTTCAGCCCAATAGGTTTTAGGTAATGCATTTTCTAAAAGCATAGTCGTGGCCATATCCTCTAAGGTGCGGTTCTTTCGTTCCACAACCTCGTTTTGTTGAGGTGTCCTAGGAGCAGAAAAGTTATGGGAGATGCCATATTTAGCACAAAACAAATCAAACTGAAGTTGATCAAACTCCCTACCATAATCACTCCGAATTGACACTATGGGATCATTTCTTAAAGTTTGCAACTCCTTACAAAGTTTTGAAAACTCAAATAAGGCCTCTGATTTTTCTTTTAAAAATGCAACCCAAGTATATCTAGAAAAATCATCAACAACGACTAGCATGTACTTTTTACCATTGAGAGATTTGACTCGCATAGGACCACATAAATCCATATGTAAAAGTTCAAGGGGTCTAGAAGAACTTACAACCTTTTTGGGTTTGAAAGAGCTGCGTGTTTGTTTACCTCGTGTGCATGCATTGCACATATCAATACCTTTGAAGTCCATCTCAGGTAGCCCTCTTACAAGCCCTTTGGACACAAGCTTATGTAGTGTATGTGGACTCACATGACCGAGTCTCCTATGCCAGAGCTTTGGATCGTCCGTCAAAGCCTTTAGACAAGTTAAGCTTCCTTGTGCCACTTGATCAACATTTACAGCGTATATATTGTTGTAACGATATGCAGTCAATATAACATCACCTGTATCTTCTCTGCACACTAGACATCTTTTCTTGTTAAATTTGACATTGTTTCCACTATCACACAATTGAGAAACGCTAAGTAGATTATACTTTAAACCATCAACAAGATAGACATTTTTAATACTATGGTTGGAATCACTTCCAATACTACCAATACCAACGATGTCACATTTTCCTTTGTCACCAAGAGTGATTGTTCCTGTGTGAAGGTTCGATAATATAAAAACAATGTAATAAGAAATACTCTAGAAGGGGGGTTGAATAGAGTATGCCCGTTTTTCGCAGAAAGTCTCAAGACTTTTGGAGCTTGTACCAAAACCTTTGAGATAAACCTGAATCACAAAGTTAAACAATTCGAACCAAGTGCGGAAATAAGGTAAAGCAATAAGTAAAGGACACGAGTAATTGTTTACGAGGTTCAGCACAACTTGGCCTACGTCCCCGCCTAGGGTTCTTCCACAACCCTAGGATTCAAAGGCTTTATTGATTCGCTTAGCTTAGGATCCTAATAGCTCACCGAGAAGCCTCTCTCCTATACAATTGCAATCTAGTCAACTCACGTTCCCTTGGAGTCCTAGACCAATCTAGAAGAGCCCCACCTCTCTTAGCTATCTAGTACAATCCTCTTACTCTCACAAATAAATAGCCTAGTGCAACTTCCTGAGTTATAAACTCTCGAGTAACACTTGAAATGAATATATCCTATAAGCTCACAGTGACTCTCAAAGGCTTTGAAATAAACAACAAACTCTTGAGCGCTTAGCAAAGAGACACTTTGGAAGACAGAATTGCTTGAAGATTGAAAACTCGTGTAGCACTTGTGTATGTCTATCTTCTTCTTTCTTTCCTTTATATAAGAGCGTGGAGCGTGAGGATCTTCAGCACCAGATCTCCAACGGCTTCTTTGAATCAGTTTGATCTTCAATCTTTTATATTTGGATATTTTGACGCCATGATCTGTTTTGAATAGGATCTCCTCATACATATCAAAGGAAAGATATAGTCTCGAATATACTTCCTGAAAAGGTTAGTCCAACATGTATATATAATATAACGGAAGTATATAATAATATAAAATAATATTCGGACAAATAATATAGGTTTTGTATTTCATCAACTGTTAATGCGTCAAGGCCTTTGACACAAACATCCTGTCAAAGCCCTTGAAACATTTATTCCATTTTCCATCAAGGGAGGGAGTTATCAATCTCCCCCTTGATGAAAGAGAAAACCTGTGCATCCCTGCAACTTAGTCAAACAGATATATCATAAGTAAAATCGGACTAAGTACCTGCAAGGGTTAGACAAATGTTGGATCAAATTTTTAAAGCATGCAAAAACAATCCAACCGAAAACCATAAATAAAAAACCAAGGTCTTCCAAGACCTTTAAGCAGAGGTTTTCAAAGTCTAACGATCATCTCCCCCTTTTTGTCTTTCAACAAAGGGCGGAGGTAAAACAGTCACCAAAATAGTTACCAAAAGTTTTGAAAACGTTTCCAAAAACCAGCAAAGTAACAAGTTTCAGGGGTGGATGGGGTGGGTTAGGGTTAAGGCTTAGTCATCCGGAGCATCATCAGTGAGCCTCGTTCACAGTCCTTCCAGCATCTTTGAAATCCCGCTCATCTCCATCATCATCTCCTTCTGCAGCTCCTTAATATCCAGGCGAACTTCCTCCCGGCCCAACTCTAGGTTGTCCATGCGTTCATCGAAAGCTGGAGCAGTGGGAAAGGCTTTTGAAGGAGTGGCAAGACTCAAGGTCCCTTGGGGAGACCGAGTGATGCCAATCTTTTCAAGGCCTTTAGAGTCGAACTTACCCGTATGACGCAGCTGTTCTTCATTTTTGACATCAATTCCAGAAGCTTTGAAGATAGGGGTCAAAAGGGTAGCAAATGGGAGGGGAGAGCCTTTTCTAGCTTTTCTGGCATGAGCCATGGTTCCAAGGATAGTATTGTCCAGATCAAGATCAAGGCCATTTAGGATGCGGTAGAGCAGGACCATAGCATTGTCGGTAAGGAGTGAGCCAGAGTTGAGACGGGGTAAGAGGCATCGAACAATGATGTTAAAAATTATTTTTGCCTCAAAGGTTAGGGATGAGTGGGTGAATTGCTTTGAGGTGCTATTGGATGCTTCGGGTAGGAGATATTTGGCTCGGGCAAGGATGATGCAATTCTCTTTTGAGGGGTGGATTTCAGCAGGTGGAACAGGGGTAGGTAAGCCAAGGAAGTCTGCAAAATCATTGGAGTTGAGAGAGATTCTAACCCCTTTGACAACAGACTCCAAAGACCAACCATTGGTGTCGTTTTTGGCTTTAAGATTAATGTAGAAAAGTCGGGTAAGCTGGGGTAGTAGACAGTTTCAAGGTTAAGAAGGGTCCAGGCTGGGGATTTTTTGAGGAGCTCAATGCAAGGTAACTTCAAAGCTTCAAAGAACTCAAAATCTAAAAAATCAGAACAACTAATCTTACGAGTTCGAAACTCGTCTACCCACTTACCAACAGTCTCAGCATCTTGAAACCAAGAGGAGGGCAAGGATTGATTTACCTGGATATAGGCCGGGGGGTCTGCGTTCTTTCTGCGCGCAACTGTTGGAGCAGCTCTCTTGACAGGTGCTACAAGACTCTTGACAGTGCCCTTCCTGGTGCGCTTGGGGGATGGAGGCTTGACAGCAGCAGGGGCTTTCCGCTTCTTCGGAGACGGGGGAGGAGGAGGAGAAGGAGAGGGAGATTCTTCCTCCTCTTCCTCAGACCCCGAGTCCTCACCGGACCCCGCTTCATCTCCTTCAGGTTCCTCGTCCTCTCCAGATCCCTCTGGCTCTTCTTCTTCTTCTTCTTCTTCTTCCTCAGGCTCCACCTCGGATGGAACCTCCTCGGCTTCAGCTTCCTTCTGAATCCGCTCAGCTTCTTCCTCGGCCAGTTTCTTAGCAAGTTCGGCCTCCTCATCGGCCTTTTTCTTCCTTAAGGCCTCCTCCTCGGCTTCCTTGGCAGCATCTCTTTCTAAGAGAGCGTCGAGATCTTCTTCCTCCTCTTCCTCGTCTGGTTCCTCAGCCAAGATCTTCCTCTTCCCTTTCTGTTTAGCACTGATCGGCTTCTTAACAGAGCGCTTTTGAGAGCCCTTGGGAACAATGGCCGATCTCTCAGCAATGGTGCTCTGGACGACAGTTGGGACGATAGCTTGAGGAGCGGGTTCAGGTGTGGGAGAGGTAGCAGTGGCCTGACGTCCCTTGGGGGTGGCGCCAAGTCTTTTGGGTGTGACAGCTTTCTTGGTTTTGGGTGCCATGGAGAAAGTTGGTTAAGGTTTCTTGAGAGGCGATTGAGAGGTTGAAGATGGAGAAGTGGAGAGGGTTTGGATAAAGTCTGAGTGTGGGTTGTGATCGGGTACAGTGTTGGGTTTAAGTAGAGGGATTGATGGGATGGGTTTAGGGTTCCAAGGAAAGAAATCATTACATTGCTAAGATTTGAAAGGTTTTCAAATTCAAATTCAAATTCAAATAACCATTAAAATCGGACAAGATAACCAAAAAAAAAAACTATTTCCAACAATAAAATATCTTTAACGGTTTAAGGAAATTACTAAATGGGCAATTTTTGAAATCCGATTAAAAACAAATATAATTGATTAAATATCTAAAAAGATATTAACCAAAAATATATGATCCGATAAATGTACTCCACCATTTAGTTCACACACCTTGACATGATTCTCAAGGGTCTTGACACTAGGTAGAATTTATCTTTCGTAAAGGGAAAGCTCCCCCTACGAAAGTGCATCCTTGTTAAGCATCCCAAATTCTCGTCTTATGAAGGTGAACCTGTCCTCTGCCAAAGGCTTAGTGAAAATGTCAGCCCATTGATAATCAGTAGAAATAAAAGATATGGACACATCACCTTTTTCAACATGATCTCTAATGAAATGATGCCTCACATCAATATGTTTGGTCCTTGAATGCTGAACAGGATTCTTAGTGATGGAGATGGCACTTGTATTGTCACACTTAATTGGGATACCTTTGAGGTTGATGCCAAGATCTCGCATTTGTTGAGCTATCCAAAGGATTTGGGAGCAACAGGCTCCAGCTGCAATGTATTCGGCTTCTGCAGTGGATAGAGCAACTGGATTTTGCTTCTTTGAGTGTCAACTGATCAAAGATGCTCCTAAGAATTGGCAACATCCTGATGTGCTCTTCCTATCCACCTTGTAGCCTGCAAAATCTGCATCAGAATATCCAATTAAAGTGAAATCCTTTTGCTTTGGGTACCATAGTCCAAGTTCCTTAGTGCCATTGAGATATCGAAAGATCCTCTTCACAGCCACGAGGTGAGATTCTTTAGGATCAGCTTGAAACCTAGCACACGTGCAAACACTAAACATGATGTCAGGTCTACTAGCCGTGAGATATAATAAAGATCCAATCATTCCTCGATACTCCTTTTGATTGACACTTGTTCCAGTCTTGTCTTGATCTAGAGACAATGTTGAGCTCATGGGAGTCTTGGCTGCCTTGGATTGATCCATCTTGAATTTCTTCAAGAGATCTTTAGTGTACTTGCTTTGGTTGACAAAGATCCCTTTCTTGGATTGATGAACTTGTAATCCCAAAAAGAAGTTGAATTCACCCATCAAGCTCATCTCAAATTCACTGCACATGATGTCAGAAAATTCCTTGCGCAAAGATGTGTTAGTAGCACCAAATAATATATCATCGACATAAATTTGAATAACCAAAATTGCCTTTCCTTTGGTTTTGATAAAAAGAGTCTTGTCGATCAACCCCCTTTTAAAATCATTTTCTAAAAGATATTTTGACAAGCGCTCATACCAAGCTCCTGGGGCTTGTTTCAAACCATAAAGCGCTTTGTCAAGTTTATAAACATGATTGGGAAATTCTGAACTTTCAAAACCTGGGGGTTGAGCCACATAAACTTCTTCCTCTAAGAAACCATTAAGAAAAGCACACTTGACATCCATTTGATATAACTTTATGCTCATAAAAGATGCAAATGCTAATAAAATGCGAATGGCTTCAAGCCTGGCTACGGGAGCAAAGGTCTCCTCGTAGTCAATACCTTCCTCTTGATTGTAGCCTTGAGCAACAAGCCTTGCCTTGTTCCTCACAACCTTACCATTCTCATCTAGCTTGTTTCGAAACACCCATCGAGTGCCAATGACTGATTGATGCTTTGGCCTAGGCTTCAAGGTCCAGACTTTGTTTCTTTCAAATTCATTAAGCTCACTTTGTATAGCAATGATCCAGTCTGGCTCCTGAAGTGCCTCATCTACCTTCTTTGGCTCAATAAGAGAAACAAACGCGTGAAAAGCACAAAGATCTTTAAGTTTAGAACGAGTTTGAACACTAGAAGTAGGGTCAGAAATGATATCCTTTAATGAGTGTGATGAGGAGTATTTGAATTTCCTTTTGCTAGTCTCAGCTCCTTGATTCGTCACACTGGTAGGATTGACTTGTAGTGCATCTGACTCCGTGGTCCTGTTAAGTTCAGTTACAGCAGTTTCTGAAGTCTCAACACTGTTGGATTGGACACCAAGGGCTTTGGATGAATCTTCAACACCTTAGGCCAATTCTTCAGTGTTGAGAAACGGTTCCTGCATGTTCATCTTCTCTGTGTTCTTGGTAGCAGCATCATCACCTTCCTCGTTCTCTTCATGGATGTTAAGATCTATATCTGCAACACTTTCACTCAAAGCACCGTCATTGCATTCATAAAAAATAACATGTATACTTTCTTCAACAACCTGGGTCCTTTTATTGAAGATTCTATAAGCTTTGCTACTCGTGGAGTAGCCAAGAAATATACCTTCATCACTACGCGCATCAAATTTCCCAAGGTTATCTTTTCCATTGTTATGAACAAAACAAGTACAACCAAAGGGTTTAAAATAAGATATAAGTGGTTTGCGGCCTTTGAAAAGTTCATAAGGAGTTTTCTTTAAGATAGAACGAATAAGACAACGATTTAAAATGTAGTTAGCTGTGTTAACAGCTTCAGCCCAATAGGTTTTAGGTAATGCATTTTCTAAAAGCATAGTCCTGGCCATATCCTCTAAGGTGCGGTTCTTGCGTTCCACAACCCCGTTTTGTTGAGGTGTCCTAGGAGCAGAAAAGTTATGGGAGATGCCATATTTAGCACAAAACAAATCAAATTGAAGTTGATCAAACTCCCTACCATGATCACTCCGAATAGACACTATGGGCTCATTTCTTAAAGTTTGCAACTCCTTACAAAGTTTTAAAAACTCAAATAAGGCCTCTGATTTTTCTTTCAAAAATGCAACCCAAGTATATCTTGAAAAATAATCGACAACAACTAGCATGTGCTTTTTACCATTGGGAGATTTGACTCGCATAGGACCACATAAATCCATATGTAAAAGTTCAAGGGGTCTAGAAGAACTTACAACCTTTTTGGGTTTGAAGGAGCTACGTGTTTGTTTACCTCGTGTGCATGCATTGCACATATCAATACCTTTGAAGTCCATTTCTGGTAGCCCTCTTACAAGCCCTTTGGACACAAGCTTCTGTAGTGTATGTGGACTCACATGACCGAGTCTCCTATGCCAGAGCTTTGGATCGTCCGTCAAAGCCTTTAGACAGGTTAAGCTTCCTTGTGCCACTTGATCAGCATTTACGGCGTATATGTTGTTGTAACGATATGCAGTCAGAATAACTTCACCTGTATCTTCTCTGCACACTATACATATTTTCTTGTTAAATCTGACATTGTTAACACTATCACATAATTGAGAAACACTAAGCAGATTATACTTTAAACCATTAACAAGATAGACATTTTTAATACTATGGCTGGAATCACTTCTAACACTACCAATACCAACGATGTCACATTTTCCTTTGTCACCAAGAGTGATTGTTCCCGTGGATTGCTCCTTCAGATCATGAAAGAGAGAACTCTTCCCACTCATATGCCTCGAGCATCCACTATCAATAATCCATTTGTGTTCTTTCACCTTGGTGATCTCCTGCAAGACAAACATCAACCTTTGTGGCTAGACCAATAAGCAAATTTGGATCCGTTGTTGGGGTAAACCATATTTGGTAAAATAGTGCCTTTGGGGACCCAAACTTGTGTTATCCGTTCTTTTCTCAAATGAACAGGAAATGTATTTCGAATAATATATGGATCCTTTCTTCTATAAGGGCAGGTCTCTTTTACATGTCCCTTTCTAGCACAATGGTGACATATAGGAGAGGTTCTGCTTCCTTTTGCCTTTACAAAAGTGGTAATGTGTTGCTTCTTTAAAAACTTTGGATTGTAACCAATACCAGTTTTGTTTAGAGAGCTTTGTTGCTCACCCAACATCTTATCGAGAGTGCCTTTGGATTTGGTAAAACTTATGAGGGCTGTCTGTTGGTCTAGAATCTTATTATTCAGGGAGATCTTCTCGTTCTCTAAGTCATGATGCTCATTTCTTAGAGAGGAGAGATCTTGCTTGAGTTCAGATTTCTCCGAGTCAAGCGTCTTGACTTTAATGTCAAGACCTGAATAAGAAGCTTCAAGACCTTTGACCCTCATAGACAGATCCTCAATAGTTCTTTTCTGGTCCACAGTTCTCTTAATAAGAATGTTAGTTTGGGCAATATGCTTTCCTTCATTGGCAATCATATTGGAAAGGAATTCCGATAATACCTCTTTTGGACTTTCCATAAGTTCTCTTACAGTAGCTTCAAGCTTTTCATCGTGGGATTCATCTTCTGAGGCCATAAGACAAATGTTGGCCTTCTCATCGTCGGAGTCAGAGTCGGAATCACTCCAAGTAGCCACCATGGCTTTCTTTTTCCATTTGTCACCTTTCTTAGGCTGGCTCTTTGTCTTTTGAGGGCAGTCCTTCACAAGACGATCTGTTTCACCACATTCAAAACAAGACAACGGTTTAGTCTTCTTTTCATACTTGTTGTATTGAGGCTTACCTCGAAATTTTGAAGACTCTGATCCAACCTTGTTGTTGAATTGCTTCTTCATTTTGATAATTCTAGCAAGGCCTCTTGTGATAAGGGCAAAAGGATCATCCTCATCGTCATCCTCATCTTCGGAATCAGATCCATCCTTGGGCTCATCCTTCTTAGACTTGAGTGCCAAGTTCTTGGTGCTAGCTGGAAGTTCTCCATCGTCTTCATTAAGGATCATCTCATGCGTGATCAGCTTTCCAAGAAGGTCATCAAGGGGTAGAGTGGTGAGGTCCTGGGCTTCCTCTATAGCTGTTACTTTTGGACCCCATTTCTCCTTTGGAAGGCACCTCAGTATCTTCCTTACTTTCTCAACGTTGGTAAAGCTCTTGCCGAGAGAGTCAAGGTTGTTGGTGATTTCTGTGAATCGTGTGAACATGGCCTTGATTGACTCATCAGACTTCATCTTAAAGAGCTCATACTTTCGAAGGAAGATGCTGATCTTGGTGTCTTTCACTTGGCTCGTTCCTTCATAGGTGACAACCAACTTGTCCCAAATCTCTTTAGCTGACCTACAAGATGAAATACGGTTAAACTCATCAGTGCTAAGACCACAATAAAGTAAGTTAATAGCCCTGTAGTTTTTGGAGATGGTTTCAAGATCTGCTTGGTTGTATTCAGACTCCTTCTTTGCAACTTTGGTGTCATTTGGTCCATCTTTTTCTGGAATCTTCGGACCATTCTCTATAATATTCCAAAGCTCTAGATCTTGGTCTATGATAAAGATCTTCATCAAAGATCTCCAGTGGACAAAGTTGTTTCCTACAAAGAGTGGCGGTCTGCTTGTGGACCTTTCCTGTACAAATCCTCCGCTTGCTTCACCAGACATGATCGAAAACTCACAAGATTGTTAGATCAAAAACAGTGAGTAAAGCTCTGATACCAATTGAAGGTTCGATAATATAAAGACAATGTAATAAGAAATACTCTAGAAGGGGGGTTGAATAGAGTATGCCCGTTTTTCGCACAAAGTCTCAAGACTTTTGGAGCTTGTACCAAAACCTTTGAGATAAACCTGAATCACAAAGTTAAACAATTCGAACCAAGTGCGGAAATAAGGTAAAGCAATAAGTAAAGGACACGAGTAATTGTTTACGAGGTTCAGCACAACTTGGCCTACGTCCCCGCCTAGGGTTCTTCCACAACCCTAGGATTCAAAGGCTTTATTGATTCACTTAGCTTAGGATCCTAATAGCTCACCGAGAAGCCTCTCTCCTATACAATTGCAATCTAGTCAACTCACGTTCCCTTGGAGTCCTAGACCAATCTAGAAGAGCCCCACCTCTCTTAGCTATCTAGTACAATCCTCTTACTCTCACAAATCAATAGCCTAGTGCAACTTCCCGAGTTATAAACTCTCGAGTAACACTTGAAATGAATATATCCTATAAGCTCACAGTGACTCTCAAAGGCTTTGAAATAAACAACAAACTCTTGAGCGCTTAGCAGAGAGACACTTTGGAAGACAGAATTGCTTGAAGATTGAAAACTCGTGTAGCACTTGTGTATGTCTGTCTTCTTCTTTCTTTCCTTTATATAAGAGCGTGGAGCGTGAGGATCTTCAGCACCAGATCTCCAACGGCTTCTTTGAATCAGTTTGATCTTCAATCTTCTATATTTGGATATTTTGACGCCATGATCTGTTTTGAATAGGATCTCCTCATACATATCAAAGGAAAGATATAGTCTCGAATATACTTCCTGAAAAGGTTAGTCCAACATATATATATATATATATATATATATATATATATATATATATATATATATATATATATATATATATATATAATATAACGGAAGTATATAATAATATAAAATAATATTCGGACAAATAATATAGGTTTTGTATTTCATCAACTGTTAATGCGTCAAGGCCTTTGACACAAACATCCTGTCAAAGCCCTTGAAACATTTATTCCATTTTCCATCAAGGGAGGGAGTTATCACTGTGGATTGCTCCTTTAGATCATGAAAGAGAGAACTCTTCCCACTCATATGCCTCGAGCATCCACTATCAATAATCCATTTGTGCTCCTTCACCTTGGTGATCTCCTGCAAGACAAACATCAACCTTTGTGGCTAGACCAGTAAGCAAATTTGGATCCATTGTTGGGGTAAACCATATTTGGTAAAATAGTACCTTTTGGAACCCAAACTTGTGTTATCCGTTCTTTTCTCAATTGAACAGGAAAAGTATTGCGAATGATATAAGGATCCTTTCTTATATAGGGGCAGGTCTCTTTTACATGTCCCTTTCTAGCATAGTGGTGACATATAGGAGAGGTTCTGCTTCCTTTTGCCTTTACAAAGGTGGTAATGTGCTGCTTCTTTAAAAACCTTGGATTGTAACCAATACCACTTTTGTTTAGAGAACTTTGTTGCTCACCCAACATCCTATCAAGAGTGCCTTTGGATTTGGTAAAACTTATGAGGGCTGTCTGTTGATCTTGAATCTTATTATTCAGGGAGATCTTCTCGTTCTCTAAGTCATGATGCTCATTTCTTAGAGAGGAGAGATCTTGCTTGAGTTCAGATTTCTCTGAGTCAAGCGTCTTGACTTTAATGTCAAGACCTGAATAAGAAGCTTCAAGACTTTTAACCCTCATAGACAGATCCTCAACAGTTCTTTCCTGGTCCACAGTTCTCTTAATAAGAGTGTTAGTCTAGGCAATAAGTTTCTCTTCATTGGCAATCATATTTGAAAGGAATTCCGATAATACCTCTTTTGGACTTGCCATAAGCTCTCTTACAGTTGCTTCAAGCTTTTCATCGTGGGATTCATCTTCTGAGGCCATAAGGCAGATATTGACCTTCTCATCATCGGAGTCAGAGTCAGAATCGCTCCAAGTTGCCACCATGGCTTTCTTCTTCCACTTGTCACCCTTCTTGGATTGGCTCTTTGTCTTTTGAGGGCAATCCTTCACAAGATGATCTGTTTCACCACATTCAAAACAAGACAAAGGTTTAGTCTTCTTATCATACTTGTTGTACTGAGGCTTACCTCGAAATTTAGAAGACTCTGATCTATCCTTGTTGTTGAATTGTTTCTTCATTTTGAGAATTCGAGTAAGGCCTCTTGTGATAAGAGCAAAAGGATCATCCTCATCGTCATCCTCATCTTCGGAATCAGATCCATCTTTAGGCTCATCCTTCTTAGACTTGAGTGCCAAGTTCTTGGTGCTAGCTGGAAGTTCTCCATCGTCTTCATTAAGGATCATCTCATGCGTGATCAGCTTCCCAAGCAGGTCATCAAGGGGTAGAGTGGTGAGGTCCTGTGCTTCCTCTATAGCTGTTACTTTTGAACCCATTTTTTTTTGGGAGGCACCTCAGTATCTTCCTTACTCTCTCAACGTTTGTAAAGCTCTTGCCGAGAGAGTCAAGGTTGTTGGTGATTTCTGTAAATCGTGTGAACATGGCTTTGATTGACTCATCAGACTTCATTTTGAAAAGCTCATATTTTTGAAGGAAGATGCTGATCTTGGTGTCTTTCACTTGGCTCGTTCCTTCATAGGTGACGACCAGTTTGTCCCAAATCTCTTTAGCTGACCTACAAGATGAAATACGGTTAAACTCATTAGTGCTAAGACCACAAGAAAGTAAGTTAATAGCCCTGTAGTTTTTGGAGACGAGTTCAAGATCCGCTTGGATGTATTCAGACTCCTTCTTTGCGACTTTGGTTCCATTTGGTCCGTCTTTCTCTGGGATTTTCGGACCATTCTCTATAATGTTCCAAAGTTCTAGATCTTGATCTATAATGAACATCTTCATCAAGGATCTCCAGTAGACAAAGTTGTTTCCTACGAAGAGTGGTGGTTTGCTCGTGGACCTTCCCTGTGCAAATCCTCCGCTTGCTTCACCAGACATGATCGATAACTCACAAGATTGTTAGATCAAAAGCAGTGAGTAAAGCTCTGATACCAATTGAAGGTTCGATAATATAAAACTAAGTATTATGGAAATACTCTAGAAGGCGGGTTGAATAGAGTATGCCGGTTTTTCGCAGATATTCTCAAGACTTTTGAAGCTCGTGAAAAACCCTTTGAGATTAGACTCAGTCTTTTCTTTGAAAACCTGAATCACAAAGTTAGACAATTCGAACCAAGTGCGGAAATAAGGTAAAGCAATAAAGTAAAGGACTCGATGAGTTGTTAACGAGGTTCGGCACGAACTTGGCCTACGTCCCCGCCTAGGGTTCTTCCACAACCCTAGGATTCAACAGGCTTTATTGATTCACAAAGCTTAGGATCCTAATAGCTCACCGAGAAGCATCTCTACTATACAATTGCAATCTAGTCAACTCACGTTCCGTTGGAGTCCTAGACCAATCTAGAAGAGCCCCACCTCTCTCAGCTATCTAGTACAATCCTCTTACTCTCGAGAATCAATAGCCTAGTGTTCACTTCCTGAGATACAAACTCTCGAGTATAACACTATAACTGAAATATCCTATAAGCTCTCTGTGTAACTCTCAAATGCTTTGAAATGAAATAACAGACTCTTAGGACAAGCAGAGAGCACACGAAGACATATTTCTCTTGAAGGCTTGGAGTGTATGAAAGCTCGTGTTCAATGAATGTGTGTCTTCTGTCTTCATCTTCCTTCTCTTTATATTGAGACAAATCGGCGCCAAGGATCTTCTCCAACGGCTAGTCAAGATCATGGCTTGAGCTGGATCTTCTATCTTTGGAAACTTCGAAGGCCACAATCTTTCCGATTTGAATCTTCTCACAACGCATCACAAGGAGGAAATAATTCGAAAATACTTCCTGAAAGGTTAGTTAAGTATATAATAATATAATGGAAGTATATAATAATATTAAATAATATTTCGAACATAATAACATATAGAACATGTTTTGTATTTCATCAACACTGTTAAAGCTCCAAGACCTTTGACACAGACAAACTGTCAAGGCCTTTGAAACTTATTCCGATTTTCATTAAGGGAGGTAGTTATCAATCTCCCCCTTGATGAAAGATAAAACCTGTGCATCCCTGCAACTTAGTCAAGCATAAGTAATATAAGTGAAATCGGACTAAGTACTTGCAAGGGTTAGACAAATGTTGGATCAAAATTTTAAAGCATAAAAAGCCATCCAACCGAACACCAAAACTCAAAAACCAAGGTCTTCCAAGACCTTCACAGCAAAAAGTTTTCATGTCTAAACCACACAGATCATCTCCCCCTTTTTGGCTTTCAACAAAGGGAGGAGGTAAAACAGTCACCAAAAGTTTTGAAAGTTTTTCTAAAAACCAGCAATGTATCAAGTTTGGGATAGGGATGGGATAGGTTAGGTTTAAGCTTCATCGTCCGGAGCATCATCAGTGAGCCTCGTCCACAGACCTTGCAGCATGTTGGTTATCCCGCTCATCTCCGTCATAACTTCCTTGTGCAGCTCCTTAATATCCAGGCGAACTTCCTCCAAGCCCAACTCCAGGTTGTCTATGCGCTCATCAACAGCTGAGGCAGTGGGAAGAGCTTTTGAAGTAGAGGCAAGACTCAAGGTCCCTTGGGAAGACCGAGTGATGCCTATCTTTTCAAGGCTCTTGGAGTCGAACTTACCCATATGACGCTGCTGTTCTTCATTTTTGAAATCCATTTCAGAAGCTTTGAAGAGTGGGGTCAAAAGGGTGGCAAAGGGGAGGGGAGTTCCTTTCCTGGCTTTTCTTGTGTGAGCTATTGATCCTAAAATGGTGTTGGCTAGATCAAGATCAAGGCCATTGAGGATTCGGTAAAGGAGGACCATGTCATTGTCAGTAAGGAGCGAGCCAGAGTTAAGACGGGGTAAGAGGTATCGAACAATGATGTTGAAAATAATTTTTGCCTCTAGGGTAAGGGATGAGTGGGTGAGCTGCTTTGACGTGCTGGTGGATGCTTCGAGTATGAGATATTTGGATCGAGCAAGGGCTAGGCACTGTTCTTTTGTGGGTTTCTCGGGAGAGAGTGGACAAGGTCTAGGTAGGCCAAGGAAATCAGCAAAGTCATTGGAGTTGAAAGAGATTCTAACCCCTTTGACAATGGACTCCAAAGACCAACCGTCAACATCGTCTTTGGCTTTTAGGTTTATGTAGAACAGGCGGGTTAGCTGGGGATAGTAGACAGTTTCAAGATTAAGAAGGGTCCAGGCTGGGGATTTTTTGAGGAGAGCAATGCAGGGTAACTTCAAAGCTTCGAAGAACTCAAGATCCAAAAAATCAGAACAGCTTATCCTACGAGTTCGAAACTCATCTACCCACTTATCAGCCGTTTCAGCATTTTCAAACCAAGAAGCGGGTAAGGATTGGTTTACCTGGATGTAGGGGGGTGGATAGGCATTCTTCCTGCGAGCAATTGTTGGAGCAGCTCTCTTGGCAGGCGCCTCAAAGCCTCTGAGGGTGCCCTTCCTGGTGCGCTTGGGAGATGGAGGCTTGACAGCAATTGGGGCTTTCCGCTTCTTTGGAGACGGGGGAAGAGGAGAAGGGAGGATCCTTAGTAACAGCAGGAGTTACTAAAGGTAACTTGAACTGGGTGGAGGCAGATACACCAAGGGATTGTGTAATCTTATAAGGAAGAACATTTTCTTGAAATTTCACATGCCTGCTTATCAAAACAACCTTCCTATACAAATCATACACCTTAAATGCCTTTTGATCTGGAGGGTACTGACAAGAGGAAAACCTGTTGTTGTTCTTGTCAACGAATACTCAAACTCACAACTAGTATTGTGTGTAAGCAAGAGGTCGAACCACAAGGAAATCTATTCAATTCAAGTATATTTCTAATCGCTAATAGAGAATATGGGGGTTTTTGGTGTGAAAAAGATCCGCCTTTTATCAAAGCGGAAGCAAGCAAACAAAGTAAATTGATTTTAGAATGCAGTGGAGAAAAATAGGTTCACCTACAATTTATCACTTCGATTGATGAATTCGATCCTTGTTTCAGCCTATAGTTCTTGTCTGTTCCTATCAATGTCCTTGTCCAGATCTTAGGTAAATTACTAGTCCTACGAGTCCTAGCAACCCTTATCTCTAAATAACCCTAACACGGTTAAGATTTAACCTAGAGATAGCATTAAGAATATAAATTAACCAAGTTACATGCAATATCAAGCTACGAGTCGATATTTAACATATATTCATCCAATTAGTCCTACGAGTTCTAAAGGGATATGATTGCCACTTTGTTTAAGGTTCGCTACGAGGAATCTACAAAACCCTAGCAATTGAATGAATCTACTCTAACTAGTTGATCAGACCAGAGAGAATAAAACACACTCAAGCAATTAAGCACAAAGAAGTCAAAACATTGGAATAGAAATAAGAACTAGATTAAGAAACTCACAATTCAACAACCAAAGATCCAAACTGTAGGCGAAACCTTGAGAGCTTAGTTGCTCATGCTCAACGACGCTCTCAACAATGGAATAAAGTGCATAAGGTCAATGAAATAGTAAACTAGAAAAGCCTTAAATAGTATTTATAAAGTCGGCCAAACAACTCAATTAAAACCCTAATTAAAATCCCGGATCGAAAGTTGCGTTTCTGCACGGGCCGCGGGGCGGCTGGCGATTCAGCGAAGTCCTTTGTTTTCCCTTCGAGCCGCGGGGCGGCCAGCGATACTGCGGGGCGGCCGGCGATTCTTCCGAACTTCTTCTTCCGAGACTTCACCAGCTCCTATGCATCTTCCTTAGCTTGTTTTCGCTCTTTTCCAATTCATCTCACCTTCAATCTACTATATCTGAAATAAACCATAAAATCATGTAGATTCCGCCTCTTCCAACTCAACAAGTAATTATGTAAATGCAACTAAATATATGCAATATTCACAACTAAACTATGCTAAATGCAATCTATTATGCAACACTAAATATGTTCTATCAAATTCCCCCACACTTGAACCTTTGCTTGTCCTCAAGCAATATAAAACTCAACTCTGCAGCCCCACAGAATAGCAATTCATGTATCCACACCTCAATATTCTTTAAGTGCATGAAAAACTAGAAAACACAATAGATTAACAACATCATAGCACATAATTGGAGTAATCACTGAAATCAGGCAACCATATCCATTCTAGACCTCACAAAGGATGTGTGTTTCAATCTCGCTCAAGTGTTTAGGGTTAAATGTTTAAGCTCAAAACTCAATCTTTAAAAACTTAGCTACAAGAGTCTTGCACGAGTGTTCTAATTCTCCACCGCTGGTGACTCTACACACAACAAAAATCATGAGGTCTTTTAATTGGGTTGTAATGGGACCAAGGTAGAACATATAAGGTATGGAACAATTTTGGTCATGTGGTGCTCATAATCCGGGAACTAAGGAAACAACCAAATCATAAAATCACTCACAAACTCCTCACACCATATCTCTATAATGCCAAACAACACCAATTTCAAGCATAAAACTCTACAAACCATACTCAACTCATTCCTTTATTCTTTTTTTTTTCTTTCTTTTTCTTTTGTTTTTCTCTTTTTTTTTCTTTATTCATGCTATATCAAATGATTTTCCTTGACTTTTGCCCCAAAGTGAATTTTATCCTCCTTAGGTCCCAAGTAATGAATATGCTAGCAAGAATCAAACATCTCATAAATACACCTCAATCATACAACCCACCACTAAAAACCATAATCCACAATATAGATATTCACCAACTATTCCTAAATTCCCGGATGGGGTCAGGCTATCATTGGTTGTGGAAAAATCTTGTGGAGCTACAAAAGAATAGGCAATTAGGCTCAAACTGGCTTCAAGTAGAGGATAATATGTAAGGTGGGAATAGAGTCAAATAGGGCTAATAAAGGTGCCTCAATCATGTTTAAGTCATGTGCAGAAATCATAATATGCAGCCTTGAAAAAGATATCTAAATGCAAGCCAAAGAGGAAGCAACTGAAGAGAGTACACACAACAAGCAAGAGGACTCAATAAAGTGCAGTCCTGAATAGGCTAAAATAAGCTCACCAGGTTATGTCTAGAACTTCAAGATCACCCAAAAATTCAAGATTTTATGTGCTCAATCATTAATCAATCATGCCCACCAAATAATATAGAAAACATATATCGAAGGCTTCAACAATCCAAGCACATCATGGGGCCTAAATCTCAATAGATAGATTAGAGGACAAACGACATCCATGTGGGGAAATAAGACCTACTCCTAGTAATGCAAGAAACTAAAACTCTTTTTTTTTTTTCATTTATCATTTTTTTGTTTTTTTTTTCCAATAAAGTAACGATCAGAAACTAAACATGCATACAAAAAATAGAAATAGCCATGCAAACTTAATAATCAAAATGCAGTGCAAACTTAGAACCAAAATACAAACGTGACATGCAATTCTTCTCCCCCACACTTAAATCTGACATTGTCCTCAATGCAGAAAAGAGAACAAAAGCATCAAAATAAAAACAAAAGGGAAAAGAAAAGAAACAACTGACATGCTCACTGATGAGGTGATGGCGGCGGCGGGTAAAGTGGAAACTGGGGATATGCATATCGATAGAAGTCCTCCTGCCTCTGCCACATCTGCTCCTGTATCCGTCTGATCGCTGCCTGGCTCTCAGAGACATCCTCCAGGTGAGAAGTCAAGCCACGGACATCCCTACGAATGTCGCCGACATCCACGTATAGCTGCTGCTGCTGCTCCCACATCACGTCCTAGCGCTAGGACATCTGCTGCTGGTGCTCCCACATGGCGTCCTGACGATGGGACATCATCTGCTGATGCTCCCACATGGTGTCCTGACGGAGACACATATCTGCCATCCTCTGCTCCATCGCGTAGTAGCTCGGACAAGCACCAGCTGTGCCAGAAGGTCCAGCACCACTACCTCTTAGATCTGTTTAAACTCCATGAAGATCATCAGCACCTTCCTGCTTAGCATCAGGAGCACCTTCCTCATCATCATCAGAATCCTCATCCATCTCATCGCCCATGTAAAAATCAGCTACTGTAGGGCCAAAAGGGAGATGTCGGGGCAATCTCAACTGAATCTTCCCCAGATGGCCTGTCCTCTAGATCCACATCGGTGACGTGCCCTCCAAGTGGCCAACTTTTCTCAGCTGGGCTTCATCATATAGAAATGAGCCATGCTGAATATCAGGGACAACGCTCACATCGATGCACGCTCGAGCTATAAGGGTGATAAGACCCCCAAAGCTAATCGTCGCCTTGTTGCGCTTGTTTAGGATGTCCTTGCAGTTAATCAGAAACATATCCACCCAACTTGGAATCACTAGGCTCTCTAGCGTCAGACATCACAAAAATGACATATCCTTAAGCGAGATCTTGTTGACCTCAGCCTGTGCAAAGAATGTGTTCGCTAGAACCTTGTGAATCAGTCGTAATGCAGGATGGCGAATGCTCGAATTGTATTGGCCCTTCTTGGCCTCAAAAGGCACCCTAGTGGACGCCATCCAAAAAGCCAAAGGGCCCTCTCTCTTACACACATCAAGCCAACCGGCAGTAGGTGCAGCAGTAATACCAAAAATCTGCCCCAATCTCTCCTTCGATATCTTGTGACCCCTCCCAAGCAATCGAAACTCAATATAGGTACGCCCCACACTCAAAGTCGCTAAAATCTCCTTACATAAGCTCGAATATGTAGGAGCATTCTTCCCTAAAAACTCTCCTAAGCCCCCATGCTCCAACAATTGCCTAGTGCATACATCCATCTGTATTAATCGAAGTGTTGGCTCATGAGAGAATTTGGTTACAAAGAAATTTCGATTGTTTAGAGCATTCCACTTCTCTTTCTGACTTTTATTCATTCCATGGGGTCTAGACATTGCGAATTCGAGCTAAGGAAATCACCCAACAAGAACGAAAGTCAAGTAAAACTCACGAAGTATCAGCTTCTGCAGTGGCCGCGGGGCAGCCGAGGAGGGCGACGGGGCGGCCGGAGATATCTGGATCCGTGCACTCCGACGTCGGATCTGCTCTCCGACGTCCAAAACCTTCCTTATCCGTCGTGGATCCGAAAGAACTCCCTTAAAAGACCTTGGGAGGAGAGATTATGTTGTAGATCTAGGAGAGATAGGGGCTATGGTAGATTTTGTGAAGAAATGATGTGAGAGAAGAAGGTTTATGTGGAGATTTATGTGAAAGAAGAAAGCTTGGAGATAGAGTGTCAATGGAGGGTTTAGAGGTTAAAGAAGGAAGAAGAAAGAGGGTTCTTTGGGGCGAGGGGGCGGCTACTTGAAGGAAGGTAAAGAAAAAGAAGGGGTTAGGGTAAAAGTGGTGTAGCAAGTGGGGGCCTATACGGGCCCCTTTAAAATTTTCTATCCGGAAGAGGCCGCGGGGCGGCTAGGGTGGGAGACGGGGCGGCCGGCGATTCCGCGAAGGATTTCGCTTGGCGCCTTGGCCGCGGGGCGGCCCATGCTGGCAACGGGGCGGCCCGTCCTTTTTCGCCCTTTTCTTCTTCTTTTCCTTCCTGCAGCGTTTGTATCCCAAGCCAACCTAAAACTAAACTAAAAGAACTTAATGTAAAAAGAAAATAAAATCTAAACTATTACCTTGGGTTGCCTCCCAAGCAGCGCCTTTGGTTACCGTCGTTGGCTTGACGTTATGGCTCCCTAATGATCCTCAGCACTTGGTTCAGTGAGAACCAACTCATCACCGTCCTATTTGACAAAGCTTTCAAAGTATGGTTTCACTCTATGGCCATTTAGCTTGAATATGTCTCCATTTCTCTCATTGAGTAGCTCCACTGCACCATGAGAAAAGATATTAGTGATCACATACGGCCCTGTCCATCTAGAACGAAGCTTACTTGGGAAGAGTTGTAGGCGCGATGGAAATAGAAGGACCTTTTCCCCAACTTTGAGGTCCTTTCGCAAGATGTGTTTATCGTGCCATGCCTTTGTCTTCTCCTTATAGGTTACGGAGTTATCATAGGCATCCAATCTCAATTCTTCCAACTCCTGCAGCTGTAGTTTCCTGAACTCCCCTAACTTCATCAATCTGCATGTTGCACTGCTTCACCGCCCAATATGCTTTATGTTCGAGCTCGATAGGAAGATGGCAAGCTTTTCCATAGACTAATCGAAACGGAGACATCCCAATGAGAGTCTTGTAAGCCGTTCGATAAGCCCATAGAGCATCGTCAAGTCTGACACTCCAATCCTTTCTGTTTGGGGCAACAGTCTTCTCTAAGATAGTCTTTATCTCGCGATTAAACACCTCAGCTTGCCCATTGGTCTGGGGGTGGTATGCAGTAGACACCCTCTGAGTCACATGATATTTCTTTAGTAGCGCACTCACAGTCTTGTTGCAGAAGTGGGTCCCTTTATCACTGATTAGTGCTTTCGGAACCCCAAATCTAGAGAATAGCTCCTTGAGGAAACCTACAACTACCTTTGAATCGTCAGTTCTGGTGGCCTTCGCCTCCACCCACTTGGAGACATAGTCCACCGCAAGCAAAATATATAAGTTTCCAAAGGAGTTAGGGAATGGTCCCATGAAGTCAATGCCCCAAACATAAAAAATCTCACAAAATATCATGCGAGTTTGTGGCATCTCATTCCTCTTAGAAAGATTTCCAACTCTCTGACAACGATCACAGGATTTGCAAAAGGCATATGAATCACGAAATATATGTGGCCAAAAGAATCCTGCATCAAGTACCTTTCTACCTGTCTTTTGTGGTCCAAAGTGTCCACCACATCTGCGCAATGCTTCCATAGGTAGGGGTCATCCCAAACGTAAAAGCGAGCATCGTGGTGCCAAAGAAGTCAAACTCACAACTTCCAACTAGTATAGTGTGTAAGCAAGAGGTCGATCCACAGGGAAATCTATTCAATTCAAGTATAATTCTAATCGCTAATAGAGAATATGGGGGTTTTTGGTGTGAAAAATATCCGCCTTTTATCAAAGCGGAAGCAAGCAAACAAAGTAAATTGATTTTAGAATGCAGTGGAGAAAAATAGGTTCACCTACAATTTATCACTTTGATTGATGAATTCGATCCTTGTTTCAGCCTTTAGTTCTTGTCTGTTCCTATCAATGTCATTGTCCAGATCTTAGGTAAATTACTACTCCTACGAGTCCCAGCAACCCTTTTCTCTAAATAACCCTAACACGGTTAAGATTTAACCTAGAGATAGCATTAAGAATATGAATTAACCAAGGTACATGCCATATGAAGCTACGAGTCAATATTTAACATATATTCAACTTTCTACACATCCAATTAGTCCTACGAGTCCTAAAGGGATATGATTGCCATTTGGGTTAAGGTTCGCTACGAGGAATTTACAAAACCCTAGCAATTGAATGAATCTACTCTAACTAGTTGATCAGACCAGAGAGAATAAAACACACTCAAGCAATTAAGCACAAAGAAGTCAAAACATTGGAATAGGAATAAGAACTAGATTAAGAAACTCACAATTCAACAACCAAAGATCCAAACTGTAGGCGAAACCTTGAGAGTTTAGTTGCTCATGCTCAACGACGCTCTCAACAATGGAATAAAGTGCATAAGGTTAATGAAATAGTAAACTAGAAAACCCTTAAATAGTATTTATAAAGTCGGCCAAACAACTCAATTAAAACCCTAATTAAAATCCCGGATCGAAAGTTGCGTTTCTGCACGGGCCGCGGGGCGGCAAGGCCAGGCCGCGGGGCGGCCGACGATTCAGCAAAGTCCTCCGTTTTCCCTTCGAGCCGCGAGGCGGCCAGCGATACTGCTGGGCGGCCGGCGATTCTTCCGAAGTTCTTCTTCCGAGACTTCACTAGCTCCTATGCATCTTCCTTAGCTTGTTTTCACTCTTTTCCAATTCATCTCACCTTCAATCTACTATATCTGAAATAAACCATAAAATCATGTAGATTCTGCCTCTTCCAACTCAACAAGTAATTATGTAAATGCAACTAAATATATGCAATATTCACAACTAAACTGTGCTAAATGCAATCTATTATGCAACACTAAATATGTTCTATCAGGTACCCAAGAAAAAAACATCTTCTTGCATTGATTCCCAACTTGTCATTTATATCGTTGGGTTGATAAGCATAACAAGGATAACCTATCACCTTTAAATGCTCAATAGAAGGTAACTTCTTATACAAAACTTCAAATGGAGATTTCCAATTCAGAACTGCAGCAGGCATTTTATTTATTAAGTATGTTGCACCAAGCACACACTCACCCCAAAATTTGATTGGAAGACCATCAAAATGTCTGATAGCTCTAGCAGTTTCTATCAAGTGACGGTGCTTCCTTTCCACTCTACCATTTTGCTCAGGCACTCCTGGGGCTGACTTTTGATGAACAATCCCATATTGCTCAAACAAGCTAACACACATTCTTTGTGTGAATTCTGTCCCATTATCTGTTCTAACCACCTTAACTGTGGTGTTGAACTGGTTTCTAACCATATTAATGAAGGCCACAATCATCCTATAAACTTGTGTCTTATCTTGCAACAAGTAAACCCAAGTTGCCCGAGAATGATCATCAAGAACTGTAAGAAAGTATCTAGCACCACATAAAGCTTTCTCTTTATAAGGCCCCCATACATCCATGTGAACCAAACTGAACAGTGAATCAGCAATAGAATCACTCTTAGAAAACTGCAATTTGTGATGTTTTGTCATATCACAAGAGTCACAATGAAAGGTACTGCAGTTACAACCCTTACAAACATCCAGTTGCTTCATCTTAGAAACAGACATATGCCGAAATCTGGCATGAAACAAGTCTAAACATTCAACTTTATTACAGAAACACCTAATGTGTTTATTAAGAGAATACACACAGATTCCAACTTGGAGACACTTCTTGCTTGATCTGCCACTGTTCAGAGAGTTCTTCTTTAAGTAATACAGACCACCTTCCTCAAAACCTCTAGCAACAATGCAGTCAGTTGTAGGGTCCTGCAATGTGCAAGATACTGAGTCAAAACTAAAAACCCAATGCCTGACTTTCATCAACTTGGAAACTGACAAGAGGTTATGTTGGAACTGTGGCACAAAGAGCACATTGCTCAAGCTCAAGGACTCTGATATAGCAACTGTGCTAGATTCTCTAACAAAAAAGGATGTACCATCAGGCAAACCCAAAGAAACAAGTCTATCCAAAACATGCAATTCAGAAAAAATACTCTTGTCAAAGGCTATGTGGTCAGTGGCTCCTGAATCAATAATCCATGACCACATATCTCCTTTATTATTTCCAACAAGAAAGGAAAACTCATAATACCTACAAAGTTCACAAAGGCATGGTTGACTGAACTGTGTGCTCCATCCATTGGAGGCTTGCCTTTCATCATTCTCATGACTTCATTGAATACAGCATTCACCATTCCTGGATCAGGTTTAGCTCCATCCATGTCCAAAGGACTATCATACTGACCTTCAATCATCTGTTGGCCTCAGCATTTGCAGCAAACCTGCTTGAACTGGCTTTTTGAGTTTCACCATAACGAGGTCCCTTGAACCACTCGGGGTACCCCACCAATTTAAAGCAGTAACCTCTAGTGTGTCTTTTCTCTTTGCAGTAATCACACTGCCTGTCAAACTTTGCCTTCTTAAAATCTCTTTTGAACTGATCAGTAGCCTTGCTCTGAACTGATTTACTTCCCACAGAAAAAGCATTACTATCTGATTGACTGTTCCTGCTCGTAGCTAAAGCATTCATATCAACTTGCAACCCAGTGATCCCTTTCTGCCTTTCAATCTGAACAGCCATTTGAAAGACTTTGTTCAAACCTAGCATGGGATCCATAGAAAATATGTTGTTCCTGAGGTGCTCATAAGCCTCATTCAATCCCATCAAGAATTGCATGATTTTGGCTTTATTTTCCCTATCAACAATCTTTTTCAGAATAGTGCAACTACAATGACTGATTCCATCACAACTGCAGATAGGCAAAGGATCAAGAAACTGGAACTCATCCCAAATCTTTTTAAGCTTTCCATAGTATGCAGGAACTGACAAATTCTCTTGCCTCAAGTAACCAATTTCACGCCTAAGCTGATATATGAGTGGATCGTTTAACTCATAAAACCTCTCCCTAATCTCATCCCAAAGTTCTTTCGAGGATTGAACATACATGAAATGTTCACCTATCTCGCTATTCACGGAATTCACAAGCCAGCATATGACCATATAGTCGGCTCTACTCCATCTTTCAAAATCATCACTATCTTCCTCAGGCCTAACACAAGCTCCAGTTATGAATCCTAATTTTGCTTTAACGTCAAGCGTCATTCGCACAGCTCTACTCCAACTTGTGATGTTTGAGCCATTGAACAAATTCGACACCAGCTGCATGCCTGGATGGTCAGAATTTGATAGAAAGTATGGATTGATATGCACAGGATTCATACCTTGCACAAATTCGCCGAATTGAATCGGATTCTGGCTAATTCCTGGTATTCCAGCAGCTCCGACTCCATTGATTCCTCTTCCAAAGCCATTAGGTAGAGGAGTAACGAATACGCCTCTTCCAGCACCATTTCTGCCTCCTATGCCGCCATTGCCAGATCCAGAAGCTTGATTCATTTGATTGCTTCCTCTCCCAGCCATATCGAGAAACTAATTGAAGCCGAAAAACACGACGATCGTCGAACAGAGGTGCAGACACGCTTCCGATCGAAGAAAAACACAGCAATTGATCTCAAGGAGATCAAATTCGCTCTGATACCATTTCAAGAATGGAATGAGAGAGAGAGAGAGATGAAAAAAACACAAAACAAAATTGTTCAATTGAATTCTTAAGTTCTGTACACGAGACCAAACTGTATTTATACATAAGGAGGGAAAGGATGTTGTTATGTTCTAACAACCATTTGAGCAGCTGAAATGACGAAATTACCCTTCACTCTACAGTGTTGTATCTCTCATAAGGTTTTCTGTAATTCCAGTTAATCAATTCTCCATCCTCCTTCACCCCTTAGTCCGGTTGATCTCATTCTCCGTTTTGTTAATCCCTCGTGGTCTCTTCCCTGCCATCCCCTGCTCATTTCTTGAGATTTGGATTTGTAATTCATTTTTTTATGGGTTAGATTTGTAGTTGGAACTGATTGTGATCAAATTGAGAGACTTGTCTTTAAATTAATGATTTGTGCCTTGAAATGGAGGTTTACAACCTTGAAATTGAGGATTGATATATTGAGGGTTGTGGCCTTGAAATTGAGGATCGGTGTTGTGAAATTGGGGGTTATGGCCTTTGAACTGAAAATTGGGGACTTCAAATTGAGGGTTAAAGTATTCAGGTTGAGGATTAGGGCCTCGGGCCTCGGAATTGAGGATTGACTCCATGAGCTTTTCCATTAGGGTTTTGAAAATGCAAATTAGGATCTTGAAATTGCAAATTATAGTTTGATGTAAAGCTTTGCGGATGATATTGCACATCCTTTAGCTTTATATTCATGTCTTTTAGTTCATTCAGTTACTTGCTGCAATTTCTGGCAAGTTCGTGGGCTAAACTATAGCTGAGAGCTTATATTTCTATAAACTAGCTTCAATTTAGAGCATTTTGAGCTTTGAATGGTTGCATTTGGCCAAGTATTGAAGGAGATATGATGATTTAAGCTTGCAACAGCAAATCTGAAAAACTGTATATATCAAATTACTGTTTCGTTCACCATTTGCAAATAAATGATGAGAATGGATTGATTCTTTTTGCACTATCCTCTTAACTGGTTGTAGTTGGTGGCATATGAAGTAATTGGGAAAATTCTTTGTCATTAGGGGGCTATCTTAATTAGGAAGTGGCCTTACCGCTTTGTCATTAGGGAGCTTATGGAAATTTCAGCTATTTTTGGACTATCCTAACTATTTGATTTGTTTGCCTTTTGCTTTTGTATCTCTTAAGGAGTAAATAGGTTACTTCTGAGTTTTCCAATGAGGTTGTCTCTTATGTTATATCTAAACTCCTTCCTATTTTTCATGTTGTTTATTTGGATTTGGTTGTTTTGAATTCGATCCAATAGGTAAGATGTTTAATAATGATTTTCTTGTTATTTAACTGACATTATCAACTTCATTTTTGCCCTTTGGTTCATAGGAGGTTAGTCAATTTTGATAATTTCAGTCATATTGATTCAATTCTAATTGCTTCTTGGTTAACACTGGTAGTCATCTCTTCCAGGTGGTTTCAGATTTGGTTCCTCTTGTCATCCCTGGTCCATCAGCCGCCATCGGTTTCCTTTGTGCACCACCCCTTCCTCAGGCAATTGGATTTATCATTTATTTGATTAAGGTAAGAAATCTCTCTGTTTTCCTCTTTTATGTAATTTTGTTCTTTCTAAAAGAAAAAAAACCATTTCTAATAAGTTAAAGGGATATCTTTGATATGCTGGATAGTTGAACGCTCATTTATTAATCCAGTTAACCATTAACGTGGCATTTAGCTCATCCAAGTTCAAGTACAACACTGAGCCTTTGTGGATGTAGATCATTTGTTAAATTGTTAGAAAGTCATTTAGAATTATACAGTACGTGGAACATATCCAGCTATTGTCTACGAGCCTGGATATGTAATCTACTTTGTCATTTTCTATTGTAAATCAGACTAACAAGTACTCTAATTCCTACATGGAACTACAGTTCTCTGCCAGCAGCTGGTATGATGGACGAGCCTACTCCTTCGGCTCTTGGACTTATGAGTCCTATGATAATCTTCAATTGTGTTTACTTAATTTTAAATAAATTATGCATATAACTCTTAGACATTTATAAGAGGGTCAACTATTCTAAACCACTTGAAAGTTTTAATAGCAGTGAAAGTTATATGATTCTTTAGAAATTTTTAAAATTAATTTATTTATAAGGATATATTTATGGCTTCTAATCACATTTCTATTTCATTTTTCACAGTATGTGCTGGACCGGTTGCATATATGGTTGCAAGAACGATGCAAAAAGATTTAGTTTCTTTTGCCATGCAGCACTAGAATTCTTACACTAAGATTGATCACATCTTGTAAGTTCTGATATCAAGCTTAGTTATTACTTTTTTCCTTTCTGATATTTGAACTAATCAATTAGATTATTAGTAGTAGGGGAATTTCATGGTTGTTGATGAAAAAGAGAAATTAAATAAGTTTTCTTTTTTGATTTCTTGATCATTTATCATTTTTTATCTGCATGATCATATATAAAAGAAGGGAATTGATATATGGTGTAGTTTAGAGGAGAATGGTTGACAATTTGACACTCAACTATATGTTAAACATCAATTTGGTCTTCTATACACCAATTTTAGATAGAAAGGCTTTGCACTTGTTACCTATAGATCAAATGCTTCTAAAGCTTCCACTGAAATAGTCACTGGTTATTTTCTAGATGATATGGTGGACTTGGGCTTGGTTATCTCTTTCATTACATTGCAATGGAGGAATTAAGTCATGCTTCAGGATTTATTGCCCTACCATATGGAGCTCATTCTAACATGTGCATAAAGAAATTGGTAGATCATCCATGTGCTTCATATTTTGCTTTACAATATTCATTTACAAAACTTATGTCAATGATTATAATATTGTCTTGGTGATTTCCTATGCCAGGAATGGAAATACTCAATGTTCTTTGCCATCACATTCTTCGATTTCTCTTTCTTTAATGGTTTTTGCATGTTCGGTGTTCTTTTTTTTTAACCCCACTCAGGTAATAGATATATGTTGTTCGGTGTTCTTCTTCTCCGCTTTGTTGGTATTTGTTGTGAGCCTAATCTGCCATGTTTTACTGTGACTTTTATATCGATTTCTGCATGCATTTCATTCATTCGGGCTAAGATAGTACAGAATCTATGTGGTTTATGTTTATTTGCCAAATTGTGGAATCTACTCCAATTTCTGTTTAATTTCGCAGAATTCGGAGCATTTTACAGCAACTCTAAAGAAGGTCAGAAAAGCTCGGAAAGCAACTACAGAAGTCCAGGATCCGAGAATACAGAACCAAGCTGAAGCCCAGGCTACTCGATCTCGAGTGGACTTTACTCGATCTCGAGTAGAAAGTCCGAGCAGCCTGGTCGACAAAGCCTGGTCGAGAGAGCTGAGCCAGACCAACCCGACTTCCGGAGCCTACTCGATCTCGAGTACTACTTGTCGAGATCGACGACGCCTCAGCGCCACACCCGGAGTCGAGAAAGAAAGCTGATCGAGAAGCCGAGGACGAAGACGCCGAGCACAATCCTACTCGACCTCGACGAGACCTTGTCGAGATCGACGAGCCTCCCAGCGCCTGCCCGAGTCCATGCCGAGGAGAAGCTACTCGACCAGAGAAGACCACACCCTACTCGACCTCGATAAGCCCTAGTCGAGATCGACGAGACTTGAGTCCAGATCCGAGCCTGTCGAGTAGAGCAACCCGAGAAGACCCAGTCGACATAGCCAGTCTACTCGAGGTCGACGAGAGCTACTCGACATCGACGAGCACCGTGAACCAAGTTTGAGTCTGTCGAGCACCAGCTAGCCGAGACGACGAAGCCGAGCCAGTCAACCCTACTCGAGATCGACCAGACCCTTGTCGAGATCGAGTAGACCTCCAAAGCCGCGTTACTCGGTTCGACGAATCCTACTCGACTTGGGATTGCTTGGGCGTGAAGATTGCTGATTCTATCCGAAAATATCAAGATCTACCATGAAGAAGAAAAGTTCTATCCATTGAAGACACTTTAGATATATTTCCTTTTAGATTTATTTCCCTTAAACAATTTATTTATCTTTAAAGTCTTAGATATAGTTTTAGATATAGATATAGATATTCTATCCTTGAATAACAAGGATTAGAAGCCTATAAATAAAGCCCTAGGGGCTGGTTTTTCATTCATTCCAATTCAGACACAATTCAATTTCAGTAGGAGAAGTAGTAGGAGAGAGAGAGAGTGAGTGGCCAAGAGGAGTTTTGTGAAGCGAGAGCGGAATTGACTTCCTTTGGTTGTAAGCTCTATTTTATTTTATTAATGCAAGTTTATTTCCTTTTATTATTGATGTCTCTAATTATGATGAAGCGCGAGTAGTCCACCCACTTCTAGGGTTGGGGCGAGCCCGACGATAGCCCTGCGTGCCTGAGGTAAAGATCCGACCTTTCTCATGTTTTGAGCATTTTCCTACTTGTTTATGTGTTTATTGCCCGTCTAATGGAGATCCATGCTAACAACTTGGATTATAAACATAAAATCGGTAGAGACAATTAGGGTTTCTTGAGAGAGTTGTCTAATTGTTGGAAAAGGCGAAAGCTTAGTCCTTTAATGCGAATTATATGAATATCTGTTTGGTTCTACCTTATTCATGCTTGGTTATTGTCGTTGCAAACCCCAATCTTGGAAGTCCTTTTACATTAAGTTCAGTCGAAATCCCAAAGCATTTGTTTTTACTTTCTTTTATTTCGTTTTACTCCCTGCCCTCCTCGATCTCGACCAGCCCCTGGTCGATCTCGACTACTGATCCTCGACCCAGAGTCGCCGTAGCTTACTGTGTGCAGGAACTCGACCAGACTAACTCGACCTCGACAGGCCGTACTCGATCTCGAGTAGACCCCAGTCGAGATCGACCACCCTTTGCCGAGCTGCTGCGCTGTGTTCGACTGTCCGATCTTCTGTCGACTACCCTAGTCGAGATCGAGGACCCTGTTGTCGACTTCTGTCCGTGATATTTCTCTGCTACCTAGGATCCGCTGACACGCTTCCTCGTGGATCGATCCTGACTTCCCGCTGCTACATCAGGAGGAGGTCTTGTAATTATTTGCAAGGGACGGAATCTGGTTTGCTGTGATTTATTTATATTTTATTATTGCAAGTCTCGATTTCCTCCTACAACAGTATTTCATAGTTTGCATTGCGTGTTGTTACTGCTTCTGCTTCCTGGATCTATTTTGTTGCCTTTGTTTCAGCTAAGCACCATCAGCCTCCATCGCTTACTTTGTAGTTTTGTCCACCGCTTCTACCAGCGGCAATTGGATTTCTGTTTTGTTTGCTTTAGGTCAGATTTCTCTCAGCGTGCCTTTATTATACCGTTCGTAGTGTAATTTTAACCTCTGATTTGGGGTTGATGTTGCATTCAATTTTTCATTACCCTTCCTAATGATATAACAAAAGGAGTTATTTCAGAATCTGTTTCCTTTGCTTTGTTGTCTTTCTATTTAGAATGTTAAATTTCATGTTATCTTCTATTTTGAATGTTTTTCATCTTCTAATTTTCCCAACTCTAAACTTTTAGTATGTTGAATGGCCACTCCCAGCAAATTATTCAAATAATGTTATAGCTCATAAAACGTTTGTTGGGGATTTTCCTTGTTTCTTATTTCTTGTTTCTGCTATGGTGATGAATTTCTTAGTTTGCATTTATTCAATTATTTTTATGTTATAGGTCAAGATGGAAACATAGTACACGAGGAGAATGATCCAAAACAAGGCAAAATTTGATATAATGGATCTCAAATGTACCTAGGTTGGTATTGCATTTTTCAAATGCAAATGAACATGAGAAACTATTTCATAAGATTTGTGCAAAATGAAAATTTGATTTTGCATAGGTGATTCCGTGATTGTAGCCTATAAACGCATTCACTAGACTATTATTTCACGAGAGTTTGAGTTGACTAGATATAGAAGTGGGTGAGGCTTCAAGTACGTTGTTAGAAGAAGGGTAGTTCTTCTAGGGTGTACCTAGCTAGGATCCATAAGGAGTGAAATAATAGTGCTTTTGAATCCTACGGGTTGGAGAACCCTAGGCGGGGACGTAGGGCAAGTTTGTGCCGAACCTCGTTAACATATCGTGTGTCCTTGTATTACGTTCTGTTATCTTTCTGCATATTTACTTTTGAGTTTCGCACGGGTCTTAACCAGTTCCTAGATAATTGAGAAGACTTTGAGTTCAATTGCAAGATCTGGTAACTCATTTCAAGGCGTTGACATTGAGACTGCAAAAATCGGTCATACTCTATTCAACCCCCTTCTAGAGTATTGTTTAGTACTTTGTTTTACCTACTGTTACTCTTCAAAGATAATCCATACTTTCTAAAAAAATTAAGTACATAAAACAAATGCAAAATCAAAGATATAATTAATCCATACTTTGAGGCATAATATTCCTCAAGTAAACATACATGAGATGGAATAAGAATTTAATATAAACTACAAAGTAGTTTACAAGACCATCAAAACCATGACCAATACTAGCTAGGGACTTTCAGTATAGACCATCAGTTATCATCAAATTTCATTTATAAGGCCAGTTATAAATCAGTGTTGAATTTGAGTAATCCTAAAAGGTTTTGTTTTTTTTTTTTTTGTCTCATTCATCCACAACAGCTCTATCTTTGTCAAATAGAAGAGTGATAAAATACAAATGACTCACGTATTGATTTTCCTTTGCCTATCTAGATGAAGTAACACTAAAATACCTAGCTTCATGAAGATATTAAAATCTTCAAGCTTAAAATAACTTGGATACTTGTCAAATTGCATCAGATATATAACAAAAATTAGAAAACTTTATTTATAATCCATAGTTTGAGGCATAATATTATAGAGTTTGTGTTGGCAGTATTTGAGCTGCATATAGGAAATTTAACAATAATTGAAATGTAAGGCTTCATGGAATTAATTATACTGGTGCATTAATCCAGCATCTTCAAGAATACATCTTCGATACTCTCCAAGTGCCCATATTGGAAAAATATTTCGAAAGGATGCATAGTTCAAAATGCATGACTTGAAAAACACCCCTGTAGTTTCCTGCACCATATAACTAATTTCAGAAGTGGGGAAAAAATATTATAATTGATTAATTGTTTTAAAGCATATACTGTATTAACGAGTACGGGATATATTGTTATTAACACGCTGTTTGGATGGTGGGATTTCAAGGGACTTTTAAGAATGGAAGTGTTTTCAATATCTCATCCCTTCCTTCCTTAAAAAAATTCATAAGTCAAACAGAGTGTAAAGGATATTATAGCTACTGTCTTTTTTATTAAAAAGTGATAAACAATTAAAGGATATATACCTGTTGTGGAAAGTCTCCATCTTCTTCAACTTGGGAGTTAATCAAGAACATCACTCCTTTCTTTATGGGTGTTGGATCGATCTTATTCTAGTCAACACAATTTATTGGAGGAATTAATAACAAATTTAGAGTTATGATGTCAATAATTCTTTAAGTAAACTAAAATATAAAAAAATTATGGCTTTTACAAACCTGTCCTGCCTTAATGAGGGCCAAAAGAGCCCATGAAGTCTGAACCAAATTTGATTTATTCCCATCTATATTTGTATACACCTATGAGCATATATGAACAAATTAAAGCAAGAAAAATACAGCAAGCCAATAAAATGGCGGGATCTATATTAAAAATAAGGCCAGCTCTCACACTAAGTCTGGGGTGCACGATAAGGGAGTAGTAGGATAGCAAAACTCTCGTAACCGTGCACCCCTAAGACCTAGTTTTAAATACCTTATTTTTTTATATATATGGAGATCAATGTTTTATATACCTATACGTACCTTAGTTACGTTAGCTAGGTAGCTCTCTCCCCAGCCATCATCAGGTAGCTGTTTCGACAATAAAAACTCACACGCTTTGCGCAAATTAGGGCAGTTGTTGTAGCTCATCCCGCAAGCTGTTAGAGCCTCCACTGCAAACCATGTTCCATATGTGAAGCATGTGCCCCAACTCCCACACCTGTTACATTTCCAAGCCCAATCGATTATACAACTTAAAACTTGATGGCTTCTTAGGTATGATAACACCTTATTTGCATATATATTTGCTTGAACTTTTGTTGTATATGTATATGATATGATGAAACGAAGTAACCGCGCGGCCTAAGTCCACATGGTCTAGTGAGCTAAAGAGAAGATAATATTCAATATCTAATATATAAACAGAACAGGTTCAATTTCAAAATCAATTGATAGTAATAGTATGCAAGAACGTACCAGGAACCATCCGGCTTTTGTTCATTGATAATATATTGAACTGATTTTTTGATACAAATCTCTATTTCTTCCCTCCTATGTTCAGGGTGCAGCTTCTTGAGCAAAACCAAACATTGGACAACAGATGATGTGCACTCAACGTACCTTCATTGAAATTAAGATCTTTTAGCAAAATGGTGATAGCTAGCTAGATAGATATTTTTGTGATAGCTATATTAATTAATAGATTGAACTTACTCGACTTCAATTATGGCATCTTTAAGGAATTCTGTAGGATTAAATTTCTAGAAAAAAAAATAACAACCATTAAACTTTGTCAGAACATCAAATAAATAAATAAATATATATATATATATATATAGATTAAAGAAATAAATGGATATGCGTTAATTATATATATATAAGATCTTACCTCAACCCAACGATAGGCCTTTACGGACTCCCAACCTGGGAAGCCACCGTTTGAGCTCTGTAAAGCACAGTACATATATGCATATGATGCAAATTTATTTTGTAACTTCGTAAAATGAAATGGGAGATGATTGATTCTTCATAGATCAAAATGCTAAATTAGTATTTAAAATTATATTACACTTTTTTTTTGACACTTCGATCCATGTTTTATTCACATAATTCATCATATATACAGATATACTGTTCACAAATATTATAACTTTTTTTGGTGTTTGTTTCATTATGATATCCTTCGTAACAACATTAATAACAAGGATTAAAAGAATTGTCATATACACTATTACTTAGAATTAAGTTTCATATATATATATATATATATATATATATATATATATATATATATATAGATTGACTCGGATGGGGACCATTTCTTATAGTGAAAATCAAAAGGACTAATCATATTGGCTGCTTTTTAACAGTGGACCCTTCCACTTTTCAACTAAAATCCAACCAAAAAACCCAAAATTATATAGAATAGCCACTAGTTTTGGAATTTCAATTTGTGTGTTATTTGAAGTTTTCTTTAATATTCCGCATTTATCTTATTATTATTTGTGATCCTGCCATTTGGTATCAGAGGCTAGTTAATTAAAAATAATCTGTATTTATCTATAAGACAATCTGGAGGTGTCTACTAATTGCCCCCATAAGATTTATAGATCTAAAACTCGAAGTTAAAAAATTAGAACAATTATATATTGAGATTAGCAGTAAAATATTTAAGACTGTAAAAGAAACAGGCGAAGTACATCACTCAACAAATCTAAAAGCCATTAACGAAATTAGCCATCAAATAAGCCTAACGTCATGTGGTGAAATTAAGAAAGGAGATCCTTTTAAATACATTTATCCATTTAAAAAATCCAAAAAGAAGTTTTCTACTAAATTAGATAACATAAAGAACAAGGCAACGGTAGAAGAAGATCAAGACGAAAATCAAAATCCTAAAAATGAATCAACATCCAATTCGACAAATAAAGAGATTTAGCACTAAGTTGGATGACCCAGAATGGAAGATGAAATTACAGAAACAAAAAGCCATTGAAACTAACTTTATGAACCAAGAGGTCATGAGCGACGACGAGTCTGAAAAGAATTCAGATGAAGAAGCTGTGTATCAACAAATGGGATTAATTAACCTAAAAGATATGGAAAACATTCCCATATCTAAAGTCCAAAAAAGGTTAAATGAAATTTTAAGACAAAGAAAGCTGAGGGAGAATGAACCTGTAGAACAAAATGAAGCTAGAAGACATTACAAACGATATGAACATGGTTCTACCAGCAATTACAGACCTAGGTTAAAGCCTAAAGAATTTCTGGAGAAGTAGAAGGAAAGATTTGGAGTAAGCATCATGACAAACTATAGACCAAATCAAAGAGAAATTAACCTAGAACCCAAAAGTGAAACAAGTTATAAATTAAACCTAGATAGTGTAAGGAATAGGCGTGAAATCATAGAGTTCTGGAAGAAAAGTATGATGAGTGTATTAAACATGAACGTAGGATGGAACTCTTCTCAATTCCTTAATTACATAGAACATAGTTTCTATGGATGTATTGCCGACTGGTATGGAGCTATTGGTGATGAATCAAAACAACAAATTAGGAATTTGGCAAACCCAGTAACGATGTTCACATTAATATGTGATTTAATAGAAGACGAATTCATTGGAGAAAAAGAAAATGAAGATAAGGAAGCTTTAAAATAGCAAAAAACGTTAAACAATCTTCAAATCTGTAACATGAAATATGTTGATAATTACATAACAGAATTCGAGAAGTATTACTATAAGATAGGGGAAAACAGCACTAATCTGCAAATGTTCTTTGATAAACTTCCTGTCCCAATTAATGAACAAATGAGTGAAGAATATCGAGAGTTAATTAAAAATGGAGATAAAGATACTCTTGGTAACAGAATTTCCTATGTTAGGAAATGGGTCGAGAAAAAATGTCCAGACGTAAGAAGCACCCAAAGAATGAAAAAACAATTCTTAACTTGTTGGGAGACGCCAACAAAATGGGGATGTAATAATAGAGATTACCAAGGAAAAAGAAACTATAGGAGAAAAAGTTTCAATAAACAAAGAGGTGAAAAATATTATAAAGTATTATAAAAAACCATTCTCTAAAAATAGGAGGTTTTTTCAGAAAGCCTCGTTCTGTCCTGAGAAAAAGAAAAACTGCAAATGTTGTGCATGCGGAGAATCTGGTCATTATGCTAATGAATGCAAAAACAAGAAGAACAATATACTAGCAGAAGCCTTGGGAAGTTTGGGTTATATCGAGCTATCTGAAGATGAAGCAGTAGATTTAGCCCTAAGAAATAAGAAAGGGATAGTAGAAATAATAGAAGAAAAGCTTGAAGAAGAAATAGAATCTGAAATTGAGTCAATAGAAGGTGAAGAGATTAATGAAATGATATAACGAGAATCTCCTAGTGAGTTCTCTGATGAATATGAAATGACTACTTGAGCTCAACTTCAGCAAGCCGAAACCTCTATTGATGAAGAACAAGTTGAAGAAATGACGAGGTCAGGGGTTGATTTCCCGATCATCGCTAAAGAACAGTTTGTTAAAAAATCATTATTCTCTAAATATCCTAAATATGTTTGCGAAGAAATGTCTGGAGATGTAACTGTCAAGAATAATGAAAATCAAGCAACTGAAGTAAACTTAATCAATTAGGCAAACATTCAGAAACATAACAAAGATAAAAAAATTAAATATATTTTCATATGAGAAGAGAGAAAAAGTCTTGTAAATTATAAAGAGAAGTATAAGCGTTTTGAATTTGAGTAGATTGGTGTTTCCATCACTCTAAGGTTCAAAACCCTTCAATGGATCTTCTGATATGAGTGTTAAGTGTGTTTAAGTTCAAAGTTAAGAGTGCTTGCACTCTAAACTTTGAGCTAATTTCATGTTCATAGCATTGTCAAATTCTTTATGGATCATGATCTAATTGGATTTTAGAATTTTATTGCGATATATTTTATAATTTAGGGTTTTTTGCCAACATCCAAATTGATTGAAATTGATTATATGGTTGTGATGTTGGGTTGATTTGGAGCTAATTTCATGTTCATAACATTGTCAAATTGTTTGTGAATCATGAGCTAATTGGATTTTAGAATTTTATTGCGATATGCTTTAGGTCGATTAGGTTCTTCTATTTTAGCATGAAAATCATAATTTAGCCTATTAGCTCAATTGGTAGAGCAATGTGCGTTTGCACAAAGATGTGGGTTCAAATCCCACATAGGTTACATAATAGGCAAGAGCGCAACAATCGCAAATTGTTAATCATGCACATCATAATCTTAGTTATGCACTTTTTAACCTTAATTATGCACATTTTAATCTTATTTATGCACTTTAATTTTAAAAGCTTATTATGTATGCACACCATAATGTTATATTTGCGCAACATAAGATAGGTTACATAATAGACAAGAGCGCAACAATCGCAAATTGATAATCATGCACATCATAATCTTAGTTATGCACTTTTTAACCTTAATTATGCACATTTTAATCTTATTTATGCACTTTAATTTTAAAAGTTTATTATGTATGCACACCATAATGTTTTATTTGCACAACATAACATTATGTTTGCACATTTTAATCTTATTTATGCACTTTAATTTAAAAGCCTATTATATATGCACACCATAATGTTATATTTGCACAACATAGCATTATATTTGCACGTTTTAATCTTATTTTTGCACTTTAATTTAAAAGCCTATTATATATGCACACCATAATGTTATATTTGCACATTTTAATCTTATTTATGCACTTTAATTTAAAAGCTTATTATATATGCACACCATAATGTTATATTTGCACAACATAACATTATATTTGCACATTTTAACCTTATTTATGGACTTTAATTTAAAGGCTATTAAACATATGCACGTCATAATGTTATATTTGCACAACATAATATTATATTTGCACATTTTAATCTTATTTATGCACTTTAATTTGAAATTGTTAAATGCTTGAAAACAAATAGACGATAAGTCCGCCCCCCGGACCCCCCGATGCGACGCCGATGAAAAATGATTCAAGACACATTAACAATAACCTTAATTGTGCACTTCATATTATTGCTCATACACATCGTGATTTTATTCTTGCACTTTATCATTTTATTTATACACTTTATATTTGCATAACAAAAGGTGTCGAAAACGGGAAAAAGTGCATTTACCCATAAAATTAGACATATTTACCTATTTACCCATAAATTAAACATATTTCAATTATAAATTTTTATAATTGAAATAGGCACATTTACCTATTTATCCCATAATGAATTATTATGTCTGCACAAAATAAAGTTATATTTGCCCAACAGGATGTTATATGTGCACAAAATCAAGTTATACTTGCATAGCAGAAAGTATTAACACGAAAAAAAAATCCTGGGACAAAAGAAAAAAAAAATCTGGCCCGAGAAGGGGGGCACAGTGGGGGCAGGGGGCAAACGCATGGGCAAGGGGGGCAGATATTCTACTAATTAAATTAGGCTCATTAGTAATTAAATTAGACCCATTAGCAATTTACTTACAAAAATTAGGCCCATTAGATAATTTTACACCTTAAGCAAATTTTACACCCTAAGAATATTTTACATTTGAACCATTTCATATATATATATATATATATATATATATATATATATATGTATATATATGTATATGTGTGTGTGTGTCTGAGACATTGATATTGATGAGCATGTCAAGAAATGGTTTTGTTCCAAAATATTAATTAATCCTCCAAGAACCTATTCATTTGAGATCTTGATTGATTGACATAGCACAAATCAAATTACCTAAAGTTTGTATGATAAAAAAAACACTTAAAAAAAATACCTGATACGAGAGAATCACATTTACAGCATCGTAGATTCGGTTTGTCTCTATTTTATCACCGACAAGTTCGATAGGCATTTGTGAGAGCAACAACGCTGCCTATGGAAGCAAGATATATCTTTGCGTTAAGGAATAAAAAAGACAAAAAAAAGAGAGGCAAATATCAAAGATTAACTCGATCAATCAACAGTTTTAATTACTCCATCTGTAACAAAATAATTTTTCCTTTATGGGGTTTTCACACTTCTTAATAAACATAAAATTAGAAAATGGAATAGTTAAAAATTTAGTAAATAAATAATGTTAAAAAAATGAATCAATGAAAAAAAAAAGAATAGTGAGAGAAGTTAGAGTATATATTAATAGAATATCTTGGAAATGAAATACAATTAATGAGATAAATTGATAAAATTAAAATTTTTTGTCATTAATTAGGTTCAAATTGACAAAGATTTTGTTAGAAGAAAAAATAACCAAAAGGACAATTATTTCATTACGGAGGGAGTATTATTTTTTAGGCCAATGTTGTTTCTATAAGGCTATATGTTACCGATTTCAACATTTCTATAATTCTTCACAAGTTTCGTTGAATACGCATTGTGGACTGAACTATTTTCTACATTTCCTTACATGTATAGTTGATGCTAATTTTTCACAACTTACAAATGAAAGTATATATACTACTTGATGATTATAGAGAATAAAGAGAAAAATAGAGAGAATACAGAGGAAATGAACTGAATGAACATCTCTAGTCTCAGAAAAACTTAAGGATCTGTTACAATGAGGGATCGTTTATATATCGAGTAGCTGATCACCTATAATATCCCTCTAACTAACATTTTAGCAAAGTGTTAACAGCCTCCCTCAAGTTAGTGATCTTTTAGTTCCTTGATTTCTGTTGCACTATCACCGGTTATCAGCATATCATCCACATATATACTAGTAAAGAAGTATATGATGACTTTGTTGCTTTAAAGAATAAATAGTAATATGCCATCGATTGAACATATACAACAACTTTATCGATCCACTTGAGAAAATTTGGCAAACCATTGCCTTTGGTGCCTGCTTTAAACCATAGAGAGATCTATCCAATTTGCATACCATTCCATTAACGTTGTTGTCTTCATTCACACAGTCCCAACCCTCTGAGGCCAATGAAGCTTCTTTAGCCTAGCATAAGCCGGTGATAAATCCATATACACAGTCTCCTCTTATTCACCATGGAGGAATGCATTCGTCACATCCATCGGTGACACAGACCACTCTCTGCCCGTAGAAAGTGCTAGTAAAGTTCGAACATATATCATTTTTGCCATAGGGTCAAAGGTCTCACTATAATCAATGCCTTTTAATTTTGAGAAATCACGAGCAACCAATCTTGTATTGTATATGTAGAGAGTTCCATCAGCTTTAAGTTTGATTTTAAACAACCATTTCCTACTGATAGTGGACTGAGCAACAAACTTTGGAACAACAGTCCAGGTGTGATTAGCTTCAAGAGCATTTAGCTCAACCTACATAGACTTAATCCACTCTAATTTGCTGAGGGAAATGGGTTTAGATAGTGAGGCCACATTATGGATGAAAGCCAAATAAGGTGGGGAACACATGGAATAGGATAAGGAAACCGATACAGGGTAGAGAGACATACCACCTATAGATGACTCAGAGCTAGAAGAAGATGCACATACATAGTCCATAAGCCAACTAAAAGGAGAAACATTTCTGGATGAGCATCAAACAGAAGGTGTAGAGGGAAAATCAGATGTAGGGACAAGAGAAAGTATATCATCAAGAAGGGAGGTACAGGAGATGGTGAGTAGTGAGAAAATGACTCAAATTTGGGTTGGGGAGGGGGGGGGGGGGGTTGAGGCTAATAGAAGTGATAGATTACATAGGTCTCCTCATGTATAGTGGGCTCAAAGCTCATTAAGGCCCAATACCTTTGTAACCTATATATATATATGTTTATCAATGAATGGAAACCCTCAAGGAGGACATTACAATCAATCTCGTGATCTTACATGGTATCACAGCCTAAAATCCTCAGACCGTAATTTTTTTTCTTTCTCTCTCCTCACCCTAAACCCTAGCCGCCACCCTCCCTCTTGCCGCCTACCCCCCCACCTTGCCGCCACCCTACCGGCGCCGCCCTCCCCCCTCTCGGCCAACCTTGCCGCCGACTCCCCCCCCCCCCCTCCTCGCACCTATCTCTCCCTCTCGTCGCAATGGCAGACCAACCCACCACCAAACCTCCCTTCCACTCCGCTCTCACAATTTCTAATATCAAAAACTGCATCCCCATCATACTTGATCACGAATCCAGTACCTACACAATGTGGTCGCACCTCTTCACGACCCATGTTAAGGCTCATAAAGTTCTCCACCATATTGACTCCTCCGTCAATCGCCCTGAAAGTGAAGACAACGATCTCTTCGCTCAGCTTGACACAATTGTTCTTCAATGGATCTTCAACACCATCTCAAAAGATCTTTTGACCACCATCCTCAACCCCAAAGACACCGCCTTGGATGCTTGGAAGAAACTTCAGAATCTCTTTCAAGACAACAAGTCCACCCGTGCTGTCTATCTCGAGCACGAATTTTCATGTTGCAAGCTTTCCTCTTTTCCGTCGATATCCGCCAAGTGTACGCACATCAAGACCCTGGCTGATCAACTAGACGTCGTCGACTCCAAGCCCAGCGCCACCAGCCTCGTCCTCCAGGTACTCTCGGGTCTCCCTTCTGAATACAACGATGCTGCTACTCATATCCAGCAGACGGAACCTCTCCCTACATTCGAGAAGATCCGGTCTCAATTGATCCTAGAGGAGACTCGCCTTCATCGTCAGACCACCGAAGACGCCAAGGACAAGACGACATTGGTCTCGTCAAGCGACATCGACGAGACCAATGTCGTCTTGTCAAACGATGCTGCTACTCATATCCGGCAGCAACGACCATCAGGGATCGAGAGGCGGCGGCCGCAGGCTACCCCGGTGCGTCGTATCGCCCACCACCCCCGTATCCCAACCGTCAGCAGGGCTTGTTGGGTCCTACTCCTCGCCCCGTCGGTCATCAGGCCTACCCGTCGTCGTCCGATCAGGCAAACCCTCCTCCGACTGATGTGCATCACGCCTTCTCTTCGATGCAGCTAGCACCTCTCGACGCCGCTTGGTACATGGACACTGGCGCCACCTCTCATATGACGAACTCCTCAGGTACTCTCTTTTCTCTTTCTTTTAAGGGTCCTGCTGATTCTATTATCGTCGGCAACGGTGGTCGCCTTGCTACTTCGGGCATTGGCCACGCCACATTACCAACCCCTACCAACCCATTACACCTCAACAACGTCCTCGTTGCCCCAAAACTTGTCAAAAACCTTATCTCTGTCCGTCGGTTCACCACTGACAATAATGTTTCTCTTGTGTTTGATCCGTTTGGTTTCTCTGTGAAGGATCTTACTACGGGGGTTACTCGCCTGAGATGTAATAGCACCGGAGAGCTCTATCCTGTGTCGTCGCCCTCACCATCCAGCCCATCAAGTCCAGTCGCCCTCTCGGCATCATCATCCAGTCTTTGGCATGCACGCCTTGGTCATCCCAGTCCTGCAGGTTTAGATTTACTTCGTTCTAAGAGCCTAGTCCAATGTAATAAAGAGCCTCGCTCTAATTTATGTTCTTCTTGTCAGTTAGGCAAACATGCCAGACTTCCTTTTCAGCGGTCTTTAAATACTACTTTTGCCCCTTTTGATATTATTCATAGTGATATTTGGACATCTCTTGTGCCTAGCAAGGAGGGTCATAAGTATTACCTTTTGTTTCTGGATGATTATACACATTTCTTATGGGTTTTCCCTTTGCACTTCAAATCTCAAGTGTTTCCTATTTTTGCCAAATTCCATGCGTACATCAAAACACAAATTCACACCTCTATCAAGTGTTTCCAATGTGACAATGGTCGCGAATTTGACAACAAAGATTTTCACACTTTCTTCAATACCAATGGGATCTCCTATCGCTTGTCTTGCCCCTATACCTCCCAACAGAATGGCAAGGCCGAACGAATCATCCGAACCATTACCAATATGATGCGCTCTCTTGTCGTCTACGCATCCATTCCCCTTCTCTACTGGCCTTACACCTTAGCCACCACGTGCTACCTCCTAAATATTCTCCCTTCCACTACCCTCCACCAACACTCACCAACTCAGGCACTTTATTGCACTTTGCCTAGGTATGATCACCTTAGTACCTTTGGGTGCTTGTGCTTTCCAAATCAGTCATCCACCGCCCCTCACAAGCTTTACCCACGCTCCACCCCTTGTGTTTTTCTTGGTTACTCGTCTGATCATCGCGGTTACCTCTGCCTCGATATCAAGACCCACCAGATCATTTTGTTACGGCAAGTCACTTTTGATGAATCACGCTTTCCCTTTGCATCTCCTACATCCCCCGTGTCTCAGTCTGAGTTAGAGTCATCATTCCCTCACTTTCTTTTTCCTCAGAGCTCTCCCGGTGCTCCTGCCTCTCCCCCTCCCCCACCCACACCACCCCTACCACCAGACCACACACCCGTACCGTCTCCGGTGTCTTCCGACCCCGTCAGATCATTTCCATGACCACCGCACATCGCCCCGCCATCCATACCCATGAATCTGTCACAGAAATCCCTCGCCAAGAAGCATTGTCGCGGCCGCAGCAAGATGTTGCGACCGCAGTCCATCAAAAGCCCACCTCCCACCCTCGACCCACCTACTGGTGGCGGCCGCAACACCATGCTGCGGCCGCGGCCAATCAACCAGCGGTGGGCATGCTGCGCTCGCCGCATTGCCCGCAGCCTCTGCCCTCCCTGCCTCCGTCCCTCCCGACTCCCATTCCCCCCCGGCCTACACCCCGACCTCCCTTTCCCCCATTTCCATCTCCCACAAAATAGCCCTCCTTGACCCGAATTGGCAGGCGGCTATGCTTGACGAATACAGGGCCCTTACGAAGAATGGTACTTGGGTTCTTGTCCCTCGCCCTCTTGAGTCGAACGTCATTCGCTGTATGTGGCTTTTCCGTCACAAGTTTCGCTCTGATGGGACAAAGCCCGTCTTGTGGTCAACGGTCGTTCTCAGCAGGCAGATATTGATTGTGATGAGATGTTCAGCCATGTGGTCAAGCATGCCACTATCCGAGTGGTCTTGAGTCTAGCTTTGTCACGCAACTGGGCCATCCATCAGTTAGATGTCAAGAACGCCTTTCTGCATGGGCATCTGAATGAGACAGTCTACATGTTCCAGCCGACGGGGTTTGCTGATGCTGGTCGTCCAAAGCACGTCTGTCTCCTCAAGCGCTCACTCTATGGTCTGAAACAGGCTCCACGGGCTTGGTTCCAGCGCTTTTCTTCTCATCTGCTACGATTGGGTTTCATTGGCAGCCGTTCGGATACGTCTCTGTTTATCTATCGCAGAGGCTCAGGATTAGCCTTCCTGTTACTCTATGTCGACGACATCATTCTCACCGCCTCTTCTGATGCTCTTCGGACGTCTATTATTTTGCAGTTAAGTGCGGAGTTCGCCATGTCTAAGAGGTCAGTTGTCCTACTTATTGGGAGTTGTTGTTCAGCGTAATGCGTCTGGTCTGTTTCTCTCTCAAAGTAAGTATGCTGCTGACATTGTTGCTCGTGCCAAGATGGGCAACTGTAATGCGTCTGGTCTGTTCCTCATGTATAGTGGGCTCAAAGCCCATTAAGGCCCAATACCTATGTAACCTATATATATGTTTATCAATGAATGGAAACCCTCAAGGAGGACATTATAATCAATCTCGTGATCTTACAAGAAGGTTCTGAGATAATGTCCACTGGTTGAAAAGAGGGCAATGAAGATGACACAGGTGTACAATCATCAAAATAAAACTCAGAAGATGGAGGCAAAGGATTATTAGTGGTTATATCTTTGTCACAAACTTTAGGTGACTGAGCAAAAGGAAAAGATATGGTCAATGAAATGTGCATCTCTGCTGATTATGCATTTGCTACTCTTTAGATTGAACACTTTATATCCCTTAATGCCAGAGGGATAACCAACAAACACACAGGGGTCAGATTTGACATCAAACTTTTCCCTATCAGCAGTAGAGGTGGCAAAATAACAAAGGGATCCAAACACTCTTAGGCCTTGTATGTTGGAGTAGAAAAGAATAGAAGGGAAATGAATCAAATTTTATATGGAAAATTTGTATGATCAACACTTTTTTGTGAATCTAGAGAAGGGGAGAGGGTAATAGTTAGAGCATCCTAGATGATGTGGTTATCCTATGCTCAAAGTAAGTAATAAAATGGGGGAAAAGCAAATAGATTTTGTATGTAAAATGAGGGAAGGAGGGTAATGATTAGAATAATGATCAATGAATCTTAAATTAAAAATTGACTAGATTCGGAAGGGTAACCATTACCTTTTCTCACCTAAAAACAAAGGAGGTGTTAGTTTGTCATAGGTGGGAGGATGGCCATTTAGTACCTCAAAAGGAGATTTATCGTGGAGTAATGGGATAGATAAACGATTGATAAGAAAGGTTGCTTTCAACACACAATCACCCTAGAATTTGATGGGTAGAGAGGCATGGAATAAGGGCTCTTGCTGTCTCTAAGATATATTTGTGTTTTCTTTCTACCCGACCATTTTGTTGTGGTGTTGCAGTGCAAGAGCTTTCATGAATGATGCCCTTAAGAAGGAGAAAATAAGTGAGGGAGGAGTTGAAGAACTCAGTAACTTGATCTGTCCTTATTGTTAGGACAGAAGCTTTGAACTGGGTCAACCATGGTTATAAAGGAAATTAATGAAGGTGTGGCTTCAAATTTATGTTTGAGGGGGTAGACCTAAACAGATTTCCTATGGTCATCAACTATGGTCAAGAAGAATCAATGCTCATTATATCTGGGGCTGTCATAAGGTCCCCACAAATCACAGCGTAACAATGCAAAAGATTTACCAGCATGTGATATACTTGAAGAGAAACTTGATTTCGTATGCTTAGCCAGTGGACAAACAAAACATAGGAAACGAGATTTCTCTTTATTCAAATCTCCAACAATGGGAGTAATATGTAACAACTTGTCATGAGGAGCATGGCCAAGCCTCAAATGCCACAAAGTTGTGGGACTGGTGTGCTCTGAAGGTAAAAACATTGGTAATAGAATGTTAATTTGTAGCACATTGATGATTTTGAAAATTGGCTAATTGGGACAAGTATCGATTTAACTCATCCAGAATGCCATCCCCATACTTGGCTTGAAGGACAACATAGTACAATCCTCCCAACTCTTCATGATCGAAGAGCTGGGAGGACTGCAATTTGCGTCCTCTTTACAAGGTCTTATATCACACATTTGTTTGAAAAGAAGAGAACAATGTAGAAAGTGTCATGTATCAATTTACTTATGGACACAAGGTTAAATTTGAAATGAGGAACATAGAGGCCGGGTTTTGTTTAGGGAAAGAGTAGAGGTAAGATGAACATCACCAGTGAGATCAATACGACTAGTGGTGCCATCAGGGAGATGAATAGAGGTAGAGTTATTTGTGGAAGTGGGGTTTATGAGAAATTTAGTGTCACAAGTGATATGATCCGTAGCCCCACTATCAAGAATCCACAAACTTGTAAAATTAGATGCACTGCAACATATAGTGGTACCTGCAAAGTTGATCTCAACTAGTTTGTCCTTGTGATGTTCCATCATGTTGATCCAAGAATAGAGCATTTTTTATGATCAGTTGTTAATGACTATAGCACAGAAGAGTCTGAAAAAGAAGCATTATTTGCAGAAGAACTCTTTGAGGAAGAAGCTTTGGAATCAGATCCTGATCTCGGCAACTACCGTTTGTTCTTGCTCTTGTAATGCTATTCTGGGTATCCAAATATCTCCCAGCACTTCTCAGCTTTGTGATTACCATGCATTTGTCTCTCTTGGATTTGTCTTTCCCAGTATTTGAGCCCCCTTGACGCTCCAAAAGAGCAGTAGAGTCAGTAGACGCCCATTTTAACCCCGAAATCTTGGAGCTGATACTTGCATAAGCATAGTATGAGCGCACAGTGCTCGCATATGGGAGAGGAGTGCTAAGAAGCAATTGACGATGATACTTGCAAACCCATGAGGAATTCCATGAGTTTATTTTCCCGATCTTGATCTTTAACTTGAGCCTGGATGTTACACTCACAACGATCACAGTTGCAGTGAATCGGTGCCACAAAACCAAAGATCTGTTGCCAAAGCCCTTTAAGTTGGGTGAAATAGTCAGTTACGGATGCCTTTTCTTGAGTACAGTCTTGAATCTCTTTCTTGAGAGAGAAGATCAGAGGACCATTCCGTTGTCCATAACCCTCTTCAAGATCGAGCCACATCTTCCTCGTAGTATCAAACTCATCAATTGTGGCATAAATTTCCTTCGAAACTGTATTCAGAATCAAGAGCATACCATATCATTGCAACGATTCCACATTGCAGCATTCTTCGATGTCTCGACCAAGGTGCCTTCCACAAACCCCAATTTGTTATTGACAAAGAGAGCTTTCGTGATCGCTTTCCTCCATCGTCTGTAATTGTCACCGGTGAGCTTAATCGTGGTGAGTACCATCCTGGAGTTCTCAGAAGGATGAACGAAAAGTGGATTATGAAGATCTGCCGTTGAGATCAAGTCTCGACGACGATCGCGATCGATTGAACACTCTTCATGAGATGCCAAGGCAAGAGATCACAAACTCAAGGAATTTTTTTTTTTTTGCAGATTTGTAACCGAATACAGAGATGAATCACAAAAAGAAGAAGATCTACGATCGATTAGCATCTGATACCATGATGATCATAGAGAATCAAGAAAAAGATAGAGAGAATACAGAGAAAATGAACTGAATGAACTTCTCCATTCTCATAAAAACTTGAGGATCTGTTACAATTAGGGCTCGTTTATATAATGCAGTTGATCACCTCTAACAACCCTCTAACTACATTTTAGCGCAGTGTTAACACTACTCTGATCCATAAAATATGCATGCAATGTTTTCTTCTTTTACATATTTTAATGAAACCACTAAATATATTAGTATTACGCTACTTTTTAATTTGTTTCTCAAAAACTACAACTAATCATCAAATAATAATTATAAGAACATTTTCGTAAAAAAAATGTCAGAAGACTTAAAATGACATGTTTTTCTAAACAATATTAACAACCTAAAAGGACATGTTTTGTGGAACAAAGAGTAGAAAATCGTCTCAAAGTTAGTGTTATATTATATTTAGTATAGTAGAATTCGCAATTAAGAACTAACTACAAGCACCAATTAAGAACTAACTACAAGCACCAATTCGTTTGGAAATTGCGATACCTTGAGGCCTTCAGCTGTACAGTCGGATACTGGCAAGCCATGGTCTTGCATTCCAAAGCCCCATGCACCTTTACTTGTGTGTCGATACATTTCCTTGTAATTTCCAGACAGGTTTTCGCTAATCTATTTTTGCAATTTAAACAATCACAATTGTGTCTATAAAATTGCGTCCATCAGAAATAATTAACAAGTTGTTGATTTAAAATGTTTGTAATCTTTATTTACCTGCGAAGCTTTCAAATAGTCATGCGCTTTACGAAGAATTTCCCCATATTTCTGTGTCATATTACTTGATATAATTGCTTGGATTGAGAATGTTGCATCCCACATTTGACTTCCAAAACTCTGTAAAATTTCTTAGTCAATATTTTGTACAGAAAATACACCTTTTTTCTATTTTTGGTATTTTCTTCATTTAAATATATATACCTATATTCATCAAAGTTGCATCACATATGCCTACCAACTTATCATATGCATGCATCTTGTTTAATACCTCAAATCTAATTGGGTAGTTTTATAGGAATGCATGATCATGTAATATGCAAACTTTGTAAGGGGCAGTTTGGTCTTTTCAGCTTGCAATCGTTGCCTTCTGTATAAAGTACAAGTACAGATTGGGCGCCAATTGCAGTTGTAACAAACACTTTGAGCTCTCGTTTTCTCCTTCCTCTGTAATGGAGTTTTGTGTTTTCCAATTCGACTTCCAGTTTGTTTAGTTTCTTCAAATGGTAACAGAGCTATTACGATCTGATTTGGCTTTCTTCGTTTCTGATTGACAAGCCTAATTTAAATCTAATTGGTGGCTATTATTAAATTATTAAATCTAATTGTTTCTTTCATAATTTAATACTTATTAATAAAGAAATAATTAAAATAAATAAGATTTTATATAGTTTTTAGCTCCTAAAACTATGTGCACAAAAGTCAAACATCGTTAATTTCTGACCGGAGGGAGTATATTTTAGTTGAATAATAGGCAGCGAAATAATGAAACATTTAACAAGTTGAGATAACTACAAAATAAGATTAGCATGCACCAGCATATGGGATGAAATAAAATATTAGACCCTTACAGTAAGGCTGATATTTAGTTCGATCTCGGTTCGAGCTCGTTTGAATTTGAAAACGAACTGTGCTCGATTACTCATTTTTAGGTGTATTTACGCTTTTACTCATAGGTTTTATTTTACCCTACCCTCCCACCATGGTCGTCTCTCATTCAGTCGACTTATTCTCGATCCCGTCATCCCGCTCTTGGCCTAGCCTCTCCTCCCTCATTTGGCCTTCGACCACTCTTGCCGAGTCTCTCCTCTCTGGCCACTGCTCTAATCTTCCCTCCGTCTCTCATTGTCGATTTCAAGCACGAACCTCATCTCTTCACTCTCATCTGATCTTTATTGCTGCTCCGTCTCTGTTGGTTGTTGCTACTCCATATGTTGCTCGCACTGGCCACCCGCCATCGTCGCTGTGCTCGATCCCTTTTTCTCTTTGCTTTGTCCCCGCAGTTAGTCGCCTACATATCTGATCTCTGTTCTCGTCAGTCCTTGTGCTCTTCGCTCTCATCAGTCGTCATGCTCTCTGCTCTCATTTCTCTGTTTTGTCTTGCTTCTCATCTTCCCGTTGCTTGATCTAGTCTCAACATGTTCGGTACAAGCCTGATCTCTCCTTATGCTTCTTCTTGTGCATAGATTACATTGGTTTATAGTGATTTTTTTTTGGCCGAATTGGATTACAGTGATTTAATTTGTGAATGAAGTAGATTACCTTGGATATGTAAAGTGGATATGCGATTAATCTCACCTCCTCATTTATGTTTGATTACGGTTGAGCAGATAGGTGATTAAACTTGCAAACAATGATTAATTTGCATGATTACAGTGATTAACACGAACTATTTAGCTCGAGCCCGGCTCGAATATAAGCTAGCTCATGAGCTCGAGCTCGAGCACCGTTCCCAGCTCGTGAGCTGACCTCTAGTACCTGTTTGGACTCGTTTCCATATGTAGATCGAGCTCGACTCGTTCGTAAACAAGCCAAGCTTAATTGCAAACTAGTAAGTAACTCGAGCTCGTGAGCTCGTATATCACCCCTGGCTCATAGTAACCAGCTTATTTTTAATTTTGGATTATTCTTTGTTTTTTTTTCATTCCTTGAAAAGACTCCCTTCATATTATTATAATTACTAATTACCTGCACTTTCATACCATCTTCAGCAACCCATAAATAATCCGGAATTCTTGCAAGGTGAAACTTGTATGCCTCAGAGTTTTGATCTTCTGCCCAACAAGAAACCAAGCAAATACCCTGCATATGTCAAATAATTATTACAAATATTATTATATAGTATTACAATCCATGACTTAAATTAACTAAAAATCAATCAAATATCCAAATTTGGTAATAGTCTACCTTTCCAACAGATCCTATCGTCATATATCTACTATTGATATCTTCGTAATGAATGCGTTCCATGACAGCCTTGATCGCCTTCTCCCTCACTTTTGACAACGGCCAACACCTTAGCAATGGCTCCCCCACATGGTACAAAAACCCCCAAAGCATATCTTGGACCAGTGGATGTGGAAAATATGTATCTTCCTATATATATATATATATATATATATATATATATATATATATATATATATATATATATAAACATGTACATATACACAAAATCAAAACGAGAAAACTGGGTACTCGGAATTACCGTACATGTCTGTGTGTTTATATATATATATATATATATATATATATATATATATATATTGGTACCTGTAAGAGAGTGTTTCGAGCAAGATTCCAATTGATTTGATGGTAAGGTTGTACATAGAGCTCTTGCCGGAGTTGCTGAATCAATGGAGTTATTTCTCCACAGAACCTCTTTCCATAGAGGTACGACATTGGCAGGTAAGTAAGACGACAATAGACCGATAGTTTCCCTGCATTTACTTTATCAATTTCATTAATATCATCCTAAATTATTCACATTTTCAATTTCATTCAATGGAATCAGATTATTGCTAGGAGGCGATAGTTCTGTTATAATTATTTCATAGGTTAGAAAAAAAGCCTAACAATTAATGGAATGTTACACATCAACCCGTATATTGAGATTGTGCCTATTCATATTGTTGGGTTAGTGGGCTCGATTTGTATATGAGGCCCAATGTCTGTATTTTGTATAAACGGGAGAATTTGGCTCTCTTTCAATTCATTCAATCAATACACACACACACAGATTCCTTCTCTTCTCTCCCGTCTTTCATCTTTCAATTGGTTGTTCGTCAAGTTTGTTGCAACTGACAATCCTTCATGACATTAGAGCTTGATCTCTGATTCTTGAGGGTTTTTTCGAAGATCAAGGAGGACAGATCGTTGGATCTGTTTCGATTATTTCTGGCGTTTTCCAGCTGCTGTAATGGCGAACAATGAGGTTCCAGTTGTTCCAATTGATCACAACGAACCGTTTTTTCTCCATCCAAGTGATAATCCAGGATCCATGCTTGTCACGCCGGCGTTCGATGGCCGGAACTTTGGTGAATGGAGGCGCTCGGTCCTGATCGCCTTGTCAGCAAAGAACAAGCTCGAGTTCTTGAATTGGGATGTTGTTCGACCAGATTCGGGGTCAGTGAGATTTCAGATGTGGAAAAGGTGCAATGATATGGTAATTGCTTGGATCTTAAATAGCTTGAGTGCTGAGATCAAGCGAAGTGTGATTTACAATGAATCTGCTCAGGGGATTTGGCGCGCTTTGGAATCAAGATTTGGCAAGCTTGGAGGTACTCAATTGTTCTCGATCAAGCGAGAAATCAGTCGAGCGGAGCAAGGTACTACCCCTTTCTCCACCTATTTTACTAAGATCAAGGGGTTGTGGGACGAATTTGATAGTGCTCGTAGCCTACCTGTTTGTACGTGTAGGGCTGCTAATGAGATGGTGAAATTTGCTGAGAATGAGAGACGAAATGAGCTGCTTATGGGCTTGATGATTCGTTTCTGAATGCTAGAGGTTCAGTCCTTATGATAGATCCTTTGCCTAGCATAGATCGAGTATATTCTCTTATGACTGAAGAAGAGAATCAAAGGGATGCTAAGCACAATGTCGGTTCTGTTGATGGACTGTCCTCTCATGTTAATGCTAAATCTTCTCCCAAGACTGGATCTACAGGAGATGGAGTGTCCATGTTTGTTAAGTCACAGGGATCTACAAAGAATAATAGTTCTTCTAGCAGCTCACAAGGTAGTACACAGAGAGGTTCTTCCTCTTCAAAAAGGAAGCCTTTGTTTTGCACAAATTGTAGAAAAACAAACCATACAATAGACAGACGCTTCTTCTTGATTGGGTTTCCTTCTGGCTATGGTAAAGACAAGGACAAGAAGCCAACTGGTGATGGTAAGTTTGTAGGGCAAGTCTCTCAAGGTTCATCCTCTGATTTCTCCCCTTGTCAACTAGCTCATATCATGAGCTTGCTTCAGAATGTAGGAGTAGGTGCCCAAAGTAAGAAACCATCTGCAGACGATTTTGCTGGTTTCTCAGGTAGCTCTTTGTCTTCTCAAGTTCTTAATGGAGTCACCTAGATTGTGGATAGTGGGGCGAGTGGCCACATGTGTGGAGATGCTTCCATGTTCACATCCATGTACTCTCTTTCTCATCCTTTTGTGGTCACCTTACCCATTTCTCAAACTACATCTGTTACTAAGGCCGTGACAGTTGAAGTCATGAAGAGCTTGAAACTGGACAATGTGTTACTCATTCCCAGTTTTAAGTGCAACCTGATTTAAGTGGGCAAGATGGTCAAGGATTTACAATGTTCTGTTTTGTTCACTGCCAAAGGATGTTATGTGCAGGGTCCTTTGATGAAGGGTCCCTTGAAGATTGGTGATTGTGTTAGAGACTTGTTTCTTCTGCAACCATCAACTGGTCAGCCTTCAATTTTCAGTTCTTCAAGTCATAACTGTGTAGCTGCAGTGGATGCTGAAGTGTGGCACAGAAGGTTGGGTCACTTACCAACCTATAAACTTCAATAGTTTCCTTTCATTTCTATAGATAATGACTGTAATAAGAGCATTAGAGCATGTGATGTGTGTGCTAAGGCTCAGCAAACCAGACTCCCTTTTTCCAGAGAGCAATATATCTATTATGAATTGCTTTGAGTTAGTTCACTGTGATGTTTGAGGTCCATATAAAATCCCAACTCATGCTGCAAACAGGTTCTTCATTACAATTGTGGATGACTTTAGTAGATTCACTTGGGTCAAGCTCTTGCGCGCCCAAGAAAGGATATCCTTTTACTATCATCCAATAATTTATGGCATTTGCAGAAAGGCAATTTGGCAGGCAGGTGAAGGTTCTTAGGACTGATAATGCCTTTGAATTAGGGTGCACTCTTGAGTATTCTAAATGGTTGCTGGATAAGGGAGTGGTTCATCAAACATCTTGTGTAGCTACACCCCAGCATAATGGGGTTGTAGAACGTAAACACAGGCATCTCCTAGAGGTAGCTAGGGGATTGATTTTTTATTCTAATCTTCCTAAGAAGTATTGGGGAGATAGTGTTCTTATGGCAGCTCATTTGATTAACAGATTGTCAAGCAAGGTCATTCACAACAAAACCCCTTTTGAGATTTTGTTTTCCAAGCAACCCAATTATGCAGACCTGAGATGTTTTGGAAGCTTGTGTTTTGTCTCTACCCTGAGTCATGGGAGAGACAAGTTTTCACCCCGAGCTATCCCATGTGTGTTATTGGGTTATCCAATGGGTAAGAAGGGGTATACGGTTCTTCAATTGGACTCAAAGTTGGTCATCACCTCCAGGGATGTGCGATTTCAGGAAATAATCTTTCCTTATAGAAGCCTGTCCCACTCTACCTCTTCTGATGGTTTTCCATCTTTTACAATAAATGGGGACCATGAAGTTGTGGTTGATGACCATATGCTCTCTTCTGCTCCGTCTATTGTCATACCTGCTCCAATTGGTCCTGTTAGGAGGTCAGCTAGGGTGCATCGGCCTCCCACTTTTCTTACTGATTATGTGTGTGGTGATGCTTGTGCCACCGCCTTCTCTTGCTGTCACACAATTACTTCCACAGTCCAGTTCTTTTCTGTTGATTTGCCTTTAAACACTTTGCCAGATTCAGAACCCCCTTCATACAAAGAAGCTTGCAAATTCCAGGTTTGGCAAGATGCAATGAATGCTGAATTCAGTGCTCTTGATGCCAACCATAAATGGTCTCTTGTTCCTCTTCCCAAGGGAAAGAAAGCCATAGGCTGTCGTTGGGTGTATAAAGTCAAGAGACGTGCCGATGGTAGCTTGGAGAGATACAAAGCACGTCTTGTTGTTAAGGGTTACACTCAAAAGGAAGGTGTTGATTACACAGAAACCTTCACTCCTATAGTCAAGATGACTACTGTTTATGCTTTAATCTCTGTGGCTCTAAACAAGGATTCGTAAATTCTCCAATTAGACGTCAATAACGCATTTTTAAATGGGCGTTTGGATCAGGAAGTCTACATGAAGATTCCTCCGGGTTTAATAGTTGAAGGATCTCAGATGGTCTACCAATTGCAACGTTCTCTATACGGTTTGAAGCAAGCATCGAGACACTGGCATGCCAGGCTATCTGTTGCTCTCAAAGCTAGAGGTTACAGTTAGTTGAGGAATGATTATTCCTTGTTTTACAAACAGAGTGATTCCGGAGTTGTCTTTTTGGGAGTTTATGTCGATGATCTGTTACAGGCAGCGACACTTCTGAGTTGGCCATCAAATATTTTTTACACAGTGAATTCAAAATCAAAGATTTGGGAGATTTGCATTTTTTTCTTGGGATCGAGTTTGTCCGTAACAATGGTGAAATTGTTCTCACTCAGCCTCGGTTTACTGCTGAGCTCCTTCGAGATTTTCCTTGCACTGGTCCTACGGTGGTTAGTCCTCTCGATCCTCAGCTTCGTCTTTCTCCAACTGATGGAAAATTGTTAGATGACCCTACCTTTTACCGAAAATTGGTTGGCAAGTTGAATTTTTTGATCCACACTCGCCCTGATTTGGCATTCTTAGTACAACTTCTTAGCCAATTTATGCAGTCTCCCACTGATGCTCATCTTTCCGCTGCTTTTCACGTTCTTCGTTATCTCAAGGGTTTTAGTTCGAAGGGTCTTCTGTTTACTAGTTCTCTAGATTTCAAACTTCAAGCGTTTTGTGACGCTGACTGGGCGAGTTTCCCATTTTCGAGGAGATCTATCAGTGGCTAGCTATTTGGTGTTTCTGGGTTCTAATTTGATTTCCTGGAAATCAAAGAAACAAATTTCAGTTTCATTAAGCTCGGCCGAAGCTGAGTATCGTTCTCTCAGGCGAGTGTGTATGGAGCTCACCTGTTTATCTCGGCTTTTCACATAGCTTGGTGTTCCTCGTATTGCTCCGATTCCAGTTCGATGCGACAATCAAGTGGCGATTTACATCACCTAGAATCTGGTTTTTCATGAGCGAACGAAACACATCGAGCTCGATTGCCATTTTGCCAGGGAGAAGTTCCTTGAAGGTTTGATTTCTTTATCTCATATCTCGACTCGTGCCCAACTCGTCGATTTCCTTACCAAGAATGTTGGCGGAATTCGTCTCCTTCCGCTTCTTCGCAAGATTGGACTTGTTGACACGCCGGCTCGATCTTGAGGGAGTGTACGTATTGAGATTGGGCCTATTCATATTGTTGGGTTAGTGGACTCGGTTTGTATATGAGGCCCAATATCTGTATTTTGTATAAACTGGATGATTTGGCTCTCTTTCAATTCATTCAATCAATACACACACACAGATTCCCTCTCTTATCTCCCGTCTTCCATCTTTCAATTGGTTGTTCGTCAAGTTTGTTGCAACTGTCAATCCTTCACTGTATAATATACTGTGTTTGATTTGTTTCCTTAAAAAGATTAATTCTATGGTAGGAGTTAGTAAACATTATATTATCCATCGTTCCCGAGTTTGTTCCCTCTAGGGCTGTTATGTGAGCTGAACAGCTTGAACTCGGCTCGAAAAAGCTCAACTTGGGATCGTTCGAATACCTTAAACAAGCCGAGCTTGAACAAAGTTTTGAGCTCGAGTCGAGCCCAAGCCAAGCTAATCTCTCCTACTCTTCTCTCTGTAGAATTTCCTGCCCTACCTTCGAATTAGGTTCATCCGCTTTCTTTGTACTCTCTCCATCACTCCATGCTTCCACAATCCACACTCTTCCACACCTCCACACTCCCAGGCTCCACCGAACCGTTGTCGCCACTCCTCTTGTACACCGACCGAGCCACGTCGCAATCCTCCTCACCTCCCCCAAGGCGGCACTGGGACTGCAACGTCACTGCATCTTCTTTTTAGATCCATCTTCGATTCCAGGGCATCGGCTTCCCTAAATCTTTCTTCGCCTCCACCGGCGGGATATCCGAGATTCAATGGCATCACCTTCCCGACATCTTCCTTTTCAATTTCTTCGACTGCAGCATCACTGAAGGCGGTGGACTCCTTTTCCTTGTTTGGAATCGGACTTTTGTTAACCTTTGTTGTTGTGATATGACCTTTGTTAAAAAAATGTATAATACATCCTTTTTTCTTGTTGAATTGAAATTGATTGTACGATTCTCTAAAAATGGCTTAACCGAGCCTATCGAACTCAAGTACATGTTTGGGCTCGCGAGCCAAGCTTGAGCGCCAAAAAAAAGCTCGTACAAAGTTTAGGTTCGAGCTCGGCTCGACTTGTCTACCGTTTTCAAGTTCGGCTGGTTCGACTCGAATAACACTCCTAGTTCCCTCTAATGTCCCCTCTTATAAATTCTCTTTATTTTATTTTTTTGTTTTAATGTATTTTTTTTCTTTTTTAATTAATGTCTGGGAGGGGGGACGGGGAGAGAGATAAGGCGAAGGGGGAGGGGGACAGAGGATGTGAAACCCTTTTTATCCCTTTCAAAATTAGTGCTCATCTTAGCTCCATCTCAAATGCTTCAATCCTCGACTTCTTTCTCTCTCCAAATCGTAAAATTCATTTTTTTTTTCATTTTGAGAAGTTTGGAGAATTTTATAGTATGTTTTTATCCAACAGATTCTACATTACATTTTCCCAAATGGAGAAGCAACGGAAAAAAAAATATAGAGGATTTCCTAAATTTACAGGCAATTTTCAAATTAAATGATTATTTAAATATTTGAAATGGGAAATCTTTTAGAGTTACAACAAAAATAATTTGAACAAAATGTATTTTATTTTCCTAATTTGAGAAATTTTGATGTCCTAACTAGACCACTAAATTGTCTGTTTTTACCATTTGAATTATTTGAAAACAATGGTTGAAAGCGGTTGAAATAAGAAAAAGCAAATATACCAGGATGAATGGGAGAAATTTCAGGAAGCATCCAGAACTCGGGAGGCATCGGGTTGCAGCCATCCCACTCGTAAACACCAACTACGGCCAGCCAGAACTTCCCCCATGATGGAGTCCCCACTGCGCCACCGTGATCCAGAATCCACTTTCGAGCTCTTGCGACTGCGCCGTCTTCTCCGTCGTCAGGGCCTTCCCCTAACAGCCTCAGAGCCACGTAGCTGATCACCGAACAGAACATGGCGCTGTGGCCTTCTATGTGGAGTCCCCATCCTCCATCTTCATTCTATACCCATTTTGATTCATTATAATTAGTTTATTTAATTAATTATGCTAATCCCATTCCCATGCTTAATTAATCAGTTATATATTCCAAATTGAATACAAATACATATTTGATGATTGTAGATGTAGCGTTTGATCTCCTTTTGGTGTTCTGATGGGAGAGCGGTATTCAATCCCTTGGTTACGTACAAAGCCATTACCTATATAAAAATATGAAGTATTTGTTATTGCTTTTGAAACGGGACGAGCTCGGCTTCTCCAACAATTTTGGTAAAAAATCACTAAAATAACAAAGAAAATTTTAAAATCTCTAAATTAAACTTTTACATTCCAACGTACTCCAACAGTTTGTCTATTTTACATATTATGAGATTTATTTACATTTAATCTTTGATTTATTTTAGAATTATAGATTTGAATTAGTAGAATGTCTACTAATATAAAATTTTGTTTAAATAAAAAAATTGAAAGAATAGATACATACGTATATATTATAAGAATTTCATTTAATTTTATATTATTTACCTAACAATTATTAAGTATGGAAAGAAATTAATTACTTAATTGAAAGGATATTAATATTAAATTTGTTCAAATTTTTTTATAAAAAAAAAACAAGCCGGGTACAAAACTAGTTATATAAAATAGTGAAATTGTATGTTGGACTTAGCGCGTGTTTGGCAAAAGCTTTCATTAGTTTTTATCAAGTTTCATCAGGTTCTCAAAAAAAAAAAAAGCTCGGATTGTTTGGCAATCAGGTGCAGTTGGAGGTTTGAAGGGGTTAAATTTGGCTAAAATATAACCTTGGGCTACCAAGCTTTTGGGAGGTTATTTTTTTTGGCACCCACATCATCTCAATTTTGCCCTCTTCAATCTCACTTCCCCCTTTGTGTCGGAGGTAGGGTTTATTAGGGCTGGCTTCGGCAGGCGGGGTTGAGGTTGGTGCCTGAGCAATTTGGGAGTTGGCTCCGGCTTCCCTGTAGTCACAGAGATGGTTGACATCGAAGCTTGGGTTCATGTTCGGCGGCGACTTTGGGAGATAGAGAGAGAGAGAAAGAGAGAGGGGGGGGGGGAGGCGGAGGATGGTTACCAGCAAAATGAGAGGGAGCGCTCGTGAGGGACAGGCTGAGATCGAGAGAGAAGAGATGGAATCTGAGGGAGACGGAGGGAGGGCGAGACTGATCGAGTGGGAGAGGAGGCCATGGGAGGTCGGAGGAGCGAGGAGCGGAAGTGGACTAGTGGAGAGTTGTTTGCTCACATATGAGAATGAGAATGAAGAAAAGGAACTGGCGGCTCTACAGTGAAATACAAGGAAGGATAGTTTATACGAACGGGGCGGAGGAAGGAGGAAGAAGGGATAGGGGAAGAAAGGGCTCCCTGCATAAATAATCAGGAGGAAGGAGGGGAAAGGGTAGAAAGGGCAATTTTGAATTTTCATCCGCAATAACCACCTATAATCCTTATACCCACCAAACACCATTCAGATTTTTTTATAAGGTTATTTTAAAATATAAACTCCACCTGTCACGCATCCGTAAATCCCATACATAATATCCACCTCTTAAAAAAACTCCAACCCCTAAAAATATTTTTTGAAGATTTTGATATTCTTTCACTAATTTAGGAAAAAAAATTGCTTAATTGGTTGTAGATGCTCTAAATCAAATACTAATTAAAAAGACATATTTTGCTAATATATAGACTAACGAGAGGAGGAAGGAAGAACAAGGGGCCGGCAGATTCAGCAGGCCAGTGGCCGTCGTGGGATTGGATGCTACACCAGTAGTCTATCCCTCTTACTAGCGTCGCCCTCACCGCCTCCTCCGTCACCTCTTCCACTCCCTTCACCTTCACCGCCTCCGCCACCGTCGTCTTCCCCTTCTCCTTTCTCATCTGCATTCATTCATTCATTCATTCGATCAACTAATTCATATAAATCAATCGAATATTAATTCAAGATTATGTAAATGCCTGCATTCTCATGAGCGCATCGGAGCTCTGCTTGTTGAGGAAGCGGTTGGATTTGAAGCGGAGGCGGAGGCTGTCAACCTCCGCCAGCTCTTCGGGGGTTCCGGCGTCGGGGTCGAACTCCCAGTGCTGCCGGCCGACGTGGTTGTTAAGGCTGGTCAACCACTTTCCTCCTTCCGCAACCTTGAGCTTCCACATCTATCCTTTCCTTAATTGATAGATCACTCGTTTAAGTGATGTTATAGCTAATTGAGAGTAATGAACGCACGTACCCTTCTTTTTATATATAGTTAGCTAGACGACTAACATCACAATAAATAATAAATTATCCGACCTTAAAATGTATTTGGACCAAAAAAATAAAGAAGTAGTGGCCTTTGGACCAAATTACTAAATGGCCTAAAGGCTTTTCTTTGCTAGTAAATGGCCAAAAATCTTTCATAATACCAACACTACCCCTGTTATAATTTTACCCTAATATCCCGTTCTTCCTCTTCACAGCCGTTCCAATCCCCTTTCCTGTTCTCGTTCATTCCAATCTGAAATTCCAGCCGCCATCCTCCAATCTCTAGGCATATTGGCCGAGATTTCGCCGTCTACCTCTCCGGCAACCGATTTCACCGTCCTCTCCTCCGACAACGTATCGATTCTGCCACCGTCTTCTTCCCATTCCACCATGGAGCCATGATCCCCGATTCTGGCAGCGTCTTCTTCCCATTCCGCCGTCCTCCTCGCTAGGTTGGAGCTCCATCTGTCTTCGTCGCCGTCGCCATCATCATCACCCGCACCTGTTCAAAGGTCCTTTGGAGCAAAGGTATGAGGCATTGAGGCATATGTTTTCGGTGGGAGGTTCTTGTCCCTGCGACGAGTCATCGAGACAGGGTTGCATTGGATTCAAATAAATCTCCGGTGATTGATCCTTCGCCCCCGTGTGAGCGAAATTGAGGAGACCGAATCGAAGGACTGATCTGGTGGAGTCGATATGTGTAGGTTCATCTTCAATCTGTCCATTGCTTGATTTGTCCATCTTCGTTCGAGCCGCGGGAAGAAAGACGCACTGACAACCTTGTACAAGCTTTGCTTCGTCAAGCTGAAGAAGGAGAGGGTGTTGAGCTAAGTCTGTGAAACACCATCACAACGCACCGATTCATTTTCTCCATGTTTTTTTTTTGCCGATTATGTATTGGATCTAATTGTTAGTCTACTGTGAAAATTGCCGATTCATTTGCAATCTAACTATTGGCGATCTAATTGCTCCGATTCATTTGCAATCTAACTATTGATATGGATTACTATAATTGTTCGTCTACTGTGAAAATCTCGCGAGGTATTTGTGATCAGTGCCACATTGATCTTTTTCTTTTGAGAAATTGGAAATGGATTCCAATAGATTTGATAGCCACTGTCTCACTGATAATGAAAGGCATGGATTTCATTGAAAATTGGAAATGGATTCAAATAAATTAGGAGTTTAGTTAATTAGTTTGGTTACACCTATTTAATAAAGATGACAATGGTAGTGATCATCTAAGGTATTCTAGACATTTAGTTTGAGTTATGTAAATTCTCTTAGTTTGGTTACAGTGTCTATGACCCTGTTTTTATTTTGGTTACAGTGTTTATGACCCTGTTTTTACAGTGGTTACAATGTATATGACCTTGTTTTTATAGTGGTGACAGTGTCTGTGACCCAGTTTTTATTTTGGTTACAGCGTCTATGACTCTCTTACCCGTTCATATATTAGAGGAGAACTGTCCCCACATGTATTTTGGCTTCTCATTAGCCCCTATAGGGTTTATGTCTCCCGTATCGTAAGGTTTTCCTTTGATTACAGTGTCTTTATCCCGACATATTTTTTGGCTTCTCATTAGACCCTATAGGGTTTGTGCCTCCCTTGTCGTAGGGTTTTCCTTTGATTACAGTATCTTTGACCCTTTTTTCATAGTGGTGACAGTGTCTATAGCCCTGTTTTTATTTTTGTTACAACGTCTATATGGTTTCCTTTGATTACAGTGTCTATGATCTTTTTTTCATAGTGGTGACAGTGCCTACGCCCCTTTTTCATAGTGGTGACAGTGTCTATGACTTTGAAACCACATGTATTTTGAGTGAAAGTGTCTATGACCTTTGATTACAGTGTCTATGACCGTATTTTTATAGTGATGACAGTGTCTATGACTCTCTTACCCATTCATATATTGAAGGAGAACTGTCCACCTAATGTCTTTTGGCTTCTCATTAGCCCTTTTAGGGTTTGTGCTTACCTTGTCCTAGGGTTTTCCATTTAGTGACAACAATCATCTCTTAACGACGTACTGTACTTAGGCCCTAAACCCTAAAGACTTAACCCTAAACCCTAAACCATACTGTACATCACATGTTTTTTTTGGCTTCTCATTAGCCCTTTTAGGGTTCGTGCTTCCCTTTTCATAGGGTTTTCCTTTGATTACAATATCTATGAACCTTTTTTCATAGTGGTGACAATGTCTATAAAGTTGTTTTTATTTTGGTTACAGCGTCTATAGGGTTTTTCTTTTGATTACAGGGTCTATGACTTTGTTTTTATAGTGGTGACAGTGGCTATGACACTGTTTTTATTTTGATTACAGTGTCTATGACCCTCTTACCCATTCATGTATTAGATGAGAACTGTCAACCCATTTATTTTGGATTCTCATTAGCCTCTATAGGGTTTGTGCTTCCCTTATCATATGATTTCCCTTTGATTACAGTGTGTATGACCATGTTTTTATAGTGGTGATAGTGTCTATGACCCTATTTCAATAGTGGTGACAGTGTCTATAAAGCTGTTTTTATATTGGCTACAACGTTTATAGGGTTTTCCTTATGATTACAGTGTCTATGACCATATTTTAATAGTGGTTACAGTGTCTATGACCTTATTTTTATTTTGCTTACAACGTCTATGATCCTCTTAACCATTCATATATAGAGGAGAAATGTCACCACATGTATTTTGGCCTCTCATTAGCCCCTATAGGGTTTGTGCTTCCCTTTTCCTAGGATTTTCCTTTGATTACAGTGTCTATGAACCTTTTTTCATAGTGATGGCAGTGTCTATAAAGCTGTTTTTATTTTGGTTACAACGTCTATAGGGTTTTATTTTTTATTACAGTGTCTATGGCTTTGTTTTTATAGTGGTGACAGTGGCTATGACACTGTTTTTATTTTGATTACAGTGTCTATGACCCTCTTACCCATTCATGTATTAGATGAGAATTGTCAACACATTTATTTTGGCTTCTCATTAGCCCCTATAGGGTGTGTGCTTCCCTTATCATATGATTTCCCTTTGATTACAGTGTTTATGACCATGTTTTTATAGTGGTGAGAGTGGCTATGATACTATTTATATTTTGATTACAACATCTATGACCCTCTTAACCATTCATATGTTATAGGAGAACTGTCACCACATGTATTTTGGTTTCTCATTAGCCCTATAAGGTTTATACTTCCCTCGTCCTAGGGTTTTCCTTTGGTTACAATGTCTATGATCCTATTTTTATTTTGCTTACAGCGTTTATGACCCTCTTATTCATTCATATATTAGAGAAGAACCGTCACCATATTTATTTTGGCTTCTCAATAGCCCCTATAGGGGTTGTGCTTCCCTTATCATATGATTTTCTTTTGATTACAGTGTTTATGAACCTTTTTTCATAGTGGTGACAGTGTCTATAAAGCTGTTTTTATTTTGGTTACATCGTCTATAGGGTTTTCCTTTTGATTACAGTGTATTTGACCGTGTTTTTATAGTGGTTACAGTGTCTATGATCCTATTTTTATTTTGCTTACAGCATCTATGACCCTCTTAACCATTCATATGTTATAGGAGAACTGTCACCACATGTATTTTGGTTTCTCATTAGCCCCTATAGGGTTTGTGCTTCCGTTGTCCTATGGTTTTTCTTTTGATTACAGTGTCTATGACTTGGTTTTTATAGTGGCTATGACACTGTTTTTTTATAGTGGTTACAATAAGAGTTACATTTTTATTTATTTTTATTTTGGTGACACTAATTTAAAAAAATCTAAAAAACTAGAAATTAAAAATTAGAGAACAACTGTCACCACATGTATTTTGGCTTCTCATTAGCCCTTATAGGGTTTGTGCTTCCCTTTTTCTAGGATTTTCTTTTGATTACAGTGTTTATAAACCTTTTTTCATAGTGGAGACAATGTCTATAAAGCTGTTTTTATTTTGGTTACATCGTCTATAGGGTTTTCCTTTTGATTACAGTGTATTTGACCGTGTTTTTATAGTGGTTACAGTGTCTATGATCTTATTTTTATTTTGCTTACAACATCTATGACCCTCTTAACCATTCATATGTTATAGGAGAACTGTCACCACATGAATTTTGGTTTCTCATTAGCCCCTATAAGATTTCCTTTTTATTACAGTGTCTACAACCACGTTTTTATAGTGGTGACAGTATCTATGGCTTTGTTTTTATCATGGTGACAATAATAGTTACATTTTTAATTTTTTAACGGAGATTATACGAGTTAGAACAACTTCTATAATTGCGGGATAATTTCTGAAATTTTAGAAATTAACACAGGGGCATATTTTATAAAAACAGAAATTCTGGGAGGTTTTGCGTAATTAGTCTTCTTCTTCCCCATCTCGAGCAGCTTCAACAGTGGTTTTCGCTGATCTCCCGACGGCTCGTTCTCCTTACACAGAGCTCCGTTTGACGCGTATGACCTATCAAACTGACGAGTGCAATCTCTACTTCAGTCTCGTTATATTTATTTTGTTGAAGGATGATCTTACAAAACGCGACAAATGCTTGAACAGGGGCTGCTAAGTGAATGTTTTACGAAGCTCCAAGGTATCCAACAATGGCGGTTAGCGATTTTGTATAAATTTGAGAGGGGTTTTTGCACGAAAACCATCCTTGAGAGATGTAGAACGTGATTGAGCGGGTAGAAGGCTTGGATTTAGGGTCGAACGTGATTTAGGGTGCACGAGGAGCTTCGATTCGGCCTTCAATGGAGGAGGGCTCGGTTGTGAGGCTTGGGAGAGTGCAACAAGAGCAGGGGCGGGCGGCGCTGGCGACGGTGCGGTGGTGGCGACGCCGACGATTGGTGGTGGTGCGGTGGTGGCTCTAGAATGAAAGCCAAATCTGTTTTTACAGTGATCGATGGTGGTGCGGTGGTGTAATTGTGGGGAAATAGGGACAGGGGCAAAATTGGAAATTATGGCCTATTACCTAATATTGCCACCCTTGTGGCCTATGTCTTAAAAATTGGACCCAAAATGGCCACTTAGCAAAAAATCCCAAATATAAAAAGCATATACTTTCATGGGTAAATTAAAGGCGAAAATGCATAAAATCACCCATTATTCATTGTTATTTGTAAATAACCACCCTTTATTCAAAAATTGTCAAATAACCACCCACTATTCATTATTGTTTGCAAATAACCACCCCTTGTTCAAAAATTGTAAAATAACCACCCATTAAATATAGGTTGTTTGCAACTAACCACCCATACCCCTTTTCTTGTTAAACCTTACTTAATTTAATATGAAAAGACAATTAGACCCGAAAATTCGGAAAATTTTCAAGTAATCTGGGTTTCGACCTGGTGACCCGATTGACCCGGTTGATTTATAATTATATATGATTAATTTTTTTTATGGAGATTCCAATTTATTACATTTTATAATTACAATCACTTGATCTTTAATTTTCAAAGCAATTTTTATATTTATTTATATTGTGTAATACTCCGTTCGATCGATAGTATTTGATTTTTTTATTTTTCAACACATTTTTTTAAGAAGATAAAAGTTCTAAAAAAATATTAAAATAATTCTATGCTTCTTACTAATTACATGAAATTATTTTTTTTTTAAATATTTCAAATTTTGATATTTTATATATTATTATATTTTATTAAAAATTACGTGAAATAATAAAAATCAAATGTTTTTAATAATATGTAATAATATACATAAAATATCAAATTTTTTAAAAAATTATTTAAAATTTTGATATTTCAATATTATTAAATTTTATTAAAAATTACGAGAAATAATAAAAATAAAATATTTTAGATCAGATATAGTATATAATTACGAACACTAGACCCGTAACTCGGTCAAACCCGAGTTCGAGACAATCTGGATATACCTGGAACCCGTTTTACTCGGGACCCGAAGTGACCCGACCCGAATGACCCATTTGACAAGTCTAATTGTAATACCTAAAAAATCAAGCAACAAAGAGAAGTATAATTGTCTTTTTACTAAAAATGAAACATTAAAGAATAGGGGTATAATTGTCTTTTCATATTAAATTAAGTGAGGTTTAACAAGAAAAGGGGTATGGGTGGTTAGTTGCAAACAACCTATATTTAATGGGTGGTTATTTGATAATTTTTGAATAAGGAGTGGTTATTTGCAAACAACAATGAATAGTAGGTGGTTATTTGACAATTTTTAAATAAGAGGTGATTATTTACAAACAACAATGAATAGTGGGTGGTTTTGTGCATTTTTGCCTAAAGAAAACGATATAGATAAGTAAGATTTACTCTATACTCCGTAGTATGTTATTTGTGGTCCAATTATGACGTATGGATGAATTAGAAGGAATGGACTAAATTTTACCAAAAATAATTTTCTTTTCTATTTAATTAAAGTGAGACCAACCTACTTATCTTCCTTCACTTTCATGAATAATGTACGTGGATTAAAATCGACAATTCATTTAACTCTTAAACCTGGGACCGTATAGTGCAATCATGGTTGATCCATCGTTCAAGATTTTAGGTGGTGTCAGACACAGTTTGTTCACATGTTAATAACCTTCCTAAGGAGGAGCTCTCTCGTCTTAAAGTTTGGAATGAGAAGCCAAGGAATCATGCATATGGTCTAAATGTAAAATGTTGGCCGAAATGAGTCTCTTTGTTTACAACTAGGCTTATCAATCTCTCAAAAGGCATGGCCTCCATATGCCGACTAACTCGAAAATCTAAAGAAGGAGAAGAGAGTCGAAAAAATTACCATCATGATCGATCTCTCACGAATATTTTCAAAAGTCATTGATAGCTCTTAAACTGTCACCTTTTATCTCACAAGTAATTGACTAAGTGCCTCTGCTAACAATGCTGATAAAGAGTTATAATGTGAAATGTGAAGTGTCACATGCCACCAAAGAACCTACATAGCCACGAATTAAAAATCCTCTAGTGACGACATTTCCCAAAGAGTGCTCGGAAACATCAAAGTTAATTTTATTAAAGCGGTTGGATTTGAAGCGGAGGCGGAGGCTGCCGACCTCCGCCTGCTCTTCGGGGGTTCTGGCGTCGGGGTTGAATTCCCAATGCTGCCGGCCGACGTGGTTGTTAAGGCTCGTCAGCCACTTTCCTCCTTCCGCAACCTTGAGCTTCAACATCTACCCTTTCTTTAATGGGAAAGCTAATTAAAATACCCCTACCTTTGGGGGTATGGTAAAAATATATCCTCAACTTTCAAATGTAATAAAAATATCCCGACATCTTAGGGTAGTGGTAATATATATGGGTATTCTCACGAGTCAAAAATGTCGACAAGGCAACCTACGTGAAAGCCTTTTTGCAAATTAGTACTAAAATTGAGTTTTCTTGAATGGTCTCCTTAGAAAAAAAAATAAACCGACAACAAAATTAAACCCAAAAAACGAAATTGATTCAACCAATCAACTAATCCTGTCAAAATTGCATCAAATTAACACACCACGACTATTCCCAACAACCTCTTTATTTTTTCCTAAGAAAGCCATTAAAGAAAACCCTTGTCAAAAAAATCCACGTAGGCTATCTTTTCAGCATTTTCAGCATTTTTAAGATGTGTTAAAGCTACTTGAGAGTAATTAACGCACGTACCCTTATATATAGTTAGCTAGACAACTAACTATATATAAGTGGTACCCTTATATATAGTTTGCTAGGCGATAAATAATAAATTATCAAACCTTAAAGTGGTACCCACCTTACTTATCTTCCCTTAAGTAGATTAGAACCGACAATTAATTGAACCCGGCCTTAAAATAGGGTTACTGGGTTGAATCTAACCTCCGCACCCACTCTATAAAACCTCTCGGCTCTCATTCAATCGCCTACATCCAGAGGCAGAGGCGGGGGTGCTCGGGAGTGATAGAGCACCCCTTGTTGTAGAAAAAAACAAATTTTTTTTTATATATTTAGTAATTTAAGGTAATAAAATATTTTTAAATGATACTTGAAGCAAAAGTAAAAGTATTATCTAGCTCAAGTGATAAAGAGAGGAAGGAGAATCAATACACAAAAAAAAAGTTTCAGGAATATTTTTTTAACACCCGCTGGGCCAAATCCTGGCTCCGTCATGAATTGCCCACCTCCATTGACCTTTCTCCCATGATTGTGTATCGATCATGAATCCTTACTATACTTCTTGATCATAGAAGATGAAGAAGAAGTTCAGACACACTTTACGTTGCCATCTCGCTCTAAGCTGATTTTGAATCCGCATAATACCATTGATAACACATCGATCTTCAATCCGCCGGTGAAGTTGAATATGGTAGCAAATACGTACTCCATCCATCCGACTTTCGACACTAGAAATAAAAGCTCAACCCCTTATTACATGGTGGATTTGAGATCTCACGTACGCTCGATCAAGATATAAGATCTGAGGTGATCGTATACCATAATTTTTTTCTTCCTGGATTTTCTAATCTATACATCTAGTTTGTATTTTCGGTTTATCGATTTACAAATTAAATCTCCCTTCCATTGTTTTAGTTTTTTTTTTAAGGTAAATCAAAGATTATTCATGTATATATAGTTTATTATTAGAATGTTTTTTTTGTTTTATTTATGTAGGGAAATTAGTCGTGTGTATATTATAAATCTATTACTAACTATTAAAACAAAAGCTTTAGCGATGACATGTCGCTCTCCCCTTAATTCTAGGCCTTTTAACCAATCACTTTAGCCTAAATTACAATTTTAGTAGTTTAAAAAAAATCTATTACTAACTATTAAAACAAAAGCCTTAGTGATGACATGTCGCTCTCTCCTTAATTCTAGGCCTTTTAACCAATCACTTTAGCATAAATTACAATTTTAGTAGTTTAAAAAAACATCTATTATCTATTACTAACTATTAAAACAAAAGCATTAGCGATGACATGCGCTCTATCCTCAATTCTAGGCCTTTTAAACAATCATTTTAGCCTAAATTACAATTTTAGTAGTTTAAAAAAAAACATCGGAAATTTCGCGAGGTGCCCCTGAGGTATTGCAATTTTCGCGAGGTGTACAACTCTTTTGCATATTTCGCGTGGTGCCCCTGAGATTTTGAATTTTTTCGCCTCGCGCCCTTCCTTGTTAACTTTAACGGATTCCGTTAATTTTTAATTAAAAAAAAAAAGAAAGAAAGAAGGAACAAAGTCTACAGAGAAAGAGGCGATTGAGGGCTCTAGGAACCCTAGCCTTTCTCTCTCCCCCGAGGCCCGAGCCAACCAAGACCATCTCCATGACTCCATCCCTTCCTCTTCGCGGTCGCCGCTCCGCTCTACCGTCCTCCCCTTCCATCGCTCGTCCTCAGCCATCACCACACCGTCAGACCGCCGACGTCCACCTCCGCCCACCATCGCCATTGGGGTTGAAAAATTAGAGGACTCGGAATTAAGGATTGGGGCGATGGGCCGCAGCAGCAAGGGTTACTTGAGAAGATCTGGATGCGCCGGTGAGTTTGAGGTGCCAGCTTTCAACGAAAGATCTGGATGCTCTGGTCTCCATTAAATCCGCCGCCGCCGCTTCATTTCCTTTGTTGAAGATCCGAGCGTCTCCTCCAATTTCTCCCTACCGCCTACCGCCGCTTCATTTCCTCATCCTGCAGTACATCTTCCCCTACCGGCTACCGCAGCCGTCTCCTCCAATTTCTCCCCTAGGTTTCCCGTTCCGGCGGCGGATATGCAGTGGAATTGACGGGCAAGTTCATCACTTCCGCCATTTCGAAATCGAAACCCTAAAAGATTGTGTGATGTGCAGAAAAATCTCTCTACAAACTGTAGCTCTCTCTTCAAGAAACAGCTTCGGGCCAGTTCTTCTCCTTCGCTCTCTCTTCGTCGAGCCGCGTTGTTGTTCTCCGTCCTTTCTTTCTCCTCCCGGCGGCAACATTGGTCTCGCTCGCTCGTCTCAGCGCGCGTCTGTTCTCTTTCTCTGGCCTTCTTTTTTTCTTTTTTCTTTTTTTTTAATTGCAAACTAACGGAAGTCAAAAAAGCTGTTAAATTTAACCGGAAAGGGCACGATGCGAAATGATTCAAAACCTCAAGGGCACCACGCGAAATATGCAAAAGAGTTGTAGACCTCGCGAAAATTGCAATACCTCAGGGGTACCTCGAGAAATTTCCGAAAAAACATCTATTACTAACTATTAAAACAAAAGCATTAGCGATGACATGTCGCTCTCTCCTTAATTCTAGGCCTTTTAACCAATCATTTTAGCCTAAATTACAATTTTAGTAGTTTAAAAAAAACAATGTGATTAATTCAAAACATAAAATTAATAATAAGAAAAAATAAAATTAATATTAGTAATCTGTATCTATATATATCTATATATACTACTTTAATTACCTTTTCGATCAATCTTCTATCTATTACTAACTATTAAAACAAAAGCCTTATCGATGACATGTCCCTCTCTCCTTAATTCTAGGCCTTTTAACCAATCACTTTAGCCTAAATTACAATTTTAGTAGTTTAAAAAAAACAATGGGATTAATTCAAAACATAAAATTAATAATAAGGAAAAATAAAATTAATATTAGTAATCTGTATCTATATATATCTATATATACTACTTTAATTACCTTTTCGATCAATCTTCTATCTATTACTAACTATTAAAACAAAAGCCTTATCGATGACATGTCGCTCTCTCCTTAATTCTAGGCCTTTTAACCAATCACTTTAGCCTAAATTACAATTTTAGTAGTTAAAAAAAACAATGGGATTAAATCCAAACATAAAATTAATAATAAGGAAAAATAAAATTAATATTAGTAATCTGTATCTATATATATCTATATATACTACTTAAATTACCTTTTCGATCAATGGGTTTAATTCAAAATATTTAATTATTTAAACTTTTACTATTATTTTATAATATTAATTTAATATATTATACACTTTACTCTATTACTGTATTTTCTAACTGCTGATATGTGTATTTTTGTCGGTAATTTTTTTGTATTATTTAATATTCATAAATTTACTATTAAATTACGCGTCATTGGCGCAGGTATAGGACTAGTTATTTTTATGGAAACAAATTTGTACACGAACGAGATATTATTCATACGTAAGTGGACATTATTCATGTGTATGTGGTCCTTTATTTATAGGACTAGTTTTTTTTTTTCGCGTCAGTGCTTACGCCGACGACGGGAATACTGATGTCAGCAATATTGCTGAGGCCGTTTACAGGGATGCTGATACCAACATTTTTTTTTCTTTTCGCACGTCATTGCTGACGCCAACGTCGGAAATTCTCGTGAGCACCCCTCTGTTTAAGCGATTTTCTTTTTTCCCGTGTCAGTGTTGACGTCGACGTCGGAAATACTGACGTTAGCATTGTTGACGCCGACGTCGGGAATGCTAACATCAGCATTGCTGACGCCGTCTACGAGGATGCTGACGCCGAGTATGATGATGTCGGGAATGCTCACACCGTCTACAAGGATGCTGACGCCGACGGCGATAACATCGGAGATCAATATATTTGACGTATTAAGTCATTACCAATTATTTGGATTTCACAAATCAAATAACATTAGAAATTTTATATAAAATATAAAAGGGGGAGAGGAAAGAAACAAATGAATGTTCTACCAAAAAAAAAAGAAATGAATATTGTATTTTATTTTTGGTAGTGAGAAACAAAGAATAACGGTGAGCAATTAAAACAAAGAATTTTCCGACGCCGACGATGCTGACTTCCTTTCTCCTCCATCTGTTATATTGCAAAAATGATGTCAGCACATATAAGATTACGAATAAAAACGATGTCAGCACTAAAAAACAAACCAATTTTTAAGGACACGCGCGCGCGCAGATCCATTCGTTCTTTTTTCTCTGACAGATGGTCAGAACTTCATCTGGGTTCAAATCCGACTGAGAGGTCCACTAGAGATCAGAAATTGTTGAAGAAAGAACAAGATGTTTCTTTTGTCCCCTGCAGGCGGTCGGGAGATTGAAAAATATCTTCTGTAGAAATTTGACCCCATAAGCGGGACCACCACCAAATAGCGCAAAACCCAGTATTTCCGCTAGAAAATCTTCTAATTGTTCCCGAGACTCAATTCTTGCTCTATTGGGCGGGTTGGTATTGCTCCTTTCTTTCTTATTAGTTGACTTATTCGAATTCCTTACCTTCCTTTTTTAAAAATACGCATAAAAACGATGTCAACAAAAAAGAAACAAGCATTACACCTACAATTTACTGTATCTGTCATGAGAATCCAAACAAATCACCTTAGCATTGAATGAACAGAAAGAAAACAATTAGGAGGATTACTATATATTTGATGTCAATTTAGTGTTCAAATGAAGTTGAATGACATTACACGTAGGAAATGGGGGAAACAAAAAATGAAAACAATGGGAAAAATTTTAGTGACTAAAAAATGTATAATTAAAGTAAAGAAACAACTGGAATACAGTAGAGGGAATCTACGAATTCAAGATGGATACACTTGCTCTCATCTTAACCAACACAACAAGGAGAGGGAACCTACTAAAAAATGTATAACAAAGCATCATGGGTACACTTGCTCTCATCTTCACTGCCTTCTTCACTGTCAGCAACACAACAAGCAGAGGGAACCTACGAATCAGTACAGCAAAGCAATGAATTATTCAAAAGTCAAAAAGGCTCGTCAGCAACACAACAAGCAGAGGGAACCTATATGGCCAGAAATCGTTCAGGGAGGCCGAGACTCTCCTTCATGAGAACACTAACCTCCGCATCTCTTACGGCGACCTCAACCATCTCCTGAATCGCCTCGTTGAGGCCAATCTCGACCCGTCGTCTCCCTCTCTAGAAATTCCTGACTCAATCTCGACCCTTTGTACTCGATGTCGACTAGTCTTGTCGATGTCGAGTAGTCAGCAGAATAAAAATGTAACTTTTCGCATGAAAGAAAGACAGAAACAACACGAAATTGGTGGGATTGAATTCAATAAACTAAAAGCTCCTAGAATTGAGGTTTCAACGCCACGACGATAATCATATAAGAATCATGCCAAAGGTATAAAAGATCATGCATTTTGATCAAATAACTTTCGTCATTAACAAATAGGAAGATAGAGGCTTTCGCATAAACCCTAATTGTTACTAACCCTTTTCACATAATTAATCCAAGTTGCATTAAGATCACTTTCGATTCAATAACAAAAACAAAGATCACCTTCGACTGTCGCAGAAGAATCATGCTCATAGGGATAGAAGATGAAACCGCCTTAAAAGTTGTACCTTAAAAGAGCTTAGGCCTCAATCTGTTCTTGATTGTCCTGAAACCCCTAGTTTGTGGAAACAGGTTGTTAGCTCCTCAAAGAGGACAGTTTTTCCCTTTCCGGGAAACCATGAACTGTCATCAAAGTCATCCAAAAGGCATCTTCTTTCAAACTGCTTCATGCCCTTCCTGCACAGCCTATTTCCACTCCTTACTTGGGGAAGAAACTATGATGCTAACAAAATAAGGCATGATTTTTTCGCCGGTTTAACACTTGCAAGCCTTAGTATTCCTCAGATGCGCTGCTAACACTTCTCTAATAACTGCTCAGTGTCAGTATCTTACTATCCAGCTCACTAACTCTTCGTGTCTTTTTGCTGACAGTGTATTGGATATGCAAGTTTGGCGAAACTGGATCCTCAGTATGGCTTATATAAGTCATTTTTAGCTATTCGATCAACTTCTATATCGATTTTTTTTTTGGTCCAGTCAACTTCTATATAGATTATATTAGCTTCTGAGTTCTGACATTGATGTGTATGTTAATTTGGACTACTGATCTAGACACAATTAGTGTTGTACCTCCTCTTTTATATGCTGTCATGGGAAGTTCAAGAGAAATTGCCATAGGACCTGTGGGCGTTGTCTCGTTGTTGTTGTCATCTCTGACTCAGAGAATCATAGATCCCACAGTTGATCCTGCTGCCTATCGAGAGTTGGTACTTACGGCTACTTTCTTTTCTGGTGTGTTCCAAACATCATTTGGACTTTGCAGGTGATTAATCTATCTATAGATATATAATAAATTGCCCTTTCCTTTTGCAATTACTGGATATTTTTGTAGTAAGAAAGCTTAGTAGAATATGTTAAAATTGGCTTGTGTAGGTTAGGGTTTGTTGTTGATTTCCTCTCATATGCTGCAATTTTCGGTTTCATGGGAGGTGCACCCATAGTCATCGGTCTGCAACAACTGAAGGGGCTTCTTGGGATCGGCCATTTCACCACCAAGACTGATGTCGTCGTTGTCATGGAAACTGTCTTGACTTCTGTTCGTCATGAAGTAAGATGTTTTTCACCACTTAACAGTTGTTCTATGCATCTTTTACTATGCCATTTTTTTTAAACTTCATTTTTTTAAAATGCAGTGGTATCCTCTAAATTTCCTGTCGGGGTGCTCCTTACTTGTTTTCTCCTCACAGCAAGGATCATAGTAAGATAGCCGTGGAAATCAATGTGATAAATTGAGGTCTATGGTATGATTTGTTGCGTTTCGTGTTCATATTTGATTGTCTTTCATACATCATAGGGAAGAATAATCAAGAAGTTGTTTTGGATGCCAGCTCTAGCTCCTCTCGTGGCGGTTGTTTTGTCTACACTTATAGTGTACCTTACCAGAGCTGATGAGCATGGGGTTAAGATAGTGAAACATGTCAAAGGAGGTCCCAACCCTATTTCGGCAAATCAGTTACATCTAAACGGTCATAATGTTGGAAGTGCTATGAAGATTGGTCATCTATCTGCGGTTGTTGCTCTCACAGTGAGCTATTAGTGACTCTTCTTAATCTTTGTTTGTCGGAATGTTTGTTTTTTTCGCCTCCAAGTAACCATGATTTATGGTAACCAACATGAAGCTATGGCTATTGGGAGATCTTTTGCTTCCATTAATGGGTACCATATTGATGGGAACAAGGAAATGTTGGCCATGGGCATCATGAATATTATCGGATCCTTAACTTCCTGCTATGTGGCCACCGGTGAATTTCACTGCCATTTGGTTAAGACTAGCAATACGATCTTTGACATTAGGGCTCGTTTGGTAAAAATAGTAGCTTCGACATTACATCTAAGATTGAGGTTTATAGAGAAATCTAAGTGTTTAATTTAACATATACTATACTGTATTATTCATACTTAACCTATCAGCTTCAACTACTCCATCACCTTCAATTGCCCCACTAGTTTTGTGTTAACATAAAGAGGTTTAAGAGCCTACTTCATGTTCCTTTTCCACAATTACTACTTTCAGTCTAAATCGCTTGTCTAACGTATGTTGTCCGATATAACGCAAAGTAATAGTGTAAGCTAATATGTGTATGGTGTGCAGGATCGTTCTCGAGAACAACTGTGAACTTCAGTGTAGGATGTGAAACAACAGTCTCAAATGTAGTAATGGAAATCATAGTGCTGATATCACTAGAGTTTCTCACAAAGCTCCTTTACTTCACGCCTATATCAGTTCTTGCTTCCATGATTCTATCAGCTCTTTCGGGGCTTATAGACTACGGTGAAGCTTACAGGATTTGGAAGATTGACAAACTTGATTTCCTAGCATGTATTGGTGCCTTCTTTGGCGTCTTATTTGGATCCGTTGAGATTGGCCTAGTAGTTGCGGTAACCAACACTTCTACCCTTAAAATAACATATCATAGTTGAGATTATTTACTTATGAACTTTGATGGCTAATGCAGGTGATGATCTCATTTGCAAAGATAATACTCAACTCAGTACTCTCGCGCGATGAGATCCTGGGCAGGCTTAACGGGACAAATATCTACTGTGAAGTCAATCGGTATTCTTTATCCATCGTCAAACCACCCGACTTTTTTAATATATAATCCGCATCAACTCTGCCTTGCTTTGATTTGCCAATGCCAGTTTATTCAAGGAAAGAGACTTTACTTCAACAATAGAATGAAGATTTAGCAGTTTACCAATCATACTAAACCAACATATTGTCTTAAGCTGCTAACGTTTGTTCTACTCTTTTTTGTTTTGTTTTGTCTCAAGAGTAGCAAAAGATGTGACCGATGAGGTTGAAGGCGCAACAGATAGTGAAAAGGCAATCAATCATACCATGATCCTCGACCTCTCTAGTATGTTCATCACCCGACCTTCACTGTACTAGCGTGTTTGACATAGAGTTTAAAAAACGGACTGAGGTAGCGTTTAACATTTAGGGTTCGTTTATTTTTAGAGAAGATAATGAAAATGAATTAAATTTTACATATAAATTAACTATTAATGTATATGATCATCATTTTTTGTAGAAAAAGGTAGCAAATTTGGTATGAAAAATGGGGAAAGGAGATATATTGTTAGAATAGTGACCAATGAATTTTAACATAAATATGGAATAGATTCATGAATATAACTATTACCTTTCTCTACTAAAAAAAATTAATGGGTGATTAATTTGTTTGCGAAGTTGTGTTTGGAGTGGTAGCGTTTCTCCCCTACTATCGAAGGAAGTAGTCTAGAATACTATCTCAACCACTACCATAATCGCTTGACATGCCAAACATAAGCAATTATCAGGAGATTACATATAACGTAGTATAAATTGTCTAAAGCAATAGTCTAGAGTGAGAGTAAAACACCCTAAGATATAGGAATCTAAAGGAAAGCCATGCGTTGGGGTCACATGTTCGAGCGCAACATGCTCTAACTAAGCAGAGCACACAAGACTGGTGGGGTTCCATCCAAAAAACCAAATAGTATTAGGAGTAGTAACCCACTAACTTATATGCAAGACTTGGATTCTTTACATTATCAATGTGTGGGATGTATTATTTCACATCTTTCAGATAAAAACATCATTTATTTCTTTTGTTTGTCTTTTGTTCTTCGTCATCATAGGCGTCATGCATGTCAATACCTCAGGAATCATCGCACTGGAAGAACTATACAAGAGTTTGGTCTCACTCGTGTACATGTAAGCAAACCAAAATTTCATGCACTTGCTAATGCTTTTGAACCTAAATGATAACCGCAAAATATGCGATCTTTACCATAGGCCAAACTTTCTTTCATTCGGTGCTGCAGTTAGTTGTGGTTAGCCCGCAGTGGCAGGTGATCCACAAGCTAAAGCTGGTGCAATTCGTCGATAAAGTTGGTCAAAGATGGTTCTTTCTGACGGTAAACGAAGTTGTGGAAGCCTGCTATGCTTGTACAGGTGGCTGAATTGGCTTAGCAACATGTGGCATGGGTTTACTCACCACTCCTACAAAAATTGTTGCTATATGTTATGAACTTTTGTAACCTTTGTTTGCTAATTGGTGTAGTGTGTATGTGTGTGCATAAATCACGACCTCGTATGCGTGCATGTCTATAAATCACAACGTCGTATGAATCTAGTTGTAACTCGTTTGTTTGGATTTGTGTGTTTGCGTTGTTTACAAATGGAAACCAATATAGGGACGCAGAGTTGTAGTATGTCTGTATGTTTCTACTTGACTGTTTTCACTATTTCCATTAAATTAAAAAGCCTTATTTCATTAGTACATTCAATTTTTAAAGCATTTTAATTGGTGAAAATTATACTATCAAACATCCTAATCTTTGTGATATGGTCGGATAGTTGTACTCCCTAGCCTAAAGTATACTTACACTAGGCCAGGGTGCCATGGAATGGAGAAAATTTTACAGAAGGTGATCATAATACGTTATTTACTAGTTGACAAAAAAATCTTTTATTTAACCTACTAAATGACGATAGGGTGATTATTATTTTTTATTGGGAAATGATTTATCCTATCAATGATTTTTATTTAAAAAAAGGAGGAAAAATTAGTACAGTTGGTAGGACCGCCCAATGAATTTTGGAGGTACTGTGCTAATTTAAAATGGGAAAATATAAGAGATAATAAAAAATGTTAACTCCACCTTGATCAAGATAAAATTCGGATATATATGTGCGCGCGCGCACGCACGCACGCACGCGCGTGTGTGTGATTTTATTGACGAAATTAAAAACATATTCTATTTTCTGTATATTTACTTTTGAGTTTCGGAACGGTCTTAACCAGTTCCTAGATAATTGAGAAGACTTTGAGTTCAATTGCAAGATCTTGTAACTCATTTCAAGGCGTTGATATTGAGACTGCAAAAATCGGTCATACTCTATTCAACCCCCTTCTAGAGTATTATTTAGTACTTTGTTTTACCTACTGTTACTCTTCAAAAAAGATAATCCATACTTTCTAAAAAAAATTAAGTACATAAAACAAATGCAAAATCAAAGATATATAATCCATACTTTGAGGCATAATATTCCTCAAAACATTCAAGTAAACATACACGAGATGGAATAAGAATTTAATATAAACTACAAAGTAATTTACAATAAGACCATCAAAACCATGACCAATACTAGATAGGGACTTTCAATATAGCCCAATATCAATTATCATCAAATTTCATTTATAAGGCCAGGTATGAACCAGTGTTGAATTTGAGTAATCCTAAAAATTTCGGGAAAAAAAATTTCGGGACAAAATTTCCGGGTTGACATGATACGATTACCACAAAAAAATGGTGATTACTACGTATCAACCACAAATTGGTGGTACGTAAATTTTCATACCACGTACCAACCACCACCAACCACAAGTCGTGGTTACCGCATATGTGGTAACCACGATTTGTGGTTACCATTGGTACATTACCATGGTTACCAAACTTTAATTTTGTTTGTCTTTTTTTTTAAACCCCTTGGCTACCTTTCGATTAGGGGTGTGCATGATTCGGTCCAAACCGAATTTTTGGGCCGAACCAACACAAACCGAACCTAACCGAAATTTTTCGGTTCGGCTTTCGGTTCGAGAATTTCCATTTTTCGGTTTCGGTTCGGTTTGTGTTCGGTTTAGGTTCGGTTTGTGTTAAACCGAATTTTTTTTATACACTACATAAATACATTGTATATATATATTTTTATACTTTATATATACACACATACTTACTAGTCTTACTGTATATACATATATATAGTGTCCGTATATACACATAATTGTATTTGCAATTGTATATATATATTTTAATTTTGTATACTTTAGTCTTAGAAAGCATACAACTACAATGTATGTGTGTATATATAAATACACACTGTATTTGTAACCGTATATATATATTTGTAACTATATTTGTATACTTTATATTGGAATATGTGTATATATGTGTGTATATACTATATTTTATATATATTTGTATACTTAAAATGTTTTTTTTATGGAAATTCGGTTCAATTATGTTAAAACCGAACCGAACCGGCAAATAAACGAACCGAACCTAATACTTTCGGTTCTGCTTTCGGTTTGAAAATTTGGAGATTTTCGGTTTCGGTTCGGTTCGGTTCGGCCCGGTTCGGTTAGGTTTTAGACCGATGCACACCCCTACTTTCGGTGGTTATCAAAGTTATCGAACGAAAAATTATGGTTACAAAAAATAATATGGTCACCATCTTTTAAAGGTTCAAATAAATCAAGTTCATAACCTAAAGTACAAACCAATTCAAACCAACCAAGTTCAAAGTCTTGAAGAAACAAACAAAGTTCAATTGTTCAAACATTCAAAATGTTCCTGAAAGTTCAAACAAAAAAAGTTCAAAGTCTTCAAACATTCAAAACGTTCTTATTGTTTATAATAGAAAAAGTAGAAATTAAATGACCAATTTAGGTCAAAATCAAAACACAAAATATAAATTAAAAACTTAAAACTCAAAGGTAATAACAATAAATCATTAAATAAAAAAATTAATATATATACTCGGTAACCATGACGACCATGATATTCAGATTTCATTACCATTAACGTACCACCTTCACGATGGTTACCATCATGTTGGTTACCACAAGTGTGGTTACCAACATAGTCGGTTTGTGGTTGGTATGGTAATTTTCGTACCATTTGCCAGCCCTAGTCATAAGTGTTATACTAAGAGTAAACATCTACTCAAATGCATTCACTAGACTATTATTTCATGAGAGTTTGGGTTGACTAGATATAGAAGTCGGTGAGGCTTCAGTTGTTAGAAGAAGGGTACTTCTTCTAGGGTGTACCTAGGATCCATAAGGAGTGAAATAATAGTGCTTTTGAATCCTACAGGTTGGAGAACCCTAGGCGGGGACGTAGGCCAAGTTCGTGCTGAACCTCGTTAACATATCGTGTGTCCTTGCATTTTGTTATGTTATCTATTTTCTGCATATTTACTTTTGAGTTTCGCACGGGTCTTAACCCATTCTTTGATAATTGAGAAGACTTTGAGTTCAATTGCAAGATCTTGTAACTCATTTCAAGGCGTTGACATTGAGACTGCGAAAACCGGTCATACTCTATTCAACCCCCTTCTAGAGTATTGTTTAGTACTTTGTTTTACCTACTGTTACTCTTCAAAAAAGATAATCCATACTTTCTAAAAAAAATTAAGTACATAAAACAAATGCAAAATCAAAGATATATAATCCATACTTTGAGGCATAATATTCCTCAAAACATTCAAGTAAACATACACGAGATGGAATAAGAATTTAATATAAACTACAAAGTAATTTACAATAAGACCATCAAAACCATGACCAATACTAGAGAGGGACTTTCAATATAGCCCAATATCAATTATCATCAAAATTCCTTTATAAGGCCAGGTATGAACCAGTGTTGAATTTGAGTACAACAACTCTATTGTCAAATAGAAGAGTGATAAAATACAAATGACTCACGTATTGATTTTCCTTTGCCTAGCTAGATGAAGTAACACTAAAATACCAAGCTTCATGAAGTTGTTAAATTCTTCAAGCTTAAAATAACTTGTATACTTGTCAAATTGCATCAGATATATAACAAAAATTAGAAAACTTTATTTATAATCCATACTTTAAGAGGCGTAATATTATAGAGTTTGTGTTGGCAGTATTTGAATTTTGAGCTGCAGATAGGAAATTTAACAATAATTGAAATGTAAGGCTTCATGGAATTAATTATTGTCGTGCAATAATCCAGCATCTTCAAGAATGCATCTTCGATACTCCCCAAGTGCCCATATTGGAAAAATATTTCGAAATGATGCATAGTTCAAATTGCATGACTTGAAAAACACCCCTGTAGTTTCCTGCACCATATAACTAATTTCAGAAGTGAGGAAAAAAATATTACAATTGTTTTAAAGCATATACTGTATTAACGAGTACGGAATATATTGCTATTAATACGCTGTTTGGATGGTGGGATTTTTAAGAATGGAAGTGTTTTCAATATCATATCATTTTCTTCCCCTCAAAAAATTCATAAGCCAAACAGAGCGTAAAAGATATTATACCTACTATCACTTTTATTAAAAAGTGATAAACAATTAAAGGATAAATACCTGTTGTGGAAAGTCACCATCTTCTTCGATTTGGGAGTTAATCAATAACATCACTCCTTTCTTTATGGGGTTTGGATCGATCTTATTCTAGTCAACACAATTTATTGGAGTAATTAATAACAAATTTAGAGTTATGATGTCAATAATTCTTTAATTAGATTAAAATATATAAAAAATTATGGCCTTTACAAACCTGTCCTGCCTTAATGAGGGCCAAAAGAGCCCATAAAGTCTGAACCAAATTTGATTTATTCCCATCTATATTTGTATACACCTATGAGCATATATGAACAAATTAAAGCAAGAAAAATACAGCGAGCCAATAAAATGGCGGGATCTATATTAAAAATAAGGCCAGCTCTCACACTAAGTCTGGGGTGCACGATAAGGGAGTAGTAGGATAGCAAAACTCTCGTAACCGTGCACCCCTAAGACCTAGTTTTAAATACCTTATTTTTTTATATATATATGGAGATCAATGTTTTATATACCTATACGTACCTTAGTTACGTTAGCTAGGTAGCTCTCTCCCCAGCCACCATCAGGTAGCTGTTTCGACAATAAAAACTCACACGCTTTGCGCAAATTAGGGCTGTTGTTGTTGCTCATCCCGCAAGCTGTCAGAGCCTCCACTGCAAACCATGTTCCATATGTGAAGCATGTGCCCCAACTCCCACACCTGTTACATTTCCAAGCCCAATCAATTATACAACTTAAAAATTGATGGCTTCTTAGGTATGATAACACCTTATTTACATTTCCAAGCCCACATGGTCTAGTGAGCTAAAGACAAGATAATATCCAATATCTAATATATAAACAGAACAGGTTCAATTTCAAAATCAATTGATAGTAATAGTATGCAAGAACGTACCAGGAACCATCCGGCTTTTGTTCATTGATAATATATTGAACTGATTTTTTGATACAAATCTCTATTTCTTCCCTCCTATGTTCAGGGTGCAGCTTCTTGAGCAAAACCAAACATTGGACAACAGATGATGTGCACTCAACGTACCTTCATTGAAATTAAGATCTTTTAGCAAAATGGTGATAGCTAGCTAGATAGATATTTTTGTGATAGCTATATTAATTAATAGATTGAACTTACTCGACTTCAATTATGGCATCTTTAAGGAATTCTGTAGGATTAAATTTCTAGAAAAAAAAATAACAACCATTAAACTTTGTCAGAACATCAAATATATATATATATATATATATATATATATATATATATATATATATATATATATATATATATATATATATATATATATATATATATATATGTAATTGATCAGTTGAGATGAGATTAAAGAAATAAATGGATATGCGTTAATTATATATAAGATCTCACCTCAACCCAACGATAGGCCTTTACAGACTCCCAACCTGGGAAGCCACCGTTTGAGCTCTGTAAAGCACAGTACATATATGCATATGATGCAAATTTATTTTGTAACTTCGTAAAATGAAATGGGGGATTGATTCTTCATAGATCAAAATGCTAAATTGGTATTTAAAATTACACTTTCTTTTTACACTTCGATCCATGTTTTATTCAACTAATTCATCATACAGATATACTGTTCACAAATATTATAACTTTTTTTGGGGGGGCTTGTGTCATTCTCATATCCTTTAACAACAATAAGAAGGATTGAAAAAATGAATTGTTTCATACACTATTACTTAAAATTAAACCCCCGTTTGTTTTTGGGTAGAGAAGGGTAATAACTACCCTTATGAATATAGTTCATATTTAAATTACGATTTATTGATCACTATTCTAATCATTCACCTTCTTTTTTCATTTTTCATACAAATTTGTCATTCTTCTATTCTCTAATTTGAATGAAGGGTAACTAATACCTCTAAGATGAGCTAAATAATAATCCCCCATCCTCTCCTCCAAGCTCACAAAAAATGATTATCATACATTTTATCTGTAAATTTTAATACCTTACATTTCCCTTCCCTTGTCATCTAAACAAACGAGCCCAGTTTGATATATTTAAAGGTGGGTATTGTAACATGAACTTCAATTGATGAGCATGTTGTAATGACCTTATTATTATATAGTAGGCATCAAGGATTTAGGGTATAAATACTTATAATTAGGGGATATCCAAGTAATAATCCAATCTTTTACGTACCCTAATCCCTCTATTTCCCTCTTTCTCTTTTATCTCTCTCCTTCTGATTCTAGCTTCAACTTCCTCTAAACTATGTTCTCTCTCTATCTCGAGCTCTTGTCTAGCTCAATTCACCCTCATCAACCCCGAGTCATAACAATGGTATTAGAGCCCTTTCCATGGGCACCGACAACCGTAGATTGCGATGGCAGAAGATACGTGTTGGAAGACATTGGAGATTCTGTTGCAGGAATTCAAGAAGAGCTTCCATGGTCGACGGTGATGGCTATGTCCTTAAGACTGAAGAAACGCGATTGAAGACATCACAACTAAAGCTGCAAGATTCCTACAAATCCATGAACAATGCTTATCACAAGATGATGGCCAGTGGGGAGCGGGTGAGCGCCACTTTGCAGGAGATTATAGATGATTTGCGGTAGTGGCGAGAGGAGTTCGAAGGCATCTCGATTGATGGCGTCTCGAGTCCAGAAAATAGTGAGCGATCTTCAACAGAAGATTTCACAATCAATGAACCAATAGATCATATCCGGGTCGAAAAGATTACAAGTTTGAACGAAGAACGGAGCCAAGAGATTGAAGATGAAAGTGTCGACAAGAATCAAAACGAAGTTCTGGTTGTAGAGGCGATTCGAGAAATTGGTTCTTGCGAGCATCGAATTAACCTAAGGTTCATCGAGGGTCCAAAATAATTGCAAATTCAACTCATGCTTCCCGAGGTAATTCCCAATCCTTTAAAAAGTGTTGAAGTAAAATTGGGGGAAATGGTTAATGCCTTGACTGAACAGATCAAGAATGAAGGGGAGGATTTCAAAATGGGTTTAGTTAAAATTTTAGAAAACCCAATTGCACTCAAAATGTTTGTATAAATGTCTAGGTGTGTGGAATCATCAATTCTTATTACTGCAACTAAAGATGTTAGCCTATATCGGGGATGATTTCAAAATGGGTTTAGTTAATATATTGAACTAATTTTTTGATACAAATCTCTATTTCTTCCCTCCTATGATCCGGGTGCAGCTTCTTGAGCAAAACCAAACATTGGACAACAGATGAGGTGCACTCAACGTACCTTCATTTAGATTAAGATCTTTTAGCAAAATGGTGATAGCTAGATAGATATTTTGTGATAGCTATATTAATAGATTGAACTTACTCGATTTCAATTATGGTATCTTTAAGGAATTCTGTAGGATTAAATTTCTAGCAAAAAAATAACAACCATTAAACTTTGTCAGAACATCAACTATATATATATATGTAATTGATCAGTTGAGGAGATTAAAGAAATAAATGGACATGCGTTAATTATATATATATAAGATCTCACCTCAACCCAACGATACGCCTTTACAGACTCCCAAACTGGGAAGCCACCATTTGAGCTCTGTAAAGCACACAAACATTCAAAATGCTAAATTGGTATTTAAAATTACACTTTTTTTGACACTTCGATCCATGTTTACTCGCATAATTCAGCATACAGTTATATTGTTCACAAATACCTGATATGAGAGAATCACATTTACGGCATCATAGATTCGGTTTGTCTCTATTTTATCACCGACAAGTTCGATAGGCATTTGTGAGAGCAACAACGCTGCCTATGGAAGCAAGATATATCTTTGCATGCGTTAAGGAATAAAAAAGACACAAAAAAAAAAAGAGGCAAATATCAAAGATTAACTCGATCAATCAACAGTTTTAATTATATTTTTTTAGGCCAAATGTTGTTTCTAGAAGGCTATAGCTATATGTTACCGATTTCAACCTTTCTATAATTCTTCACAAGTTTAGTTGAATATGCATTGTGGACTGAACTATTTTCTACATTTCCTTACATGTATAGTACGTTGATGCTAATTTTTGAGAACTTTCAAACTAAACTATATATACTACTTGATGATTATAGAGAATCAAGAGAATGATAGAGAGAATACGGAGAAAATGAACTGAATGAACTGTGAACATCTCCAATCTCAGAAAAACTTAAGGATTTGTTTCAATGAGGGATCGTTTATATATATATCGAGCAGCTGATCAGCTATAAAAACCCTCTAACTAACATTTTAGCCCAGTGTTAACAGTCTCCCTCAAGTTAGTGGTTTTGAATTGATCAACAACCCCTAACTTGTTGAGAACTTTATTACATTGATCTTGAGCAACAACCTTAGTTAATATGTCTGTTGATTGTACTTTGGTGGGTATATAGCCAAGTACAATTTCTTTCTTGGGCACTTTCTCACGCACCAGATGGCAGTCATCTTCAATATGCTTGGTTCATTGGTGGAATACAGGATTTCTGGCAATGTGTATAGCTGACTTGTTGTCACAATATAGCTTGGCAGGTTGCAACTAATTCAAATGAAGATTAGCAAGAAGTTTTAGCAACCAAGTAATCTCACAGCTAACTATTGCCATTGCTATGTATTCAGACTCTGCAGAGGACATTGCAACATAGGTTTGTTAATTTCTTGGTTCACCATGAGATCAGTGAGCTTTCCAACCTGATACAGAATCCAACCAATGATCTCCTTGTCATGGGGCAACTCTGCCAGTCTGCATCACAGAAAGCATGAGGTTGCATATGAGAGTGTTTGTCCAAGAATAGACCTTATTTTAGTGCTTTCTTCAAATATCTGAGCAGATGTTTTGCACTTCTCCAGTGCTCATCATTTGGCATGTGCTTCACCTGACTCAATACTTGCACAACATAGCACATATTCGGTCTAGTAATGGTGAGATATATCAATTTTCCCATTAATTTCCTATATGAAATCACATCCACCTCCTTCTGTTCTTCAAGGGTGAGCTTGATATTTGATCGAAGGGAGTAGTTGCTGGCTTTTCTCGTGTCATCCCAGTTTCCATTAAAATCTCAAGAGTATACTTCCATTGATTGAGTAGCATCCCAACTTTGGTTCTCTCTGTCTCAATTCCAAGGAAGTACCTCAATTCACCCAGATCATTCATTAGAAAGTGGTTATGCAGATGCTCTTTTAGTTCCTTGTTTTCTACTGCACAATCACCGGTTATCAGCATATCATCCACATATACTAGTAAATCAGTATATGATGATCACTTTGTTGCTTTAAAGAATAAAGAGTAATATGCCATCAATTGAACTTATCCAACAACTAGCTTTAACCACTTGAGAAAATATGGCAAACCATTGCCTTTGGTGCTTGCTTTAAACCATAGACAGATCTATCCAATTTGCATACCATTCCATTAACGTTGTTGTCCTCATTCACACAGTCCCGACCCCCTGTGGCCAATGATGCTTCTTTAGCCTAGCATAAGCTGGTGGTAAATCCATATACACAGTCTCCTCTTATTCGCCATGGAGGAATGCATTCGTCACATCCATCGATGACACAGACCACTCTCTGCCCGTAGCAAGTGCTAGTAAAGTTCGAACATATATCATTTTTGCCACAGGGTCAAAGGTCTCACTATAATCAATGCCTTGTAATTTTGAGAAATCACGAGCAACTAATGTTGTATTGTGTGGAGAGTTCCATCAGCTTTAAGTTTGATAGTGGACTGAGCAACAGACTTTGGAACAACAGTCCAGGTGTGATTAGCTTCAAGAGCATTTAGCTTAACCTGCATAGCCTTAATCCACTCTAATTTGCCGAGGGAAATGGGTTTAGATAATGAGGCCACATTATGGATGAAAGCCAAATAAGGTGGGGAACACATGGAATAGGATAAGGAAACATATACAGGGTAGAAAGACTTACCACTTATAGATGACTCAGAGCCAGAAGAAGATGCACATACATAGTCCATAAGCCAACTAGGAGGAGCAGCATTTCTGGATGACCATACAGAAGGTGTAGAGGGAACATCAGATGTAGGGACAAGAGAAAGTATATCATCAAGAAGGGAGGTACAGGAGATCGTGAGTAGTTAGAAAATGACTCAAATTCGGGTGGGGGTTGAGGTTAATAGAAGGTTGTGAGATAATGTCCACTGGTTGAAAAGCGGGCAATGAAGATGACACAGGTGTACAATCATCAAAATGAAAATCAGAAGATGGAGGCAAAAGATTATTAGCTGTTATACCTTTGTCACAAACTTTAGGTGACTGAGCAAAAGGAAAGATATCCATGCTCAATGAAATGTGCATCTCTGCTGATTATGCATTTGTTACTCTTTAGATTGAACACTTTATATCCCTTAATGCCAGAGGGATAACCAACAAACACATTGGGGTCAGATTTGACATCAAAATTTTCCCTATCAGCAGTAGAGGTGGCAACATAACAAAGGGATCGATCTAAACAATCTTAGGCCTTGTATGTTTGAGTAGAAAGGAATAGAAGGGAAATGAATTAAGTTTTATATGGAAAATTTGTATGATCAACACTTTTTTGTGAATCTAGAGAAGGGGAGAGGGTAATAGTTAGAGCATCCTAGAGGATGTGGTTACCCTATGCTCAAAGTAGGTAATCAAATGGGGGGAAAGCAAATAGATTTTGTATGTAAAATGAGGGAAGGAGGGTGATAATTAGAATAATGATCAATAAATCTTAAATTAAAAATTGACTAGATTGGTAAGGGTAACCATTACGTACCTTTCCTTACCTAAAAACAAACGACGGGTTAGTCTGTCATAGGTGGGAGGATGGCCATTTATTACCTCAAAAGGAGATTTATTGTGGAGTAATGGGATAGATAAATGATTGATAAGAAAGGTTGTTTTCAACACACAATCACCCTAGAATTTGATGGGTAGAGAGGCATGAAATAAAGGCTTGTGCCGTCTCTAAGATATATCTGTGTTTTCTTTCTACCTGACCATTTTGTTGTGGTGTTGCAGTGCAAGAGCTTTCATGAATGATGCCCTTAAGAAAGAGAAAAGAAGTGAGGGATGAGTTGAAGAACTCGGTAACTTGATCTGTCCTTATTGTTAGGACAGAAGCATTGAAGTGGATCTCAACCATGGTTATAAAGGAAATTAATGAAGGTGTGGCTTCAAATTTATGTTTGAAGAGGTAGACCTAAACAGATTTCCTATGGTCATCAACTATGGCCAAGAAGAATCAATGTCCATTATATGTGAGGTTGTCATAAGGTCCCCACAAATCACAGTGTAACAATGCAAAATATTTACCGGCATGTGATATACTTGAAGAGAAACTTGATTTCGTATGCTTAGCCAGTGGACAAACAGAACATAGGAAACGAGATTTCTCTTTATTCAAATCTCCAACAATTGGAGTAATGTGTAACAACTTGTCATGAGGAGCATGGCCAAGCCTCAAATGCCACAAAGTTGTGGGACTGGTGTGCTCTGAAGGTAAAAACATTGGTAATAAAATGTTAATTTGTAGCACATTGATGATTTTGAAAATTGGCTAATTGGGACAAGTATTGATCTAACTCATCCAGAATGCCATCCCCATACTTGGCTTGAGGGACAACATAGTACAGTCCTCCCAGCTCTTCATGAAGAGTTGGGAGGACTGCAATTTGTGTCCTCTTTACATGGTCCTATATCACACATTTGTTCGAAAAGAAGAGAACAATACAGGAAGTGTCATGTATCAATTTACTTATGGACACAAGGTTAAATTTGAAATGAGGAACATAAAGGGTTTTGTTTAGGGAAAGAGTAGAGGTAAGATGAACATCACCAGTGAGATCAATACGACTAGTAGTGCCATTAGGGGGATGAATAGAGGTAGAGTTATTTGTGGAAGTGGGGTTTATGAGAAATTTAGTGTCACAAGTGATATGATCCGTAGCCCCACTATCAAGAATCCATAAACATGTAAAATTAGATGCATTGTAACATATAATGGTACCTGCAAAGTTGATCTCAACTAGTTTGTCCTTGTGATGTTCCATCATGTTGATCAAAGAATAGAGCATTTTTTATGATCAGTTGTTAATGACTACAACACAGAAGAGTCTGAAAAAGAAGCATTGTTTGCAGAAGAACTCTTTGAGGAAGAAGCTTTGGAATCAGATCCTGATCTCGGCAACTACGGTTTGTTCTTGCTCTTGTAATACTATTCTGGGTATCCAAATATCTCCCAACACTTCTCAGCTTTGTGATTACCATGCATTTGTCTTTCTTGGATTTTTCTTTCCCAGTATTTGAGCCCCCTTGACGCTCCAAAAGAGCAGTAGAGTCAGTAGATGCCCATTTTGACCCCGAAATCTTGGAGCTGATACTTGCATAAGCATAGTATGAGCGCACATTGCTCACAGATGGGAGAGGAGTGCTAAGAAGCAATTGACGATGGGATGCTGAGTACTCATCAGTCAAACCCATGAGGAATTGCATGAGTTTGTTTTCCCGATCTTGATCTTTAACTTGAGCCTGGATGTTACACTCAAAACGACCACAATTGCAGTGAATCGGTGCCACAACACCAAAGATATGTTGCCAAAGCCCTTTAAGTCGGGGTGAAATAGTTAGTTACAGATGCCTTTTCTTGAGTACAGTCTTGAACCTCTTTCTTGAGAGAGAATATCCAAGGACCATTCCGTTGTCCATAACCCTCTTCAAGATTGAGCCACATCTTCCCTGTAGTATCAAACTCATCAATTGTGGCATAAATTTCCTTCAAAATTGTATTCAGAATCAAGAGCATACCATATCATTGCAACGATTCCACATTGCAGCGTTCTTCGATGTCTCGACCATGCAATGTTTTCTTCATTCTCATAAAAACTTGAGGATATATATGTTACAATTAGGGCTCGTTTATATAGAGCAGTTGATCACCTCTAACAACCCTCTAACAACATTTTAGCGCAGTGTTTAACAATACTTTGTTCCATAAAATATGCAATGTTTTCTTCTTTTACATATTTTAATGAAATCACTAAATATATTATTATTACGCTAATTTTTAATTTGTTTCTCAAAAACTACAACTAATCATTATAAGAACATTTTCGTAAAAAAAATGTCAAAAGACTTAGAATGACATGTTTTTCTAAACAATACTACCTCCGATCCAAAATACATGTCGTTTGACTTTTCAACACGTACTTTAAGAAGGTAAAAACTATATAAAATATCAACTTTTTTAAAATTATTTTTTTACAACTTAATATTTGTTGGTAATAAGTATTAAATTGTAAAAAAAATATTAATAACAAAGTTAATACATTATATAGTTTTAAACTCCTTAAAATACGTGTTAAAAAGTCAAACGACATGCATTTTGGATCGGATAGAGTATTAACAATCTAAAATGACATGTTTTGTGGAACAGATAGTAGAAAATTGTCTCAAAGTTAGTGTTATATATTTAGTACAGTACAATTCGCAATTAAGAACTAACTACAAGCACCAATTAAGAATTAACTACAAGCACCAATTAGTTTGGAAATTGCATACCTTGAGGCCTTCAGCTGTACAGTCGGATACTGGCAAGCCATGGTCTTGCATTCCAAAGCCCCATGCACCTTTACTTGTGTGTCGATACATTTCCTTGTAATTTCCAGACGGGTTTTCGCTAATCTATTTTTGCAATTTAAACAATCAAAAAAAATTGTGTCTATGAAATTTAGTCCATTAGAAATAATTAACAAGTTGTTGATTTAAAATGTTTGTTATAAACTTATAATCTTTATTTACCTGCGAAGCTTTCAAATAGTCATGTGCTTTACGAAGAATTTCCCCATATTTCCGTGTCATATTACTTGATATAATTGCTTGGATTGAGAATGTTGCATCCCACATTTGACTTCCAAAACCCTGTAAAATTTCTTAGTCAATATTTTGTGAGCTGAGCTCGAGTACCTGTTTGGACTCGTTTTCATATGCAGCTCGAGCTCGAGTCGTTTGTAAACGAGCCGAGCTTAATTGAAAACTAGTACGTAACTCGAGCTCGTGAGCTCGTATATCACCCCTAACTCATAGTAACCAACTTATCTTTAATTTTGGATTATCCTTTGTTTTTTTCATTCCTTGAAAAGACTCCCTTCATATTATTGTAATTACTAATTAGTAATTACCTGCATTTTCATACCATCTTCAGCAACCCATAAATAATCTGGAATTCTTGCAAGGTGAAACTTGTATGCCTCAGAGTTGGGATCTTCTGCCCAACAAGAAACCAAGCAAATACCCTGCATATATGTCAAATAATTATTACAAAATATTATTATATAGTATTACAATCCATGTTATTTTAAGATGATGAATTGATGACTAGAGTCCAAGACATAAATTAACTAAAAATCAATCATAGTCTACCTTTTCAACACATCCTATGGTCATATATCTACTATTGATGTCTTCGTAATGAATGCGTTCCATGGCAGCCTTGATCGCCTTCTCCCTCACTTTTGACAACGGCCAACACCTTAGCAATGGCTCCCCGACATGGTACAGAAATCCCCAAAGCATATCTTGGACCAGTGGATGTGGAAAGTATGTATCTTCCTATACATATAAATGTACATATACACAAAATTAAAACGAGTTTTCTGGTACTCGGAATTACCGTATATGTCTGTGTTTTTATATATATATTGGTACCTGTAAAATAGTGTTTCGAGCAAGATTCCAATTGATTTGATGGTAAGGCTGGACATAGAGCTCTTGTCGGAGTTGCTGAATCAATGGAGTTATTTCTCCACAGAACCTCTTTCCATAGAGGTACGACATGGGCAGGTAAGTAAGACGACAATAGACTAATAGTTTCCCTGCATTTACTTTATCAATTTCATTAATATCATCCTAAATTATTCACATTTTCAATTTCATTCAATGGAATCAGATTATTACTAGGAGGCAATAGTTCTGTTATACTGTAATTATTTCATAGGTTCGAAATAAAAAGAAGTTAGATTGCTTATAAGTTTAGAGTGTGCTAGGGGGTCCCCTCCAGCCTACTCAATTTTTACATAAATAAAATAATAGCTCATCCGAATTTTAATATATGATTCCGTGTACACGTGTGTTTGGTTTACAAAAAAAAAAGCCTAACAATTAATGGAATGTTACACATCGGCCATATAATTAACTGTGTTTGATTTGTTTCCTTAAAAGATTAATTCTATGGTAGGAGTTAAAAAAAATATAATCTCTCGTTCCCGAGTTTGTCCCCCTCTACTATCTCCACTTACAAAATATATTTTTTTTCCATAAGGGCTTCTGACAAGATGGAGAAAAAGATATTGTCAAGATAAGTTCACTTAAATTACACACAGTCCTTTTCATTTTTTTCAAACAATTGCACACAAAGTCTTTTCCAACAAAAATGGATCCCCAACCCATCCATGGAACATCATCCTCCATTTCACGCTACCAAGAACATCTCGTGTGCTTTCAATGAGCAACCAAGAGCAGCAATATTTTGGAGTTTTAAGGTTCATTTGAGAGAGAGTTCTATAGATATATCAACTTTAAGGTAAGAAATTTCATTATAATTTGTTTTTGATAAGTTTTTGGAGAAGAAATTGTGCGTTTTAGGGTTTGAAATTGGAATTAAAATTGATGAAATTGGTTGTTTTTTGTGTATTTTGTTTGATTGTCGTTGATTTGAGTATTGTTTGAGTTCAATTATGAGTACAAATTGGAACGAAAGAGAAAGAAATTGGTTGTTTTGTTTGCGATTCGGGTGCAATTTCTGATGTCGTTTCTATCATGCATAAATCCTGTGAGCTGCTGTCTGCGTCGAGTAGGCTCAATTGTTGTCACCGAACTTATGATGGAAGCTCAATTGTTGTTACTGAGCTGATGATGTAAGCTCAATTTCTGTTACCGAGGTGATGATGGAGGCTCGACTTCTTTCACGGAGGCTTTGATTAAGGCTCGTCTAAACCTGCCAAGCTCCATATATCATGTACATCGTTTCTACCTGTCGAGCTCCTTCTTTCGACGGTTTTGTCGAACGAAGACCAAAAATCGCCATTCGACAATCATGTAAAGCGAGTGATATACCAATTCGTGTGTCGATCAATAGATATTTTGATTAATTTCTTCGATTTTAGGCTGTTTTCGATCAAAACAATTCGTTCGAGAGATTTAGGTTTCGATTCGAGAAAAGAGAGTTTTGGGCCTTTTTGCAATGTGTTCGGAAAAAAGGAAAAGAACATGCGCCCAATTTACTTGAAATTATCCTGTAAATAGCCATTCGGACATCTTGCCTCTAGCCTCACTCTTTTTTTTTAATGTATTTTTTATTTTCTTTTTATTTTTTAATTAATGTATTTGAGAGGGAACGGGGGAGGGAGATAAAGAGGACACCACCTCAAATGCTTCAACCCTCGACTTCTCTCTCTCTCTCTCTCTCTCTCTCTCCATATCGGAAAATTCATTTTTCTTCCCCGTTTTGGGAATTTTGGAGTTTTTTAGAGGATTTTAAGGTATTTTGTATCCAACAGATTCCGCATCACATTCTCTACAATGGAGAAGCAGCAGAAAAATATAGAGGACTCCATAAATCTACAACATTTTCCAAACTAAATGATTATTCAAATCTTCGAAATGGGAAATCTCTTAAAGTTAGAGCTACCCCAACATATTCTCCATATTGAGTTTTTTGAGAATCTTTGAAGTCACTACAATGGGAGATCAACTATAATCTAGTGCACAATCACAACACCAAAACACACACAAGATCAGTGTGCCGTCATATGACATTTAACTAAGAAAAGAGAGAGTAAGAGCCTCAATTGAACAACCAATAACTTGAATTTTAGATTAACCCCTTAACCACCTACAAAGACCACTTACATAGCTGAAACTGTAATTGCATCTGCACCCCACTACTCCATTAACATGATTGTTCATCTGCTACAAAACTGACTCCAAAACTAACTCATAATCGACATTAACTAACTTTACTTTTCAAATAAGGAAAATAACTAACATTTGAAACTTGGAACATAATCTAGAATATAAAATGTGAATTAAATTCTAACACCTCACCTTAATTCACATTCTCTTCATTCCAATCTTATCCATAAAGAACTCATGCTTAGCACAACTCAAAGCCTTTGTGAACAAATCTGCATCTTGGTCACTAGTTCCACAAAACTTGAGCACGATTTCTTCCTTAGCCACCAGTTGTCTAATGAAGTGATGCTGCACATCAATGTGCTTAGTCCGAGCATAAAATGTTGGATTCTTTGTCATTGCTATGGCTGATCTGTTATCACACCATACCTCAATTGCATCAGTATGGTTGCAACCCAAATCAAATAGCAGCTTCTTTAACCATAAGGCTTGTCTAATCGCAGCCCTTGCAACCACATACTCAGCTTCTGAAGAGGACAATGCCACTGTGTCCTGCTTCTTAGAGCTCCATGTAACAACCCCTAAGCCTAGCCCAAACACAGAGCCAGAAGTACTCTTCCTGTCATCTCGTCATTGTCAGCGTGCCCTTGTAGCTTGAAGTTTTGCACACTCTCAACCAAAATCACATACTTTAAGGTGCCTACTACATACTTCAAAGTCCTCTTTGTTGCTCCTAAGTGCTGCTTAGGGGGAATGTGCATATATCTAGAGACTACACTCACACAGTAGGCTATGAGATATTTCAATCCACCCACCATGCTTTTGCAGAGCTTCTCATCAGCCCTCTGAGTACCATCTTCCCTTTGCAATTTCACATTGGTATTCATGAGAGTATCAACCACCTTAAAGCCTTCCATCTTGAACTTATTTAGCAGGTCTCTTGCATACTTCTCCTGACAAAGAAATATCCCTTCATTCCCTTGCTTAACTTGTAAGCTTAGGAAGTATTACAACAAACCAAGGTCTATCATCTCAAACTATTTCATCATAGCTGCCTTGAACTCATCTAGAATCACTGATGAAGAACTAAAGTATATAATATCATCAAGATACAAACAGAACATAATGAACTCAACCTTGTTCTTTCTCTTAACATACAGAGTAGGCTCATTCTCACTCCTTTCAAAGCCACTCTCGATAAAGAAGGTATCTATTCTGCTATACCAGACTATTTCAAGCCATACAAGGCTTTTATCAATCTATACACCTTTCCTTCTTCTCCATTCTTCACAAATCCTTGAGGTTTCTCCACATAAACTTCGTCTTGCAATTCTCCATTCAGAAAGGCTAATTTCAGATCAAGTTGGAAGATTGGTAGCTTTCACTGAGTAGCCAAGGAAAACATAACTCTAATCGTTTCAAGCCTTGCAACAAGTGAAAAAGCTTCTTCATAGTCAATCCCTTCTTTTTGTGCATAACCTTTTGCAACCAACCTTGCCTTATGCTTTTGCACCTTTCCATCAATGTGGTATTTTGTTCTAAATACCCACTTTAAGCCAATAGCATTCTTTCCTTGAGGTAACTTCACCAACTTCCAGGTTTGGTTCTTTTGAATACATCTCATCTCCTCCTTCATTGTAGCTTGCCATTTTTCTTCATCATTTGCCTCATCAAAACTTTTAGGAACAGTTGCAATCAAAGCAAGCTAGCCCACAACTCTTATAGATGTCTACTAAGGATCTGAACTTCTTAGGAGGTGGAGACTCATTTGAAGAACCTGAGGAAGTAGATCCTGTACTACTTGATGAACTGCTTTGTGTTTACTGAGTTGAAGGGGAGTCCATATTCAACTCATTGAAATCAGCCTCATCATTTGCATTAATCTCCTAAGAAGAGCTATCAATATTGATCACTTTCTGTGTCACATTTCCTTTCTCATTTCTGATCCAATCCCACTCAGCTTCTTCATTACAAACAACATTCCTACTGATAACAGTCCTCCCAGTCATTGGATTGAATAACTTGTATGCCTTAGATTAAGAGGCATACCCAATGAACGTACGTACACTTCTCTACCTTGTCATCAAGTTTCGATCTCAGATTGATCAAAGCATAGGCCACACACCCAAACACCTTCAAGTGATGCACTAATGGCATGACTTCTTATTTCTCCAAACTTCAAAAGGTGTCTTGTCCATAATAGCTCTTGTTGGAGAAACATTCAACACATAGACAACCGTAGCTGCTGTCTCACTCCACAACCTCTTTGGAACATTTCTGGCCTTTAGCATACATCTTGCCATCTCAACCATTGTCCTATTCTTTATCTCAGCAACTCCATTTTTCTTAGGAGTATAAAGAGTAGTAAATTCTTTTCTTATTCCATGCTCATCACAATAGGAAGCAAACTCATGAGACGTAAACTCTCCATCTCTATCTGCTCTCATACCTTTCACCACCTTTCCTAATTGATTCTCAACAAGAATCTTGAACTTTCTGAAGTTTTCAAATGCCTCTGACTTGTATCTAAAAAAACACCCAACTCATCCTACTGAAGTCATCAATAATGAGAAAGAAATATTTTCTTCCCCCAACAGATTTTGTTTGCATAGGTCCACACAAGTCTGCATGAAGCAACTCTGAGCAGTCCCTAGCTCTTCATGCTTCTCTGTTTGCAAAAGAGCATTTCTTTGTTTTCCATATAAACAGCCTTCACACAGATCAAGTTCACCAATCTTAGGCAGTCCCTAAACCAATGCTTTGGTGCTCAACATCTTCAAACTCTGCAGGTTTAGATGACCATACCTTAGATGCCATAACCTTGTAACGTCATCTTCCTTTGATGTCATGGCCTTGTTCACATTTGTTGCTAGATCACGTGGAAAACATCCTATTCTTTTTCATAGCCACTACTGTTACAAGATTCCCGATTTTCTTTTCTCTAATCTTGCACTCATCATCATCAAAGAGCAAAGAATAATAACTGCCTTGCAGCTGTCTCACACTTAGCATATTGTGGGCTAAGCCAGGAACATATTGGACATATGTCAAGGACTTCACTTCAAACTTGAACACTTTTAATGGCATGGTTCCTCTTCATTCACACTACAACACTTTGTTGTCACCTAGCTTGACCCTTCCCTTCTTGGTTTCATGAAGCTCAATAAACAATCCCCTTGAACTTGACTTGTGGTTAGAGCATCCACTATCAAGATACCACATGTCATTAGTATCCTTAGTTGCCAATGAAAATGCCATGAATAGCCTATCCTCTTTGTTATTGCTCTTTGAGTAATTTGCATTCTTCTGCTCATTTTCTTGTTTTTCCCAACAGAATGCCTCATTGTGGCCATATGTCGTACAATAGTAGCACTGAATACCACTTCTCTGAGATCTTGACCCACTTCTCTGATTTCTGTTTGAGTCCTTCCATTGATCTCTTTCCTGATCACCTCCATTTCCTCTTCTTGATCCACCATGTGAACCCCTTCCATGACCTCTGCCACCACGACCTCTATAGCTACCTCTGTAGCTTCCTCTTCTTCTATGGCCTCCTCTATGACCATCTCTGCTTGAAGAGCCTTTATTCTTACTCTTGGCATTGTCTTCCTTTACTTGAAAGACTTTCTCCTCCTTTTGCTCACTAGTTATGCTCAACATCTCTTCATGAGCCTGTAATGAACTAGTCAATTCTTTAAACCTATACACTGACAGGTCATTTGATTCCTCTATGGTTGCAACCACATGATCAAACTTCTTAGGAAGACTCCTTATATCACTACTAGAATTGTGTCCCTAGACATCAGATCTTTTACATCGGTCAAAAAAACGCATAATGTAAAGAATTATTATAACATCTTTTTTAAAATTGTCGATGTTAATGAAAATATATACATCGGTCTTACTTTCTAGACAATGTTAAAAAAGGCATTTTGAATTTTTTTTTAAAGCACGCTTATAATACTTAGGCGGTAAAATCCAAACACTTAACCAAAAAAAAGACTTTTTGGATTTCTGGTAAAAAGAGGACCCAGTACCCCTAATTCATTACTACCCACACGAGGAAAATAAAAAATTCCCCAAATTGGAGGAGCAACAGGTAGGGCGATTCATGACGATGGGGTTAGCCGTCGGCGACTGAAGAAACCAAGCCTTCTTCTCCCTAATCGGCTCCCTCGCACCCGATTCCGTCATCATCTCCGGCTTCTCATTCACATAGAAGAGAGGTCTTCTTCTTTCCATCATCTTCTCCGGTTGTTGTCTCAACTGGAGTGGCCGGGTTGTCTTCGTCTGGAGTCAGTCGACTTCAACGTACTGGTGTCCATTGTCTTCAACTGATAAGCGGTGCCCCATTCCTTCATCTCCTCCATCTTCTCAGTCCTACCAAAGCGAGGTCGATTCGTGGGTCCATTCGCTCCTCTTGCTTGTCTTCTTCGACTCCATTAAACACCCAAATCACGGTATGAAAACCCTAATTTGAGAATGGTTATGCAACTTGTGAAAATCCTAACTGCAAGAACCCTTATTTTGCTTTCTTATCTCTTGTAAACACTTTCAATGACTCTTTCAACATGGATGAAAACCTTAATTTCAGAATCCCTATTTTTCTTTCTTATATGGCTCTTTGAATATGATAGTTCAACTTTTCCAAATTTGCTTGACGATCTTAGAGTTTGAGGCATCAAGATATAATTTTTTGGTAGCTGTACAGAAATCATTCAATATAGGACCGACAAAGGTTGTGGGATATGGAAACAAAATTACTTTAGTACATTTGTGCGATTGGATATTTCTTTTAATTCTTTGTCACACAAGTTCTTTAAATAGTGTATGCTTATGGAATGAAATCCTGGTCTTATCTTCCACTTAGCTAAAACTGTGGTTTCAATTTTGATTGGCAGGTGCTGAACAAGACTGGATGATACCTCAAAGAAAAGTGGAAGCTTGCACCAAACAGTTTATTCTCTGCAAGCAATGAACTGCAAGCTGCATCTATTAAAGCGAAATCTGCTTCTAGTGATGCTCTTTCTTTCTTAATTCAACAATTGCATTGACTATGGCTTTTATATGTCTCCTTTCACGATGCAACTTTTTTTTTCTTTTTAATATTTTTGGTTTCATTAGTTGTTCCTGCCTGGTAGAAATTTGTCTTATGCTTATCTTAGAGCGTGACATTTTGCTTGTGTAGATGAAATGCAGAGTAGTCTTCTCAAGTTGAGAGATTGTGCTTGTGAGACTAGTATAGCATTATCTACTTTCCAAGTTATGAGAGGTCATACTGCTTTGACTGCTGAGTGTGGTTCATTGCTTGAGGAGGTAAATATTCTACCTTATTGTATACTACACCTCTTAAAGATAGTTGTAATAGTTGAAAGTGTTTTATAGTTGTGTATTAATAAATATTATTTCTCTAGGTTTTGGCTTTGACTGCTCCATGAGGTTCATAATTTGGGAAAAGAGGCAGCTTCAATGCATCATTCTCTTATGAAAGACCTATGCAAGGTACAAATCTTTTACTACCAATATCTGTTATCCAATAATATACACTACTAGTAGCTTGGGTTATACTTTTTTTTTAATCAGTGTATATTATTTATAAATTATTTATTATATATAAGGTAAAAAATTATTTAGCATTTAATTTTATTACAACCAATTAAAATGATTATTAATTGAGATAAGGTAGGTTTTTATAAATTTAGAAAGAATGGTAATGGTAATATTGTATCAAAAAGGAAAAGAAAAGAAAGAATGGTAACATACATCTATACCACCAAATTTACTTCATACTCGTAAGAAACAAATCTCATGTCATTACATGGAATTGCAAACAATGACAATATAGAAGGTGGAAGAAAGCATTGTCCATCTCAATATAATAATATGAATTAATTTGATATTTTTTGTCATAAAAAAGATGAATCCATGACATTGTTTTCCAGAAAAACTATGCAAAGGAGAGCCCAACTTGTGTAGCTAAAGTGAAGGAACTCTAGAGAGAAATAAACCTTGAGGTTTTGCCTTTGGTTAAATGACTGGCATATGGTTCTGCATTAGATAAATGAATAAGAAGCCTGAGTTCCAGTCAGATTATTATAGTATGTAATCTTTATCGTTAAATGACTAGCATATTGTATATATATGTTTGATCATTTTATCCATGCTACCATGCTAGGGTCAAATTATTATAGTATGTAATATTTATGGTATGGAATGAAAGATTCTGATTCTTTTTTAGAAAAAATCTTTATTGCTAAAATTAGTGGTGCAATATCAGTGTCAATCATTTGTAGTTTCAAAGAAATTTGAATTTGAATTTCTCATATTTAGGTTACAAGAATGATTTCTTTTTTGTTTATGCTTTGATCTTGCAAAGTGTTTTGGATGGTTACAATGGCACAATTATGGCGTATGAACAAACGGGAACAAGTAAAACCTACGCACTTGGTGTCGTAGGTTCTATTCTTGAATATTCTTGTGATTATTTAATTCAGGTATTTTAGCTGAACTACAAACATTCCTTCCACTTTTATAATGTTAACCTCATTCTAATGTGAAGTTCCGGTCCAATATGTATAGGGAAGATCAGTCATTCTAAGTGTGCTTTCTTACTATAATCTATTTGTCAATTGATATTGGATTGTCCATTCCCTTTCTCCATAAGAAGTAATAGGCATAATGCTTAATGATAACATTTGTTAATATCTTTGTCTATCAGTTGGGCATTTTTTAATTGTTAAGGTATTTAGATGAACTTATCCATAAGAGAATAGGAAATTTGATTTTCAGCTTTAAAGTTTTGAGTGCATTTATGTTATATATGTTCTAATTCTGTAGGTTTTGTTTTAAGGATTCCCTTAACATGTCAGTCTAAAGTGCTATATATTTATGCCTTGCTTTGTCAGTACTTGAAGCATCTTGTGTACAACACTGCCAAGTGTGGATGGAATGTTGTTGTTAGCAATCACAGGGGCCTTTGTGGTGTTTCAGTTACTGTGAGTATTCATTCTCCATACATGCACTCAAATTTCCTGAGTTAATGAGAGCTTTTTGGTAATTTTGGAGTGAATGTGACAAATTGACTTGGCACCTGGCACCTGGCACCATCAATCATATTTGATAGTGTATATTGCTATGATGTCCATTAATCTTTAGTTATACAGATTCATGTGGGTATTTCACTCACTTTAGTCACTTATTGTTGTTCCATCCATTTAATATTCTTCTTTCTGTGAATTAAGTTGCTTCATTTAAAACTCTCTTGTAGTCTAATTGTTTTTACAATGCTGGGTGGACAGAGGATATTCGTGTGATAGTTTGCCATCTCCACAATGAATACCCAACTGCTCCTTTATTTGTTGTCAGGATAAGCATTGTTGCCAATGTTTTGGTAAGTTGATTTGTAAATGGACCTGGAAGTTCTTATTGTGATGATTGGAATTGAAACCTAAAATATTAGTTGAGGTTGGGATGGTAAACTGATTTTAGAAATCCAATTAATTACAGAAAAGAGCAATTAGAAAGATTAAAGACAGTAGGAAGAAAGCTGGATAAGCAAATTGGAGAGGTGAACAGAACTAGGAGTTCTTCCTTTTAGCTCTGTGAAAAACATCGGACTCGAGAGAGAAAAAACGATGTCTAGCTATCTTTATAGATACATCGATCATAAGTATACAAATCGATTTCTAAAACCCAATATATATCAAAACTGTAATATAAAACGATGTTATAAAATACAAAAACAACGCTTTTTATAAAAAAATGATTTGAAAATATATAAATAACATTGACTTTTAAAATATTCAATATGGTTCATTATATGTATATAAAATATTATACAAAATTAAACATGAAAAAAGAGTATGCACAAATTGAATAATTCCTAACCGATGTGTATATCAATGTAAAACATCAAGTTTTTTTAAAAAATAATGGTTTAACATTAGGTGAATAAACCAAAACGTAATTATATTCATGTATTCAAGTCATTATAAAAATGAAAAGCCATGTTATAAATTATTAAGGACATCGGTTATAAACCGATGTGGTAAAGTTTGGATCTTTAACGCCACCCACTAACACGTTGAATTTTTTTTGATTAACATCGGTTTATACCCGATGTCTATGAACGTTATTCTCGTAGTGTTAACACCTTAATTTCTCACTAATGTCTCAGTACTCATCTTCTCACCATATGCTTTCATATGGTTCACAATTCCTGAGACTCGTGACTAGTACACCTGCACATACTCCTTGTCTTACATTAACAAAGTTTCAAATTCTCTCCTCAGTGACTACAGATTAACTGTAATCACCTTTGTCTCCCATATACTCTTGTTTCAATGTTTCCCAAGCTTCATGTGATGTTGTTGAGGCAGCAATAATCGGAAAGATCTCATCATCTAAGGCACTTTGTATCATGAACAAAGTCTTTGAGTCTTTCTTTCTCTTCTCTCTCAACTGCTGATTAGGCTTATCAGTATCATTGTCTTCAAAGCCTTGATCAACCAGATTCCATACCTCTTGAGACTTGAAGAGGGTTGTCATCTTCAAGTTCCAAAATGGTAGTTGATTCCTTTAAACACGGACAATTGTGGATTGCTCGAGTTCCCATTGTTGTTGTTTTGCATTTTTTCTGAACTTTGTACTCACTGTGTTTCCCTTCTGTTTTGTCCTCACAATCACTCAATCCTTGGATGTAAACCCGGATGCAAACACTTGTTTGCTCTGATACCAATTTTAGTCACTGCAATAGGAGATCAACTACAATCTAGTGCACAGTCACAACACCAAAACACACACAAGATCACTCTGATGTCATATGAAAGTTAACCAAGATCAGAGAGAGTAAGAGCCTCAATTGAACAACCAATAACTTCAATTTTCGATTAACCCCTTAACCACCTATAAAGACCACTTAGTCACTTACATAGCTGAAAACTGTAATTGCAACTGCACCCCACTACTCCACTAACATGATTATTCAGCTGCTACAAAACTGACTCCAAAACTAGCTCCTAATCGACATTAACTAACTTTACTTTTCAAATAAGGAAACTAACTAAAATTTGAAACTTAGAACATAATCTAGAATATAAAATGTGAATTACATTCTAGCAATCTTAAGATTGGTTTTAGTCCCACAACTTCCCTATTACATTCTCCAAAATAGATAATGGAGAGAAGAAATGGAGATTATTCCCTAAAATGTGGATAAAACTCGATTTATATATTTTTGAAGTAAACTCCATAATGGAGAGGTTGTCGGAATTTAGCCCCAAAAAATTCAGAATATGTGATTTATAATTCTCCATTTTAGAGAATATTGTAAGGAAGTTGTTGGGCATGATCTTACAACAAAAATAATTGATTGAACAAAATATATTTTATTTCCCACGTTGAGAAATTCTAAATTGTCTGTTTTTACGATTTGAATTATTTGAAAATAATGGTTGAAAACGGTTCAAATATGAAAAAGCAAATATACCAGGATGAATGGGGAAAATTTCAGGAAGCATCCAGAACTCGGGAGGCATCGGGTTGCAGCCATCCCACTCGTAAACACCAACTACGGCCAGCCAGAACTTCCCCCATGAAGGAGTCCCCACTGCGCCACCGTGATCCAGGATCCACTTTCGAGCTCTTGCGACCGCGCCGTCTTCTCCATCGTCAGGGCCTTCCCCTAACAGCCTCAGAGCCACGTAGCTGAGCACCGAACAGAACATGGCGCTGTGGCTTTCTATGTGGAGTCCCCATCCTCCATCTTCATTCTATACCACATTTTGATTCATTAATTATTAGTTTAATTAATTAATTATGCTAATCCCATGCTTAATTAATCAGTTATATATTCCAAATTGAATACAAATACATACTTGATGATTGTAGATGTAGCGTTTGATCTCCTTTTGGTGTTCTGATGGGAGAGCGGTATTCAATCCCTTGGTTACGTACAAAGCCATTACCTATATAAAAATAAGAAGTATTTGTTATTACTTTTGAAACGGAGTGAGGCGATCTCCATCAGTTTTGGTAAAAAAATCTCTAAAATGATGATAAAATTTTCAAAATCTCTAAAAATTTTACATTCCAACTCTAACCGTTTTTCTATTTTACCTATTATAAGATTTATTTATATTTAATCATTGATTTATTTTAGTATTATAGATTTGAATTAGTAGAATGTCTACTAATATAAAATTTTGTTTAAATTAAAAAAAATGAAAGAATATATATGTATATATTATAAGAATTTTGTTTAATTTTATATTAGTTACATAACAATTAAGAAATATTGGAAGAAGTTAATTAGTTGACTGAAAGGGTATTAATATTAAATTTATTTAAAATAAAAAAAAAATTTACACGGGTACATAACTAATTATATAAAATAGATCAATTATTGGACTTAATAGTATAGATTTTTTGAAGATTTTAATATTACTTTCACTAATTTAGAAAAAAAATTGTTTAATTAATTAATCGGTTGCAGATGCTCTAAAATACTAATTAAAAAGACACATTTTGTTACTATATAGACTAACGAGAGGAGGAAGGAAGAACAAGGGGCCAGCAGATTCAGCAGGCCAGTGGCCGTCGTGGGCTTGGATGCTACCCCAGTAGTCTATCCCTCTTACTAGCGTCGTCGTCACCGCCTCCTCCGTCACCTCTTTCACTCCCTTCACCTTCACTGCCTCCGCCACCGTCGTCTTCCCCTTCTCCTTTCTCATCTGCATTCATTCATTCGATCAACTAATTCATATAAATCAATCAAATATTAATTCAAGATTATGTAAATGCCTGCATTCTCATGAGCGCATCGGAGCTCTGCTTGTTGAGGAAGCGGTTGGATTTGAAGCGGAGGCGGAGGCTGTCGACCTCCGCCAGCTCTTCGGGGGTTCCGGCGTCGGGGTCGAACTCCCAGTGCTGCCGGCCGACGTGGTTGTTAAGGCTGGTCAACCAGTTTCCTCCTTCCGCAACCTTGAGCTTCCACATCTATCCTTTCCTTAATTAATTGATAGATCACTTGTATAAGTGATGTTATAGCTAATTGAGAGTAATGAACGCACGTACCCTTCTTTTTATATATAATAGTCAGCTAGACAACTAACATCACAATAAATAATAAATTATCCGACCTTAAAATGTATTTGGACCAAAAAAAATAAACGATATAGGTAAGTAAGGTTTACTACTGTAGTATATAATTTGTGACCAAATTATGACGTTTGGATGATTGAGAATTGAGAAGGAATAGACTAAATTTTACCAAAAATAATTTTCTTTTCTAATTAGTTAAAGAGGGACCAACCTACTTATCTTCCTTCACTTTCATGAATAGTGTACGTGGATTGATCACATGGCTCGCATTGGGGAAGCAATGGCGGAGTCAGCATTCTCAGTTACGGGTGCTAAAAAAACTCCGTAAAATATTTTTTTGTATATACTTATTAAAAATATTTTATAAAAAAAATTATGGAAAAAACATTCAAATTGTGAATTTTGAAAATATTTTTTTGTATTTAAATAGTTGAGAATAACCGAAAAAATAGAAGAGAACCAAAAAATATAAAAAAAAATCATGAAAAATTACTTTTAAAACAATATTGAAATAAAAGGTTAAATGTATAAATTAATCATAAATATGACATTTTTTAATGAAGTAGTTGCTAGAAACAAAAAATATAGAGAAAAATTAAGAAGAATTAATGATATAGTAAAACGGATAAAAATATTGAAAGAAAAAATTAAATGTATAATTTAAACATAAATATGACATTTTTTTAATGAAATAGTTGATAGAAACAAAAAAATAAGAGAAGTTAAGAAGAATTAATGATATAGTAAAACAAATAAAAAGTGAAGGAGTTGAGATTTGAACCCAAAACATTTGATTTTGATTATCCTTCCTTCCTTCCTTTACCACTTGCCAGATAACACTCTTGTTTCAAATATCATTTAAAGATGTTATATTATCTTACAAATATACTAAATATATATGCACAAAAAATTAATTTTTTTTTCTGCCAGGGGGGTGCTCGAGCACCCCTGGCTCCACCACTGGTGGTGAGATGTCCGCTCTCAAGGCGAAGGCATTGGCTTTTTATTGGGGCTTGACTGCAGCCCGCCAGCTCGGGATTTTGAGGATGATTAAGGTTGAAGGTGATTGTCTTGTTGTTATTAACGCTATCAACGACGTCTAGAGTTGCCCTTGGGAGATCGAGATTATCATGGCCGATGCTAGGAAGTTGCTTCTGGACTTCGATTCGGTTTCTTGCGTTCATGTTTTCAGGGAGATTAATCGGGTTGCGGATAAAGTGACGCATCTTCAGCTCAACCTTGTCCATGATCCCCCCGTATATCATCCTGAGATACTGATGCTCGTCTAAAAGAACGCTCTTAGATGGTGGGTTAGCAGGGGCTAAAACCACCAAAATATTACCTTATATAAAAAAAATGAATATTGTACGTGGAATCGACAATTCATTTATTTCTTAAAATAGGGTTACTGGGTTAATTAAATATAACCTCCGCACCCACTCTATACAACCTCTAAGCTCTCATTCGATATATCGCCCACCTCTAGGGGCGGAGCTGGGGTGCCCGGAAGTGCTAGAGCACCCCTAGTCAGAGGAAAAAATATAATTTTTTTTGTGTATATATTTAGTATTTTAAGGTAATAAAACATCTTTAAATGATATTTGAAGCAAAAGTGTTATCTAGCTCAAGTAGTAAAGAAATGAAGGGGAATCAAAAGGTCTTAGGTCTTAGGTTTAAATCCCTATCCCGGGCTTGAACACTCCAGACAAAATTGTTTGGAAACTGAACTCAAAGCGAGACAAATCTAGGTGGCGTAAGCCACCCCATGCCATCTACAAAATTAATGTAGATGGATCAGTTAGAGCCCCTAATGATTGTCAAATTGGGGTATTATTAGGGACAGTTCGGGAAAGGTGATGGATATTTTTCAACACAGAACCAGCCCGGGATCCGCCCTGCAGACGGAAGCGACATCTTTTACCAAGGGGATCCAGAGAGCAATAGAGAAGGGGATAAAAAAATGTTATAATTGAAGGTGATAGTCTGAAAGTCGCCAAAGCAATTACTAAAGGCATCAGCGTTGACTGAGAGATATGCAAAATCATTGAAGATATCATCTCTTTGAAGAATAATTTCGACAGAATTGAATTTCGGCACTATTACAAAGAATCTAATCCAGCAGCGGATTATATCGCTAAGCATAGAGGCAGATGTAACATTTCGAACCTCCCTTTGCATGGGGATCTTATTAACATCATTCTCTGGGATGATCAAGGGTGAACCTTCCTTAGGAAAGGCACCCTACTGTTTGCCTACTGTAAAAAAAAATGTTATATTTAAATTATACATTCAACGTTTTCTTTTGAAATTGTTTTAAAAGTAATTCTTCTTGATTTTTTTATATATTTTTTTGTCTCAACTATTTAGATTAAAAGATATCATAAATAAAAACCAATTTTAGTGATTTTTCAATATTTTTTAAAAAATCTTCTTAATAGGTATGCAAAAAAAAAGCTTCACGAATTTTTTTTTTGGCACCCCCTTGGCGAAATTCTAGCTCCACCACTGCCCACCTTCATCGACCTTTCTCCCATGGCTATGTATCGATTATGAACACTTACTATACTTCTTGCCCATAGAAGATGAAGAAGAAGTTCTAATCCGCTGAATACCGTAGATGACAGATCGATCTTCAGTCCGGTGAAGTTGAATATGGTAGCAAATACGTACTCCATCCTTCCGACTGTCGACACTAGAAATAAAAACTCAACCCCCTTACATGGTGGATTTGAGATCTCACGATCAAGATATAAGATCCGAGGTCATCGTATACCATAATTTTCTTCTTCTTGGATTTTCTAATTGTATTTTTGGTTTATCGATTTATAAATTAATTAAATCTCCCTTCTATTTGTAAAGGCTCGGATTTTTAATTCTTAGTTTTTCGGAAAACGGAAAAACAATATGAATTTAAAAGCTGAATTGAACGGAAAACTCGCTAGTTTGGATTTTAGAACTCTCAAAGAGGATTTTCGACCTAAATAAAATTTTGAGAACTAACATGGCAACCTCGATTCTCATATTTTAAATTCTAATTTCGCGAAGGAAAGAGCGGGATTTGGGAAACTAACATCGGGATCTAACGTCGGAAATTCAAACTATCGCTTTCGGGACCACATCTTGACACATTCTCCCATGGGGATCAGAAATCTCAGCCCTACAATAGTCCCCATGGAGCCAATTTGAAATACAAAGGAAGCTTCATCCTTACCCAAAGAAGCCAAACACCCCCATTTTGCTTTTCCATCTCCCATCTTTGACCATACCCAAAGTAGCCAAGGAGACAAGCTCCATGTCTCTCCTTTTAGCCCCATCCGTTTCAGCCCTCTCCCATGTCTCCTTTTTCTCTTCAAAAATCAGATTTGGCTCAACCAACACACCACACAAAAATCAAACACAAGCCTTATCCAAAAAGCTCCCAAGGAACCTTATCCTTTCTCCTTCTTTCTTTCTCCTTTTTCCTCCTCCATTGCTGAGAATTCCAGCAGCCCTAACACACCATTTCGTGCTCAACTCCTCCCCACAACATTCCTACTTCATCATCCCCTTCAACTCCCTCCTCTATTACATGCCAAAAGAGCTCCATTCCACCTCATGAGCTCAAAGCAAGCCAAAGCAAGCTCCTTTTCTCTTCCTCCCTCCATGAGCAGGAACAACATCTCCCTTAGCCTCTCCCTATGAGGTCCTCAAAGTGGAAGAAGAAGCCCCAACAGCCCGGAGAAGTCGGAGAAGCCCCGAGAAGCCCTAGGAGACTCAAACTCGCTATTTTCGGATTCAAGAAGGTAACAGCTCGTTTTTCACTCCTTCCACCTCATACTAACTCAAAGTTCACACCTTTAACACCATTTAACAATCCTAGGCACCCTCGCGCAAGAACGAGTCCAATCGGAGCCCAGATGAAGCTTCACGAGCAAACCGAAGGAAAGGAAGGAACTTGGGTGAGAAATCCGTTCAAACCTCGATTTTTATGTTCAATCCTTGTTCTAACATATTCCTAGAAGTCTTAAGAAAAATTGGGAAAAGGGGGATTTGGTTGGGGTTTAAGAAAATGAGAGCTCGGTTTGGTAATTAATAGAATAAGGAGGGTCGATTTTTGATTTTATAAATAAAGGGGTCGGTTTTGTCAATTTCAAAGGGGCTGATTTTATGAGATAAAAATGGTTGGGATTTTTTTAAGGGATTTGGAAATATTTTATGAGAGTGTTTAAAAGAAAATGGTATTTAAAATCTTATATAATAATATTATTATTGAGACTTGGAGATTTAAAAGTATATTATCGGGATTAAATTGAAAAAGGAATTTGATGAGCGTTTTCAAGGATCGGAATTTCTAACTAGTTGATTCGGATTTTAAAGCGGTTTCAGGACTAACTCGGGAATTATGTCATCGGTGACTAACTAGCATGGCTGATGTGAATGGTTGACTAATATCATGATTGGTGATTCACTAATGGCATGATGAAGTGTTAGACTTGTGTATCGTTAATTTATGCTTTCGAGATATGATGAAAATGATGAACTTGATATATGTGATATGCGGATTATTATTGCGAATATACTGTGGCGAATACATGATATGGTCTTATGGAATGTGGCAACATGATGAGTGGTTGAACTTGATGAGATGATGATTATGATGTGGTTATACTTATTGAATGACGTGTGTTTATGTGATTGAGTGGCTAGATGTAGACTTATATATGTGTTCTGATATGTATCTAGGTGATAAATTGTGATTATGATTGGTGTATGTCGAATCTTCTATTATGCTGTTCTGCATAGCCAGGTGAGTTCCTATATGAGCTCACTCAGATTCGAAAAGAGATCTCCCTGCTTGTAGTCATGTGCATACTAGGTGTTGCATTCATAATAAAGCATGCCATGTAGTATCTTGTTAGGATTGCACTCATGATTGAGCATTCGTTTACTCATTGCTTTTGTAAACAGAACGGCCGTTATCTGTGAAGTAACTAGAGTCATTGCTAGGGTTATAGGACGACCTAGTCCCATCGGGTCCCGTCCTGAGTCAATCGAGTCATGAAACTTCCTTATACTATGAGATGCCTGCGGGCTTTATTGTGGAGCGGGTTGAGCATGCGTGCGTCCCGATTATAATGGAATGCATTCACGAGCTGGTCAGTCTCCGCCCTATCGGAAGGGGGTGGAGGTAGGAGAGGGATATAACACTTGGTATTCGGTGCTAAGGCCTTATTATATTTATGCACTTGATCTTAGGAGCATGTTAGTGTGTTAATATTTCGCCTTGCATCTAGAAGCATCTTTATTAGGACTAGCGTGTGTATGTGTCTGCTGGTTTGGGATTACTTTGCGTATGGCTTCGATCTGACACCGCCCCGCATACATATTTTTTAGGTTTGTTTTGCAGCATGATTATTCCTTGCTTCCATGACGTGGGAACTCTCTTAGGCGATTGAAAAGAAATGGTCTAACCTTATATTTTGATAAATACGCTTATTGACTTGGTTTTGACCCGGCTCTGCCGTGGCACCCTCTTGTATTACACATTGATTCTGATATTTGCATGATTGCTAGTTTTCCACGCTTAGACTTATGACAGGTACAGGGGACTTCCCCGGGGATTCCAACGATCCCTTCGAATTTTGGGTACGAAATCCCACTTAAAAACGTTAAGATGAAATTTCAAACCTTCAACCTGTGCTCAGGGCGCAAGATCCTAACAAGGGGTTTCATCCCTCGAAACGTAACCCGGGAATCATAATCCCGGGCCGTTACACTATTGTCAATTAGTTGTTTTTTAGGGTAAATATAAAATTATTCATGTATATATAGTTTATATATTGTTCGTATGTATATAGAATGTTTTTTTTGTTTTATTTATGTATGAAAATTATTCGTGTGTATGTTATAAATTATTTGTATGGAAACAAATTTGCACACGAACGGGATATTATTCACATATATGTAAGTAGATATTTTTCATATGTATGTAGTCCTTTATTCCTAGGTATATAGGATATTTCGGGGGTGGTGGGGTTTGTTTATACATGGATGAATATGGAGATTATTCATACATATGTCATAAATTATTCATTTTTATATGCAAGTAAATTGATGTATGGTTACTATGATAGTATAAGTTTGCAATTTAATTTTATTCGGTCGTATGAAATATTTTATTAGTATGAAAACAAGATATTATTTGTCAACATAATGAAAATTTTATTATTATGAAAACAAGATATTATTCCAAGTTGTTATTACCAAATTTTCATTATGGTGATGAAATTTCTGGTTTCCAGTCCAGGCCCAGACCGGAATATGTGTGTGTATGTGGGCGTGTATACATGTATTTTTTAAAAATAAAATTAAAGTGGCCAAGTAAAAAAATTATAAATTATTTTTTATTCATGTATTATTAAGAATAATTTAATTAAGTCTATTTTCACATTTAATAAATAACTTTAAAATATATTATAAATTATTTTTTAATTCATTTAATTATTTTTAATCTATTTAATTTTCAAACCGGTCCAACTAGTTTGTGGACTAAAAAACATGGGACCGTATATTGCAGTCCCGATTCGATTCACTGTCCAAGGTTTTAGGTGGTGTCAGACACAATTTGTTCTATGGGAACATATAAGGTGTTGTGATCTATGGTTTACTCAAGGAAGAACACAACACAAAACATACATATTGAGCTCGGTTTGCACTTAGTCACTGCAGGGGCATTTTAGTCATTTTACATTATTCTATTAGTTGCAACGGAATAAAATCAGAGAGAGCTTAGGCGGGAGTTAGAGTTTTCAGAATGTAACAAACTCCAATTTGCTCTTGAATGAAAGGGATTTTCTCCCAATCTCAGTTCCCTTGATTTTCTTCATTTTCTGAATTTAAAACAAGTTAATCTTGTTCAAATGGTATCAGAGCTATAGCGATTTGCTTCGTTGGTAGCTGCGATTTCTGTGTAGTTGATTGTTGGTGTTGAATCTAATATTGTTTTTCAATTTTTTCGAAGAAATTTGTTGATTTCTGAGAAATCATGGTTGGACGAGGAAATTCTTCATCTCAAGGACAGGGATCTAGAACTGCTGGTGAAGGACATGGTGTAGATAGGGGGAATTTTATCTCAGTAACTCCTCCGGCGCCAGGAACTAGAATTGGAGCTGGTCAAGGATGGAATTTCACTAATTCAGGACTACAATTTGGCGATGTTGTGCAAGGTATGGCTTCTTCACATGTGAATCCTTACTTTCTGTCAAATTCTGATCACCCTAGGATGGTGTTAGTATCTACGCATTTCAATGGTGCGAACTTTACTAATTGGAGTAGAAGCGTGAAAATGGCTTTAGGTGCTAAGGATAAACTAGGATTCATCACTAGTAGTTGCGTCAAGCCATCTGAGGATAGTGAAGATTACGAAAAATTGATGAGAGCTGATTCAATTGTCATGTGTTGGCTCATAAATTCCATGACAAGCGAGGTTGCTGAGAGTCTCATGTATGTAGAGACTGCTAAAGAGTTGTGAGATGAGATTAAGGAACGCTTTTATGAATCCAATGATGCTCTAGTGTATCAATTCCGTAGGGATCTTGCTATTACTAGACAGCATAATCTGTCAGTTGCTGCTTACTTTGAAAAATTGAAGAAGATATGGGATGAACTGCAATTTCTTGATGTAGTTTCAAGGTGTAACTATGGTGGACTTAATAACTGTAGTTGTGGTCTTCTTAAGAGAGTTCTTGAAAGGGAAGAAAAGGCTAAAGTGATGCAGTTTCTAATGGGGCTCAATGATGTATATATATGATCCTCTTAGGGGTAATGTGTTGTCCAAGGACCCTATGCCTGGGTTAAAAAAAGCATTTTATATGGCTACTCAGATTGAGAGGTCAAAGGGTGTCACTGGGGTAATACAAAGTGAAGCATCTGCATTAGCAATAGCAAGGTTTGATCAATTTGATCTTGAGGCCAATGTTGTTACTAAGTTCAGAGGTGGAGATCAATTTAAAGCAATTGGAGATCAATATAAGCAACTAGAACAAGCTAAGTTTGAGCAAGCTAAACAAGCATTAAAGAAAGCTACGTATGATAGAAAGTGTGATCATTGTGGTGAAAGAGGTCACACTAAAGACTATTGCTTTAAGTTGGTAGGTTACCCTGAATGGTTTAAAGGATCAAAAGATGATGACAAGCCAAAGAATTCAAGGAGATTTGCTGCACAGTTTGACATTGCACAACATAATACTCCTTTTGATACAGAAGTTGCAGAAGTCAAGCCTGATTAAGCTATAGTGAATGCAGTTTTTCAAGAAGTGTTGAAGCTTTTGAAGGGCAAGGCACCTGCTAAGAGTGTTGATAGCTCAACTAATCAACCAATGGTGCACTTTCCAAGTACTCTTAGCACTTCCTTTCTTATTGGCATTGATAAATCTCAAAATGATATTTGGATCATTAATTTTGGAGCAACGGATCATATTGCTTTTAATAGATCAATATTCATTGATGTTATTGATCTCAAATATGTCATCAACCTTGGATTGCCTGATGGTAACTGTATCACAATTAAGCAACATGGCACTGTCAGGTTGTATGATGGTTTAGTGCATGTTGAAAAATGTATTGCTGGTTCCTTGGTTCAGGCATAATCTACTATCAGTGTCCAAATTTACTCATGATCAGATGTTCAGATTCAGTTTTGATAGTATGACTTGCTGGTTACAGGACCTTACAACTAAGAATATTTTGGCTAGAGGTATAGAGGATTATACAAGTTGCAAGGTGCTGGTTATCAATAATTGTCTTTGCAGAATTCTAGTCTGTTGAATAATGTTAGTTTGAATTGTAATAATATGCAACTTCTGCATGCCAGAATGAGGCATATGTCATTTTCTAAGTTTCAGCATTTACCATATTGTGGAGCTAGTGATGTAAAGATAGAATCATGTGATACTTGTGCTATGACTAAAATGCACAATTTACACTTTGACAGAAGTGACAAATTAGCTGAATTTCCATTTCAATTGGTGGACATTGATGTTTGGGGTCCTTACAGAACTCCTTCTTTATGTGGAGCAAAGTATTTTTTTTTACTATTCTTGATGATCACACAAGGACAACTTGGGTTTATTTGATGCGAGATAAAATGCAAGCTGTGAGAATCTTAACTGGGTTCTTTAATTTGGTTAAAAATCAGTTTCAAGTCACAGTTAAAGTCATTAGAACAGACAATGGCACATAATTTACTCAGAAAGGTTGTAGTGAGTTGTTGTTATCCAGAGGTATTGTGCATCAGAAGTCAGCACCTGGTGTTCATGAACAAAATGGCAAGGTTTAAATAAAGCATAGACATCTGATAGAAACTGCCCGGGCAATCAGATTGCATGCATGTTTACCTGTGAAATTTTGGGGTGACTGTATCTTGAGTGCAACTCATCTCATCAATAAGATGCCTTCATCCATTCTCAAGTGGAAGTCTCCCTTTGAAGCATTATATAGACATGCTCCAACTTATTATCAGTTAAAGGTTGTAGGATGTTTGTGCTATGCATTGCAACCTAATGATCACAGAGATAAACTTGGGATAATTGCAAGGAGGTGTGTATTTCTTGGATATCCTCCAGGACAGAAGGCCTACAAGATGTTTGATTTAACTCTCAAGAAGGTTATTGTGAGTAGAGATGTTCAGTTCAGAGAGGATATTTTTCCTTTCAAACACATGTCCTCTCCTTAATCTCCTTCACAGCAAGTGCCTTGGCAGTTCAGTGATGGTGACAACATTTGGTTACCTCTTCATCAAAATAATTCCGCCTCAATGTCTCAAACTCACATGTCTACAGAGAGGATCTCTGTCACAGATGCTAGTAGTCCTTCTGAGTTGGGAATTATTGAGGATTCTCTTCCTTCCAGTCCATCTCTAGTATCTACAGAATCAGTCTCTGAGACATATGCTTCTATTTCTCTTCCTAAGAGACAGATTTACATGCCTGCTCATTTACAAGATTTTGTGTGCTCTAATCTGCCTACTAGAGGATTACCAGATTCCTCCTCATCTGAATCATTTGTTGTGTTTTCTACACATCATCTTTCTCACTTGTCACACAAGTTCATTCAGTCTCACATCAACATGTGTTCTACGTTTGAACTAGACTCCTATTCTCAGGCTAAAGGAGTGCCAGAATGGGAGACTGCAATGGGTTTGGAGTTAAAAGCGTTATCTGATTATCACACTTGGGTCACTACTCCTTTGCCACATGGAAAGAAAGCTATTGGTTGCAAATGGATTTTTAAGATCAAGTATAGACCAGATGGCTCTATTGAAATGTATAAGGCTAGATTGGTTGCAAAAGGGTATAACCAGATCAAGGATAAAGACTACAATCAAACCTTTTCACCTATGGCTAAACTTGCAACTATAAGAGTCATCTCAGCTATTGCTGCTAGCAGAGGATGGGTTCTTCATTAGTTGGATGTCAATAATGCTTTCCTCCATGGTTATTTGGATGAGGAAGTATACATGACACCTCCTCCTGGTTTGTCTATCCCTACTGGTCATGTCTACAGGTTGAAGAGATCCTTATATGTTCTCAAACAGGCCAGTCGACAGTGGAATCATGAATTAACCAAATTCATGATTCACATTGGTTTTGTTCAATCAACACATAATTATTCCCTCTTTGTCAAATATTCAGGTAGCACCATGACTGTGGCTCTGGTCTATGTTGATGATATGTTGCTATTAGGGAATTCAAGTACTGATATTGCTCTCACTAAGGATGCATTACATAGGGAATTCACAATCAAAGACTTAGGCACAGCAAGGTATTTTTTGGGCATGGAGATTGCACGATCTTCTGCTGGTATATTGCTCAACCAGAGAAAGTATGTGTTGGATATTCTTAAAGATGCTTGCATGGAGGCTTGTAAATTAACCTGCTGATTTTCCAATGCAACATGGTGTGAAACTGTCCTCTCATGATTGTGAACCAATTCCTAATCCAGAGGACTATAGGAGGTTAGTTGGTCGTCTACTCTATCTTACCTTAACTAGACCTGACATTTCCTACACAGTTCCACAACTTAGTCAGTATTTGCAACATCCTCTCCGTCCTCATTGGAATGTTATGGTTTATCTCCTTCGTTATCTTAAAGGCATTTTTAACTATGCTCTATCATATTCTGCATCATCATCTTTTAAGGTTCAAGCTTATAGTGATGCAAACTGGGGTAGCTGTGTTGACACTAGTCGCTCCCTAACTGGATTTTGTGTATTCCTTAGGTCTTCTTTGGTATCATGGAAGACAAAGAAGCAGAAGGTCGTCTTTAAGTCTTCAACTGAAAGTGAATATAGAGCAATGTCAGCTGCTGCAAGTGAGTTAGTGTGGCTACAAGGGTTGTTATCAGACTTGTGCATCCATGTTTCTTTACCTGTCACATTGTTTTGTGACAATAAATCTGCCCAACAGCTAGCCATTAATCTAGTGTTTCATGAGAGAACAAAACATGTTCATATCGACTGTCATTTCATTCGGGAGATGGTGCAACAAGGTTTCATTTGCACTGCTCATGTCGCTTCTTCACTACAAACTGCAGACATTCTCACCAAAGCCCTAGGGGCTAAGCAACATAATTTCCTTCGGTCCAAGCTTGGTCTTGTCCTTCCTTGTGAAAGCCCAGCTTGAGGGGGGTATATGGGAACATATAAGTTGTTGTGATCTATGGTTTACTCAAGGAAGAACACAACACACAACATACATATTGAGCTCGGTTTGCACTTACTCATTGCAGGGGCATTTTAGTCATTTTACATTGTTATGTTAGTTGCAACAGAATAAAACCAGAGAGAGCTTAGGCGGGAATTAGATTTTTCAGAATGTAACAAACTCCAATTTGCTCTTAAATGAAAGGGATTTTCTCCCAATCTCAGTTTCCTTGATTTTCTTCATTTTCTGAATTGAAAACAAGTTAATAATCTTGCTCAAATGTTCACTGGCTAATAACCTTCCTAAGGACGAGCTCTCTCGTCTTAAAGTTTGGAATGAGGGTCTAAATGTTTGTTTACAACCATGCTTATCAATCTCTCAAAAGACATGGCCTCAACATGTTGATCACTAACTCAAAAATCTAAAGAAGAAGAAAGAAGAGAGTCGAAAATTACCATCTTGATCTCCCAGGAATATTTTCAAAAGTTGTTAATGACTCTTAGGGCTCGTTTTGTTTGACGTGGGAATTAAATTCCCATAAAGTTAAAATCATGGGAATTTTAAAAATATGTTTGGTTGATATTGGGTCAATGTTTTTATTCTAAGAGATTAAATGAAGGAATTGAAAATTTCCAAGTTAAAAATGGTGGAAGTTGAACTTACTTAGGGGAACTATGTAAGTGAACTTCCTCTAAATTGAATGAATTTAACTTCTCAGGAAGTTGAATTCCTGAGTTTTTAGAATTTAAAAATGTCAACTAAACACAAATGTTTTACCTACTTTTTGAGATTTTTCACTTACTAAATTTTCTAATTGCTAACCAAACAAGGCCTTGGACTGTCACATTTCATCTCAATGTGATTGACGAGCCTCATTTCCGTTGCAACTAAAAGTCTCAAGTACGTGTCTCTGCTAACAACGCTGATAAAGAGTTATAATGTGAAGTAGGGGTGGGCATGGGACCGGACGGGACGGGATTGAGCCGAAACGGGACTCGTCCCGCGAAATTTTTACGGGACGGAATTGACACTTTTTTTTGGGACGGGATCGGGACGGGATGATGTCTAGACGGGACGGGCCTTGTCCTGCAAATAAAAATAATAAAATATTATATAAATTTGCAAAGTGAAAAATGATTTCATAATTCGTTAATTTGTATAATATGTTGAATACGGTATTTTTCTCAACTATATTATTCAATAATAATATTATTATTAATATTAATATTAATATTATAATACTATTATTAATTTATACAATGATTATATAATTAATTATAATGTTCGACATATTTGGCTACATTATCTTACTAGATCGGGACGGAAAGGGATTGAGACGAGATTCACCAGATACTGTCTCATTATAGATTGATAGTTGGGAAGAATACCGTATTTAGCTATTTGCGTCTTGTAGCTCTAAGTAGGTATAATAATAATAATAATAATCATAATAATAATAATAATAATAATAATAATAATAATAATAATAATAATAATAATCATAATCATAATCATAATCATAATCATAATCATAATAATAATAATAATAATAGTAATAATAATAATAATAATAATAATAATAATAATAATAATAATGCCGCGTTATAATAAAAAATTTTATTATTATTACTTATTTTAATTTTATTATTATAAAATAATTATACTTTACAAGAAAAAAAATTTAATATGATATAATAATAATATAATAACAATAATAATTTTAAAGTAATATTGTTATTAAATTATATTATAATAATATATTATTATTATTATAATCAATTATTATTATAAATTGAAAATTATTATTATAATTATAAATAATATTTGCTCAAATAATAATAATATTATTATTATTAACAAATATTATTATTATTATTATAAATGGAAGATTATGATTATAATTATAATTATAATATTTGCTCAAAATAATAATACTTATAATATATTATTATTATTCTATAATATTATAATATTATTATTATAAAAATTATTATTATTATTATTATTATTATTATTATTATTATTATTATTATTATATGCGGGTGACGGAGGGGAAACCTGTCGTTGATGAACTTGTGCGGCGGCCGCACAAGTCCAGCAATTCATGCGGCCGCCACTGCTTAGGGGAACTATGTAAGTGAACTTCCTCCAAATTGAATGAATTTAAATTCTCAGGAAGTTGAATTCATGAGTTTTTAAAATTTAAAAATGTCAAGTAAACACAGATTATTTACCTAATTTTTGAGATTTTCCACTTACTAAATTTTCTAATTGCTAACCAAATAAGGCCTTGCACTATCACATTTCATCGCAATGTGATTGACGAGCCTCATTTCCGTTGCTACTAAAACTCTCAAGTACGTGTCTCTGCTAACAACGCTGATAAAGAGTTATTAGTGCAATACCCGCACCATGACGCGGTTTTGTTAAAAAAAATCTTAATAAAAAAATTATTATTATATAATTAAATAAATGATTAACAAATGTAGCATCGACTAATAAATGTAGGGAGTTTATAACGTAAAAATATATAAAAACCATAAAATGAAAGAGGTTATGATACATCAACAAAAATATTCTCATTTCATTAATAATTAAATATACAGATATATGATTAAAAATGTATAAATTTTCAATTATTAACAATTTATGATTGATTAGATAATGTAAAATATGTTACGTAAATAAAAAAACTCTATTATATTTTGATTGATTAAAAATTTATTGGTTCAAATGTTTTGAATTGAACCTATTGATTAGAAAATGTAGTATGTGTTAATATATATTAATTTAATATTTTGAATTAAACCTATTGATTAAAAATATAGAATATGTTAATTACATAAATAAATAAATAAATAAAATGATTCTGTTAAATATTTATTCATTAATATATATGACGTAACTTTATTGGGAAATAGTTTTGAATTAATCCCATTGCTCAAAACATAAGAAGTAGTTTAACATATTATATAGATATACAAATATATAGATAAATTATAATAAAATTATATAAAAAAGGTAATATTATTATATAAAGTATATAAATAGGAATAAGAATAAGTTGACATAATTACGATGATACATGGATATATTAAAGGATATATTAATTAGCTGACTAAAATAAATTGATTCTGTAATAATTTAACTTCTATAAATATCTTGTTCTAAGGTTGTGACACGTGGCAAAAATGCTTCTGTTTTAATATATTATATAGATTGCTCAAAACATAAGAAGTAGTTTAACATATTATATAGATATACAAATATATAGATAAATTATAATAAAATTATATAAAAAAGGTAATATTATTATATAAAGTATATAAATAGGAATAAGAATAAGTTGACATAATTACGATGATACATGGATATATTAAAGGATATATTAATTAGCTGACTAAAATAAATTGATTCTGTAATAATTTAACTTCTATAAATATCTTGTTCTAAGGTTGTGACACGTGGCAAAAATCTTCTGTTTTAATATATTATATAGATAATGTGAAGTGTCACATGCCACCAAATAACCTACATAGCCACGAACTAAAAAACCTCTAGTGACGACATCTTCCGAAGAGTGCTCGGAAATATCAATGTTAATTTTATTTTGAAAATCCACACATGGAGTGGCTACCATATTATATGTTCATTCTCTTTCTTGTCAATGTAGTTCTTCCCAAAATATAATTTTTGTGGTTTTCCAATTACAAAGTCATTGTCTTAGATATCTCTTTTGCGACCGTTCGTATATAATTTTGTTTCCACTATCCATATTCCCTTACCATGTAGTTGATATTATTGTCTTTTACAAGTAAATTAATCTTATAAAAAAATTGAAATAAAATCAACAAAATATAGGTTCGGATCATCGGCAATATATGTATAAGGAGGAAAGGTTATGTACATGTATAATTTCAAGTTCGTAGTAGTACAAATAAAATTGCATGTTTTATACCATTCATTATATATATGCGCAATTTTTTAAGAAGATAAAAAAAATTTAAAATAATACGAATTTTTTTTAAAAAAAAAATATAGTTTCATACTTATTACTATCTAAGAAGTATAAAATTATTTTAAAAAAATTAATATTTTATATACTCTCTCGTTCAACAATAGAAGGCATTTGACTTTTAACATTTCTTTTGAGGAGTCGAAAACTATATAGAATATCAAATTTTTTTAAATTATTTTTTATATATAATTTTATAATTATTAGTATAAGATAATATTAATAAATTAATAAAAAAAGTTAATATATTTTATATAACTTTTAACTTCTTATAAAATGGGTTATGATATTTCTAAACGGTTTTTGTTTGTTATTAAAAAAAATGAATAAAAATAATATGAACTATTAGCAATGAATAAAAAATAATATGAACTAATTTTAAAATTACATGTTTATATACAAACTATGCGCCAATAAACCAATATTGATGCAAAAGCTACAATTGAAAAATGAAAAGTTAATTTTGACTTCAAATATAATGAATAAGAAAGTTTAGGCAAAAATTGTAAAATTAGATGAATATCCCTATCCATCTTGTTCTCCATACCCCGTGGAGTAGCAGAGCCTTCCAGCATTCTGCCCTCGAGGCCAAGCTCAACTTCCTCTCCTCTTGGATCTCCTCTATCTCCTTCTCACCTCATCTCTTTATCGTCAAACTATATATGATTATCTGCCTCCCTTTATTTGAGCTAAAGGAATGAATCAAGAAGGAAGAAAACCAACAAATCTGTATTGGAGAATCAAAAATGTGTCAAACAAGCTAAACTGTTACAGCAACCTTCAATCCCCTTTTATACAGAACACAGACGGGAAGAGGGGAAACTTCTGGCGGTTCTAACAACTTCCTAACAACCAATATGAACACGTGAAAAGACCAATATGCCCCTGAAGCTTATACACACATATTACTCTACATACCCCCCTCAAGCTGGACATGTGGATGGAACCACAAGGCCAAGCTTGGAACAAAGTACATGGTGTTGATGAGCTCCCAAGGCCTTGGTCATGAGATCAGCCAATTGCTTATCTGTTGAGACATGGGAGGTGACTATGAGGCCTTGTTGAACCAATTCTCTAATGAAGTGTGCATCAATCCGGACATGTTTAGTCCTATCATGGAAAACTGGATTGGATGCAAGACACTGAGCAGCACGATTGTCACAGAAGAGCTTAATTGGAGTCTGAACTGTCACTTGAAGATCACTTAAAATAACCTGCAACCAAATGATCTCACTAGAAGCATAGGACATGCTCCTATATTCACTCTCTATAGATGATTTTGAAACAACCTTCTGTTTCTTAGACTTCCATGATATCAGAGAAGAGCGAATAAACATGCAGTAGGCTGAAAGAGAACGACCTGTGTATGGACAACTGCCCCAATCTGCATCACAGTATACTTGTAATTGGAGATTGGATTGAGCTGAATAGAATAGAGCTAGATTAAAACTTCCTTTGAGATATCTGAGCAAGTACATTGCTGCATTCCAGTGAGGCTGTAAAGGATTGTGGAGGAATTGACTGAGCTGCTGGACAGTGAAAGAGATATCTGGCCTTGTGAGTGTCAAATAAAGTAGTCTTCCAATCAACCTTCTGTAGCTCTCAGGAGAACTAATAGGATCACCATTGTCAATAGACAGCTTAGCCCCTTTCTGCATAGGGAAGGAAGCAACCTTGCACTCAGTCATGTGAGCATCTTGTAGAATATCTAAAATATATTTTCTCTGATTTAATAGAATGCCAGTAGATGACCTGGAGATCTCCATCCCATGAAAATATCTAGCCATCCCCAAGTCCTTGATGGTGAAGGTAGAGTGAAGAGCAGCCTTAGTGTGATCAATCATAGCACTATCATTGCCCATAATGAGCATATCATCTACATAGACCAGTGCTACTGTGAAAGATGATCCAACCACCCTGGTGAATAAAGAGTAATCATGTAATGATTGACAAAATCCCAGAGAAGAGAGGAACTTTGTGAGCTCCAAGTTCCATTGCCTACTAGCCTATTTCAACCCATAGAGAGATCTATGCAATTTGCACACTTGATTAAGAAGAGCTCTAGTGTAGCCTGGAGGGGGATCCATGTAAACTTCTTCATCTAAAAAACCATGGAGGAAGGCATTGTTAACATCCAATTGGTGAAGCTTCCAATCCTTGGCCGCAGCAAGAGCAAGAACAATTCTGACAGTAGATAGTTTGGGCACTGGAGAAAATGTTTGTTTGTAATCTTTGTCTTTGATCTGAGTGTAACCCTTGGCCACAAGTCTAGCTTTGAATCTCTCTATCTCTCCATCAGGTCTGTACTTGACCTTGTAGATCCATCTGGAACCAATAGCTCTCTTTCCTGGTGGTAATGGAGTAAGAGACCAAGTATTATTACTCTCTAAAGCATCCAATTCTGCTTTCATAGCCAGCTGCCACCTATGATCATTTTTAGCCTGATTGTATGTTCTAGGTTCAAACACTGAACATACATTCACAAGAGACTGAACATACTTAGGTCCAAGATGCCTCAAATTCTGTACTGAGAAAACTGCAAAAGACTGACTCTCAGAATCAGATGGTGGATGATGTCTGGTGGGTAAGTTGGAGCATATGTATTCATTTAATCTAGGAGGTCTGTGAATGACTCTCTTGGCTCTTCCAATCTCAATTTGATGAATGGGTTCAGGAGTGGGAGAACGACTAGCTATAGAGTCTGGAATAACTATGGAATCTTCTGAAGCTGGAAATGTGACACTTCTGTCACTGCTGTGTGAGGGAGGGGATTGTGTGGAAGGTGGAATAAGAGGAGGAGGGGAAGAGGAATGTGAGGATGCATGATGAAGAATAGGATGTGAACTTTCATCTGTGTGAGGTGTGACTGAAGACAGCTGGTTGTGGGGAGTGGAGCTAGATGGTGATGATAGCTGAGACTGGCTTTTGAATGGAAAGATATGCTCCTCAAATTTAACATGACGACTGATGAGTACAGTTTTCCTATCCATGTCAAACACCTTAAATGCTTTCTGATCAAGAGGGTAGCCGAGGAATACACATCTTCTTGCCTTAACTCCCAGCTTATCCTTCAAATCATTAGGTTGAAAGGCAAAACATAAACATCCCACGGTCTTTAAACTATCAAGGGATGGAGGAACTTTATAGAGGATCTCAAATGGAGATTTCCACTGAAGCACTTGTGATGGCATCTTATTGATCAGGTGAGTAGCACTTAGGATGCAATCTCCCCAGAATTGAATGGGAAGGCCAGCATGGTGTCTAATGGCTCTAGCAGTCTCAACAAGGTGCCTGTGCTTGCGTTCTACCTTTCCATTTTGCTCAGGCACCCCTGGAGCAGACCTTTGGTGCACAATGCCTTTCTATTCAAACAAAACCTTACAAGCCCTTTGTGTGAACTCAGTTCCATTATCAGTTCTGATAGTTTTGATAGTAGAATTAAACTGATTTTCAACCAGTTGAACAAAAGCACAGATAACCCTGTACACCTGTGTCTTTTCTTGAATCAAGTAAACCCAAGTAGCCCTGGAATGATCATCCAAGACAGTTAAGAAATACCTTGCACCACACAGTGATGCAACTTTGTAAGGCCCCCATACATCCATGTGAACCAATTGAAATGGAAAATCAGCCATAGAAGTACTTCTATTAAACTGCAATCTGTGGTGTTTGGTCATGTTACATGACTCACAGTAGAAGGAACTAAAATCAAATCCATTACAGATATCCAGATGTTTCATCTTTGACACAGAAAGAGGTCCCAACCTGGCATGAACAAGTGACACATTGTCATCTTTATTACAAACAGTCTGTGCACTAGACTGCAAATTCTTATCAAAAGCAAACTGAGAAACACCAACAGCTGAATATCCAGCAAACTGAGACTTCAAGTAGTATAATCCTCCTTCTTCTTTCCCTTTAGCAACCACATTTTTAGTTATAAGGTCCTGTAATACACATGAGATGGAATCAAAACAACATCTCAGTTGCTGGGCATACACAATTCTGGACACAGATAACAGATTATGTCGAAACTGAGGCACATATAGGACATGTTTGAGACATAACATGTCTGATACAACCACAGTTCCATGCTCACGAACAAGGAAGATGGTTCCATCAGGCAACCCCAGTGAGACCACCTTACTTAAAGGATATAAAGCAGTAAAGACATTTTTGTCAAAAGCAATGTGATCTGTAGCTCCTGAGTCTACAATCCACATTGATTTGTCTGCCTTTTCATCACCAACAAGAAATGAATGACTCATCTTACCAGCAAAGTTGACAAAGGCATGATTCACAGAAGAATCAGACTCATCCATCTTGGCTTTCCCTTTCATCATCCTCATGACTTCCTGAAAGATAGCATTGACCATGCTAGGATCTGGCTTGGCCTCATCAAATTCCATAGGATGCTCAAGCTGGCTACTGTTAGCACCCTGAAAACCATCAATATTAGCAGCAAATTTACCATTCCCTTTCTGAGTTTCCTCATCACATGGCCCTTTGAACCACTCTGGATACCCTACCAGCTTGAAGCAATAGTCCCTCGTATGGCCTTTCTCTTTGCAATGCTCACAGAACCTATCAAATTTAGGCTTCTTGTATTCCTTTCTTTGCTGATCTTGTACCTTAGATTGAAAATTTTTATTCACAGCAAAAACATTTCCATCAGTTGAACCATTCCTCCCTACAGCAAGAGCATTCAGATCAGATTGAGGAGATGTAATCCCTCTCTGTCTTTCAATCTGCACTGCCATTTGAAAGACTGTGTTAATTCCAGGGATTTGATCCATAGACAACACATTATTCCTAAGATGCTCATAGCCATCATTAAGTCCCATCAAGAACTGCATGACCTTTGCTTTGGTCTCCCTATCAACAATCTTTTTCAAGATCGAGAAACCACACTGATTGATTCCCTCACAGCTGCAGGCAGGTAAGGGATCAAGGAGCTGTAATTCGTCCCAGATCCTCTTAAGTTTGCCATAGTAAGCTGTAACAGACAAATTCTCCTGATGGAGATTCCCAATTTCTCTCATCAACTGATAAATGAGATGATCATTTGATTCATAGAACCTCTCTCTAATTTCGTCCCACAATTCTTTTGAAGATTGCACATACATGAAGTGCTCACCAACTTCGCTGGTCATCGAATTGATGAGCCAGCACATGATCATGTAATCAGATCTACTCCATCTCTCAAATTCTTCACTCGTCTCATCCAGTGGCTTCACACAACTCCCGGTAATAAATCCTAATTTCGCTTTCGCACCTAGTGCCATCCTAACCCCCCTACTCCATCTAGTAAAATTGCTTCCATTAAACAAAGTGGATACGAGTTGCATCCCGGGGTGGTCAGAGTTCGAAAGGTAATAAGGATTGACATGGATGTTGTTCATACCTTGTGCGAAATTGCCAAATTGCATCTGATTCGGAGCAAAATTCGGAATAAAAATGCCAGATCTTGCACCTCCTGGAGCACCTCGGCTAGTTCCAGGCATTCCATTTCCAAATCCATTTGCTGGTGGTGTCATGAAAGTCCCTCGACCGACGCCACTACTAGCACCTCTTCCAGATCCATTTCCCGATTGATTCGGAGACGAACCAGTTCCTCTTCCAGCCATCACGAACACAGCGACTGCTAGATCTCACAGATCTCCCACGAAGATCGAAACTACAATCTGAATCTCAATGAGATTCACACAGCTCTGATACCATTTGAGCTAAAGGAATGAAAGGAAACCAACAAATCTGTATTGGATAATCGAAAATGTGTCAAACAAGCTAAGCTGTTACAGCAACCTTTAATCCCCTTTTATACAGAACACAGACGGGGAGAGGGGGAAACTTCTGGCAGTTCTAACAACTTCCTAACAACCAATATGAACACGTGAAAAGACCAATATGCCCCTGAAGCTTATACACACATATTACTCTACACTTTACCATCAAGCCTTTTGAATCCTCCACATCAATACCGTCACTCCAAGGAATGTCACTTAGGGTGTTATATGAACACGAGTAGCTCGAATTCAACTCATACTCGCTCGATAAAAACTCGACTCGAGCTCGTTTATTTTCTAAACGAGCCGAGTATGAGCACATTTTTAAGCTCGGTTCAAAGCTCGGCTCGTTCGAATTAAACTAGAATAGCTCGAATTTTATAGAATTTCTAAAATTTCCTTTAAGTTACTGTATAATGAGCAAGTAGAATTGTCTAAAGCTCGAAAAAAGCTCGGCTCGAGCTCGCTCATTTTCTAAACGAGCCGAATAAGAGCACATTTTTAAGCTCGAGTCAAAATTTAGGCTCGGCTCGAGCTCATTCATATTTTAAATGAACTGAATACGAACAAGCAATGCTCGGCTCGTTCGGCTCGAATAACCCATAATGTCACTACCTCTTTGTCAATGCCATCATCCTAAGGGATGCCACTACCTCATCGACATCAAGGATTCCACTGTTTGAGAGGTCTAGGAGTCTAATGGCTGTAGTTTTGGTGACAAGCGAGCTTTGCCTACCATACTCCACGGCTACCATTGTCGATGGCATTGATGATAATTGAAGACTAGCAGTGGTTGAGGACGAGAAAATATAAAATCTTGGCCTCGATTAACCCTCTGTATCCCCTATTTTGTTCATATTTGATATTTGATCAAATTAGTTTTGATGTGCAATATAGCTAAATTTGGGGGAACATGGTGTATACAATACATCAAACTCGGATTTAAATTCCAACCTTAAAATTGATTACTATAGATCAATTCAATGAGAGGGGATTGGAAGACGGTGAACATTGTAATTCCATTTTAATTTTTTTTTCCTAAACTTTCTTGTTGATTATATTTTGAGTCCAATTAATTAATTTATTTATTTTTGAATTCTAGCATTTGTACCAATATTGGTTTATTAGGGTTGGGTATAGTTTGCTTATAAATTTAGGGTTATACTTTTTAGAGCATGCCCATTTTTTCTTTTAGAGCATAATTGTTTACCCCTAATTCTCACAATAATCACATACCATTACCCCTCACATCTCACCCCTAATTAGGGGTGTGCAGAAAAACCCGAAACCGAAAACACGACACGAAAACACGACACGAAAAAATCCGAAACCGAAAAAACACGACACGATAATGACACGAACCGAGAAAACACGGCTGTAAACGGTTCGTATTCAGATCGGGGAAATCGCTTTGTCGGGTACCCGACACGAGCCATTAAATTTTTTTTTTAATTTTAGATCTTGGTGGTATTAATACTTGTATATATAAGATCCCTTAAGTAACAAGATGCTCAGCTGGCTCACTTGGTTTAAGGTAGGCGCATGGACAGAGGTAAATGCCAACAGATACAGGTTCGAATCCCTCTCGCTACTCATTTATTTTTTCACTCTCTTTTTACCTCTTAAATGAGTTAAATTGAATAAATCCCTAACCCTAAATCAGTACCCTCAACCCTTTTAATCGTCGCCTCCTTCCAGCCTCCTTTCACTCTTTCAACCTCGCTCAGATCTGAAGCCATGGCCGCCCTCCTTCCATCTCTCAGCTCGGCCTCGCTCGGATCTGAAGCCATGGCCACCCTCCTTCCATCTCTCAGCTCGTGTTCAGTCTCAGACCCTCCCTCCTTCCATCCTCCTCGCTCAGATCTGAAGCCCCTGCCGCCGACGCCGTCTCTCGCTCGGACCTCCGTTCACCTTGTCGATTCAAAGGGAGAAGATCGGTGGAAGTTGTCAAGGCCGACTCCTCGCTCCACCGTACCTACGCCTATCGAAGTCGAAGCCAACCAGCGCCGCAACCCCCCTGCCTCTCTCTCTCATATCTCGCTTCCCCACACCTCGATGACCGCCGCCGCCTTCTTTCTCACGCCGGCGTTGTCCCATCTCGTGCCGTGACCAACAACAACAGAGGGCGAAGCCAATGAACACCTCGTCTTCCATTACCGAGCCTGATTTGCGAAGCCTCCCTCCTCCCATTGCTGCAACTAGCCACCACAATGACAACGCCACCAGATCTGCAGAACAGAAGGGAAAAAAAGAAAACCTAATGGTTCGTGTCGGATAACACGGGTATCCGACACAGAACCGAATACCCTAACCGTGTCGGGTGCCCAGGTTTAAACGGTTCGGGAAATTTGTGCTAAACGGTTTTGGGTACCCGACACGATTAATCGGTTCGTGTCGGGTACCCGGTTATGCACACCTCTACCCCTAATTCGAGTCTTTTCCTACCTCTCTTCACACGCATCCGACTTCGACTCCATGGATTCCGACGAGCGCTCATTCTCTCTCCACTGCAATAGTACGTGTGACGAGGAGGCCGCTTATATCAACAATGGTCGAGGCTGTTGCGTTGTGATGAGTGTTTGAGTCGTTCTTGATTTAGTTATATGTCCTCCCCGGAATCCTCCCAACTATCATCGAACACCTGCACATTAATCTCAACTATAGAATGGGATTTGGAGAAATTCGATCAGAGAGATCGAGATTTCATGAGGCTGATAAGAGAGCGAAATCTGGATACGATTGGGGAATTGCGAGATTCGAAATCTGAATTTGAGTCTTTTAGGGTTTCATCAATTTCATTTGAAATTCAATTTAGATTTGATAGTAAACTATTAATTGATGTTTTTATTGAATTTAGGGGGGTTAAAGTTCATTCAAAATTGCCAAATATTGAGTGAAATTGTCAAAAAGGATTCGGCATTAATGGAAGTTGTGAGGACCTACGATTGCAATTGAAAAGGGGAAGATGGTGCGCAGAGTTAAAGATGTGAGAGACACTTTTTAGCCCTGTTCCATGGAGAACCGAGTTCAAATTATTATTTTTTTATCCCATTTTTTTATTAGAATCGGGCTAAAATCCCATTTTTTTTTTAAAAAAAAAATGGTCGCAACGACCAATACGGTAACTGGGCATTGCGACCAGTATAGCAAATGGTCATTGCGACCAAGTTGTGATTTTTAAAAAACATGTGGTCGCAACGACCATATGTCAATTGGTCGTTGCGACCATATAACCCTGCGCTAAACGGAAATTTAACCCTGCACTAAACAGAAATCGTGTAAATTTATTATTGCGTTGCATCACACATCCTCATTGGACCTAGATCACTCTTGAGCTAGCTTGCTCATTCTTGGACCAATCCAAGGAAATGTCAAGAAGAGTGAAGATGTTTGCTCCAATCTTCTCCATCCTTCCAAAGCTCTCCAAGGTTCTCAAATTTTCTAATTCTTCTAGCATCTACAAGGTTCTATTCTCCCAAGTCTCCCAAAGCTTCTACGTACTCTCCAAGTCCCTAAGGCATGAGGCCTATATATAGGAGGCTCCTCTCCATTTCTATCCCATCCTAAAAAACTCAACCTTTCAAGCCTATCACATAAACCCATACTAAGCCTTCATCTTTCACACATATTAGGTTACTACTTATATTTTTATTGGCTCTTGCCACCCGTGAGTTTTTCTCCCGTTACTCGGGTTTCCCATGTTAAATCTGTGTATTTTATCCTGCCTTACTTTCTCTATTTTGTGATTCCTTTCTTCTGCGGTGCGCTCGTTATTCTTACCACTAAATCCTAACATTTATAATTTTAAAAGTTCATATTACCTTTTGTTCACTGTTGATATATAGTTTGTATCACTTTATGTCTTTTATTCATTTTTCCTTTTAAAAATATAAGTAAATAATAAACAAGAATTTATACCAATTAAAACCATCTACAATCGTTGTATACAAATGTGTAAATGTTTATTTTTGTAGATATTTTTTTAGCTCCGTTGATTATTTTGGATGTATGTAAATGTACACATTTGAGTATCTGAAGTGCAAATTTTAACACATCACATCACCACGTGTGTAAACTTTTAAAAAAGTAAGACAATTTAATTTAATTTTTTTATGATTTTTTTTAGCGTTAAATTAATTAAATTTAAATTATGTGTAAAAAATACACATTTTTAATAATGGATTAAATTATTTTTAAAAAATAATATGTATTTTTATACATTTTATACAAATGTGTACTCCGTACATTTTAACCAAATTATTGTAGGTAAAGACAAAGGGAGGACACCACCAGAATTAAGTCAATTAACTCACCAAAAAAAGACAACGTTAGTCGCTATCATAATTTGTTTTTTCTTTGTGAGATACTGTACCAAGATTCCAACATCACTGTACTACAATTCTTCTTTTATTTTTTTTTATTTTTTTTTTAACCGAAAAGAATTTGACAGAAGGGATTCCCTAAATGCCTAGAACATCCATGCGGATGAAAATAAGAAGTACAGAGTCGTCAGGTGCTAGATTACTGGTAAAAGCAAAGTCCATATGGGAAAGATGATCAGCAACCCGATTTGTCTCCCTATAAGCATGACAAATCTCAATAGATTGGAAGAAACTTAGGGAGACTAAGACAATCATTTCCGAGTCGTCCGTCGGTTTCCCAATGCCTTTAAGGTTGTTTATGACGGTGAGGTTGTCACCTTCAATTACAAGGTTAGGTAAATGTAAATCAATAGCCGATGTGTGATCCCAATGCCTTTAAGGCTGTTTAACCCAGTGTTTTAAACAATTTTTTAAAATTAATTTTACGTCAAAACTTGGCGTGCAAAGGTAGGAAAGAGGACCTTGCATGCCAAGGAATACGTTTTCACATGAAAGCTTAGCGGCGCAGCGGAACTTCGGGAAAAAACCAGAAGCGGCAGCGGGGAGCCAAAGTCGGGGGAGGACTCGGCCAAGATGGGGTCGGGGGAGAACACGCAGACAAGCGAGATCAACTGTAATTGTAGATTTTGATCCCCAAAGAGGGGATTTGGGTCTCCCATGGAGAGTGGGATCACGGAAATAGAAGATTTGGAGTACCAAACAACTGATTCGATAACGATTTCGAAACATAAGGAAAACCTCCTCGGACCAACTTGAACGAGATCGGCCGCAACCAAGTTGAAAGGGGGATTGACGAGAAGGGCTTTGAAATGAAACCTTTGTACAAGGTGGAGAGCCCGCATCGGCCGACAAAGGCAACCAAGGAGGAAGCCCTGAGGCAGCGGTGACGGTGACGACTACCTTGTGGGCATTTCCACCTGGTCATCCTGGCCCTGGTGGTCGTTTAACCAGGCTGCGAACGTCGTGACCTAAAATTGGAGGGATGAAGAGTCTCCATGGAAGATGAAGCCGAATCAACAACTAAACAATCTGAATAGACGCCAATCGAAATCGAACCGGGACAAAATCAACTAAACCAAAGAATGAAATCAGCAAGGCAGAAAGGCCGGGGTGATGGTATGCTTGTTGTAAGGAAGGGTGAGAAGGGCGACGTTGTGGTGATGGTTGAGCCGACAGCCGTTGGCCGGAGCGAAAAAGGTCGCTGAAGAGCAACGGATTTGGTAAAGAAGGAGAGCAATATTGAAATTGGGGGCATTGACGGGAGGAAAACCTGTCGTTGATCTGTCAAAATAAATCTCAAACCTATAACTAGTATAGCAATAAGTAAGAGGTCGATCCATAGGGAAATTTGTTATTCAAGTGTGAATTAAATGCCAATTAAGTAACCAAGGGGGGGGTGAAGAATGTAAAATATCCGCCTTTTATCAAAGCGAATGGATGAAAGCAAAAGTAAGTGATTTTGAGTCAAACAATTTTGAGAAATAATTCTACCTACAATTTTCCACTTTATTTGGTTGAAACGATCCTTGTAACTTCTTCTCGTCCTTTTAGGTTTCCTATGAATGCCCTTGTCCTAACATAATTTAATTACTAGTCCAACAAGTCCTAGAAACCCGTATCAATTGAACAGTCCATCAGAAAGTGATTTAACCCAATTTAACAACACATCCAACTTTCTACCTATCCAATTAGTTCAACCAGTTCTAAAGGGATAATGTTGCTACTTGGGTTAAGGTTCACAACTATGAATCTACAAAACCCTAGCAATTGAATTGATCTAACTAGTTGGCCAGACAAGATAAAACAAAACAATCAATCAATAAGCACAAAGAAGTTGAAGCATTCAATAAAGGAATTAAGGAACGAGAATTAGAAATTCACAATCAATCCAAATAAAGCTTCAAATCGTAGGCAGAACAGATGAGTTTATTTCCTCGTAGAAAACATCGCTCTAATCTCTAATTGTCTGATGAAAAGTGGAATAGAATGGAAGTGAATTGAAACTAGCTATAATCGGCCATAAAGGGTTCAAGTCGGCCAAAAAGAACAACAAACAAACTAGAGTTTTCATTAACTAAAACGCGTCGCTCTAACGTTCAATGCGGCGGCCGCGGCATGGGTGCTGCAGTCGCTGCACACGTGTTATCCCAAGGGTGCTGCATCAGCTCCTTGCGGCGGCCGCGGCATGACTTGCTGTGACCGCTGCCTCCAGTCGCTGCCAGCATCCGACTTCTTCTATTTGCTGCATCCGAGAGTAACTTTTACTTCTTCTTTCCTTTCTTCAATTCTTCCTTCTTGTATTCCAATCCAAGGTCATCGCATCTCTCAACTGTGTTCGAATACATCTCCGCAAAATAACCATAAATTCGTGCAGAATCCGAACTCTTCCAAAATAATCATAAGTTGCGATTTAACTCCAATTCATTAGCTAAATGCAACCTAACTAGCCTAAAAATACTTATAATATCTATCTAAGATATGCATTATCAGGCATGTGAGATCCCAACCTAGCACGTTCTTTTTTCTCCCAGATATGTCTCATTCTCTTAAAAAAAGCAATATGTGGTGTATATAGGGGAAAACGATATGGAGCAATATAGCAATATTTTTTTTATGCAATAATTTATTTTACATCAAATACTATTTTTCCAAAATTTCTACACATTTATTTATACTATAATATAAAGACCGAAAGCTAGACTGTCATAGGTGTCATTGTGAAAGTGCTTCATTTCACGTGTCGTGTTCAGAGCTAGTCACACCATTTATGACTCTTTAAAATTTTTGTCATATTACACCGACATAACACTAATGCTCTCTCTAATAAACCACTGTATTTATAATATAACCTCTCCAAATTACAACCTCTCCATACTCATAAATCTATCAAATTTTTTTTTATGTATTTTATAAAACTAGTTGAGATTAAAATTTATTTTTAAATAACTTTACATAAATATATATTTTTTATTTTTCCAAAAAATAAAACCTATTATCATGTTAGCATCAGTGTAATTTTCTTAAAAGTGATATATTATCAAAATTATATAATAACTATAACTATGTATCCAACTTTAAATTAAAATAATAATTACAGCACAAAATTAATTAACCAACGGGCCTATGCATCCAGTTAATTGAAATGAAAAAAGAGAGAATGGTATCTAATATACCAAAATTGGTTCAGATTTGCAAAACTAACCCCCCTTTAAATATTGCAAAAATAGCAAATGGGTTGAAAAAATAGCAAAAACTAACCGGTTTTGGTATTGGGGGTAGAAGGTCAGGGTAATAAAGTGAAGCCCACTCAAATCAACCGTACAAAGTAACGCGCCTTCCCGAAGAGAGAGAACCAGTTGAAGCGGTTTCAGAGCGAGGGCTTTGGAGAAGACAACCCGATGAAGCGAAGGTCTCCTGGTTGTCCGGGAAGAAGCCGGTGACGACAGAGGAAGACTGTTGAAGCCGTGACGCCGAAGCCGGGAGCACCTGGGCAGAAGTTGAGGACGAAGAAGGAAGAGCAAGAGAAGAGCGCCGGAGCACCTGGCGATTTTGTAGAAGAAGAAGACCGAATCTGACCACGAAATCAAGTAAGTTGTCAAACCCTCCTCCTAAGGCCGAAAAGCTTATAGATTTTGGCACCATTGATATAGAAGCAGGTTGGGGAGGGATTGGGGTAGTTGTTCATGAAACTCTAAGGTACGTCGGGGTATGAACGATTTTGGGGTGTAGTTGGGGATGTGAGGGAACATGACCTTCAAATTGAAGGTCTCAATTACATAGAAATCAATTGAAAATGGTGATTAACAGGGGAGATTTGGAATTGGAGAAAAAGGGGAAGGCTTTGAATAGTAGGATTGTGGCATCTGTTAACTACTGTCTGGCATGTGTTTATTATTCAGGATTGTGGGTAAATGGGTTAGGCAAACGATTAATGATTCTTCAAGCGGAAAAAAATCAAATTGCATACTCTGCTTATAGGTTAAACTGATATAAGAAACCTATATATGGATTTGCAAAACTAATGTAGTTGCATTCTGAAGAATGGTTGAATGCCCTGCCTTGATTCGGAGTTTGAATGAACTTGCATGATTGTGTCTGGTAAGAGCAAGCATTTTGTTAGTTATTACTGTCACTTTGAAGAAATAGGTGGAAGAGAAAAATGTAGAAAGTTCATGAGTCCAACTAAATGGTAGAAATACTGGCATGCTTATTTTATGATATGGCATAGGTTTTTGCTTAGATGGCATGCATTTTAGTAGTACTGGCATCTACTTAACCATCCTGTAACCAATGTACATACATTTGACAGGAAGAACAAAAGGATAGCCATGGTTAGAGTTCGAGGAGGGAAGTCAGTGGCAAACCCGTCGAGCAAGAAGGTAAACCGAAAGATAATGCCTTTAAGTTGTAAAAGCGTGGTTATTGTTGTGCAACTTAGCTAAGTTGGTTGTTTTTTCGCAGGCCACATATGCTCTTCCACCAGAGAAGCATTTCAGAGGGAGGGCCAACCATTTCTCAAAGATGTGGCTCCTTCAGAACATGAATGACGGTCTTGCATCTGCAGATTGGAAGAAGCTCATAGCTAGCCCCCTAGGGGGGATTGTCAAAATGGCTACTCACATCACGTTCTCCACCACACTCGTGCACTACTTTCTCGAGCACCAGTTAGTGACGCTAAAGAAGGCGGAGACGTGGTACCAAATACAGGGGAGGCTGCTTCGGTTCTCCATGAAGGAGTTTGCTTTGGTGACGGGGATGAACTGTGGCTATCGACGACCTGACTTCGAGGACTCCGATTACAAGGATGCAATTTATGCCTTGTTCAGCAAAGACAAAGTGAAGGTAAAAGAGCTTGAAGTTATGTGGGAGGTGGCTAAGGAGACAGAGAGGAGCAGCAGCAAAAAGTTCAAGCTTGCACTCCTCCTCATCATTGAGGGCATCCTTTTGTCGGGTTCGATTGTGAGGAACATCAGGGGGTGGGTGGTTCGGTTGTTGGATGATGTTGATCAGTTCCTGAATTACCCATGGGGGAGGGTAGTGTACGAGGTGACGCACCGAAGTCTGGACGGCGCCTTGGTCAGAAGGGTTCAGCTGGGTATCAAGGACGACATTGACAGATCTGGTTATACGTTAAACGGATTCCCGCTAGCATTCCAGGTATTGTTGATTTGGCAGCTTATTTCTGGACTTGAGCACACACAGCCCACATGTGTTGTGCTGTTTGTCAGGGTCGATGTGTAAACATGTTCTTCGTCATGGTGTGCAGGTTTGGATGTACGAGGCGGTGCCCGGCATAGGTAGTACAATCGCCAAGACGATATCGGGGGTGGATTATCCCCGATGTCTGACCTGGAAGACAGAGGACACTTATGTCCCGTACGAGAGGGTGAAATCATTGCTTGATGAGGAGAACGAGGACGGCATAAAGTTGAACGACGCACACACAGTCCTCATAGCGAGACGCTTGGAGCAGAACCTGATACTAGCTTGTAATAAGATCGAGGAATCCCCCGACGAGTTCTTCGACAAGGTTGTGCGTGAATATGAGGACGCCCACCCACTTACTGATCTGACTCAAACTGAGAGCATGCCGGAGGACACGTCTGCTGAAGTTCTCAAGGGCGGTGATGCAACGGTCATCGCAATGCTCCATCAAATACTTGAACGACTCTCTGGGGTGGAGAAACAGGTGAGCGACCTCAAGAACGACATTGCCTTGTTGCGCAAGTCCGGGCAGGAGCAAGTGCAGGAGGTCTGTTCCTCGAACCCCTTTTTTGAATATGGTTTTCCAACTCGCTGTTGGCTATGAAACTATTTTGGTTGGCATATAGTATAGTATAGCTTGCATTGAATTCGAAAGTAATGGCACGGATGCAGGAATATCACCCCTTGCTGAATCTGGCCATCTCCTCCAACACGTGAGCCAGTAGTTGACGCTGACATGAACGTGCCCAAGAACACAACAACTGTTCCTCCTCCACCCGCAGCTAAGAAGGCAGTTGATGCAGCGGCCATCAGCAGGCCGAAAAGGGCTAGAAAGATCCCCAGGGGCCTTGATGAGTGCGTACTCGAGCCGGTAGGTAAGAAGGCAGAGCCTCCGAAGGTCAAGTCGCAGTCACCGACCCCTCCTAAATTGGAAGGCGGACTCGTGACAGAGGAGGAGAAGGCGGCGTTCGACGCGTGGATGTCAAGGTTAGTACCCCGTTCCCCTGTGCTGACAGCACTATAACCTTCCTCCTCGCATTCGCTAACCTCTTCAACTTTTACATTCTTACGTACTAAGCGAGGATGCGACTATAAGGGCTCTTGACGGGGTCGAGGTAGGGCAAGCCTTCTTCTCGCAGATTATGAGGCCCACACAATGGTTGTGCACTGAGGTAATTGCGTTTCTCTTATTCCTTTTGTTTGATCTGCATGTTTGAATGCACGTGCTTCTTGTATTAACCGGGTCTCGTTCATAACCGCAGCATTTGGAGCAGTACCTTGATATACTGAGGGGTATCGTGGAAGCTGACTCAACCATGTTTAGAGACGTTGTAATAATGGACTGTTATTGGTCGGTTCTGTTGAAGGATTGGGCGTCAGACAAGGCAGGGCCATTAGGAGTCACCGTCACATCGACCATGCTCGATTTCCTCGACGGTCTTTCTCCCGCTGAGCATGGCAAGTCCTGGGCAGAAGCGAAGCATATCCTTGCCCCAATCAACATCCGCAACAAGCACTGGCTAGCCATGGACCTTTGCCTCGATGAATGGACTATCAAATTGTACGACTCTGATCATAGTTTCATACGAGACCGACAGCTTGTTGCAGAACTCCGATACGTGACGGAGCTTGTCCCTCGCATCATCGCCGCACATGAGGGGCTCTCCACGCGGTTCGCAGACAATATTCCGAAGCCTTTCAAGTTAACCCGGGTGGAGGGAGTCCCCCAGAACAACCAATCGTATGTCGTTCTGACCCTCAGTCTATGTTATGTCTAACGTAGGTTCATTTTTCCTTACAATATCAGCACGATCGAACAATCAGCTGACCTATTTTCCTACGCAGGGGGGATTGTGGTGCTTACGTACTCCGCTTCATTGAACAAAGGGCGTTGGAGGCCACTGACTTTCCCGACCTCGATGATGATTTTATCACAGGTTATCGTCACACCGTGGCTGCTCACATCTTCACTCGCTGCACACCAGTAACCCAACCACCCCAAGGAGAGGACACCCCCCAGACAAAGTCGGGTGATAGCCCTGGCACCTGATTTTTCGATCTTTGACATATCTTATGGCTATGAATGCAGGTTGTTAGTATTACTTTGTCCCGTACTTGTGTATGTTTTGAAGACTCCATCACTTCCGTACAATTTGGTTGGTAGTACTTCAAATGATACTTGTCGTAGTACTTGTCTGGTGTTTTGGTGTACAATTTGGTTAGAATATGAATGCTGAATGCTGGTTTTGTAGGACAACGGTTATTTTGGTTGACATTATCGAATGTCTAACGTAGTAAGCGTTTCGTCTGTATTCATGTATTGGCACAACAACTTCAGCTTCTGGCACATGAAATACAGGCATTGTCACACGCGTAGTTAGGACTGGCATAATGTCAACAATCGCCATCCTAACAATAACAACTTAAGCCTGTCTGGAAATCGCTCGTTGGCACATAATACGTTGTTTTTGGCATGGCAACATATGGGTCTGGCACATGAAACAAATACACCAACATAACTGCATATATATATAATGATGTGGACATAGAAGTAGAGAGCAAGATCCAACAACAAGATCCATCAACAACCGTTTGCGCACGACTTACTGCAAAAGACAAAGCAAAATGGCAACTTAAGCAAAATGTTCACCAATCACAACGTTCACCAATTCATCTAGCTCCTTCGACGCTTCGGCCAGCGAAACTCTCCACGGGAGGGGTACCTAGACTTCTTAGGGCGTCCAGGCCTTCTCTTCACCAACGGCGGAAGCAACTGCAGCTGTGCTATTTCACCGGGAACAGTCCACGTGTCGGGGGGGGGGGGGGGCACGGCGTACAATACCTCCTCGTAGCAAGCCTTCCAAGCATCCACCTTGTAGTACTCATGCACAAGGGTGTACACATCGAGCCCTCTGGCCTTTGCCGCTGCCATGGCGTGCGTGCATGGGTAGTGATCTATGTCAAAGTGGCGATAGGTACACGTGCGTGCGTGCAGATTGACAAGCCACCTATCTGTTCCCTTGCGCACCTCAAACTCGTTCATGCTTAACGGTCGGGCAACTAAGCATATTGAGGCGTTGTGGTTCGCCACAATGGCGGATTCCACCCAATCACTTACCGGCTTGGATGTGCTAGCGCTTGACTCCCTCCTCTCGACGAACCACTTCGACACAGTTTCCATTATGCAATCGAGTAGTGCTACAACGGGCAAATCCCTAGGCTCCCTGAACACACCGTTGAGGCATTCGGCGTTGTTTGTTGTCGTAATATTGAACCGGTTCCCCAAGTAGTGTGATCTAGCCCAATTTTGGAAACCTGCTTCCCGGATGTACTGGCCAGCCGCTGGACACTGGGCACAGAAGTCAGCAAAATGTGCATTGAATTCGCCACCTTTTGGAAGAGCCTCTGCAGTCCTCCACACTTGTAGCGGTATTTCACATTCTGAAAGAGATGAAACGTGCAAAAGCCCTGCTTCGCGAATGAATAACTATCACGGATACCTTTGACGATGCTAACATGGCGATCCGAGACCCACATGACGTCGGGTGTGTCCGGGACAACTTGAAGCATTTGTCGGAAGAAGAACGACCAAGAGGCATCGTTTTCCCCGTCCACAAATGCGACTGCGATGGGGTAGATCTTATGGTCCGCGTCTTGGGATGTTGCCGTAAGCATCGTCCCCTTGTACTTTCCCTTTAGAAAGCTCCCGTCCACACAGAACACCTACGACATGGGCAAAGGATACAATTGGCACACAGTTAAAAGGACATGGCACGGATGTCAATGTGTATGAGTTACAAAACCTTTTAACTGGGACGTACCTTGCGAAGGTGGGGGACTGCCCTCCTCCAGACCCCGAGGCTGATGAAAGCATACTTGAACTGCTTGTTTGAATCCCACTGGACCCAGGTATGTGTTCCTGGGTTTGTCTGCTCGAGCATGTATAGGTATGTCGGCATAATCTTGTATGAGTCCTCGTCCGTGCCATACAGAGCGTCCCTTGCATTTGACTTAGCCCGTCGTGCCTTCCAGTAACTACAGCCAACTCCCAGCTGAGATTTTGTTAACGTCTGGATCTGGGCAGGAGTTAGTGCCTTCCGACACCCAGTGAAGCTGAAACGAACCACATTGAAAGTTTGGCATTCAGACAACAAGTACTGGCAGGGTTTGAAACAATATTTGGCATACAAAGTACTTGGACTGACACATATTTATAAAATATCAGAACAAAAATCATACGTTGACACGACGGACGAGCCTAGCAAAGCAGCCGAGGCTTGGCGTTGGTGGTTGTGTCTAACGTTCACGCTGCACGTGTGCGCAGGCACGTACATTTGAACTTTCAACAAACTCGTCTTCATATATTTCGATGCACGACACATCCACGTGCATTTTGGATCAATGCACACAACGGTGTAACCCGATTGGGATGACCTCTTCAAATGAGTGTCAAAGCACCCCTCGAGTGCAACCCACTTAATCTGGTTTTGCACCTCCTCCTTAGACTTGAAGAACAATCCCTCCCGCAGTTTCGTGTTCGTGTGTCGAGGGTCTCCTGGTTGCGGAGTAGATTTCTGTACCATTGCCTCGACAGCCTCCATGGACATCTGGGCACCCCTCCGCCTCGAGCTGTATTGGTGCTCTTCCTGCCAGTCATTGTCATCGTCGGAGGATAATTGTACACAATACTCGGGGGACTCAACCTCCAATGGTTCCTCCTTTACTGCATGCGTAATGTCATCACCGTCTTCGAAGGCGCCCCCCAACTGGAAGGAAGTTTCATGCGGCGATTCACCATCCCATTCTGAGTAGTCCTCGTCATCACTACTTACGCATATGACCGTTTTCCCATCGTCTTTGTCCTGCACTTTGCTTGACCCCTTTGGTTGATGCATTATCGTGGTTGTGCAGGTTTCAGGAGATGAGTTGTCCATGACATAGGTAACAGCTTCTATGCCAGATTCGTGGTTTTCTGTGCCAGCCATAGAATGTTGTATGCCAAACTCTTTACTCTCCATGTGCATCGTGTCATTGATGCCTAGGTCCGCAGAGGGGACTGCACCTCCGTCTGCGTTGGTTTTTGGAGACAAGTCTATGACCACAGACTGGGTGCCTACCTGAGTGCCAATTTTTTTCAATGAAACGTACAACGGAGAAGGCCACGCTCTTTCTCCTGTGGTCGAGTTGAGAAACTTGAACGCATCCTAGTCGGATTGGTCGTACACTGGAATTGGCTTGCATCCCGTCTTTATTGTGTGGGGAAGCTCAACTCCAACTCGAACCGGGTGGCATCCACCCCAAACTTGTCGATGATCATCCTCCTCACATCCCCAAGTTGCAAGGTCTGGTCCATCAACATTGCTCTGTTCGAAGTTGGTCCTTCGAACACCCAACCTCCTCCTCCACTTTGCCACTGCCCATCGGCCACAATCGTAACAAATACGAGCTCTTTCTCCCCTGCACTCGTAAAAGCATAAAATGGTTTTACCAATTTCAATGGGGCTATGAACAAAAGGGAAGTAGTTATGTCCATAAAGAAACAAACAAGATAGCTTACCCATTTTTGTTAATGTCCACTGTATGGTATTGGCACGTGTTACTTTCCTTCTGGCACGTTGAACTCATTTGTTGTCCCGTTTTCTTGGATGTCCGGCATGTAACTGGTAATTGGCCCCACCTTTGCCTCCCGGTCACCTTCAATGGAGACCCTCTTAAATTCCCATCTTGAGCTTCTTAAGCTTCCTTTTATTCTGGAGAAGAGAGAAGGCCCTTTTTTTTGGCGCCAAATTGGAAAAGGGAAGTGCATTTAATGCACCCTAATCATTACCCCCTTGCGTGTCATCATCCCCCTATATTGATGGATTATTTTTTTTTTTTTAATTTGACCGGGAACCGGGAGTTTGCTTTGTGATTTATTTGCAAAAATGTCATGTGTTATCACCACATGCAATTCCCCCTGCTATTTATGCAAAAGTGACAAATATTTGGTATATTCTTGCAAATATTCCATGAAAAAAATAAAAATTGAATTTGCCTGCTGTTCATAAAAAAAAAAAAAAAATTGATTGCTTCACTCAATTATTCAATTGAGTGAAGTGACTGTAGATTGGTAGATTGCCTGCTGTTCAGAAAAAATTTGCCGCTGTTCAGAGATTGGTAGGGTACCCGATTTTGATTTCTTTAATTGAAATGAAAACGAAGTGTCAAGTGACTGTAGTCCGCAAAGATGACAGGTGGTGATGCCAGGCAACGTCGTCTTCCCAATTTTTTCTAAGGCTTTACTCTGCGCTCATAGCTACATAAATTTAGGCTTTTTTTTTTTTTGGATCTAGACATAAATTTAGGCTCTAGTGTGAGCTCATAGCTACCCAAATTAAAGGTTCGTTTGGTTTCATAAAAAAATGAGTTTTTTTTTTTAAATAAAGAGAAATTTATAAAAAATCACCCTTTAAATATAGGTATTTTCACTTAACCACCCCTTAAATTTAAAATTACATAAAACCACCCTTGAAATGATCTTTGTTTAGAACTCACCACCAATTCCTCTATTTTCTTTAATTTGTTATTAAATATATTACACTTTAATATTTTTAAACTCAAATTTAATTGTAAATATATTCAAATTTTGAATTTAAGCGCTCGATCATATAATTATAGACCTTTTTCAATTTTTATCAAAGATAATTATTGAACATCAATATTTAAACTATAGAAAAATAGTAATATTTCTAAAATATAAATAAACAAGAGTAATTTACATAATATTTTAAAATTTTATAAACATTTTCAAACATAAATTAAGATAATAATTCTAGGCTATATTTATCACTATTTTTTAGAATAAATAAAATATTCTCTTAAATATAATTTAGCTCTTAAATTCAAATTTTGAATATATTCATAATCAAATTTGAGTTTAAAAATGTTAAAATATAATATCTTTAATGATAAATTAACGGAAATAGATGAAGGGGTGGTGAGTTGTAAATAAATGCTATTTAAAGGGTGGTTTTCTATAATTTTGAATTTAAGGGGTGGTTAAGTGAAAACACTCATATTTAAAGGGTGATTTTCTGTAAATTTCCCTTAAATAAAATAAGCATTCGAGATTGGGCTGATTATCAATAGGCCGACAAGTATGCAGAAAAAAAAGAAAAAGACGCAACAAAATATGCCGACAAGCTGAGGACACATGCCTGTCCATTGGGCTGTTAAAAAAGTCCAATGGAACAAGGCACAACATTTTAACGGGGCACCATATTTGTGTACTAGTACTGGGTATATATATATATATATATATATATAGATATAGATATTAATTTTTTTAATTGTTTTAGACGTTGGCTGTGAAAAGAGGAAAAGATACCCCGAATTAATGCCGACTCTTCTTCCTCCCAAAGAAATCACACGTAGAGAGTGATTGATGGAGGACGATTCGCCTTCCCCGCAAAATCCACGCTCCACCCTTTTCAAAATCTCAAGCTCTCTGCTCTCACTCCTGTCAATATACGTTTATTTTGTACCATCGGCTCGTCTCATCCCTCAGTGCTACTGTATTTCTCCGAGTCCTTGTCGTCGCCTTCATCGGTGTCGCAGAACCGCTTCGCCTCGTCAGTGTCGCAGACTACCTCCTCAGCCTCCCCTTGTCCTTCGTGTGCCTCCGTTGCGCATCTCCATCATCGGTAATTTTTAATTTCCGATTTTCGATCTCCATCGTCTAGGTCTTTCAATTCCCTGTTTGTTGAATTGACTGGTAATTTACCTCTTCAAGAATTTACTGGTAATTTCCCTGTTGAATACCTCTTTAAGAATTTACTGGTAATTTCTCTGTTGAATTTCTATTCCATGTTGCATTGGGGACTTCTGTTGAATTTGAATTCCCTGTTTACTGTTGCAATTTGGGATTACAGTTCATCGTATTTGTGCAATTCAGGACTTAGAATTTGGGATTTTCCTAATTGCACCTTCATCTCCAATCTATCATCAGTTTGTGATGATTCGGGACTTAAAAGCTGCTACGATTCAGGACTTAAAGAAAAAGAAGTTGTTGCGTTGCTGCGATTGATCTCCATCATTATAGAAAATTTTGTTTCAAACAATGTTAATTGAAGATTTTGTTTCAAACCATGCTATAAGTATTATGGTATTTAAGTGATGTATGATATATTAGTTTGAGATTTTCAATAGTATTGTTAATTTTACCAGTATTATACTAGACGTAATTTGTTTCCCTTTTGGCGACTGATGGATCGAGAGACTGACTTCCCGACTTATAAACTGTTTCAGTTTAATTCGTACTTTATTCCGTATTTTGGTTTTGACCCGACTCTGCTGTGGCAAGTTTTACGTAATTCCCCTTTTATCGTGTTTTGATTTCCAACTGTTTTTTTAGCGACTTAGTCAATTAGGACATGTTTTAGGTACCCAACGGCCCTTCACGTATTTTGGGGTCCAAAATCCCCTATTTCAAAGACTAACCTTTTAGATTTAAAACCTCAACCCGTACTTGGATTGCAATATCTGAACGAAGGTATCCAACCTTCGAAACGTAACCCGGATATTTATATTTGGGTTGATACAAAGACCATTTGAATATTCCAAATCAGACCTATCAGCAATAGTTTCACATAAATCTAAATATGGGCCATGGGGCACTCATTAGCCTTTCCCTCAAAGGCATATCTTCTAATCTCAGAAATAAAAGTAGTTTTATTCTCAGAAGAAATTTTAGAGAGAATAATAGGAGATTCTGGGATTCTGGGAATCTGCTGCAGCCGCTCTTGGGCTTCTCTCCAGGCTTGGGCATCGCGGTCAGCCCTTGCCTCCAACCTCTGTCAGATCCGAACGTGCTCGACCTCCCTTGTAGTAAAATCCTCAACCTGCTTGTGAAGCCTCTCAAGCTCTTGCTCAGTGGTATTATTTGCGGTCTATTGATAAGACATGATTCTTTTTAACCTTTCTTGTAGATGAAGGAAGCATTCCGGTTCGTCTAAAGGATCAAACTCCGGTGTGTGATCAGCATGTCGCATACACCTATAAGACAACACTAGAAGAGAACGTCAAAAAACTACTAAGGGCGCGATTGATGGCTTCCTTGACAACATCGCCAAAATTTATTAGGGGAGTAAAGTATATCAAAATATAATCTCAAGCAAATCCATTCCTAGTCCTAGCAAATAAAATTTCAAGACTCCCCCGTTGTAGTGGAAGGGAATCAGGATCGATCCTCGAGGATGCCAGTCAGCGCTCATCACAGTAGTCCAAAATTAGCTCTTTGTATCGACCAGAAGCTCTCGATATAAACTAGAAGTAGTCGATATCGACTAGGGCAGTCGATCCTTCCTCGGTAAAACCTGCAGAAACGCAAACAATAGATCGACGGTTACTGGAGAACTCGATTAATTTTGAGTCAGCAACTCTCGATGTCTACTAGGTGAGTCGATGTCGAGCACAAAAAAACGTAAAATGGAAACTTTTTGTTTGATAAAGAAAGGTCGAAAGATGAAAGAATGAATAAGAAGCAATGATCAGAAATATCAAAGGTGGTTTTTCAACAATATAATAAAAAGCTTCCAAGGTTAGGGTTTACCGCGATAATAACCATGAATGCTAATAACAAGAATTATGGAAGATTACGCTTTTATCATCATAAGATAGCTTTCGCAATCAACATATAGAATTATAGAGGCTCTCGCATAAAAACATATTTGATTCTATCCATCTTATAATTATAGGATTTAATCGACTTTCGCAAAACAATCATAATTACTATCCAAATTCACAATTTATTCACTTTATCTTCATAATCATAAACAAGGAACTGTCCCTAACTTTCACCAAGGATTTAAGCATGAGATAGAAGATGATAAACTCATAAAAACATATAAAAAAAATTCTAGCATACTTACATGGTTATCGTCGAGTTCACCCCGACCCTAGAAGTGGGACGACTACTCACCCTAGAAGTGGGACAATTGTGGTCGACGTCGAGGCCTGGAGGTCGACGTCGAGCTTCTCTTTAGCTCGTCCTCTTCCTCTTGCAGTTGCTCTAAAACTGTTCCAAATCCTGCGAAATTAAACCGAAACTTGTGTAAACCTTCATATCTTATAAATAAGCATAAGCTACACAAATTCTCAACTTTCCCAGCCCAAAGTATAAAATATGAACAAGAATTGGAATAAAAACAAGCACAAAACATGGTTGAAACTAGGCACATCAATAACCGCTTCCATAGATAAGAAATCTTTGTCATATCATATTTTAATTTACCCGCTTCTACAGGATATATAGTGAAAGAACTATCCTTTGTTATTAAACCGCTGTCAAAGTTCTATAACCGCTGCCACAGATACGAATAACTACTTCCATAGATGTTAAACCATTGTACTAGAGTGTATTAGCCGCTTCTATAACATACTTTAAACCGCTACCCAAATTAAACTAAACCGCTTCTATTGTTTTGAGATATAAATGTTTCCGTATACTCTTTGGCAACGGTTATAATTATGTTTTGACAGCGGTTTCACCTGTTTCCTATACCCGTTGCCCTAGGCTGACGAAACCGCTGCCATAGGTCTATAACAACGGGAGCAGATGGTGCGGTCGGAAAACCATTGCCATAGACATTAGGTCGCGGTTATTGGGCTTTAGACATCAGTTTTTTATTGCCGCCAAAAGTCGTATTTGTAGTAATGTGTATAAAAATGTAATAAAAATGTCATCACAAATGATTGCATAGATGAAGTGTAATAATAAACGTGTTAACGGTGAATAAAAAATAGAATCAATGAAAATTTGTCGATATACAGTTGACTAAATTAAAAAAATGGCATCAGATAATTAGATTAGAAAAATGGTATCATACACTACTTTGAAAAAGTGGCATCACATTAAAGGAACAAAATGTCATTAAAAAAATGACATCAAAACAGTACTTTAAAAAAGTAAAAAAATGAAATAAAAAAAGTGGGATCAATGGTCAACGATAAAAAAAAGACCCATCAAGAAAAGTGACATCAATGGTTAATACTATGAGAGAAATATAAAGGAAAAAAGGGAGAAGAAAGAGAAGAAAAGGGGGAGGGCCGAAGGGGGTACACCCCACCTAATTTTTTTGTTTAAGCGATAATTAGCTAATTAAAAATTAATAAAGGTCTAATTAGCTGGTTGTCTAGCTGAACTACTGAGGTAGCTATATTTAGGAACATCGACAAATAAAAATATGGCCATCCCACACGTTGACTGTGGGTGATAAAACAAATCAAAATATAAGGAAGAGAAAGTCCCTACACAATGACTTAAGCTTTTGTGTAAAGTGATGGATCCCGATATTATAAGCAAAAACAAAATAAATCCGACATAATTCCTGTTTTCATACGATTCGACCGGGATTCTCGATATCATACACAATTAACCAAGCGATCGATCAATTAGATAAGGTTACAGTTATCCCACGTTACTCAAGTAGAAACTTAAATTAAACAAGCCACCGATCAATTAGAGAAGGTTACAGTTATCCCACGTTACTCCTCAATGCATGTAAGTTTATATTAATTATAATCGCGATTTGATTGGGAAGGTGGCAGGTCGCTAATTAATTGATGAGATACTTCCTCTGATCCAAAATACACGTCGTTTAACTTTTCAACACGTATTTTAAGAGGTTAAAAACTATATACTATATTAGTTTTTTTATTATTATTTTTTTACAATTTAATACAATTACTAACAAATATTAAGTTGTAAAAAAATTATTTTAAAAAAATTGATATTTTTATATAGTTTTTAGTTTTTTAAAATACATGCTAAAAAATCACAAAATCACACAGCATTTATTTTGAATCAAAGGGAGTATATAACAACCACGTCAGGCTGCAGATTTTCCAATTAACTTAAATATGAACAAGTGATCAGTTTGCTATATATAGCTAGATAATATTCACAAAGAATGTACAGTTGGGATATATAGATATATCAATGTGGAAGCTCAAGGTTGCGGAAGGAGGAAGGTGGTTGACCAGCCTTAACAACCACGTCGGCCGGCAGCACTGGGAGTTCGACCCCGACGCCGGAACCCCCGAAGAGCGGGCGGAGGTCGACAGCCTCCGCCTCCGCTTCAAATCCAACCACTTCCTCAACAAGCAGAGCTCCGATGCGCTCATGAGAATGCAGGCATGTACATATATAATCTTGAATTAATATTTTATTGATTTGTATGAATTAATTGATCGAAGGAATGAATGCAGATGAGAAAAGAGAAGGGGAAGACGACGGTGGCGGAGGCGGTGAAGGTGAAGGGAGTGGAAGAGGTGACGGAGGAGGCGGTGACGACGACGCTAGTAAGAGGGATAGACTACTGGTGTAGCATCCAAGCCCACGACGGCCACTGGCCTGCTGAAAATGCTGGCCCCTTGTTCTTCTTTCCTCCTCTCGTTAGTCGATCTATATACTCCATCTATCTCGTAATAAATCATGTTTTAGCTTTATATACACCTAGACTTGTTAATAAAACATATGTTTATATTAGTTTTATTAAAATATCTAAGAAGAATAATTATTATACCTATTTTATAGTAATCATTATCTATATAAATAATAATTATAGCTAAAACATCAAGATACAAGTTTAGTTATAGGCAAAATTTCATAAAACCGCCCTTTAAATGGGGTATTTTGCGGTAAACCACCCTTAAAACTAAAATTGCAGAAAAATACCCGTTAAAACCTTTTGATTTGGAAAGTCACACCCACATCCGATTTCCATTAATATAATGTTAAAGTATGTGAAAAGTCAATTATACCCCTTATTTTTATTATTAGTTTACTCCATTAAATTGGTATTAGTTAATCTTTAAGTTTTGACTTGTTTTGATCAAAAGTAAAAAACTCTCTATAAAATATCAAAAAATATTATTTTTTAAAAATAATTTCATACTTAAAAAAACTCTAAAAATTGATGTGTAATTTATGTTTTATATACGTTTAAAAAAATGTGTACTACTAACAAGCTACTTAAAGAAAATAATTTTTTTTAAATGTTTGATATAATTTTTATTATTCTAAAAATGTGCGTGGAATAGTAAATATATTTTTAGAATAATAAAAACTATATGACATATCATGTTTCAAAATTTTATTTTCTTCAATTAAGTAGTCCTACTCCTTTAGTAATATACACTTTTTAAAATACATAAAGAGAAAATTTGCGTCGCAAACCCTTTTTTTGGACCAAATCAAAAAACCGTCCACGGATTTTTTTTTTGTTAAAAGTCCATCTAAAAAGAGGTGATTACTAGAATGTCCTAAATTTTGGACCTTATTAGGGAAAAGGCTCCCACCTCCTCCAAATTAGCAAAATGTCCACCGCCCCCCTTGGCCCCTGTGCCCCCCCTCCCGCCTCATTTATTTATTTATTTATTTTTTTTTGCCGCGTTTCCAAAGTTGCTGAAACGGAATTGCTGAAACTTCTTTTTCAGCACATACGGTTTCAGCAATCCCTGTTTCAATTTTTTTTCCTAGTTTTTTTGTCCAGTTTTTTTTCCCGTGTTGTTGAAACGGAATTGTTGAAACTCTTGTTTCAGCACATACGGTTTCAGCAACCCCTTTTCCAGTTTTTTTTTTCTCAGTTTTTTTTTTTCACGTTGCTGAAACCGCATGTGCTGATGCTGAAACTCCTGTTTCAACACATGCGGTTTCATCAACCCCTGTTTCAGTTTTTATTTTATTTTATCGCATTGCTGAAACAGGGGTTTCAGCACATACGATTTCAGCAACCCCTGTTTCAATTTTTTTTTTTACCGCGTTCTGGCTGAAACGGAGTTGTTGAAACCCCTATTTCAGCATATTCGGTTTCAGCAATCCTTGTTTTCAATGGGTTTTTTTACCGCGTTGCTGAAATTGCCAATATCCAAACTCTAACAAAGCAAACTCAATCACATAGCAAACTAACCATAAATTATTGTTGTAATTGTTGAAATTATGCGAACACACAAATTCACCAAGTAGAACACCCCGAAAATATACTAAAAAGAGCGGACAACAATATAAAATTTAAGCATTTAAGCATTTCAGCATCATATATACAAGTCGATTCCTCGATCAAGCTGCTCTAAATAAGCATTTCAGCATTATACATATAAAATCTAAGAGATTATGTTTAATTTTCTAGCTGAAAGAATCTATTAAATTGAACCAATTAATCACCAATTTAAATGATTTTGTGTGATTCCACTAGTCTATTCCACCAGTCTTTATAATTTTCCATCATCATGATGACAGGATTCCATTTGCTTAAGAAACATTGAAAGAATAAGAAATACCAATTGCCAATGTTGACTACACACCAATCAGAGTTCATCCATATTATAGCTCAGCCATTAAAGTCCTTTGTTGAGCTTCATCTTGGGGTTGGGACTGGGACAATAGGCTAAGAACCCTATGACAGCTCTCCACAACTACTTTGTTAGCTGCTTCCACACCTTCCACCTCCTAAAATTAGCCCCCCACCTCAAATCAACCAATTGTTTAGAAACTCTAAAATCCTCCAAAGGGCACTTTCAACTGAAAAGAAATCAAACACCCAAATTCTAACAGAAATAAAGGCCATAAACATAGTGTCAAGATTTCAACTTTTTTTTCCCTCAAAGCAACAGACACATGAGAATAGATTCAAATGCAGGAAGAAGATAAAAGAGATGAAGCTCTAGAAATCAAAATTTCAGCTAATCAAAAAGGAAGAAAAAAAGACCTTTGTTGGGTTAACATTCTCAAAATGCTGAAATCAATGAAAAGCAGCAAAGCAGCACCACACCTATGACAACAAACTTAAAAAAAGGCATGCAAAGAAGAAATCTGAATGCTGAAATTACAGCATCTCGCTTCCCTCCAGCTTCTCCACCTTCACCTCACCGGTCAGTCAGTGCCTATTCCAATCAATTGGAAACCGAATTGAACGTCTAGTGTGGAATCTGAACTAATCAATTTGAAATTGATACGAAACGGAAGTTAAACTTACAATGGAGAAGCGAATGGATTTCCGCAGTTGGTGACGATGGAGCCATGGATGACATACCTCACCAAAACCAAATCTGGAAACTTCAATTAAATCCCCCACCAGATCTAAATGAATCTGGCCGGCCGACGGAACAGAGAGCGGAGAAATCGATGGTGAAGAGATGGAGCAAGGGCGACGCCATCCGCCGGCGACGGAACCGGGACCGGGGCCTCACCAAAGCCATGGCTTCCAGGTAGGTGCTGAAATGATACAGAGTCCGCGAGGTACCTCTCCAGCAAAATGGACGGGATGAACATACCTGCACCACAGATCGAGTGGCCTCAATTTCAAAAGTCACCATGGACAGAGGGGAGGACCTCGCCGGCTCGGAGAATCCACCACAGATCGCCATTCTTGCTGAAACCGAGCAGATCTGGCGAGATCCAACCATCCTTCTGCAATCGATTGCGTCGGAGGCGGCGAAAAAGGCGAGGGCATGGGGGACGAAGTGCTTCTCATCGGGAACTTTCATGGCTTCCAGATCTAGAGAGGGATCTGGAGAGAGAAGGCGAATCGGAGGTCGCCGTCGCCGTCGAGGACACAATCAAGGCCGCAGGTCGCCGCCGAGGTCGGGGAACAGGTCGCCGCTGGTGATGGCGATCCTAGATCTGGAGTTCCGCGCCACTGGTGAAATCTGCGCCTTCGATCCGATCCCGGATCTGGCTTTCCGCGCCGCTGGTGCCGCTATCGAACCTCTCTAGTGTTCGGAACCCTAGGCTGGACTACGGATCCAGAGGTCGGAGGAAGATCGCCGGAGATGAAGCGAGGAAGAGAGCAAGGGTGAGGAAGAGAGCAAGGGTGAGGAGAGAGATCGATCCAGCGAGGGAGGCGTCTGCGGAAGAAGGCGAGAGAGAACTGGTGAGCGAGGTTTAGGGGAGGGGGGCCGAGGGATATTTAGATGGACTTTTAACAAAAAAAAAAAAAAAAATTCGTGGACAATTTTTTAATTTGACCCAAAATTTGCACCTTCGGCGCAAATTTTCTCATCTAAAAATACCCCGGCCCCCCTACCACTTCTCCCAGATCTCGCTCTCCAGATCCAAGAGAAAACCGTTTTCCCAGGTCTCGCTCTCACGACAAATCGCCATAGTCATCATAATCGGTGGTGCTCTGCGACACACACAAGCGCCAGATCTACGAAGGTGTGAGAGACTCCTTGAGTTCAAGCAGATCTGTGAGGCTGTGCTCTGCGACACACACAAGCGCCAGCGATGCTCTGTGATATCAATGGCGGAGGCCATACCCCGTGAGGCAGTGATTTCAGCGGCTCAGAACACCGCGCCATCCTCGCCTTCGAGCCTCGCCTCGCCTCTAATTGCTATGCCTCGCCGCGCCCTTGCTCCCTCTCTTGCTTCTGGCGTCGCTGGCGGATGGTCCCAACAGTCATTACAGCACCTTCCCGGAAGCCATGGCTTTCAGCACCTCTCCGATTCGCGCTCCGAGCAGAGATTTGCAACTGGCGGCCCAGATCTGCCCCCCTCTCTTTCTCATTCATTCGATCGATCTCAATTTCCAAACACTGGATCATACCGGAGGTATCTTCTCTCTATCTCTTTGTTGAACACCGATCGTCGCTTCGTCGATTCGAGAAAGCCTATCACCATTGCTGATTTCAATTTCGACCGATTCTAATCTCAGCTTCAAAATTTGGATGCTTCAAATTCAATCGATTCTAATTTCAGCATCGATTGGCCTCTCTTCGTTCCGATCTCGATTTCCTTCGGGATCTGCGGGATGAGCACTGCTGAAGGGCCTCGCTGATCGATCTGTGATGTTTTTGCTGTTTGGTTTTGTGTTAGCCATGGGGAGGTTGAGAGAGGAAGTGGGTAGGAGCGATCGGGAGCTAGCTAGGACGGAGTTCGATTCCAAATCGAAAGTTACTGTTGCTGAAAACATCGATTGTTGAAAACATCGATTGCTGAAATCGAGATCTGCGCAGATGTGGAGCTCCTATATGCAAATTCAATTGAGGATATGGTTCAAATGGAGCTCTACATACATGTGAGGTTGGAATTTGATACTTGTTGCCTCTTCTAAACCAATTTCAGCACCTTGCCCCTCTCCATGGTAAGCAATTTCAGCACCTCTTCATGGTAAGCAATTTAAGCAATTTCAGCACCTCTCACAAATATTTCAGAACTAAGAGAAGCTCATGAGGCAGCATGGATCTTGGCTACTGCTGGTGGGTGTCTGTTGGTGGCAATGTTTTCCTTGCAAGTTTGGTGATTTGGCCGGGGTTTTTTCGATGGGTAGCGGTCACTGTCTTTGGGTTGTCTGTTTGGAGGCTGTGAATTGTGTTGATCTGTCTGGCAAGTACAAGGATTGTTGAAACCGTATGTGCTGAAAAAGAAGTTTCAGCAATTCCGTTTCAGCAACTTTATTTGCTCAGGACAAAGTGGAGATTCAATAGTCTGATTAGTTTCATTTAGTTGATGTCAAAACTCGAAGACGAAAATGGTCTGCTTAGTTTCATTTATTCAACCAAGTGGAAGAACATTGGAGCCGAAAATGGTGTTTTGCAATTGCAAGCCCAGTTGCCCAGAACAAAGTACTTTGGAGGAGGTGGGAGCCTTTTTCAGCACATACGGTTTCAGCAATATTTTGAGTTTCATTTTCATTCATATTCACTTGTACACAAGTGCACAAGATTAAGAGTGCAAACCAAGGAGGGGGGGCACAGGGGGCACGGGAGGGGGCACAGGGGCCAAGGGGGGCGGTGGACATTTTGCTAATTTGGAGGAGGTGGGAGCCTTTTTCCTAATAAGGTCCAAAATTTAGGACATTCTAGTAATCACCCCATATATAAAACTTATATCTATTTTTTTTTATAGTGTACATTTTTACTAATAAGTATGAAATTATATATAAAAATTGATATTTTATAGAGTATTTTTTACTTTTGAAAAACATGTTAAAAAGTTAAAAATTAATTCATATCGATTGGATAAAGTAAAATAATAATAAAAACAAGAAATATATTTGACTTTTCATGCGCTTTAATATGCAAATAAATGGTTTTAATGGGTAGTTTTATTCAATTTTAGTTTTAAGGGGTGATTTCTGCAATTTTGCCTTAATTATATGTTAGAGCGTCTTCATAATTTTCGGCAAATTATGCTTTTTTTTCTTGAAAATAGAAAAGCGGTTAAAGTTGGAGATGCTCATAATACTCAGTATACGTACAGGTGATGGCTTTGTATGTAACCAAGGGATTGAATACCGTTCTCCCATCTGAACATCAAAAGGAGATCAAACGCTACATCTACAATCATCAAGTATGTGTATTTAATTTGGAATATATAATTGATTAAGCATGGAATTAACTTAATTAATTAAACTAATAATTAATGAATCAAAATGTGGTATAGAATGAAGATGGAGGATGGGGACTCCACATAGAAAGCCACAGCGCCATGTTCTGTTCGGTGCTCAGCTACGTGGCTCTGAGGCTGTTAGGGGAAGGCCCTGACGACGGAGAAGACGGCGCGGTCGCAAGAGCTCGAAAGTGGATCCTCGATCACGGTGGCGCAGTCGCCATTCCATCATGGGGGAGTTCTGGCTGGCCGTAGTTGGTGTTTACGAGTGGGATGGCTGCAACCCGTTGCCGCCCGAGTCCTGGCTGCTTCCTAACATTTCCCCTGTTCATCCTGGTATTTCGATTTCACATGATCTTTATTTTTCGCTGCGGCTATATACACCCAAAATCATGCACGTCATTGATTAAAAGGGGTTAATTTTTTTTTTAAAATATTAATCAGACACAAGGCTTGCACGTCGTTAAGGACGTGCAATTTTAACCTTGTGATTTGTGGTGTATCTAGCAACACCCTTATTTTTCTTAGTAAAAAATTATGTTTGTTCCGGTGTATTTAATCCTTAAAGTGTATATGATCCTTAGAGCAACCCAAACGACTTTGGTAAAATAGAAAAAAAAAAAAGGGAAAATTGCAAAAAAAAAAAAAAATAGCCAAATCTTTGGGAGTTGTTTCGCTTAATGGCTTGAACTATAAAAAATGCAGAAAACAGCCTCAAGTATAAAATAACCTCAAGCTACATTTAAATTCAAATAATTATAAAAAAATAGGCTTAGGTTACCTTTAAATTATAATTAATTAAAAAACCTCTCCAGAACAATTTTTATTTAAAAAAACATCACTTCTTATATAAAAAATAACCTAATTAATTTTTATTCTCAAAATATACCATTTCTCATAGTTTTTTTTATCATTATGTCATAATTAGCTAAATTCATCATTGAATTAGTTATAAAAAATATCTTATACCATATGAATTTTGTAAATAAATAATTTAAAAAAAAAGTCTAATAAAAAATATCACATGACCTAAGTGAAAAATAAAGAAATTAAATAGTTAGTAACATAAAGAAATTAAATAGAGACTTAAGTGAAAAATAAGAAACAAAGGATAATGAAACAAAATCAAAGAAAATTGGAACACGAGTGAAGTTATCGGTCAAGACTCGTAAAATTACTCTAAGATTCACTTACACATCATCGTAAACTCTTCTCGATTAAGAGTTCACATAGATAGTTACTAAAAAACAATATGAGTTAAGCCCGATAGTTATATTAGATTAAAATGAATGTTTTGATTTAAAACCAATAGTTAGTAACATAAAGAAATTAAATAGAGACTTAAGTGACAAATAAGAAACAAAGGATAATGAAACAAAATCAAAGAAAATTGGAACACGAGTGAAGTTATCGGTCAAGACTCGTAAAATTACTCTAAGATTCACTTACACATCATCGTAAACTCTTCTCGATTAAGAGTTCACATAGATAGTTACTAAAAAAACAATATGAGTTAAGCCCGATAGTTATATTAGATTAAAATGAATGTTTTGATTTAAAACCAATAGTTAGTAACATAAAGAAATTAAATAGAGACTTAAGTGAAAAATAAGAAACAAAGGATAATGAAACAAAATCAAAGAAAATTGGAACACGAGTGAAGTTATCGGTCAAGACTCGTAAAATTACGCTAAGATTCACTTACACATCATCGTAAACTCTTCTCGATTAAGAGTTCACATAGATAGTTACTAAAAAAACAATATGAGTTAAGCCCGATAGTTATATTAGATTAAAATGAATGTTTTGATTTAAAACCAATAGTTAGTAACATAAAGAAATTAAATAGAGACTTAAGTGAAAAATAAGAAACAAAGGATAATGAAACAAAATCAAAGAAAATTGGAACACGAGTGAAGTTATCGGTCAAGACTCGTAAAATTACTCTAAGATTCACTTACACATCATCGTAATTAAACTCTTCTCGATTAAGAGTTCACATAGATAGTTACTAAAAAAACAATATGAGTTAAGCCCGATAGTTATATTAGATTGAAATGAATGTTTTGATTTAAAACCAATAGTTAGTAACATAAAGAAATTAAATAGAGACTGAAGTGAAAAATAAGAAACAAAGGATAATGAAACAAAGTCAAAGAAAATTGGAACATGAGTGAAGTTATCGGTCAAGACTCGTTAAATTACTCCAAGATTCACTTACACATCATCGTAATTAAACTCTTCTCGATTAAGAGTTCACATAGATAGTTATTAAAAAAACAATATGAGTTAAGCCCGATAGTTATATTAGATTGAAATGAATGTTTTGATTTAAAACCAATAGTTAGTAACATAAATAACTAAAAAAGACTCTTAAGTGAAAAATAAGAAACAAAGAACAACATTAATAATAATTAATGGAGAAACTCAAAGAATAGTAATAACAATAATAATAATAATAATTAAATGATTATATTGATTTATAATATCCGTAGTTTAGATTGATTTTTTATATATTGTCCGAAGCATCTAGTTGGGTTATTTCACATGTAAAGTACAAAATAATATTAATATGAAGGAAATCCCCATCTCCATTGGTTCATGGCTGAGAGAACGGATTGAAAACTTGCACCGTTGGATTTCATGAAATAAAGGGCCACGATTGAATACAAGCCATGCGAATGGCTGATGCTTCACCCGCTGCGCCGGACCCACATTGGTCCCAACCAATCACAGCGCACCGCGTGTCCCATAAGCCTTGAATTCTACTTTTCTTTTTGAAAAAAGAAACAGAAATTGTATTTACAGTTATATTCGCCTATTTGGTCATAATAATTAGTGCTCTGTATATTTTTCTTATTCTTATTTTGATTATTAATATAAATATTATTTTTATTCATATTCTTATTCATTTTTTATAATTATTTTATTATTATTATTTGGTGTAATGTCGTTTTAATTAGTCAACGGAGCAACTTTTATATGTTTAAAAAATAAATCCAGTATTATTAAACAAAACTATTTATAAACAAAATTAGTTTAGATTAGTAGAAATTTTATTTTATGAAACAATATAATTGAAGTATTTACAACAACAGTAGGTTATTTGTGTGTGTATGTAATGTAAATTTTTTTAGAAGGAAATCCCCATCTCCATTGGTCCATAGCTGAGAGAACAGATTGAAATCTTGAACCGTAGGATTTCAGGAAATAAAGGGCCACGATTGAATACAAGCCATGCGAATGGCTGATGCTATACCCGCTCCGCCGGACCCACATTGGTCCCAGCCAATCACAGCGCACCGCGTGTCCCATAATCCTAGAATTCTACTTTTCTCCTTGAAAAAAAATATAGAAATTGTATTTACAGTTATATTCGCCTATTTGGTCATACTCCATAATAATTACTATACTGTATATTTATCTTATTCTTATTTTGATTATTAATATAAATATTAATTGTATTCATATTCTTATTCTTAGTTTATAATTTTTTTTATTATTATTATTAGTATTATTATAACTAGCAGGAGAATTATGTCAACATAATACCAACCATGTCTAATACTAGTTGGTTATTTCATATGTAATGAACTAACTGATATTATTATTATTAATATTATTTCATATGTAATTTTGTTGTTACAAAAAAAATGAAATGAAATTTTCAACCATCATTGATTGGATGGTTGAAAACTTGAATGTGTTGTTAGTTGAATTTTGTTGTTATATTATTATTATTATTATTATTATTTTTATTCATAATGTTGCATTACCTTGAATGTGTTGTTAGTTGAATAACCTTGCATTACTTAATGACCTCTTATCACTTCTATATTTAAAATTGGTAGTTGATCAAATACTTGTATGTAGAAAATTTTAACGGAATTCGTTTGAATAACCTTAAGCATTATGCTAAGTCATTACAACAGACAAAACATTAGAAGTTTTTCACAGACCATTAAAAACCGTTAGTGTATATCCGGAAGTACAAACCATTACAAACAAGTTTTTCACCAGCAAATTACATACCATTACAATACATTAGAAGTTTCAAACCATTACATTAGAAGTCCTTACAAAATGCGAACTGTCGTTTTTTTCTAAACATCCCACAGGAAGGCATATTTTTCTTGGCCATACCACCTTTCATCCCTGATGTTATACTCCAAATGCGGTCGCAGATGATAATATGGATAACGCTTTCTATCACCAGTCAAAGGAAATAAAACTTCAAACCTCTTGTTCCTCCCATTGCCCATGACCTTGGTGATCTCACATGACCAATAGCCGCCTTCGTGCCAGGCATCAACTTCGTCACCGATCTCGTAATCGTTGAAGTCCCCAACGGGCGGTGAAGGACGCAGTTGGCAGCCTGGAAGAATTTCTTTGAGAGGTTCGTTGCTGTCCTCTTCCTCGAATAGAAAATCATACTGAACCACGTAGTGCGTCTTCCAATACCTCTCGACGATTTCGCCAGGAAAGAAGGATCCCAAGAAGTCTTTCTCCGCACCTATAACTTCTATCCATGATCCATCATCTAAATACCAGTCTTGGAATTCTACAAGTGATAAAGAATTCAAAATTTTTTAATCTATACTCTATTTTGGTACTGAAACTGACTATGAACCTAGTTAAACCAACGCATCACTCACCTTCACTAACTCCGACTACATCGGAGGTGTGATCTGACTCCAAGCTATCAGAATCAGAATCTATGTTGATTGGTTGGTCTGGTGTTGCCATATCTAAATTGTTGTAGTTCAGTAAGATAAAAAAAACATATGTCGATTACGACTCAAACAATTTGATTGAAAACACAGACGTGAAGCAAACAACAAATGGATAAATAAGAACATACCACAGATGAAGTGAAAAGGCATAAAATGGATCTTAGTTCAAAATCTTTAATGAACAGTTTATCTTAGTATGACTGATTCATCTATAATGAGGTTTGTGGTTTTAATCACAGGGCTTATATTGATTAATGTATATATTCTTGTAAACCAGCTCAAGTGACATTTTATCTGTCATCCTAAAACATTTTTATGCAACTAGAATCTCAACCAAATGACCTCTAACGTGTTCTGTTTAAAAGGGCCAAATAATCCTAATAAAACATCCTCAATTGATGATAATCATCAGTCGAACTCTAATTTCACAACATTTTTAACATCCTCAATTGATTGATCTCCAACAAACCTCAAGCATTTGAACTCTAATTTCACTAAAGAATTATAATATACACCAAAGACAAATCTGAACAAAAATCGAATTACATTGATTCCCAACAAACCTGAACTCTAATTTACAATTCCTAAACTAGATTGATTCTCAAGAAATGTAACCCAAAATTAGATTGATTCCCAATCCCAACAAACCTCAAGCAATGGAACTCTAATTTCACCTAACACAAAACTATCCACGGGAAAATACACCAAAGACAAATCTGAAGAAAAATCGAAATCCCTTACAATCCAAATGTCAATATATGCCTAATGAAATCCAAACCAAAACACTATGTCCCCAAATCCTCTATCAATCCAATTGCCAATACCTAACCCAAAATCCTCATTCCAAATGCCAATATATTCCCAAATCACTAAATTTACAATTCCTAAACTTGAAATATAACACAAACTTAATATGATTCTACTAATCTAAAATAGTTTTCAACTCAATAAACTGAAATTAAAAACAAATCCAAATGCCTATGAACCAAATGCACGGTGAAGAAGCGCTGAAATTAAAAGTTCAAAAACACAGAACTTGTAACCTGGAGAAGAAGCGCTGAAGAGGTCACGTGGCTGTGTGGCAGACGAAGACGGTGAGGCTATGTAGTCTGCTGTGGAGTTCGCCGGCGACGATGATGGCTAATAGGAGAGGTACTCGCCCTAAAACCCTAATCGCCCCCTTTTTCTCGGCCCCCTTTTTCTCTCCCTAAAACTTGATGTTAAAAAAATGTCAAATGATTCAAAAAATGAGTATTTAATATGAATATAAGTTTAAAATTAATATAAATATAAGTTCAAAATTAAGTTGGTCTCAATTACTTAGTTCGATTCTTGTTGGTCTCAATTATTTTTTTGCATCTCTTTTTTTTTTCACGAGATCAATTGGTTTTTTCGTTAAAAAAAATGGAATATGATGTAGAGATATAACAAAGTGACATTCTTGTTAATGAGATCGGGACTCTTGGATCGAATCATAGCCAAATGCTCACCCGCGAACCATAAGATCGTATATCACTCATATGTGAACCTTAAGATCACTCAATGTAATCTATCTTATATATGTGAATAGTTTTCACACACAACCAAATTTTGGTATGGGTTTAGGGTTTAGGGTTTAGGGTTTAGGGTTTGGGGTTTAGGGTTTGGGGTTTGCGGTTTAGGGTTTACGGGAGGTATGGGATATAAAACGCCTTTGAACATATCAATGTAATCTATCTTATATATATGTGAATAGTTTTCACACACAAACAAATTTTAGTATAGGGAGTTTAGGGTATAGGGTTTACGCTTTAGGGTTTACGGTTTAGGGTTTAGATTTAGGGTTTATGGTACGTATGGAATATATATATAACGCCGTTGAACATTACAATGTAATCTATCATAGCTCCATTGGTTAAACCTCTATGCTAGCATGCTGTTGCCCAAGGTTCTAACCTCCATCCTCGCTTTTTTTTAAACAATTTTACCACTTTCAAATTTTCGTCTTACCCGGATTTCCAAGATAATACTGTAGGGATTTCGGATTTCCTTAATTTTGAATTTGGCCGTTTTGAAGTGGAGTGAGGGAGGGAGGCGGCTTGAGGGTCCCACTCTTCCATCATTACTATTGTCTTGGAAATAACTGTAACGGCCCAGAATTATGATTTCCGGCATTTTATTTCAAAACCTTGACTTTAATGTTTCAAGTAATTTAAGACATGGATAAACATTTCTAAAATAAATCCATCTTGATAAAACCCCATTTATAACTCAAATTCGTCAATTCACTTTAAAATCTCATTTATAAATAACATCCAATAACATACTCCAAGTACTATTTAAAGTATAAGAAATCACCAAAAACAAATCCATTTTAATATCCCATGAAAGCAGAGGTGCCTAGTGCCTACTAATTTCAAGCAAATTATGCAAAGCCAGTAATGGTCATGCGGGGTTTAACGAGGATGACAAGTATCATGTATATGAAAAATGAATGAGCATGGTATACACGTCAACAAATGAGGTCAAACATAGCATGACGAGGTACATCATAAAATCAAACTAAACGTTATTCGAGGATACATAAGAGCAGAATGAGAATTATCACATCTAATAACAAGGATCATATAATAGGTTGAGAATGACGTGTAATCATACGACGAGATATATTTAGAAGCATGATAAGGCATGATCATAGCCAAGAATCATTTAAAGGAGTTCATCATAATGTCCGTGAAAATAAGAGGGATCACCACAGAGTAACAAATGGAACATCACGACGATAGATCATAATCATGCTAGGAATGAACTGTCGTAGGGCACATAAAACGGTACGATAGTCATCAATCATAGAAAATGTACAACACGTGATCATTTGGCAGTCATATTGGAAATCATAAGCCCTACATGATACTAGTAACACATATCGAGCATTAATACAGTCAAGGTAATTCGATTAGATTCATTCTAGCATTCATGTGTCATACGTATGTGAAGACATGATATAGCGTGGTGTGTGATCATGCGAGGTGCCAAGTCATACATGTATGCAAGCACGAGAGGATATCATGGAGCAATAGAGGAACACTACCGAGCGACAATATGTAAGCATTCTACGATTAACCATAACGGAAAGCAAATCAATCGTCGAATTCAACATCAATTAACTTGCATGAGTAAGACATGTTATGGCAATAGAAAGAGGGAAGAACCACACTATCAGGAACCTAGCTCGAGAGAGAATCAGCAATAATGCAGGCAAGATATAATTCACACGAGTCACAGCCAGGGATCCTACATGATACTAAAGGCTCAACATAACATACGATGCATGCATACACTAATCATGAAGACATGCAAGAATTCAATTCAATCACATTCCAACAATACAGAAGCATGAGGAAGGTTTTTACGATGAATAACACGAGTCCAAGTATTGAGCAATATGACTAGAATACGAGAACATGAGTTCAAATCAACACATAACACGATAAAGCATGCATTCATCAAGACTCAATTAAACCACATATTCTCCATCCAACGCAAGTAATCACACAACAATTCAAATTGCAAAGCAACCAACGTTAATTAATCTGACAAATACAAAACATATGGGCATACTATAGATTATTGTCACAAAAGGATAATAAACATCAAGGCGTCATCAGCTAGCATGTTGAAGAGATAATTTACAGGCATTCATACGAAGAAGAGTTTATCACACTATCATGGACCTAACCAAGGAGAAAACAACTATCATGTAGGTTCATATCATATGGTCCATGCTTCAAATCAATCATACAGGCAATACAATAGGCCAAGTGGACATGCTATGACAACATATAATCATGATAGAAGGCAAAACACAACGCGAGACTCCAGCAATATAATCAATCACATATGTAATAGCATGAGCAGTCTGTATTAATGGTCATTCGCAAGGTATATGCAGGAGGCTATAAGATCATGTCATGCAATTCAGAGAGAGTCATTATTACAACCGGACAAAGATCCCTAAGGGCAACCATTGACCTTTCCCAACCGACTCATCTCCCCTCTTTCCCGTGGGGCTCCGATACGACTCTTCATGGCAAGAAGACACTGGTTGATCATCATAAGAATAAGGAAAGACAGCCCCAGAAACACCTTACTTCTGACTCAAAGTGACATCAAGAACTTCCAACACTCACTCAGACAACCTTCATATACACACATGATTCCGACACAATGTATTTAAACCAACCCGATTCCCGCGAAAGATACTGACATCCGGGAGAAAAAAAATCAATAGGAGCGTCAAAGGGTCAACAAACATAGAGGACGGGGCTGTTTCGCACAAGCTGAGTTTGACCACACAAAAACAAGGGTACTCCCACTATCCCGTTTGCACAGATCAGTCAATACACAACTCATTGTTAGGACTACCAATCAGACTTTAGCATATCAAGCATTCAGCATAGAATCAGTCAATAACACTCATAATGATCTCATTTGAGTCTCCCAACCCATCTGTAAAGAACAAGCTGATATTTGCCTACCCATGCCAACTCACATCCAATAGAGATGATCTAACGCCTTTCTACCCACTCGATCCCACTTTAGTCGGTTTTCTTCTTTTATTATAAGTCGAGTTCATTACTTAGTCCAATTTCTGTTAGACATCTTAAGTTCATTTTGCCCCTTTTTAACACTTTCAAATCATTTGAAATTCATGGGCGGTTTTCCAAAACATACACTCGACCCTTGTGTACCCGAATTGCACAACCTCAGCTCTGATACCATCTTTGTAACGGCCCAGAATTATGATTTCCGGGTTACGTTTCAAGGGATAAAAACCCCTTGTTCGGATCTTGCAATCCAGGTACGGGTCGAGGTTTTAAACTCATTCAAGATTAGTAGAAAGAGGGATTTCAAACCCTAAAAACCTCGAAGGGCCATTGGGTACCCTTAACCTGTCTTGAGACTATGTCGCGCAATTCAGTTTAAATGAAAGTAAAGCGGAAACAAGTTAAGATACAAAGTGTCACAACAGAGCCGATCCAAACCAAAACGTAAGCGAATGATTACCATTTATACCAAGTTAGAATATTAACTAGATTCTTCGGTTCGCCCAAGGGTTTCCCGTCGCCTAAGCATGGAGCAAACAAGATCTGCAGAAATGCCTTTAAAAGAAGAACGGGGAAAGGAGTCAGATCGAGCCACTCATGCGGGACCGGCAGTCCTCGCTGAGGCCACATAGTATGTGCTATACCTAATAAAGATGCTCTAATGCAATACGAAAGTCAAACACACTAGCATGCTCCTAATTCATAATAATGTGCAGAAATACTGTAAAGGGCCCAAGACAATGCCAACGGCATATCCCATATTTATAAAACAATAATACCAATTTACGTTACCATTTCCAAAATCAAATATTAAAACAACACATAACCACATAGTATATAAATATTCCAATTAATTCTATACTTTAAACAAATACACAATATTTAATGATTTTACAGAAAATATATTTATCACTAAAATCAAAATTAACATATACTAATAATTTAATAGGTTAACAATAATTAAATATAACTCATAACATATAGTCATAAGTTCATAACATGTAATATATAACCCAAGAACAACTTAACAATTTATAAAACCAAAACCCATCAAGCCCAAACCGGGAGCCCAAACCCAACAGCCCACACCAATACCCAGATCCATACCCACAAGGAAACCCGACCCGGCTCGCTGACCCGACTCCAAAACCAAACCCTGCTCTCCCTGAACCGAACCGGCCATTTAAAATAAATAAGCTGAACCGGACCCAAATAAAAGAAAACAAAAAGAAAACCAACCCGAGTTACTGTTCACCTTCTTCCCAAAGTCACTGCAGGTTTCAAACGGCAAGGAAAGAGGGAAGAGAGGGTGGCTCGCCGGCGGCCCTACCCCGACACACGCACACACAGAAGGAGAAAGAAGAAGAAGAGGGAAGAAGCTCACCGAGGGCTCGAGACTCGCCGGAGATTCAATGCGCTTCGTCGGAGTTTGATTGGGGCTCGATCGGGCTCGACCAGGCTCACCGGAGGCGGAATCGGAGATTTAGAGGCCTAGGGAGGAAATAGAAGGTTCAAAGGCGCACCTTTACACCGATTTCGGGTCGAAACAAAAACGAAGGGGAAGAAATCGACCTTATGCACGAATAGGGGAGGCGAAGGAGCTGGTGGCGGCGTCGGCGGTTCCCTGGCGGCGGATCCCTTCTGGTGGCTGTCGGAGGCCGAGAGTAGGTGGTGGTTGAACCTGATGAGAGCCGAGAGGGGCATGGAAGAGGCGGAGAGATGGAGCTGTTGGAATTCGGAGGGGAGGAGGAGGAGCTGCGCCCGACGGTAATGGCGGCTCCGACGACCTCCTGGGTGGCCGACGTCGATGGTGGAGCAGCTGTTGGTGGCGGCTCTGCGAGACAGCGGCGGAGGAGCTGTAATGGTGATGGTGATTGTGGCTCGGCAAAAGGAGACCTGTTTTTGTGGGTTCTTGAATTGGAAGAGAGAAAGAGAATGGAGGAATGAGGTAGGGGTTCTGCAGGAAATGGAAGTGGAGGAGAGAGAGGAAGAGGCTTCCTTTTGTGGGTTCTTGGTTTACTGAAATTGAAGAATGGAGGAGAGGGGCTGCAGGTCTTGTTGTCTCAATTGTAAGGGAAGGAAGAGGAAGAAGACAAAGATTCACAGCTGCCACTACTGTCGATCAAGCAAGGAGGGAGGGAAGCAAACAAGGACATAAGTGGTCCCTGAGATGAGATCTGAATTTGCCTAGAAAGAAACCCCAAAATCCGCTCTCTTAATCTTATCCCGTCTTGATTAAAATAACGCTTCAAAATTACAAGGATATCGACATTCCAAAGTTTATTTCAAATTCCGAGGCGAAACGATAGAATTGTCCTTCAAAGATCAAAATTGGGCCGGAATTGGCTTTAAGAGTTTCAGTTTCGATTTAGTAATTTAAAGACGAGTTTTTCTTCAAATATCCGAATTTTTATTTTATTTTATCTTATTTTTTTTTTTTCGACTTAAATCCATTTATATTATTTATATTATTTATTATTTAAAATCCGGGCCTTTACAATAACCACTTTGGATATAGCAATAGCTAAAAGATTTTCATTGGTAAATATATATTTTTCTTTCAATTGGTTTTTCCACACATTTAGATTTTCAAATGTTGAAGGACAAAATGTTGAGGCTTGGAAGGAAATATTTTTTTGGAGATTACGTAAAATTATGAAAATATATTAATATTATTATTATGAGGTAGAATATATCTTGGAATATTTGAAAAATTGCGAGATTATGAGGTACAATATATCTTGGAATCATCTATAGGAAAATCCAAAATAATGTAGTTTAGATGTTTAAAAAAAATCCAGTATTATTAAACAAAACTATTTATAAACAAAATTAGTTTATATTATTAGAAATTTTATTGTATGAAACAATATAATTGCAATATTTACAACAACCGTAGGTTATTTGTGTGTGTATGTAATGTAAATTTTTTTTTTGAAGGAAATGCCCATCTCCATTGGTCCATAGTTGAGAGAACGGATTGAAAACTTGCACCGTTGGATTTCATGAAATAAAGGGCCACGATTGAATACAAGCCATGCGAATGGCTGATGCTATACCCGCTGCGCCGGACCCACATTGGTCCCAGCCAATCACAGGGCACCGCGTGTCCCATAAGCCTATAATTCTACTTTTATCCTTGAAAAAAAAATAGAAATTGTATTTACAGTTATATTCGCCTATTTGGTCATAATAATTACTCTACTGTATATTTTTCTTATTCTTATTTTGATTATTAATATAAATATTATTTTCATTCATATTCAGATGATCTTATTTTATAATTATTTTATTATTATTATTATTATTTGGTGTAATGTCGTTTTAATTAGTCAACGGATCAACTTTTATATGTTTTAAAAAAAAATTCCAGTATTATTAAACAAAACTATTTATAAACAAAATTAGTTTATATTATTAGAAATTTTATTGTATGAAACAATATAATTGCAGTATTTACAACAACCGTAGGTTATTTGTGTGTGTATGTAATGTAAATTTTTTTTTTGAAGGAAATCCCCATCTCTGATTCTCCATTGGTCCATAGCTGAGAGTGTAACGGCCCGGGATTATGATTCCTGGGTTACGTTTCGAGGGATGAAAACCCTCGATGGGATCGTGCGCCCCGAGTATGGGTTGAAGGTTTGAAAGCCTAATCTAAAGTTTTCAAGGTGGGATTTCATACCCAAATTCGAAGGGATCGTTGGAATCCCCGGGGAAGTCCCCTGTACCTGTCGTAAGTCTACGCGTGGAAAACAGTTGTCATACAAATAGCAAAATCAATTGAAACACAAGAGAATGCCACGGCAGAGCCGGGTCAAAACAAAGTCTAAATGTAAATCCAAAATAGTGAATCATAGTTTTGGTGAAGTCTATCACTCCAGCCTCACTCTCCGCCAAACAATGACCCGCGCCAGGCAAACAGCACCGATGGGATGAACTTAAATAATACCTAAAAATGTTAATGGTGAGCGGGATCAGAATGATGCCCACCTGCTGCATCCCAGCTCTAAGCACACATATACGCTATTCCTTATAAAGATGCTTCTAGATGCAAGGCATAATATTAACACACTAGCATGTCCCTAAGATCAAGTGTTTAATAATAGATAGGGCCCCAGCAAAGAATACCAAATGGTATGTCCCTCTCCTACCTCCACCCCCTTCCGATAGGGCGGAGACTGGCCAGTTCATGAATGCATTCCTTTATCATCGGGCGGTCCGCAGACCCAACCCGTAACCACAATAAATAAAGCCCGCATGCAGCTCATAATACAAACAAAGGAAGTTCCATGACTCGATCGACTCAGGACGGAACCCAATGGACTGGGCCATCCTATGACCCTAGCAAAGACTCTAATTACTTCACAGATAACGGCCGTTCTGTTTACAGACGCATAAAGAATTAGAATGCTCAACGGTCAATGCAACCTAGCATGATACTACATGGCATGCTGATCATGAATGCAAACACCTAGTATATCATGCACATAAAGCAGGGAATATCTCTCTATCAAACTGAGTAAGCTCCGAAGAGACTTACCTGGTATAGCAGAACAGCAAAGTACTCAACCAGGCAGTATGAATCCAACACGTCACAGATGGTCACCTAATAGTATAAACGTATGAATGAGTCTATTTCTAAGGCACACAAACATGAAAATCTCATACACACATAACTACACAACTTAACACAATAATCGTCACATCATCATGTTCATCATCTTAACTTTATCCCGTAATCCAACATCTCACAACTCATACCATATTCCATATAATTCTCCAATTCATCAGCTTAAAACAATTTCCAATTCTCACTTAGCCAATTTGCATGCTATCACCTCATACTCTTACTTAGTATATAATTGTATATTTTCATTATAATAATCATCTCTTACCATATAATATATATATAATATAACCTCATCAAAGTCTAATATTTAATCTTGTCTAATAATCACCACAATGTCATGCTATTAGTCAATTCAATCACACCGTTAATCAACCGATCAATCATCATGCTAGTTAGTCATTAAATAATTCCAAATTTTCAGGTTAGTCCCAAAACCGTTCCAAATCCGAATTAATAGTTAAGAATTCCGATTCAAACAGCTAAGAATTCCGACCTTGGAAATACTTGCTAAAATCCTTTTTCAATTATTCAAATCCAAATAATATATTTTAAATCCCAAATAATCTAATATGATATTTTAATTACCCTTTAATATTTAATAAACCCTGCTTTTATAAAATCCCCAAAATAATATTTTATTTTTAAATCCTCGAATAATATTATAGTATTTTAAATACCGTAACCAATTAAATAAATAACCCGATAAACCCGACCGATCCGAACCCAACCGATCCGAACCCAACCGATTTAATATAATCATATAACAATATAATATATATATATATATATATATATATATATATATATATATATATATATATATATATATATATATATATATATATATATATATATATATATATATATATATAAGTACACGTAGGCAGGGGGGGCCCACAAGCCTTCATCTTCTTCGCCTTCCCCAATTCGAAACCGCACAGCTCCCGCCTCCCGCCAAGGTGCTCGCCGGCCGTCGCCCGCACCTCGCCGCGCCGGAGCCCCGCCCAGCTAGTCCGGCCAGCTCCCCGCGCTCTCGCCTCCTCGCCCTGCGGTTCGACCTCGGCCTTGGCTCTACGCGTCGCCCCTAGCTCGCCTCGTGCTCGCACTCGACGATCGCCGACCGAGCTCCGACGATCGTCGGAGCTCTCGACCTCACCCGATCGACCCGCACTCAGCCCACGCTCACTCCCGACTAGTCAAAGCATCGAAAAGACTCAAAACGAATCGAAACGAGGATAAATTCGGAGCTCACCGAGATGAGTTTTTCGCGACTTCGGAGCTCCCGATCGGAGTTCTGGGCGTCTTCGGTGGCTCGCGATGGCTTGTCGGTCCTGTACCGCATATTGATGAGCGTGATGGCGAAGACCACAAGCGATTTCGATCAAAAACGAAGGAGAACGACTTACCGGAAGTTGGCTTGACAAAACAGAGCAACCCACTAATTAATTGGGCGGGATGGTGCACGGGGGTGGCGTTGGCGGTGTTGGAGGCTCCGATGGTGGCGCCGGCGGCTCTGGGTGGCACTGGGTGGCTCCGCCTGCTGCTGTTGCTGGCCTTTGGTGGAAGGGAACGAAGGAGGAGGAGGTCGGGGCTTGGCTTCTCCTTGCGGCAAAACAGGGCAAGGAAGAGGGTGGCTGCGGTGATGGTGATCGACGACGACTGGTGGTGAAGGTGATGCTGAGGTGAAAATGATCAGTGAAGGTGAGAGTGGTGATGGAGATGGTGAAGGTGACGTTGGTGGTTGGCTGCGAGAAGGTGATGGTGAGGAGTGTTGGTGATGGTGAGGCTTGATCAGTGAAGGTGAGAGTGGTGCTTGGATTAAAATTTGAACTGGTGAGGGTGATGGTAGGCAGGGGATGGGTGAGGCGACGGGAGTGGGTGAGATTTGGAGTGTGATTTTGGGTAACCAAATACCCGGAATTAAATCCCGAATACGCGAATTTCGAACCCCGAAATTAGTGTCGAAAGTTAGTTTTCCCGAATCCCGCTTTTTCGATCAATTAGATTTTAAAACTTAAAAAGGATATCACCATCCGAATTTATTTTTAAATTATCGAGGCGAAAAGATGGAACCGGTCGTCAAATATTTAATTTCAGGTCGGAATTTGTTAAACAGGTTTTAAATCCGATTTAATTAAATTTTAAATTCCCTTTTTCCGATAAAATTAGGATTTAAAATCCAAGCCTTTACATCATCCACCTCTAAAAACAAGTCTCGTCCCCGAGACAAAAATCATTTTAAAACAGGGGATGAAGTTTAAAATTGGTGAGTCCAAAGATCACGTCATTGATCTCGTAAGGACCTCATAAGTGCCCCCATAAGGTCTCACAATATCATCGCCGTGATCATGATATTTCCAATCACTCGGGCGAGAATGTGGTAGATGCCTCCACCACATCCCCACTTCGACTCCTCGGTCATACCATAACTCAAAAAGCATCATGACGTCTCCGCTAGGTCTTAGCAAGCGATCCACAGGTGCCCCCATACATGCTTGTATCCACTTCGTGGGACGTCATAATGAAAACGCGGGTTGTAATTACTTACTTTAAAAATCTGAGTTCCCTTTTTAAATTACCGTTCAAGATTCTTTATTTTCGACGTTAAACAAGACATTTCCAACTTCCCAATTATTTAACATCCACCTCTAAGGGCTAATCCCATATTTCCTTCCTAAGTTCCGAGTCAAATCATAATTCAACATTTCAATCTCTAGCATTTCTAATATCAGACATCATGGATATAGAAGAATTATCATAATCTTGAGATAAACAGCAGATCATAGCTCATTAAAGACAATCACATACCATAATATCTAGCACATCATCATATCATCGAGGCTCATCACATCATATTACCAAGGATCTGCACACAACTACCAAGCATAAGCACACAAATCAAAGAGACACTACTAACCAATCCCATTCAACCAACTAGACATACTCACCGCACTCGAGAGGTCAAGATAATGTCTACGCTCGGCTCAACATAAGACGCAAGCAACTCATCTAGGACATCCCCATAGCTAGCTCGAATGCTCTCCTCAGTCTCCCAGGTGGCCTCCTCAGGACTCCTCCTAGACCACTGAACTAGAAGCAAAGGAACCTCCCTGTTCCTAAGCTTCTTGACTCGACGGTCAAGGACCCTCACTGGACGCTCTACAAAGGTATGGTCAGGCTCAATGCGAAGGTCTGAGTGGTCAAGGACATGACTAGGGTCGGGAATATACTGGCGGAGCTGGGAGACATGAAAGACGTCATGGACGCCGGCCAGGGATGGAGGTAAGGCCAAACGGTAAGCTACCTCACCGACTCTCTCTAGGACCTCAAATGGGCCAATGAACCTCGGACTCAACTTCCCCTTAATGCCAAACCGTCGAACTCCCCTGGTGGGTGAAACCCGAAGCCACACATGCGAACCCACCTCGAACTCAATCTCTGTCCTACGCCTGTCTGCATACTTCTTCTGGCGATCCTGGGCAACTCTCATATGCTCCCGAATGCGACCCACCTGATCAACGGTCTCTCTCACTATCTCAGGTAACGACAGCACTGTATCTGCAGGCTCGTCCCAACAAACTGGCGACCTGCATCGTCTCCCGTACAAAGCCTCGTAAGGAGCCATCTCGATCGATGCATGGTAGCTGTTGTTGTACGAAAACTCCACTAGCGGCAGATACCTAACCCACTGATGACCCCACTCCAAAACGCATGATCGTAACATGTCCTCCAAGGTCTGAATCGTCCTCTCACTCTGCCCATCTGTCTGAGGATGAAAAGCTGTACTGAAATGCAGTCTGGTCCCTAGGCTCTCCTGAACCTGATGCCAAAACCTCGAGGTGAACCGTCCATCTCTGTCAGATACAATCCTCTCAGGTACTCCATGAAGTCTCACGATCTGGCGGATGAACTCCTCAGCTAACCGCGATGCTGGCCATGTCTCCTGAATCGGAATGAAATGAGCTGACTTGGTCAACCTATCGACCACAACCCAAATGGCGTCGAAACCCCGAACATCTCGCCTCAGTCCGGTGACGAAATCCATAGAGATGTCCGTCCACTTCCACTCAGGAACTGGAAGCGACCTGACAAGTCCTCCCGGTCTCTGGTGCTCAATCCGAACCTGCTGGCAAACCTGACATCTGGCTACAAAGTCTACGATGTCCGCCCTCATCCTCTGCCACCAATAATACCTCCTCAAATCCTGATACATCTTATTCGTCCCTGGATGGACAGAATAAGGAGTGGAGTGAGCCTCCTGCATGATCCTCTGCCTCAGATCTGATGTCGATGGAACTACAGCTCTGCCCTGAAAGGTGAGCATCCCATCTGCTCTCTCTGCAAGCTCTCTGAATCTGCCCTGAGCCATCCGCTCCCTCAGAACTGCGATCTCGGGACAATCTGTCTGACCCTGCCGAATCTCTGCTAACAGCTCTGACTGCACCTCCAAGAACGACAACTGTCCACTCTCTCGCTGAACCCACACCTCGAAACAACACCTCATCAAATCCATCTGCAATTCCCTCTGAGCTGTAAGCCTCGCCACTGATGCCTCCTGGTGAGTCTTCCTACTGAGTGCATCTGCCACTACATTGGCCTTCCCTGGGTGGTAGACTATGTCCAAGTCATAGTCTTTCAGAAGCTCTAGCCACCGCCTCTGTCGCATGTTGAGCTCCTTCTGCGTAAAAATATACTTCAAACTCTTGTGATCTGTCATCACCTTGCATGAAGTACCGTACAGATAATGCCTCCAGATCTTCAGAGCATGGACAACCGCTGCTAACTCCAAGTCATGGACGGGGTAAGACACCTCTGCAGGCTTCAACTGGCGCGAAGCATAAGCGATGACTCGATCTCTCTGATGCAGAACGCATCCCAAGCCGGAACGCGAAGCGTCTGTATACACGACGAAGTCCTCAGTCCCATCTGGCAAGGCTAACACTGGAGCGGTCGTCAGCTTCTGCTTCAGAAGCTCAAAACTGGACTGGCACTCGGGACTCCACTCAAAGGGAACGTCCTTCCTCAGCAGCTGTGTCATCGGTCTAGAGATACTCGAGAAACCCTGCACGAATCTCCTGTAGTAACTAGCCAAACCCAGAAACGAGCGGATGTCTCTGACGTTCTTGGGCACCTCCCAAGCAACAATGGCGTCAATCTTTGCCGGATCCACGGCGACTCCAGCAGCTGAAATCACGTGGCCCAAGAAAGCCACCTCTGTGAGCCAGAACTCACACTTGCTGTACTTCCCATACAGCTGATGCTTCCTCAGCGTCTCTAGCACAATCCTCAAGTGCTCCTCGTGCTCCTCTCTACTCCTCGAGTAGACTAAGATGTCATCGATGAAAACGACGACGAATCTGTCCAGGTAGTCAATGAACACACGGTTCATGAGCTCCATGAAAGCAGCTGGTGCATTGGTCAGCCCAAACGGCATGACCACGAACTCATAGTGTCCATAACGAGTCCGGAAAGCGGTCTTCTGCACATCCTCTGGCTTCACCCTCAGCTGGTGATAGCCTGACCTTAGATCAATCTTCGAGAAGACAACGGCACCCTGCAGCTGATCTAACAGATCGTCAATCCGGGGAAGAGGATAACGGTTCTTCACCGTCGCCTGATTCAGCTCCCGATAGTCGATGCAAAGCCTCAGCGACCCATCCTTCTTCTTGACGAACAAAACTGGCGCTCCCCAAGGTGATGCACTAGGGCGGATGTAACCCTTCTCAGCTAACTCCTCTAGCTGAGCCTTCAGCTCGGCCATCTCCGCCTCGACCTCTACCATAAGTGTCTCCTCGCCTCTGTCCCTGGGGATATGTCAGAAGTGGCGGATGAGGAGCCGCAGGAAGTCTCAATGGCTGTGCAGACGGTGGTGCTCTCCTACTCTGGGGACAACGAGCAGCTTTGTGTCCCATAGCGCCGCAAGCGTAGCAGACCGTCGAACGATCTGGACATGAAGAAACAAAATGACCACTCTCAAAACATCCATGGCAAGTGGCACTCCTCACTCGCGCATCTCCTCTGTATGCAGCTGGAACTAGTGGCTGGGGTACCCTCGGTGCAAATCCATGGTACCCTCCTCTGAATCCTCCTCCATAGCCACTCCTCCGGAATCTGTCCTCTCCTCGGACCTCAGCTGGCCTCGCCCTCTTCGCCTCGGGGCGGGAAGTGGAATAGGCGGTCTCTGACAAAATCCTCTGCTGGTCGTACAGGAGGATGACCTCAAGGAATCTGTCAAAGCTGACAGCTCCTAAACTGGACGCGTGCAGAAGCACCGGAGAAGGCAGTCTCATCGATAGCATGCGAATCCTACTCTCGTCGGAAGGGCACAAGTGCGAGCAGTATACCAGCTCCTTCTTGAACTGGCAGACGATGGCAGAGACAGAAGCTGATCTGTCGTAGCGGCCACGCAGAAAAGATACCTCCCTGGCTGTCTGGATCCCAGGAGGGCGGTACTCTCTCATCATCAGGTCTCTAAAAGAGTCATAGGTCCACTCGGTCTGGTCCTTCCTATAAACCAACCATCTATCAAAAGCATCCCCTCGCAGCTGACCGGCGGCAAGCCTCTGTCTCTCAGAAGCTGGTATGGCAACGTGGTCGAATAATCCCTCCATCTCACGGAACCACCTCTCAACATCCTCTCCGGTCTCTCCAGCAAACGACGGTGGGCGGCACTGAGATAGCGTCTTGACCCAGTCGATGCGCTTCTCGGGGCGCGCATCGACCACGGGCTCGGCTGGCTGCTGAGCTGGAACCTCTGGCGTCGGTGCCGTAGATCGAGCTCCTCCTCGTAACTCGCTCAGGATGTCATGAAGCGTCGCCTCTAGCTGACCAATCCTAGCCTCGGTGGATACTGGAACTCGGTCCTCAGCTGGCGGTGGCGAAGATCGCTCCTCAGCGTGGTCGTCGGCAGCGCGCTCCTCGACGTGATCGTCAGCGACAAGCTCCTCGACTCTCTCAACAGCAACTCGGCGGGGGCGTCCCCTGCCTCGACGTGCTCTACCCCCACGCCCGTCTGAACCGCGTCTAACGTCGACCATGATGGCTACATGAACGATTATTTAACACTCAGCACAGAAGCACTCAGCACTCAACAAATTATTATGATCTCCTTCGAGGGAGATCGCCCTCGGGCCCAGTTTAATATTATCATACAAGCATAGAGACGATCTATACCATCCTTCGAGGGACGGCTGACCGGAGGGGCAAATACCTCACGGCCTCCTAACCCACGCTACTCCAACCTCCGCGGTGCAAATTCCTTGGAGTCTTCCAGGCCCATCTGTAAAGAGAAAGCTAGTATTTTGCCTACTGTTTTTCGTATTCTACATCCTTAAGGGATGTCTATCGCTTAGTCTCTACCCCACGAGATTGCCTTCCTAATAGATCAATCTAAGGTTGGGTTCAATTAAATTCATTTTACCCCTCTTTTTTTTTTGAAAAACATTTGAAAACCGTTTGAAAAACCTTGGGCCATTTAAAAATCACTTCAACCCCTGTACTCAGCTTGCAAAATCAACCTGGCTCTGATACCACCTATGTAACGGCCCGGGATTATGATTCCTGGGTTACGTTTCGAGGGATGAAAACCCTCGATGGGATCGTGCGCCCCGAGTATGGGTTGAAGGTTTGAAAGCCTAATCTAAAGTTTTCAAGGTGGGATTTCATACCCAAATTCGAAGGGATCGTTGGAATCCCCGGGGAAGTCCCCTGTACCTGTCGTAAGTCTATGCGTGGAAAACAGTTGTCATACAAATAGCAAAATCAATTGAAACACAAGAGAATGCCACGGCAGAGCCGGGTCAAAACAAAGTCTAAATGTAAATCCAAAATAGTGAATCATAGTTTTGGTGAAGTCTATCACTCCAGCCTCACTCTCCGCCAAACAATGACCCGCGCCAGGCAAACAGCACCGATGGGATGAACTTAAATAATACCTAAAAATGTTAATGGTGAGCGGGATCAGAATGATGCCCACCTGCTGCATCCCAGCTCTAAGCACACATATACGCTATTCCTTATAAAGATGCTTCTAGATGCAAGGCATAATATTAACACACTAGCATGTCCCTAAGATCAAGTGTTTAATAATAGATAGGGCCCCAGCAAAGAATACCAAATGGTATGTCCCTCTCCTACCTCCACCCCCTTCCGATAGGGCGGAGACTGGCCAGTTCATGAATGCATTCCTTTATCATCGGGCGGTCCGCAGACCCAACCCGTAACCACAATAAATAAAGCCCGCATGCAGCTCATAATACAAACAAAGGAAGTTCCATGACTCGATCGACTCAGGACGGAACCCAATGGACTGGGCCATCCTATGACCCTAGCAAAGACTCTAATTACTTCACAGATAACGGCCGTTCTGTTTACAGACGCATAAAGAATTAGAATGCTCAACGGTCAATGCAACCTAGCATGATACTACATGGCATGCTGATCATGAATGCAAACACCTAGTATATCATGCACATAAAGCAGGGAATATCTCTCTATCAAACTGAGTAAGCTCCGAAGAGACTTACCTGGTATAGCAGAACAGCAAAGTACTCAACCAGGCAGTATGAATCCAACACGTCACAGATGGTCACCTAATAGTATAAACGTATGAATGAGTCTATTTCTAAGGCACACAAACATGAAAATCTCATACACACATAACTACACAACTTAACACAATAATCGTCACATCATCATGTTCATCATCTTAACTTTATCCCGTAATCCAACATCTCACAACTCATACCATATTCCATATAATTCTCCAATTCATCAGCTTAAAACAATTTCCAATTCTCACTTAGCCAATTTGCATGCTATCACCTCATACTCTTACTTAGTATATAATTGTATATTTTCATTATAATAATCATCTCTTACCATATAATATATATATAATATAACCTCATCAAAGTCTAATATTTAATCTTGTCTAATAATCACCACAATGTCATGCTATTAGTCAATTCAATCACACCGTTAATCAACCGATCAATCATCATGCTAGTTAGTCATTAAATAATTCCAAATTTTCAGGTTAGTCCCAAAACCGTTCCAAATCCGAATTAATAGTTAAGAATTCCGATTCAAACAGCTAAGAATTCCGACCTTGGAAATACTTGCTAAAATCCTTTTTCAATTATTCAAATCCAAATAATATATTTTAAATCCCAAATAATCTAATATGATATTTTAATTACCCTTTAATATTTAATAAACCCTGCTTTTATAAAATCCCCAAAATAATATTTTATTTTTAAATCCTCGAATAATATTATAGTATTTTAAATACCGTAACCAATTAAATAAATAACCCGATAAACCCGACCGATCCGAACCCAACCGATCCGAACCCAACCGATTTAATATAATCATATAACAATATAATATATATATATATATATATATATATATATATATATATATATATATATATATATATATATATATATATATATATATATATATATATATATATATATATATATATATATATAAGTACACGTAGGCAGGGGGGGCCCACAAGCCTTCATCTTCTTCGCCTTCCCCAATTCGAAACCGCACAGCTCCCGCCTCCCGCCAAGGTGCTCGCCGGCCGTCGCCCGCACCTCGCCGCGCCGGAGCCCCGCCCAGCTAGTCCGGCCAGCTCCCCGCGCTCTCGCCTCCTCGCCCTGCGGTTCGACCTCGGCCTTGGCTCTACGCGTCGCCCCTAGCTCGCCTCGTGCTCGCACTCGACGATCGCCGACCGAGCTCCGACGATCGTCGGAGCTCTCGACCTCACCCGATCGACCCGCACTCAGCCCACGCTCACTCCCGACTAGTCAAAGCATCGAAAAGACTCAAAACGAATCGAAACGAGGATAAATTCGGAGCTCACCGAGATGAGTTTTTCGCGACTTCGGAGCTCCCGATCGGAGTTCTGGGCGTCTTCGGTGGCTCGCGATGGCTTGTCGGTCCTGTACCGCATATTGATGAGCGTGATGGCGAAGACCACAAGCGATTTCGATCAAAAACGAAGGAGAACGACTTACCGGAAGTTGGCTTGACAAAACAGAGCAACCCACTAATTAATTGGGCGGGATGGTGCACGGGGGTGGCGTTGGCGGTGTTGGAGGCTCCGATGGTGGCGCCGGCGGCTCTGGGTGGCACTGGGTGGCTCCGCCTGCTGCTGTTGCTGGCCTTTGGTGGAAGGGAACGAAGGAGGAGGAGGTCGGGGCTTGGCTTCTCCTTGCGGCAAAACAGGGCAAGGAAGAGGGTGGCTGCGGTGATGGTGATCGACGACGACTGGTGGTGAAGGTGATGCTGAGGTGAAAATGATCAGTGAAGGTGAGAGTGGTGATGGAGATGGTGAAGGTGACGTTGGTGGTTGGCTGCGAGAAGGTGATGGTGAGGAGTGTTGGTGATGGTGAGGCTTGATCAGTGAAGGTGAGAGTGGTGCTTGGATTAAAATTTGAACTGGTGAGGGTGATGGTAGGCAGGGGATGGGTGAGGCGACGGGAGTGGGTGAGATTTGGAGTGTGATTTTGGGTAACCAAATACCCGGAATTAAATCCCGAATACGCGAATTTCGAACCCCGAAATTAGTGTCGAAAGTTAGTTTTCCCGAATCCCGCTTTTTCGATCAATTAGATTTTAAAACTTAAAAAGGATATCACCATCCGAATTTATTTTTAAATTATCGAGGCGAAAAGATGGAACCGGTCGTCAAATATTTAATTTCAGGTCGGAATTTGTTAAACAGGTTTTAAATCCGATTTAATTAAATTTTAAATTCCCTTTTTCCGATAAAATTAGGATTTAAAATCCAAGCCTTTACAGAGAGAACGGATTGAAAACTTGCACCGTTGGATTTCATGAAATAAAGGGCCACGATCGAATACAAGCCATGCGAATGGCTGATGCTATACCCGCTGCGCCGGACCCACATTGGTCCTAGCCAATCACAGGGCACCGCGTGTCCCATAATCCTAGAATTCTACTTTTCTCCTTGAAAAAAAAAACAGAAATTGTATTTACGGGTCATAATAATTACTCTACTGCATATTTTTCTTATTCTTATTTTGATTATTAATATAAATATTATTTTTATTCATATTCTTATTCTTATTTTATAATTATTTTATTATTATTATTATTATTACTGTTATTATAACTGATATTATTATTATAAATATTATTTCATATGTAATTATAACTGATTGGATGGTGAAAGATATGGAGCTATTTCCAAGGGAGGTCAAACTCGGGTCAACAAAATCAATTAGGAGAAGATGGAGGGGAAGGGAAAAATTGGTGGATGACAAAATGGAGCAGCAAAATTAGAGGGTGAAAAATAAGATCTGGAGGGATTCGAACCCGGGTTGGTATATCATATTGATAGACCTTCGCCCAAGGGGGCGTCCGATTGATGTTGAGCGTTGTGACTAAATCAAATACTATACGGAGTAGTAAATTAGAGTACATAGTAAATGAATTAAAAAAGAATAACTGAATCTCGAAAAAGTGGTGCATGGTGCAAGGAGACAACTGACTCCCGAAAAAAGAAAAAAATAAAAGAAAAGCCCAGCGCGTGTATTGTCGTTAGATTAATTTCAATCCAACGGTTCACATGTAGTTATCCCCGTTCAGTTATAATTGGCCAACTGGATAGATCCGGTTGGCAATCTGTGTGGGGCCCATCTACACCGTTATTTTTATTTTTATTTTTATTCAGCGTTGCAAATTGGGGAGAATTGTTAACAACTGAGCGAGAATAGGCTTGGGAATTTTTTTCCATCCTATTAAAACGCAGCGTTTCACAATTGACAAGGGGGAGAATTAAGTCAATTTACTCCCACATTTACAACTTCAGTTTCTTTTCCGTTTTTTTTTTTCCGTTTTATTTTGTCTTCCGTTTTGTTTTTGTTGTAAATCTTCACACGGTTAAGTTATTTCCCTCATCTATCAACTCTCAACGTAACCGTTTCTTCATTCCTTAGGCATCCATATATAAAAAAAAAAACCCCATTTCTCAACATCGTCGAGACCATCCCTACTTCTTCCTTCTTCAATCATCCCCCCAAAAGTGTGCGGGATGTCGCGATTCGGATTCTACTTTGGGCAGCCGGTTGAGGTAGTTGGGAAAGATTACATGCTTGGGTCTTTCTACGAGGCAGCGGTGAATAGGGAGATCGGGGGGTTATATGTCGAAGTCATTTACACACACCGGGCACCGATGGGTGTATTACGATCCGAACTAATCCCTGCATGTATGGTGAGGCCAACTCCGCGCAGGATCCATCTACCGGACGTGCCGTTCAATGTAGGTGAAGATGTGGACTTCCCTAGGGACCACGGGTGGTGGCACGGAAGGGTACGAGTTGTGCATGAGAAGATGTATTGTGTAGCGAGTGTAATTGATCAGCAAGAAAAGTGGTTTCATCATGAGGAATTGAGATGTCATCAGGAGTGGATCGTGGATCGGTGGGCCATTATCCCATGGCGGCCGCCCCCGCCAGGTAACACATCTCCTACCATATGTAATTAACTTAGCCTTGTCGACATTTATTATAATGTTTTGGTAACAAAATAAGGGATAACGCAATTTTTTCATGTGCTATATATGTACGAGCGTCAAAAGGCTTTGGGCCTCAGGGCATAAAAGACGTGATGGATCTCTTGAGGGAAGGCGATTCGGTGGAGGTCATGGGGTCGGGTGATGGGTTGGTTGGAATGTACCAACCTGCCGTCATCATGGCCTTGGTAGATGGAACATATGCTCGGGTGGAGTATAAATTCTTCGTCCTAGAAGATGAGATCACACCCCTCCGGGAGATTGTCCACCATAGCCGGTTGCGGAGAGAGCCGCCAAGCATGCATTTGGACCCCACCACATTCCGATATGGGGAAGTAGATGTCTGGTGGCATGATGTTTGGTGGCACGGCCACGCGATCAGGCGGATGAACAACGGAGCGAAGTACATCGTCCAGTTTGACCTACCTAGGTACAAAGGACAACAGTTTATAGCCAACCAAATACGACACCACGGAGATTGGTTCAATACCGGCTGGAGGTTTGAGGGGTGATCAACTGTATTTGTCAATGATGATGTGGTTTGTTAGACAATCAAGATCAACAAGATTGATTAGGTTATATTTTAAATGAATATTCAACATTTATTTATCCGTATTTTTATTATATGTACCTGAAATATCTCTATCAAATTCATATGCATAACGTTTTATTTGTTTGAAATATTTTAACGCTTTTGTAATGAAACAAAAGCGTTCTTTCTAATGAAACAAAAAATACGGTGTAACATCTATATCTATACTATATATATAAAGTTGGGTGAAGCCCAATGAATTTGATAGAAATATTTGAAATTTATATTTTTCAGAAGATTACAAATTATTTGAAATTTTCATAAATTGATTAATTCTTTTAAATAAAGTATAAAAAAAAATTTGGGTAATATTACACATTATAAATCATTGATTAGTTAACTTACCTATTAAAACTAATATTGGAAGAGATATATCAACAAATATTATAAAATATCAACAAGTAAGCCAACACATTTTTTTTGGGTCACAAGCAAAACATTTAAATTAATACAAGTACAAATAACGTAATTCAAATTCATTAGTATATGAACGGTGATGAATATATGATGTATGTTAAATGAATATTTAGTGTGTTGAATATGAATATTGTTGTGTAATATATATTGTGGATGGACAATCAATTTATGATGTATGTTCATTTTAGTTTTGTTATTCAATCAATTTATTCTAATTATTCACATTTATTGGGTAAAATATGCATATATGTGTATAAATTGTGTACATTATATAGTTTTATGTAATATCATCGACCAATAATTAAATTTATTCTTATTCAATTGATTAAAAATTTGTTAATAGTTCGACGTTTTCTTTTTGCTAGAATCCAAATGAAGTTTTCAAAAATGTCAAATTCTAATAGAATGTTAATTGGGAAAAACGGATGAATAATATGTCCCAAAATCCGTCAAGATTAAGGTTTGGAGTTTGGACTTTGTACCGTGTGGCAGAATCCGTCAATATCCTGACCACATAAGGGCTTTTTAGTAATTGGCCTCATATTCCAAAACGGCTAAACCGCTACAAGATTTCAGAAATAGCCGTTGTAATCTCCTCAGTTTAAGAGAGATGGTAATCCCTGCACATTAACCCCCAACAACATTCATCCACATTCCCGATTGATCGTTCATTTCGTAGAACACCATCATGGATCCCTTGTTTTCCAACTACCAGAGGATCGAAGTGATCGGCGCCGGGACTGAGACCGAACTACCTGGGTTCTTCCACGAGGCAACAATCAAGAAGCTTATAGGGTCGACGTATGTTGAAGTGGAGTACACCCGTTTGACCAATTCAGTTGGTGTTCCGGTAGTCGAAGTCCTTCCACTGACACAAATTCGACCGCTCCCACCGTCGAGGCCGGCGGAGCTGTTTGAAACAGGGGACGACGTGGACGTTGAAAGCGACGACGGGTGGCGTCACCGCAGGGTGGTTGAAAGGCGAGGGCAACATTACCTTCTTGCTACACCATTCGTAGATGAGGGTTGGTACCACAACAGTTTCCTTCGCCCACACTTCGAATGGTTCGGGAACAAATGGAGAATGGACACAAAGTACCAACTCAGTGAAATAGGTAATTGAACTGTTTAATCGTGTTTGGTCGAGATAATTTGATGGCCGGAGGTCAAATAATTGAAATTTGTGTGTGTTGTAGATGGCGATGTTTTCAATGTGCAGGGGTGTTTCACCATCAACCAGGATGTCGAGTTGTTAGGGAGTTCAGAAGGCCTAATCGGATCATACAGTGCGGCAGGAATCCTCAAATTCTACGGTGCCTATTACGCTGAGGTCGAGTTCGTCCATTTTACAGAGGAGGGGGGGAGAGACGTGAATCTGCTGGAAATTGCACACTTCTGCCGGGTGCGTCCAGTGCCGCCTATATCAGCAATGGCAGAATAAGAGTTGAACGAGGAAGTAGACGTATTGTGGAGAGATACTTGGTGGCAAGGGCGCGTTATGAATTTGGATCACCCAAATTATCTGATTATGTTTGATCTTTACCCTGATGCCATATGGGCTGAAGTCACGGAGCTGCGTGCCCATGTCGATTACAAAGATGGTAGCTGGTTCTTCAACCCAAAGTATAATGTATAGGGCATATCCATATTGTATTTTAGGAACCCACATTTTAGTTTCCTATATGTTATTGCTGATTCGGTTCATCCAAATATATGGTTTTGTTTATGTTTTGGTAGCCAATGGTGGTAACCCACATGGCATGTGGTCCCCCATTTTTTTAATCTGAATGCATAATTACTAGATAATTATGTATTTTTAAACAATTATTCGTTAATACGAATAAGATTTGTCTATCCGATCACACCCATGATGTTGCATATGGTTGGGAAAAAATTAGTTCGCTAAGTTTTTTTTGGTGAAAAGTTCGCTAAGTATACCATATGGTTGGAAAAAAGTTTTATAGTCAAAAAAACAAAATTAACTTAACTCAAACGTTCAAATTTCAAATTTGAACAAAACCCGGAATTTTGAAATAGTCGCATATAAATACACATTGTATGTTATGTCAAAACTCACCATTTCTTCCATCTTATACTTAAACACAAGACTTTGTTCAGTCCTCACTTCCACTTAATCTCCTCACTAAAATGGATGGTAATTGGAAGAGATATTGTAATGAGCCATGGGTCGACGCAGAGGACAAGTATCAACTCAAGCGACTACGCAAAGAGGAGTTTGAAGACATTTTATATGATGGAAGCCGCGAAGCCATGGACATTCTTCATCGTCGGATCTCAACTTTGCGTGATAAGAAGCACCGACTGCAGAAGGATAATTCGGACCTCATATATAAAATTGCTAATAAGGACGACCATATTCAGGAGCTTACGGAAAAAATGTCGGAGCTAGCAATGGAGAATCACAAGCTGCGAGTGAAGATAGCAAAGATAGGGAAGATCGTTGACGGGAGCATTGACTAATTTGTTTGTTATCGCTCGCTTGTATTTTGTGTTGTTGTTTCATTTTCTCAAAGTCCTTATGTTTGTGAGATTTCGAGTTTCACTTGATGTAATGTCGTTTTAATTAGTCAATGGAGTTTCAGTTGATGTGTTATATTCCTCACTTATATTTTCACACTTATTTAATTTAAATTTTAAAAAACATTACTTAAAAATTAGAAAACAATACTCTTCGTTATAATTTTTATAAATATATAGAAATAGATGTTAGGAGTTTAAATATACTGTTTAAAATTTGCATGGTAGTTAAAAAAGTTTTTCTTTTTTTATTATACTATTAGTGACATTGCCTTTGAGGCTTTGAGATGATTAATGGCTTCAGTCATTAAATTTGAAATTTTAAGATATAGTTGTTCGTTAATATGTCTATCTTTGTAAAGATAGTTAAAACGGACTGGTTAAATTTGAAACGCTAATTTAATTTATACTATTAGTGACATTATGCATTCAGATTAAAAAAAACTAAGCAAATGGAAGGAAAGTAAATCTTGATTATGATTGCAAAAGAACAATTTTCATTGGGCATATATGGGGTGCCCAATGAAAATGCTAGGTTTGAAGTGCATGTTTTTATTGGGTTTTCCAACCTATTTAAAACCCTAAATGCAGCTACCCACACATGCGCGCCTAATTAATTCAAAAGTAGAGTCTCCTCGACTTCTACAGTAACGTTCAGAAAAACGGATAAACCCTAGAGCGCGAAAGAGTGATTGACGTGCATGGACGTTATAAATAGGGGTTGGAACTCACTGCTGCTACTCACACTAAATCGCTCTCTCACTCAATCTACCCCCTTTCTACAAACTACCAAAAACACATCTAAGAAAAAATGGTGAAGAAGGCCACCGCCCAGAAGTCAGCTTCGAAAACAACTCCAAAAACACCTCTGAACTCACCCAAGGCCACCCCACCGGCCATGAAGCACACTGCGATGTCCCCGGTTTCCATCCAGGGGTTGTCCTTCCACAACGAGAACCTTGCTGTCAAGCTCTCCGGGTTGGAGTTCTGCTGCAGGATGATGTTCCGACGGGCCATCAACACGGGGAACGGTGCTCTGATGAGGTCCTTCGTGGCTGGAGATGCGCCCCTATCGGACCTTCTGTGTTTCTTTGATGTAGAGCATGCTGCCATCATGGGGCCAATGCAATGTCCGGTTGGGGAAGGGGACGACAGCGCCACTGGCTCTCAACTTGCAAGGAAGCTGGTGTTAGAAGGGACTCCGACGTCCGGTCGTCGAGTCAGGATCGCAGACCCTGCAGAGAGCCCTTCCAGTGAGGCTGGCCAGACTCGCCCCACAGCTTCCAGTCCATGCAAGGATTTCATTCTGATCGATTGAGGTCCTCGGAGATCCTATGCGACGGACGGGACAGAGTGCAACCCCCAGCCGAACCCCTATCGATCATTTCCTTTTATGTTTTTTTTTTTATGTTTTTCAATTCGCGGGAGAGACATCCTCCCGCTACCTATGTATGTTTTTTTTAATGAATTTTAATATTTTAGTACTGCGTATGTGTTTTTGGATATTTTAGTTTAAAATTAAAAAATCACTTAGGAAGAACGTAACAAACACTAAAGTACGTACGTATACAATCGTATATATATATATATATATATATATATATTCATATATGATATCATTAAATAGCAAGTATATCTATGAACATAACTGGTTAAAAATCTTCCTAAGTTGTAATGAAATATATAATTGTGGATGTGTATTTGAAAACTGAAGAGGTGAATTTGATCAATGTTCAATAATCTTAAGGGTATAAAGTCTAAATTTCATTTTTTTTTGGTAAATAAAGTCTAAATTTCATAGTTGGTACTAGTTTTATACGCTTCAAATTTGATATTATCTTCAAAGTTCGTACTGATTGATGTTGAAAAGCTTGATTTATTATACGTTGTACAATTATTATTATTACACCGTTGGATTTCAGGAAAACAAGGGCCACGATCGAATCTGCACCATGCGAAGGGCTGATGCGGCACACGCTGCTTCAGTAAATATTTTAATTGCGTTTAATAAATTGGTGATGCGACGCACCCATGACCTTACATTATGTTTTCGTTTAATAAATTATATTTTAAACATTTTTCAACTTAAAATACGCGTTTATTTATTTTAATTGCGTGAAATAACCTATTTTTTCAAAGGTTATTTATAATTTATCTCTAAAGGTTAATTATTGAAATACAATTTTTAGCTATCTAATCAATTATGTCTAAAAAAATAATTAGACAATTTAATTTGTAATTTTAGTTTATTTCAACAAATTATTTTTTAATTTGAATATATTTTTATTTGACTTAATATAAGAATAATAATTGTAAACTGGGATGTCAGAGAAAAATCCAAATTTTATGTAAGAGATAATAATAATAATAATTGTTAAAAAAAAGAAGTCCTAAACTGGGATGTATAAAAATGGAATTCGAACCTGAGACCTAAGGGTTATAAGGAAATGGATACACCACTAAACCAAGGAAGGACTACTGATTGATGTTGAAATGCTGTAATAATTATCTCTTGTTTCATTTTCCGATGCGTCACCACAAGTAGCAGTCATCCGCATTAATTAAGGTCACGCATGTGGGACGGCAACGTAAGGAAGAAGTTTTGATACACATTTCTTCTCACATTTCCCTCCATATTTCAACTGTGATGAACTTTGTGCACGTTTTTTAAAGAGTTAAAAATGGATACATCATACTATAATACTTCAAATTAATTTCTTTTGTTAGTACTGTAATTGTTTTATTTTTTTTGAGCAAGTAATTTTTTTATAAAATAACATAATCATTAAAAAAAATGCCTAAAATGTATTTAACAGCAACCATTTCTGATTTCTGAATGGAGGGAAGGGGGAATGTATCTTTTTAAAAAAAAAATACAGTACTGCAGATCAATGATGACTTTTTCACTCCCCATATCAAATCCCAATCCCCCATACAAGAGCCTCACCAAATTCCCTTCCCTTCCCTTTCATTTTCCCCATTTCCCCCCTTTAAAAGCGACAAGGGCAGTAGATACCAGTACGAAATCGGAGCGAATCGACAGAGAAGGTAACGCCTTCTCTACTCTGCGATCGTTTTTGTTCTTTCCCCTCTCCCTAACATTCTGATTATCGGTGAATTTGTTCTGACGTTATCTGGTTTCTGATGCAGGTTTGTGTCTACAGAAGAGTGAAGGTTCAATCTATCCCTAATTCGACGATAAACAAGGTTAGGCTCTTTCTCACATCTAAACCCCTACCCCAATTGTTGTAATATGTCATCTGTGGTAAAGCACTTCGGATTTTACATTGATGCATGTGTAGATTTTGTGATTTTAGGGTTTCGAACTGTAGATTTAGGGTTTATGTGTTTTCTGAAGTTGCTTGTTGTGATTTGGACTGGTTTAGTGATGTGTTTGGTATGAACTATGTAATTGGTGCGGTATGAACTTCGAATTGGAGGTTTGGGTTTTATTGTTTTGATTTTGGTATGAAATTGAAAACGCCATTCGCGCGTTAGGGACTTAGGTTTTTTGGGTTTTGTACTGGCTGCATGTTAATTTGATTGCAACTACTTTTGGGCAAAATAGATGTTAGGGGTTTGTACTGGTTGAATGTTTGATTGCAACTCCTGACTTAGAATTTGTTTATGCTATGTATGGAATGTTTGATTCAATGTATGTTGTGCAGGCTTAAAGATGTCTGATTCTGAGAATTCCCGGACATCGTCGACATTTTCAACAAGCAGCAGGGCCAGCACGAACCCATTCGCAAACCACCCACCTGGGGTAAGTTACTCGACTTTTTTTAAATCAATTCTGTTTTATTTCGATTACTCATAACCCATTAGTCCTGGTCCTCACATTTCTGTCATGTTTGCAGTTTCCAGCGCAGCCGGCTCACAGGAATACAGCAGCGTCCTCCGACCAGTCCAGCACCCAGAACACCAGGGTGATGGAGCTTCAAGATAGAAACGCGGAGCTCCAATCGAACCTTCGGCACGCCGAACTGGATGCTCAGCGTGTCACCGGGATCCTAGTGGTTCTGGACCACCAGCTGAGGATGGCGACATCGCTAATTTCCACCCTCAGGGACCAGAAGAGGGAGAACGAATTGGAACTTGCTAATGCCAAAAAGTTGCTGCTGGAGAAGGAGGGTTCGGAGGCGAAGAAGGACAAGATGCTGCTATTCGCCAAGGAGGAGGCGGCCAAGTCGAGAGAGAACCAGGCCAAAACGGGCCCTGTGATCAAGTCCTTGGTCCAGATCATAATGGTTCTCTCCTGGATATCCATTGCCACCTTCATGGCGCACCTCCTGAAGAAGTGAAGCTCTGTTTGTTTTAAAGTTAATTTAAACTCTTCTTTTTTTAGATTTTAGGAAACTTGATGTGGGTTTGTCAGTTTTTGGACGTCATTTTTTGGATAACTGTTATGGTGAAATTTTGGACAAGGTTGAACAAAAATTGTTATGGCCTGGTTTAATATATGTGAATACATTATGGTTTAAATGTTTAATGGTTTAATGTGAATCCTACCAAAAAAAAAAGGGTTTAATGCGAATATTATATTATGGTTTAATGGTTTAATGTGAATATTATATTATGGTTTAATGTTAATATTCTGGACAAGTTTCATGGTTCTAAAAAAAATTTTAACTTAAAGATTTTATTTAAAACCGTAATCGTTTATCAAAAATATTTTTTCACAATTAATTACAATTTTCTCTTATAGCTAATTTTTTCATAAGTATCCACAGTAGACATGGATTTGAATTTATTTTATTAGAATTGCTCTCCACACGTTAAAAACTGGCAAATAGGTATCGGGTTCGATTCCTATTTTATTGCACTTGACAATTCACATATACCCACTTGGACGCGCTACATTGCCTGATGCAAAATGCATCATGCTCTTTTGGTTTAAGACAATTAGACAAGTAATTGTCTACTTTTTCAATTCTCCTTTCTGTATTCCTTTTTCCCGTAATTGTCTACTTCTTTCCTATTAGTAAAAATTAAAAATTACAAAAATCAAAAATTTCAGAAAAATTACCAAAATTAAAAATTTCAGAAAACCACCCTTTAAAAATGTATCTTTTCAATTAACCACCCCTTAAATTAAAAATTAAAGAAAACCACCCTTTAAATGGTATTCGATTAAATCACCACACCTTCAACTATTTTTGTTACTTTATCATTACATATAATTTTATATTAAAGGGGTGGTTAAGTTAAAACACCAATGTTTAAAGGGTGGTTTTATGTAATTTTGCCTAATAATAATTGTACAAAGAAAAAAGTTGTTCCTCATTAAAATTTGTCTACAATGGGATGCATAAAATGAAGATCGAAACTGGGACCTATGTGTAAAGGGGTAAGGGGTAAACCACTATGGCAAGGAAGGACGACTGATTGATGTTGAAAAAGCGGAAATCATTATCTGTAAGTTATTTTTCAGATGCGTCACCACAAGCAGCAGTCATCCGCAATAATTAAGGGCACGCATGTTGGACGGCAACGTAAGGAAGAAGTTTTGATACACATTTCCCTCCATATTTCAACTGTGATGAACTTTGTGCACGTTTTTTAAAGAGTTAAAAACTGATACATAATACTACTCCGTATAATACTTCAAATTAATTTCTTAAGTGTTTACTGTAAATTTTTTTATAAAATAACATAATCATTAAAAAAAATGCATAAAATGTTTTTAACAGTAACCATTTCTGATTTCTGAATGGAGGGAAGGGGGAATGTATATATCTTTATTTTTAAAAAAATACAGTACTGCAGTGCAGACAGATTAATCTGTTTGGGATTAGGGGGGGATCAATGATGACTTTTTCACTCCCCATATCAAATCCCAATCCCCCATACAAGAGCCTCACCAACTTCCCTTTCCTTTCAGTTTTCCCATTTCCCCCCTTTAAAAGAGACGACGGTAGTAGATATCATCACGAAATCGGAGCGAGAATCGACGGAAAAGATAACGCCTCCCCTACTCTCCGATCGTTTTTGGTCTTTCCCCTCATCCTAACCTTCTGATTATCGGTGAATTTGTGCTGACGCTAGGGTGTTTCTGATGCAGGTTTGTGTCGTACAGAAGATCAATGAAGTTTCAATCTCTCTCTAGCTAATTCGACGATAAACAAGGTTAGGCTCTTTCTCACATCTAAACCCCTACCCCAATTGTTGTAATATGTCATCTGTGGTAAAGCATTTCGGATTTTACATTGATGCATGTGTAGAGTTTGGGATTTTAGGGTTTCGAACTATCGATTTAGGGTTTATGTGTATTTTGAAGTTGTTTGTTGTGATTTGGACTGGTTTAGTGATGGGTTTGGTTTGAACTATGTAATTGGTGCGGTATGAAATTCGAATTGGAGGTTTGGGTTTTATTGTTTTGATTTTGGTATGAAATTGAAAACGCCATGCGTGCGTTAGGGACTTAGGTTTTTTGGGTTTTGTACTGGCTGCATGTTAATTTGATTGCAACTACTTTTGGGCAAAATAGATGTTAGGGGTTTGTACTGGTCGAATGTTTGATTGCAACTCGTGACTTAGCGTTTTAAAAAATCGTTTCTTTCCGATTTCCTATCTTATTCATTGCAAATTCGATTTCAATCAACAAAATTTAAGTGTTGAATTTGTTTATGCTATTTATGGAATGTCTGATTCAATGTATGTTGTGCAGGCTTAAGATGTCTGACTCTGAGAATTCCCGGAGAACATCATTTTCAGACAGCAGTAGGGCTGACACGAACCCATTCGCACACCACCCACCACGGGTAAGTTACTCGACTCTTTTTGAATCAATTCTGTTTCATTTCGATTACTCATCAGTCATTAGTCAAGGTCCTCTAATTTCTGTTATATTTGCAGTATCCTGAGGAGCCGGAGCCGAGTTACACCTCGGCCTCCTCCGAGAGCACGCAGAACACGAGGGTCATAGAGCTTCAGGATAGAAACAGGGAGCTGCAGTCTGAATTGAATGCAGCGAAACGGGGAGCTGAGCGTGTAGCCGGGAACCTAGAGGTTCGTGATGGGCAGCTTGAGATGGCTACTGCATTGATCGCCACCCTTAGGGACCGCCTACAGGAGAATGAAGCGGCGCTGGCGGCTGCAAAACAGCTCCTGCTGCAGCGGGAGGGGTCGGAAGCGAACAAAGATAGGCTGCTGCTGATCGCCAAGGAGGAGGTGGCCAAGTCACGACAAGGTCAGGCAAAGTCGGGCACGGTGATCATGTCCTTGATCCAGGTCATTGTCGTCATGGCCTGGATCACCTTGGCAGCGGTGGTGGCCTACCTCTTAAAGTGAAGCTCTCCTGGGCTGTTCTTGTTCTTTGTAGTAGTATTTTAGGGTTTTTATTATGAGTTTTTTGAAACTTTGTTTTGGGTATGTTGTTGTGGACTAGTTGTTTTGGAAGCCGTTTGATTAAAGTTTTTTGTGTGTGATAAACTATGGTATTTTTTTGTGTATGTGATAACCAAGTTTTATGGTATGTGCCTTTTTCTGGACAAGTTTTATGGTTCTCAAAGAAATTATTTACTTGAACATATTTTCAAAATTAATTACAATTTTTAAACTATAACTAATTTCTCAATAAATATACAAAGTAGACATGCATTTGAATTTTTTTTTTCACGACTCTTATGAGTTAGAATTGCTCTCCACACACCAAATAGGCAAATAGGACTCGGGTTCGATTCCTATTTTATTGCACTTGACAATTGACAATTGACATATAGTCACATAAATATACAGAGTAGACGCTGCATTGGTTGATGCAAAATGCATCATGCTGTTGAAGACTGGGCCGGTAACTACTACCAGTGTAATGGGCTGGTAATTGGGCCTAACGTTTTAAAAGTTACTTGTAATCCGATGCAAAATACAAAGAAGATTGTTTACAAATTGGGTATACGAAATAAATGTTCCAACTTAGAAGGAGTAGTAAAAAAATTGAACTAAGCAACATCACAAGGAGTGCCCAACTCATTGAGTCTTCCGGACTTGTTGATACGGTTCCTACTGAAACGACGAAGATCCCGACGTGTGTGTTTGGGATAGCTGCATAAGAAAAATACCTTATTGATAAGTGGTTCCAAAGAGTCCCAAGTTAGACAAGAGTAATATGTTATCACTAACCTGTGTAACCCTCAAAGGAAGACCACGTGCACCATTTAAAGGACTAAACCCATAGTTGCCCAGGCCATTGTGTTGCATGGCTTGTGTATGCATCATCTACCAAAGAAGAGGGGAATTGACGATCATAAGTATGATGCCAACGAAAAGAATCTGACAAGAAAGCATGTTTGGAATCCCAGTTACGTACCGAATTGTAATAAAGATGAGGGTTAGGCATGGACATCATGTTTTAGTGGCGAATACCATTGCTGGGACCTGCATGGCTCTCCGCAGGGCTGCTTGGCCCACCCTGTCTGCGTTGACGCTCAGTACGCTCCCGCGCAATTTGCCTCCTATAGCCTAACCTCCTAGTTCTATGTCGGCATGTACCCCTTCTGTCTTCTGGATCTACCACGGGGGATAGATTGTTATTCGGTACATCCCCGTCGTCGTTCATGGCCGTTTCAGTTGGGATCACCAATCGCCGCCCATACACTTTACCAATGCCATCTAGGTTGTGATAAGTTAGGCGATTCTTCCTCAGCGCAGCCTCCTTGACCGTGTCTTCCAATTCCTGGAGGTCATCCATCACAACCTTGTACAAATCCTCATCGTACATCGCCAATCCGGCGATTTTGTCCACCTTACCATGAATATCCCCATACCGTTTCATCCCGTCTGACTTCTTTTCTATCAGCTTATAGTAAGGGACTGGGACCTTCAAGTGTTCCCGGGGCAGGTCCTTCCGCCAACGATCCAAAATATACCTCTGCAGAACGTAATACACATTCTCTTCGCTGAAGACACGCAAAATGTGGGTGCACAATATCCCGCGGAACTCAAAGTTTTTGCACTCACACTTTACGTCGGTGTTGTCTTTTTGAAGGGTAACCCTGTATTTGTAGCACCGTGTACGGCGAAAATAAGGCACCTTTACCGTAACGACGTAAGTGCACACATTGACATCGTCTTCGACCCTCAGTGCATTGGCGTACACGAGGTTCCGCACCTCAACTTGAAATTCTTCGAACTTTGCAGTAGTGTACAGCTCTTGGAACACGAGCTCAAACACATGGTCGGTCATGCACCTGAGGGGCTTATTTATCGATGTGAAGTTCGACGTCTCCTCCTCCCTTACCCTTTTCGATAATGCTAGACCGTACTGCTCAACGAACAACTTCAACGTAGTATTTACATTGAGGAACGATTTGAAGAAATGGTTCATACCTTCACTCCTCTGGGTGCTTGACATCCCGGCCCAGAAGCTGTTCTTGAAGTATACAGGAACCCAACGCCTTCTCTTCTCGTACATCTTGCATAACCACTTGTTGTTACGCAAACCAAACTTCTCCAGCATCGCATCCCATGCCTCTTCGAACTCTTCTATACACAAGGAGTCGTGTAGAGCATCTTGGAGTGCACTTACTATTGCATTCCATTTGGAGTTGCTCCCCAAGTGCTTTTTAGCATTCTGCATCACGTGCCATATGCACCAACGATGCGAAGCATCGGGAAACACTTGCGCAACTGCATTGCCTGAAAACAAATGAATGGACATTATCGATAAATAAGACTATTTTAACTACATATGTAGATACAACATATTTACAGTAGCTTACCAATGGCTTGGGCTTGGTCGGTTAAGATTGCTTTTGGTGCCTTCCCGGACATACAGCTGAGCCAAGTGTTAAACAACCACACGAAGTGCTCGGTTTCCTCTCTGACGAGTAGGGCACACCCAAACAACACGCTCTGCCCATGGTGATTGACCCCGATGAATGGTGCAAATGGCATCTTGTATCTGTTTGAGACGTATGTCGTATCGAATGAGATGACATCGCCAAATTCCAAGTACGCTGCCCTACTCCTTCCGTCAGCCCAAAACACATTCTTCAATCTGTTGTCTTCGTCCACATCATAACTGTAGAAGAAGTTCGAGTTGGTTGAAGCCATTGCATCGAAATGATCCCTCATTGCAATAAAGTCCCCTTTCTCCATTTGCTGGCTTCTTTCTTTTGCAACCACGTTCCGCAGGTCCCGTTCAGTGAAGCTCACTTTATCATGGCTCCCGTTGGCAACCACAAAGGATGTGAAGTTCTTAGCTATTGGTACGCCGGCCCTATCCATTTCCAAGATCCGTTTCTTGTTGCCTTCGGTGATGTATCTGTAATTTGTAAGGTATTTTGTATTCTTCGCATCACACTCGTGGTTATGCTCAAGGACAACGGCGGTTACCCTCCATAGACCAGGTCCATCACGGACAGCATTCACCCTGAAGTTACAACCTGTCATGGTTGAAGTGGATCCCTTGCTCGGGTTTTTTGACTTGGACACAAAGTTCCCCGCCTTTGTACATACCATCCTAATTGACTTGTACCTTTCGCCCGTTTTCCCATCACCCCCTCCTTCCGTGGGGGGTAACCTTTCCGAACTCCGAATTCTTACCATGAATCCATTTTCTCTCGCATATTCGTGGATTAACTGAATAAAATCTACTTCCCGCTCCAACATCAGCCCGATATGGGGAGGATTCATTCTCAGGTTATCGGAAATCTCGCGAGGCTCAGCATCGTCTCCTTCATCATCGTCTCCTTCACCACCGGCTCCTCCTTCATCACCGTCTTCCCGGATGTGGTTTTCACTGTTCGACGAAATGCTTGCGCTGTCATCATCCGAAATTTGGACCAAGTTCAAGTCCAGCCGGCCTGACCCATTGATCGAATCATCGGAACCGGACCCATCTTCGAATCCCATGTTAAGATCAAAATCCCTGTTCTGGCTCATTGTAGCTTAGAGAAGAGGATGATCGGTAAATCTGCAGGAGAAATCCGAAATCCTAATTAAATTAGCGTTCGAACTACAATTACACTCTAATCAGTTTCAAAATGCAAATTAACGACAATCCCTTATTCACGAATATAGATCCAATCGGATAATATATGTACCGCTCACCTTCGGTGTCCGGCGAGTTCAGCGATCGGAAAACGATCGATTGCAGTTTCTTCGATCCCGAGCAGTTGACGACAGAACCCTAAATCCTAGTACCGAAGGTGATCGATCTTCGCCGGATTCGTTAAGAAGACTACTTCAATTGAGCAATCTAACACTTCCAACTCCAATTCCGACCATTTGAAGAGATGGAGATGAAAATTTGAAATTACCGTTGGAGTGTTAGGAGAGAGAAGATTACAATGCTTTAATTGTCATTAGGATCAATGTTACTTTAATTGATGCAGGTTATTATTGCCCTACTACCTCTATTTTCATTTCTTTTTTTTTGGGCTGACTTACTTTTTGACCAAAAAGGAGATTACATTTTTAACCCCGGGTAAGCTTACCAGAGGTCCGCCCCACCGGAACCTATGAGGAAGAACCGGTGCGGATTCTAGAATGACGAGAGAAGCAACTTCGCACCAAGGTAGTCCCGCTCGTCAAAGTGCTTTGGTCAAAGCACGGAACGGAGGAGATGACTTGGGAAACTGAAGAAGAAATGAGAAGACGCTTTCCTTAGTTGTTCTCTACTTAGCGCGAGTCGCATAGTTATTTCATTACCTTGTTTATTCGAATTATGTTGAACAAGAAAACTTGTTAGAGACCTTTGTTATGATCCAGTTGGTTGATGTCTTATATTCTTGTCGATCTCTTGTTTATTTCTCTCGTCAGTTCTAAAGTCCTAAGTAATTTATTCTCATTTCCTTACTGTTCCTTTTCTCTTCCAGTTCTTTCCTTTTTCTAAGTTTCGGGACGAAACTTATTTTTAAGGAGGGAGGTATGAAATACCCCAAATTATTTTTGGGATATTTCTTTAAAACAATATTATATTATACTATGTGAATGTGGGAAACCAATAAATTCACATAAGATATATAATATAATTAGAATAATTATATTATTCTAACTTTATCGTCTAAACATTCTTGCTATTTAATTTATTTAATTTATAATGTTAAATTAAATAATATTTTCTTTCCGCTAATATATATTTAATATATATATTTAATATATATAGATGGATCCATATATATGTATAATATATAGTCAAATATCTATTTTATTTCTTTCAAGAGGTAACCCAATAAAGAGGGTCAGATTTTCGGCCCAACCCGGTTGGTAGAAGTCCACTTTTCAACCCAAAGATTTTTACCTCTTTTGTGGAAACAAAATGGGCCACCCACTTTCTACATTAAGGTAAGAGCAAAAGTAAGAAAAGAAAGATTTTTACCTTTTCTTTTACCTTTTCCTTCTCCTCCAAGGTGTATCTTTACCTCCAGATTTTTTTTCTGATAAACATCTCTTCCCTAAGATAATTTCAAAGAAAATTATCCCCAATCCTAATCAACTGGCCGGATCTCAACAATTGGAGCTGATCAACCCCCTCCTCTCTATCCTTATTCAGTTTCCACATTATAAATAGAGGTAGAAGGGTCTCGTTATTCTTCAATTCAAAGCAGTTCACCTCCTCCTCTCTCGAACCCACTGCGCTCCGACTCCCCTCAGCACCGCCGAATCCGAGCCCATGCAGCACCATCGCCGGACTTCCGCAGCCCTCCACCACCGGCGACTGGAGTCCGAGCCGAGCCACGAGCCATCACCTCGCTCTTTTCTGCAGAACGCAGCCCCCGCCGGAAGCGCCCCGGGAACAGCGAATCGATCGATCCCAGTCGATTGCCGTCCGAGCCACGAGCCACCACCGCCTCCGGTCCATCGCCCTGTTTTCGCCGGCTGACCGTTGCTCGAAGCCCACGCCATCGGAAGCCATAGCGCCGAGGAAGGATTTTTGTTCTTCGCTGTACGTGAGTTTGAAGAAGACAAGCAAATTGGGCTTTTAATCTTTTTGTTCTAATTACAAGAATCTCCCCTATTTTTATTCCAATTTTCGTTTTTGGCCCTTAATTAATTATTTATTAAGTAAAGTGGCCAATATTTCTAATTTATTCAATTCTTGCCCATTTCAGCGACACCAAGAAATCTCGAAGCACTCATGCCGGATCCTGCTCCCCAAGGAATTCATATTGGTATATAATATTTAACTTTATAGAATTAATTCAATTTTAAATTGGGTTAAGTAAAGTTAATTTTCTAAAATATCAATATTAAATTTCCTTTTTCTGTTGGATTCGATAGGTGCTAAAATCTCGCCTGGTTGTCATCAGCTGATCATCGGAAGTCAAGGCAAGTGATTTCGTTCAAACGCCCTTTGCGTGTTTCGTGAGTCTTTTGTTGTGCCTTTTAAATTCTTATGTGTCGAATGCGGCCCTGTGACCAATTTCCTTGCCAATTTCGATAAATTGCATACCCGTCTGCTTGATGTAATTTATCTTTTTAATCATAAATTGGCATGAGTTAAATAAATGGGCAATTATTATTAAAGTAATTATAGTGTTATAGTATTAAATATGATTTGTTTTTTTATAACTCGAGATAAGTAAAGGTTGCCCATTTCTTCTTCCTAAAGTGCATGATATTCTGCTTGTTCTTTCATGCAAACTAGTGGCATGTGATAGTAAGACCCTTTGAATTATCCATGCTTGTCCCTGTTTGATTTAATGTCATTATTATGATCACCTAGTATAAATTGTTTATATATGATAAGATAGGCACCATGTGATGCTTAGTTATGATATGTTAAAATGCGCACCATGTGATGCGAGTGGCTTTATGCCTTTGGCAAGTTATGCAGTAGACTGACTTGCAGGTTGTGGTTCGTTAAGCCACCGCCTTACAAGGTTTCATGAAACACCATCCCGGAATGCATTCTCTGCGGGATGATAAAACAATGATCTGATGTAGGTCGTGGTCCTTGTTAAAGGACCGACTGGTACCAAGTATTATTATTATTATTATTATCGTTATCTTTATTATTATCGACTGTTAAATAGGTGATCATTTCAGTTATTATACTTATCTGCCTCGAGTATAATTCCATTTCTTATCTTATAATCGATCGATATGATCATCCGAGTCATGTGTGAATTTTTATCATTTTCTTTCAGTTTCTACTATAAATATTCGTGTCATTCCCTTAACCTGAGACATACCGTTTTATGGTCACTGTAAGGTTAAAGTCTGAACATTTTCCCTATCATTTGCTAGTCTTTATTGTACTAACCATCCTATTTATTGGATGGCTGGTGTCCTTCGTTCTCACAAAACACCAGACCATATTCCACATGTCTAGTGCAAGCAGCGGAGCAGGAGAGAGTTGAAGAGCGGGCTATCAGTTATTGAACATTTTATTACAAGTTTTGAACCTCTAAAGTTTCCGCACCGCTACTTTGATTTCATTTATTTTGGAATTTGTTTATACTTTATGGTTTGGTATTCTTATTATTATTATGGTCAAATATTTTAAACTAATAAATTGTAATTACTTCCGCCTATTTTATTTAAATTATCATCTTGTTTATGGGAGTATGGTTGCATGTCCCTATAAGCCTCAGGTGAATTCAAAGACATTAAAGTCTGCGGACCGGAACCTGGAATTTAGAATTTCTTGGACAATGGACCAGACCGTAATACTTCCGGTCCAATCCAAAACCGTAATTTCCGGTCTGGTCCCGGTCCGATCCAAATTTTGCCCAGCCCTAGTGACAAGGGGTTGGATCTCAAGGCATTGAAGTCAAGACAATTCGAAATCATGGAGTAGGGACACTCTCCCTTCACATGGACCAATCAAGCTACCTAGGGGAATCCACCACTGTTCTAAAAATCGCGCCTAGGCGCCTGTAAAGGTCGAATATATTTTTATAGTATCTTAATATTATTTTAAATAAGTGTATTATTATTTTATTAAATATATGAAAGTGGGATAAAACTCGTCCTCGAGCACCAGTGTCGATTTTAAAATTCTTCCGGCATTGTTTTAGAATTGGGTTTTGACGGAAATTGATTCCGCTTTCGAGCTCCGAGTCGTGATAAATTATTTTACTTCCGATGATGATTTAAAAGTCGATTTAAATTCCTAGTGTCGGGTTTTGCTTTAGTGAGCGGGATTGAAGTCGAGCAAGCGAGTTTTGGGTCTATTCCGCTATTTTGAATTCTATTAGTAGGGACCATTCCTTAAAGCTTAATTATTTTCCCATTTCCTTTTCTTTGCTCTCTCTCTCTGCTGTTACAGATTTCTTGCAGAAACCCACCCCTCCTCACATGTTGCTCCCTCCTCGCACCCAACAACTCACGTACTTTTGGAGCCTTATCCGATTACTCCTCTCTTATATGCACCTCCACATCTTTAGCCCCAATTGCTCTTTCCACGTTCAGAAAACCCTAAATGAAAAATGAAACTTGGTTCCTCCTCCTTCATTCCATCATTCCCAGCCAAACGGGGATAATGGGTACCGATTTTAAACAACCCATCACCTTCAACACCACATCCCCTCCGTTTCCCGAAATCCACCAGCAACCTTGTTTCTCTTCACTCCCCTTGTCGATCGCCGGCAGCAGCAGCCACACATACGAGCTCCCCTGTCCAGCGAACAGCCCACCTCCTCCTCTCTTGCTCTAGTTTGCACTTCCGGCTCGGTAAGCTTCGTTTTGCTTCGTTTCACCACAAAAACGAGCCAAAGTTTCACCTTTTAACCCCTAACTCATCGTCCTAGGCCAAAGCGACGCTCCTTCTCCATTGCCGAGCTTCCCATTGTCTTCCTCGAGCACGCAGGAGCACCTAGAGGCTTCATTTCTTGTCGTCGGAGCCAGATCCAACCACCCTTGAAGTCGTAAAGGCCCGATGTCCCCTGTTCGCGAGTAAGGCCAACACGGCTGAGATTCAACGCCGGAGAAGCCTAATCGAGCCGAACCGAACCATCGTTCCTTTTTCCGGCGAAGCTCCGTGAGTCTCCGTTAATCCTTCTCTTCTTGCTGCGATTGTTTTCTTCTATACGAGTCTTGGTCGGAATCTGTCTCCGGTTGGGTGTGGTCGGAATTCCAGGTTGGTCTGGGTCGGGAGTAAGGTCGCCGGAACCTGGGTTTCTTTTTTTTCTTCCCTTCCGTTTTCCGTCGAAGCTCAAGCCCTGTTTTATTGCGTTGAGGAAGGAGGGTTCATTCGAACCGGTTCCCTTCTTTTATTTTTGTGAACCGGCGGTTCAGGGCTTATCTACCGGTTCATTAAACTCACCCTCAGATTTGGGCAAGTCATGGGTTTGGGCCCGGGTTGGGCCTGACCCGAAATTTCCAATCCGGGTTAAGGGTTTGGATCTGCTGGGCCGGGTTCCTCTTTACATTGTTATTGTTATGATGGGTATTTTGGTGATTTTATATATATGTGTTATGTTATATAATGGTATATATTTATTCGTCTTATTAATGATATTGTGATGATAAATCTGATTTTATGAAAATAAAATTCTAAAATTTGTTTTATAGTGTGGAATTATTTTAAAATTGTTATTAATTGAGATATGTATTTTGTGATGTTTAAATATGTACTTTTAGGAATGATAAAATGATTTATTGGCTCGGATTATAATTATGAATTTTGAAGATGATTTAATTTTGATATTTTATTTAGTTAAGTATTGTTTGATGAACCATTTAAAAAGAGATCTTAAGTTCGGAAATACCTTTTAAGGATTTGTTGTTTGGAAAATCAAAATGTCGGAATTATTTCTATAACATGACTTTGGAAAATTGGTTAAGGATTTAAATGGTAAATGTCGGAATTTGGCCAAGTGTGATTTGAGAAATCATTTTGAATATGAGTTGACTTAATTTGGAATTTAAGAGTTTGAAAAATATGGTTTCTATGATTTTATCAATGGGTTGATTGGAAGAATGATTTTGGTTGATGTTGATCGTATCGGAAAGTTTTTGGAAAATGGTTTTACTATCGATTGGTTTTAAGGATGTTGAGAACTCGGGTTCGTGTGTGTGAAAATATTGGTTCAGTAGCTTATGGAAATGGCTTGATGATAGGTGTGTATTGCTTTCGGATTGCTTTGGACTTGCATTTGGGCCCTTGCTTGTATTATCCTGCTGTTCTGCATCTTCAGGTAAGTTCCCTAGGGGGCTTACTCAGGTTGGACATTCATGCCTGTTGTTGCATTTTATGTTAGGTGTTGCATATGTATAAAAGCATGCCATGTAGTATCATGTTTAGGTTGCACTAATTGATTGAGCATCTGTTTACTTTGTGCGTTTGGAACAGAACGGCCGTTATCTGTGATAGTCCTAGAGTCTTTGCTAGGGTCATAGGGTAGCCCAGTCTCATCGGGTACCCTGAGTCAATCGAGTCATGAACTTCCTTATATTATGCCTGCGGGCTTTATTGTGGAGCGGGTTAGGCATGCGTGCCCCCCGATTATGATGGAATGCATTCACGAGCTGGCCAGTCTCCGCCCTATCGGAAGGGGGTTGAGGTAGGAGAGGGATATGCCACTTGGCATTGTCTTGGGCCCTTTACAGTATTTCTGCACATTATTATGAACTAGGAGCATGCTAGTGTGTTTAAATTCCGTACTGCATTAGAGCATCTTTATTAGGTATAGCACATACTATGTGGCCTCAGCGAGGACTGCCGGTCCCGCATGAGTGGCTCGATCTGATTCCTTTCCCCGTTCTTTTTTTTAAAGGTATTCTCTGCAGATTTGAGTGCTCGATGTCTATATGACGGGGTTTCCTTTTTGCGAATCGAAGAACCTGGCTAATTCTATAACTCGTTATGAATGGTAATCACCCACTTATGATTTGGTTTTGACCCGGTCCTGCCGTGGCGCTTGTATCTTTACCTTGCTTCCGCTTTACTTCCGTTTGAAATGAATTTCACGACGTAGTCTTAGGACAGGTTAAGGGTACCCAATGGCCCTTCGAGGTTTTTAGGGTTTGAAATCCCTCTTTTTACTAATTTTAAATGAGTTTGAAACCTCGACCCGTACCTGGATTGCAAGATCCGAACAAGGGGTTTTATCCCTTGAAACGTAACCCGGAAATCATAATTCTGGGCCGTTCTAGCGCCGCCTGGGCACCGCCTAGGCGCTAGGCGACTCCCCTCCGCCTAGAGCTAAATGGCCGCCTAAGCACGCCTAGGCGTTCGCCTTGACCGCCTGGGCGCCGCCTCGGCGCTAGGCGGCCCCTCACCGCCTAGGATCCGCCTAACGCTTTTTAGAACACTGGAATCCACTCATGTTGATCGGATTCACCTAGACATGTCAACCCGCTGACAATAAATAGCCAATTACAGGCCAACAATAGCCAATAGTCAATTACGGCCAACTATAGCCAGTTACGGGCCAACGATAGCCATTTACGTCCAGAGAAAGGTTGGTAAGAGCGGCCTCCTCCTCCTCCTCCTCCTCGTGAATAACTCTGGCCACCCCTATTACCTCTTCCTCCACGGTTTCTAGAAAAATCACCATGGTTGCGCCCGCGGCCCCTATTCGAAGTAAAATTTGCTTCAGTGGATGAATCCGTTGAAGTATTGTTGATGGATACCTGGGTGGTGGCACGGAGAAGCTCTTACTGGCTTGCCAGAGAATATGGGTGATAGGGGGAGGAAGAACGAAGTTAGATCACTAGTAGAAAAATCACATTTTAACCCACCCCATAATAACCCGGATGCTAATTATCTAGCTTCTAATGTAGTTTAAATATGATAACTTGTATTTTCTCTTTTTTTTTTAAAAAACTGGAAATAATATATAACCCGGACCTATTAGACACACCCGGGCTATATATATTGGGATTTTCACTATAGCACCAATCAAATATCCCTGGGCTATGAAAATCCGGGTTATTATTTATTTCAAATAGCCCGGGCGTATAGTAACAGCTTGCGTTCGGAATATTAGGTACTAGTTTTATTGCCCGCGATCTTCGCGGTTGTTTTATATGACTATTATTATATATTCATGCACAAATTATGTAAAATCACAAAAATTATATAAAATATTTTTGTAACTTTTTAATTTCCTACTTATTATCAATTTATTATCGGTGATAATTTTTTTGAATGACTAAGAGCCCGTTTGGTTACAATTTAAAAAACCCAGGAAGTTAAAAAACCCAGGAAGTAGGATAAATATATGTGTTTAGTTACTTTTTTTAACACAAAAATACACAGGAATTTAACTTCCTAGAAATTCCAATTCCTACAAAATGGGGGAATTTCACTTACCTAAGGAATTTCACTTACATATATATAACGTAATTTCATTATTCTTTTCCTAATTTTTTTTCATAAAATCAAATTATTTTATCGTGAAACAAAGCAATATGTATAATAGATCTAATTGTATGTGATCATTTGAATTCACAATAAGAACTATATGTAAGTGTAAATTCTATTTTTAGTGCAAATTTTATCTTCATTATAAGGATTTTAAAAAACTTATATAAGTAAAATCGATCGGAGATGACACATGTATTTAAGTCTCTTTTTCAGTATATGTAAAATTTGTTTTGTTATATATATATGAATTTAGCATAAAATAAAAATATAACTTCCGTTGCTCTTTTTTTAGTAGGGATATAAATGCATGTGGTCATTAACCTATTTTTCTAGTTATAAGAATAAAAAAGAAAATGGTAATATAATTTCCTTATGAACTAATTATTTTTATAATAGGGCTGAGATCCCAAAGGCCAAAATGTTCTATTTTAATCGTAATAGCGATATGTTTTTTAAAAAATGAACAACATAATTCCCATTTCTAATCTAAAATACACTATATACACTATATAAAATAATTAAATATTATATACTTTTTGGGTTACAAATTTAAATAATAATTGAAAACTAACCTATATTTTTAGATTTCCTTAACAAATAAAGTTTGATATAATTTTTTCAGAGTAATAATTCACAAATAAATAAAATAAAAATTAAAGCCTGCATTTTATTTTTAGCAAAGCCAATTAAAAATATTCATCTTAATTTTAACCACGTGATTCTTATATACATATTTTTAATTAATTTTTTTTATAATATCTTAATAACTAAATAGTTATTCAATGCAAAAGAGATATATGATTTATCTTTTATCAATTTAATCCAATTTGTAAACCGAGTGAAATTATATCATCTACAATCTTGTAATTAAGTTAATTAAAAATCATTATCTTATATCCATGATAGTTTTATATATAGTTTAATTAAATTATTTTTATAATATTCTAACAACTAAAAGAGATTTAAAACTAATCTATCTTTTATTTATTTAATCTAATCAGACAAAATATAAAAAATAAAATCAGATTTTGTTAACAAAGATAAGATTTCTCATGATATGTATAAATTATTTAAATAGATTGGGTCAAAACGGTGGTAACAACTCTTTGGTTCAATCTCTTGAAACTAATCTAACATTTTTTCATATAAATTAATCTAATCTAGATTTTTTCTAGATAAAATATTTATAAAATAACTTAAGGTAATATGATAAGATTTGTAACCACCTAAGATATGGGGTTGAATATTTATGCTAAAAACTAATTTAATCATTAATTAAAATGGACACACAGGATGACACATGTAAAAATAGATGGAGTTATCGTTTAACATGGCTTAAATTTATTGGATCATCATTAATTGACATGGCACAAAATCTGGCCCAGATTGCACCAAAGAATTACACGTAAGCGAATCGCACCAGAGCTCGCCACATAGGATTTCCACGCCTCTGTTTTAGTATTATACTAGCTTAGTGCCCGTGCCTTTAAGGCACAGTTTATACGTGTAATTTGATTAGATTAGTATTTTATTATATTATGATAAAGTATTAATAAATTATTTTTTATATCAATAATGTTTATTGAATTCCTTTTTTTTATTTGAATTCTTTTATATTTTATAAAATATATATATATATATATATATATATCAATTTTTTAAAATAAAATTTTTATTTTAATATTTTGTCATCTCTCCCTACATATATTATATCAAATTTTATTCTATCCAACATATAATAATATAACCAAATTTATTAAAGATAAAATAATTTATTATCTTTTCCTGAAATTTTAAGTGTATTATAATCATATTATTATATTTATCATTTCACTTTCAAATCTACTCTTTAAGTTTACTAATTATGGGAAAATAATTGATCGGTAATCAACTTAACTCGGGTTGTGAAAATTAAAGACATTATTGACTCAATAATAATAAATTAAATGAATTGAATATTTATTATATTGTGATCAAATTAATAATAATTAAAGTTAAGATTATTAAATATTTTATTTGTATTTCAGGTCTTATGTTACCTTTAAATAACGGGGTATGTGTGTGTGAGATAACGAAATTTTAGAATGGTTGATTATGGTAAAGTTGTAAAAATATCTAAAATGCTCAAGTAATTTAAAAAATTCAAATTTAAAATCTATGAGAATAATCCGAATTTTCATATTTAGAGAATTTTTTCTACATTCATTAACTCTATGAAAACAACCTAGATTTTATATGAGGCTAGTTATTCTTTTAAAATCAATCTTCAATTAAATTAATTTAAGTTCATTTTAGTTGTCCATCTATATATATTCACTGAATAATAAACAATTTTTTTATATAAATTTATGTATTAGGAATATATTATTTACATGCTCATAAAAAAACTCTTATTGGTTTCATAACTCTCATTAGAAATATGGTTTTACTTATAAGTACGTAAAAGATTCCTTTTAAATATTTGTGTTAACCATTTTTCAAAATATACTTTTAATCAAAGTGTATAATTGTCCATTAATTACTAATTTACGGAATTCTATCAATCACAATTGTTTAAGAATTACTATTTTTTTTACATTTATAAGTCAAATGTACAAAGTATAAATAATTTCAAAATTCATATCTAATTTAATATTTACTATTCAAACCTAATAGGTTAGGTGTGTAAGATAAATATTAAATTAAACTATTTTTTTTATATAAAAGGTATGAAGATATTTGATAATCTTACCTGATAAGGAAATTCATACAAATAGGGTGATTCAACAAAAGAAATCAAATATGGATCTACACCTTAACCTAAGTGATGATTACAAAAAATAATTTATCAGGATTAAAAAAAAGTAACTTAGAAAACTCCCAGTTAATGTGGATAATATCGGTTAACATGCACAATAAAAACAACATTTAAAAGATTGAATCTGTTAAGACTTAAGAATAAGATTTGATTAAAGATTTGTTTTTTTATCTAATATTTGATTAAAGATGAATCTTGATTACCTTGTTAAGATTTGATTATAGAAACTTAACTAAAAAGTAAGCAATAAATCTTTATGTATTTTTTTAATTCGCCTATTTTTTTTATCATTAAATTCAATTAATTTAATAAAACTTTTAAAGTTAGGGATTGTGTAGCCCAAGCCCTTCATGTTTAGAATAAGGGAAATTTTAAGCACGCTCAAAATAAAGCAAAAATTATGAAATAACAATAGAACACTAAAACCTATTAAATGATTAGGAGTAACATATTACATGTTGGGGACTTCCGAGTCGTTCTTACTACTTCATGTGAGGGCATATGAAAAAAAAAAATAGAACAATTTACAAAGTTGAAATGTATTATTGATTTAAAATTTTCTAGCTTTAAAAAATATTGGATGAAAAATAATCTGCAAATTTGAAGAAGTTGTTATGATTTTGTCAACAAATTCAATATTTTAATTAATAAAAAATAATTTTAAGTAGATTTATTTTAAATATATATGGGGTAGGTTAAGTGAAAGGCTGCCACGTGTCACTTTTAATGAGAGGCCGCCACGAGTATCTTTCGCAGCTGTTTTAGTATTATATTAGATATTGAATTGATTGATTGATGATTGATTGATGATTTTTAATCGCTCGGTCGGTTATGGCCCGGGATATTAAGAGTAACAAGAAAAAAGGGTAAAATCCACCTATTGTCCCTGAACTTTGATTAAATGTTCAAACGGGTCCCTGAACTTTATTTTTGTTCATTAAAGTCCCTGAACTTTGATACTTTGTACACATTTGGTCCCTCTATTAGTAAATTTGTTAAATATATGTTAAATAATGATTTAGAATCAATGTATTTTGGTATATTAATGGAATAAGTTAGGTTATACACATGTAATCGGTTGGTATTTGTTTTACTAAAGTAAAAAAAATTATATTATATTAAAAATATATGTTTTTAAAAAATATTTTTTATAATAAAAAAAACTTTCTATTTTCCAAATAAATGGTATAATTTTCCGTTGATATTTTATTTTAAAGTATTTTAATGACCGAAAATTTCTTTTAAGAAAACTCTATTATATATGATGATTTTTGAGAAGAAAAAAGCTTAATTTTTTACTTTAGTAAAACAAATACCGGGCAATTACAATTGTATAACCTAACTCATGTGATTAATACAAAAATACATTGATTCCATGTCATTACTTAACATATATTTAACAATACTAACAGAGGGACCAAATGTGTACATAGTATCAAAGTTCAGGGACTTTAATGAACAAAAATAAAGTCCAGGGACCCGTTTGAACATTTGGTCAAAGTTCAGGGACCATAGGTGGATTTTACCCCAAGAAAAAAACCATTGTACGCTTGCAAGGGGGCAAAATGAGCAGCTCCAGATCTAAAAGAAATTTGAAGGGTTGAATGAGAGCGATTAGGGTTTCAATCGATCAGGAGGAGGATGGGATTGTGGAGGAGGCGCTGAAGCCAATCGATCTTCAATTCCGCAGATCTCGAACTCCGAAGAATCAAACGCGATTGTATCCATCTGTTTCTCATCCCCATTTAATCTTCCATCCCCTTCCCCCCTTCTAATCATCATCTTCTTCGTATTCGTATTGATTTTTGTGTTTCAATTTCTCTTTCAATTATCCAAAACGGAAAAAATCCCAAAGAGTCTATGAAACTTTTTTGGTTATTTCCATTGCCGAAAAATCTGGGAGGAAAGAAGAAAATTGAAATCTGGATGGTTCAAACGATGGGAAAGGAGGCGAACTTTTACATCGTCCTCGACGTGAGTCCCATGGCAACGGAGGCGGAAATCAAGAATACATCAAGGTTTGTTTGTTTAATTTCTTTATTTTCATATGTCTACTTGTAAACTTGTACTCATCCATAGATCTCGTTTCATCTTCCAATCGGAATTCCAATTTTGTCTAATCAGCTCTAGTATCTGATACATAGATCCCTTTCCCTTTCGACTTTTGTCTCTTTTTTGTTAGTCATCGGATGAATTAGGAATTGGAATTAGGGTTTCTTCTATCTGAATTTGGGGCAATCAAATTGTCTCCGTATTTGAATTGACTATTTGTAATCTGTCTAAAATTATTTGCAATCTTCTATCTTATTTCTTTTATTAAAGGCATGAAAGTGTTCCAATGTTTTATCTTGTTCAATACTTTGCAGACCTAGACAATCTGATTTCATTATTAGATTGAAGTTCTTTGCCTTTTGGTCCTCCAATAGTAGTTCCCTTCATTATTAGCGAGTAATCCGTATTTTGTTTATTATGAATGGTTTGTTTTTTTAAATCTTTAATTTAAAGGAAAGGATATTATGGCTTAACGAAGAAATGGAATCTAGAAATGTTTTTTTCTACAACTCAAGATCAGGTTTGGCACGCAGACTTGAAAGCTGGAAAAGGGTACTGGAGTAAAAAGGTTTCAGATTGAGTAGGACCAAGACTAAGTATGTTCAGTTCAGTTTTGGAGAGGGCGGGGAGGCAGAGACTTCTGTTTTGTTGGGGGAAGATCTTGTCCCTAGAAAAGAGTTTTTCAAGTACCTTGGCTCGTACGTTCAAAGTAGTGGGGGTATCGACAGGGACATCGAACATCGAATCCGGGCAGGGTGGCAAAGATGGAGAAGAGCATCGGGAGTGTTGTACGACAAGAAAGTGCCTGCAAAACTGAAAGGGAAATTCTACAAGATGGTTGTTAGACATACCATACTTTATGGCTCTGAGTGCTGCCTACAACTAAAGCGCAAGAACATAAACTGTCAGTGGTTGAGATGAGAATGTTGAGATGGATGAGTGGACTCTCGAGACTCGACAAAATCAGAAACGAAGAAATTAGGAGCAAGGTTGGAGTTGCGAGTGTAGTGGACAAGTTGCGGGAGTATAGACTGTGTTGGTTTGGACACGTTCGTAGGAGACCGCCTTCAGTTCCGATTCGTAGGTGTGAGAGTTTAGATCTTGGAGATATCCGTAGGGGGAGAGGTAGACAGAGGAAGTGCTGGATGGAGGTCATTCCGCATGATCTCAATCTTCTAAACTTGTCGGAAGATATGATTGCGGATAGGGACCACTGGATGAGGTGCATTCGGGCTGCTGATGTATAGAGTTCTGGCCCTTCATGTTTTGTCCTTTTGTCCTTGCTTTCTTGTTGTCTTCTTCTTCTTTTTTTTTCTTTTCTGATTTGTTGTCCCTTTGTGAGTTCTGCTTTCTTGTAGCTCTTATTCCCTATTGTTCTGGGTCTATCGAAAACACTCTCTCGACTCGTTCGGGGAAAAAGTGCGTACATCCTTACCCCCAGACCATGCTTTTGCGGGATATACTTGGTTGTTGTTGTTTTATTACAATGAGACTCATGGAGGATTCGAAGAAGAGACGTGAGCAAAACTCAGATTGGAGAAGAATATCGTCCTTGGGTTCCCTTTATTGGAACTATGTTTCCATTTATTTTTGTTTCTAAAGGTCCCAAAAGAACAAAAAAAATGGAGAGAGGATTCGAGTGAAATAAAAAAAGATTCTATAATAAATAATCAGATTATTCATGAATCATCCATTCAAACCCGATCTAGTAGGCTTTTGGTATTCTTGAGATTCCTCTTGAGCAAGTTTGATTGATCCACAATAAGGAGAAATAATATATGGTGAGTTGGAAGGAATATCTATCACAAAAGAAAAGGGAAAAATATTAGATCTAGATAAAATAGAAATAGAAAAGATATAAAATCTAATACTAGGAAATAAGGAAACTAATCATAAAAAGAAAAATCTAATCCTAAAACAAATAGAAAATAAATAAAAGATAAAATACTAACCTAAGATAGATAGAAAATAATCTAACCTAAAACAAAAAGGGAAAACAATCTAATCTTAGAAAGATAAAAATAAACTAACATAAACTCGGAAAATAACCAAAACTAAATAGTAATAATATCCAAACTTAAACACACAACCAATAGATTAGATAGCCAATCACTTGATAAACCAAATAACTACTTGTATAGCGATGAAGTCCGGTATCGAACCCACAGGGAGAAGCGATTTTCTATTTAATAACTCTAGATAAGCACTCTTAAAGCAAAACAATGATCTTTGACAAGTAGCAAATATGTAAAAGTAACCAGATTGCAAATCATAAAGCAAATTGATATCAAAGTAGAAAGAACATATCACCTGTAATTCTCTGACAATGGTTAGAATTCATGGTCCTAAGATTGATCTATCAATTATTCATATTCCTAGGTCTACTTGACTAAAGTTGAGAGATCCGCAGAGATTCACTCATCTTATTTAATATCACTAAAGAATAGCATTAAGAACTCAAATAATCAAGACCAATTAACACATTGACTCTACACAATCAAGATAGATAAGCGCATACCGAACTCAACCCTAATTGCATATCCTCAAGATAGATCAGTTGAAATCAACCACTACAGAGACAAAGAGACATCACTATCATCAATACCTTTGTTTGCTATCGAGAAAACAACAACGAATTCATAGCTAGAGATGCAATTCCTAACATGTTGATCAGACATAGAAAGGAACACAAATATAAATTAAGCACAAGATGATAACTAAGAATATGAATAATCAAATAGAATCAAATCCTCACAATCCAAACAACCATGTCTTCGAATCACAGGCGAAACTATGAGTTTAGCAACTCATAGGCCAATTCTCTCTCTCTCTAATGGTGTTCATAGTCTCACAATAACTCCACACGTCGTACGGCAAAATAAACTAAAAACACCCTAAATAAGTCTCACAAGGGTCGGCAAAACCCTAGTAGGAAAAATAGGAAATAATATAAAATAATAGTCTTCGGATCCAAAACCGCGTTTTCGGGATATCGGCCAACAACGGGTGCCGTCTCTACAGTGCTCGACGTTCCTCAAATTCTTTCAACGAATTCCAATGTCGTGCCTCCTTCCTTCTCCTTAGCTCTTCCTCAGCCTCCATATGCTCCAAAACATGCTTCTTAAGATATTCGCAAAGTCCATCCAAGGTCGGAATGTAATTCTGCAGAATAATTACTAAAAACGCATAGATTCCGAACTCGAATACTTCACAAGCAATATACCGAACTAGGCTCAAAGCATAACAAAACCAATACCTAATAGCAATAAGAAACACCTATAATGCCTATATGAAATATGCATTATCAAATCCTGTTTGGAAATTATGTGAATTTTAAATAAGATATGAAATTTTATATGATGATGCAAGATGAGATGATGGATGAGATATTATATGTTGAGATGAGATGAACATGAAATAATATGTGATATATGATGAGATAATATGGAATGATCTGAAATGAGACATGTGAAGCTATGTATGATAGTTAGGGGCGTCTTGTGTGACTTAGATAAACTTATGCATATTTGAATGTTTGTTAGGTGATTTGTGATCTGTTGGACATTTCTTGCTATTGGTGTTTATTGCTTGGATTATGCGCGTCTCCAGGTAAGTATCCTACGGGACTTACTCAGCAATCTGGACCTCCTTCCTGATGTGTCATATAGTATGTAGGTGTTGCATATGCGTAAAAGCATGTCATGTAGTATCATGCTTAGGACTTGCACTTATGAATGAGCATCCCTATTCTTTATGCGTTTGAAAAGAGAACGGCCATCATCTATGAGTCCTAGTGTCTTTTTCTAGGGTCATAGGATAGCCAGCCCTATCGGGCTTGCCCTGAGTCAGCATTGTCGTTACATGAGCATGATGAGATAGCCCAGCACCATCGGGCATGAGTATGATATGATGATGATAATGAAACAATGGGTACCGTACTGGTCAGGTCCGCTCATCAAAAAGGGGGCAGAGTATGAGAGGGATATGTCACTTGGCATTCTTTGGGCGCCTTTTACAGTATTTCTGCACTTATATTTATATATCATGATAAGCATGACTTGCGTGTTTAAATCATGTACTGCTTTACCATCCTTTATCTAGGTATAGGCATGTTATATGGCCTCAACGCGGTCTTTAGGGCCCGCAGGCGAATACTGGGCATGACTTCGTGGATAGTGTTAGGTACTTGCTTCTTGCTTGCTCCATGCTTCTATGTGGGGAAATCTTTGTGGGAGAAATCGAAAAACCAGTCTAACTCGCTAACTTGGATAAGTGGTAATCAATTATACTTATGGTTTTGGTTTTGACACGGCTCTGCTGTGGCGAGTTGTACTTTATCTTTGTTTTCCATTTCGCTTTCCTTAAATGAATTTCTACGACTTAGCTAGTAGGACAGGTTAAGGGTACCCAACGGCCATACGATGGTTTTGGGGTTCGAAATCCCCGCTTTCATACTAATGTTTAAAGAGGTTTTAAACCTCGACCCGTACCTGGATTGCAAGATCCGAACGAAGGTATCTGACCTTCGAAACGTAACCCGGGTATTATATCTGGGCCGTTACATTCTAGGTGAATGTTGGGTGAGGGTATGATTAGGAATAAACCGGCTAGGCGGTGATCGAGGAATTTTACTTGAGAATGTTTGGTTAGTTGGGCATGATGCTTGTGAAATCTTGGGAAGTGTAAGAAATGACTGTTAAGAGTATTGAGGATATAGTATGAGAGGGCACTCGGATGTGAAGTTAGAGATGGGAGTTGGGTTCTTAAAGGTGAATTGCTAGTGAGAGTGCTTGGTGGAATGAGGGGCGAGGTTAGAGTATTGAAATGAATTGGGACTTTTTTTAAAGGATGTTATCTGAGCTGATGTTGGTGAATCTAGATGAGGATGGTGTTGATTTAGGAATTGGAATTGCGAGAGCGGGGATTGCATTTTATTTTGATTGGTGATGATGTGAGGATCTTTGTGATTATGTGATTTATTATAATGTACTGGCATGATGCTAGATAACAACCATGATGAACCTGATATGGAATGATATTACATGTTGATATGCAATATTGAAATCTAATTGGTAGTGACAAGTGTTACCATGATATATCGATGCATTGCTATCGTACTATGTTGTTTTAGAAGCATGTTATTAGGTATTGTGATATGATATATGATATATGAGATAATGATGTGTTATTGTGTGAAAGCATGTTGTTATATTATGCGTTAGTAAACATGATATTGTATTATATGGTTGGCAAGCATGATTGTGGATATGTTAAATGATGAACATGACTTGGAGTATGAATATGATTTGTATATATGAGATAATGATGCATGATTACTAAATGATCGTTATATGGCATTGTTATGAGTTAAGATGATGTCTGATGAATATGCTGACATTCGATGATTGATATACTACTTGACCTCTCATTTTTTTGAATCTTAATAGCATGACCTTGTTGTGTTGATGTGTTAACAATGAGATTTGGTTCATTGACTCTATGATGAGGAGATACTTTTATGACTTCTGATGTGATGGTGAGACGTTTGTTATGATTGTTGGTATATTGTTGATATGCGTATTATCACCTTTAGTATGATGTGGAGATGCTTTATGAGACCTTGTGGCACTGTGTTAGTATGTGCTTTGAGACTTGCCTTATGACATGTTGGTTGGAGATTGGTTGGTTTATGCGATTATGCATTTCTTGACTTATGATTCCCATTGAGTTAAGATTGATAGATTGATTTGATCGATTTTGGAACCTAAGGGAGAGAATATGGGATTAACCCTTAGAGGTGGATGATTCCACCTCCTAGCTTTTGAATTTGATTGATTGATATGCGAGAAACTGATTTGGTTTTCGGAAGATTTTGACGAAATCTTGATTTGAAAGGATTTTACTTGTTTTTGGTGTAAAGTTGCTTGATTAAACGTTAAATTTGAAGATTTTGAGCGGGTTTGAAAATGACCAATTTTGATTTTAAAAGAATAAACGATATCGAGATTTCAATGATTTCACGACCAATCTTTCCCTTTACAAAACTCTTTTGAACTTTACAGAACTGGATTTACATTATCACGTCTCACGAAGTGGATACAAGCATTTTGTAGGGGCACTTATAGATTGCTTGCTAAGACCTAGTCGGGAAGTTAGGATGCTTCTGAGTTATGATATAACCGAGAAGCCAGGGTAAGGATATGATAGGGGCCCATATCACATACTTGTTCTGACCAATTGGGGATATCATGATCACGGCTAAGATATTGTGAGTGCTTCATAGGGGCACTTATGAGGTACTTACGGAATCAATGGCATGATCCTCGGACTCACCGAATTCAAACTTCTTCCCCCTGCTTTTGAATGATTTTAGTCTCGGGGACGAGACTTGTTTTTCGAGGTGGATGAATGTAAAGACCGAATATATTTTATATTTTATATTATTATTAATTTAATCATATATATTATTATTTTATTCAATTTGTAAAAGTGGGAGAAAACTCGTCCTCGAGCACAAGTTTCGATTTTAAAATCCTTCTGGCATTGTTTTAGAATTTGGGATTTTGACGGATTCCATTTCCACTTTCGGGCTTCGAGTTGGGAAAGTTAATTTAATTACGATCGTTTGAAAATTATTTAAAGATTTTGATTTGAAATTTCGTTAGAGTCGAAATTAGCGGGTTTTGAGTTTCGATTTGCGGGATTTAAATTTTGTTAGTTGTGGGGACCAATCCTTCCTTATTTGTTTTCCTTTTTCCTCTCTCTCTCCCTCTCCCCCTCTCTCGTTTCTCATAATTCAGTTGAGGAGATTCGATTTTTTTTTCGAATTAGCCAAAAATTCGAAAAAAATTTGCAAACTAGCCAAAATATGAAAGTATTTAGCGATTTAGCCAAAGTGGGGTAGAGTCGCTGTTTGAAACAACAACTTTACCCCGGACTTAAAAAAAAATTAATTTAATAAGTAAGTCACTGTTTTAAACAGCGACTTACTAATTTATTTTTTAAAAAATATCATTTTAAATTAAAAAACTGAAAATTTTAAAAAAATACATATGGGAGAGTCGCTGTTTGTTGAAGCAGCAAAAGCACGCACAACCTTTGTTGGAAATATGTTGGGAGGAACCGGAGATGACGAACAGGATCGGAGAGGACGTTCAAAACAAGTTGAAGCCAAAGTATGATCGGAGAGGACGAACAGGAGATGGCCATATCGCAGAACCTCCAACACCGCGAACGACTTCGCTGAGTACGCCGCCACAACATAGATCCGGATCTGAAGACGCCGAATTCGAAGGTGAGGTAGCCAAATTCTAAAGCGAAGGAACCGAATTCGATGGTGAGGGAGCCAAATTTGGAAGCGAGGAAACCGAATTCGAAGGCGAGGAAGCCGAATTCGAAGGAGATTTTCCCAATTCTGAAGCGAGGAAATTGAATTCGAAGAGTGTCGGGTTTGTGGTCAGGGAAGGCCCCGACTCTGATTGCGGGGGTACTGGCCACTAGGTTTCTGATGGCGATTTTGGGTGGGAGGAGTGGTGGTGGAGGCGGAAGGGGTGGAGGAGGAGGTTGAAGTCGGAATTAGGTTGAAGACGTCGTTACCCTGTAGCCTGTTGCCTGTAGCCGATGTCGATTTTGGGTGGGAGTAGTGGTACTGGGTTTCCAATGACGGTCCCCTGTAGCTTGTAGCCTGTCAAAATTAAACATCCCGGAGAGCCTATAGGTTGAAGTCGGAATTAGGGTTGAAGACGCTGTTGCCCACTTGCCCTGTAGCCTGTATGTTTTTTTTTTTTAAAAAGGAGAGTCGCTGACTCTCCATGTGTATATTTTTTTTTTGTTTTTACTTATTTTAACAATAAACTGAGATTTTTTTTAAAAATAAATTAGTAAGTCGCTGTTTCAAACAACGACTTACTTATTAATTTTTTTTAAAACCTGGAAACAGCGACTCTACCCACTTTGGCTAAATCGCTAAATACTTTCATATTATGGCTAGTTTGCAATTTTTTTTCGAATTTTTGGCTAATTGGAAAAAAAAATTGAGGAGATTGCCACAATCTCTCCCATGCTTTGCATATTACAACTGGTTTTTGTCCCTTACTGTTTTCCTCCATCTCCCTTATATGTGCACTACCTTCCCCATCTCCTGATTCCTTCATCAGCAGGCAGCAGTGACTGATGAAGGAAAGGTTTGTGGGTGTCACTGCCCTTCTCTCTCTCTTTTCTGTTCTCTGCAGCCACCTACAAACGCCAAAAAAAGCACCTCCTTTCGTCCAAATGCATCAGTACTGCAGCCTCTCCTTTCTCTGTTTAACCGAGCCATCCCTCATCTCCATTTGGTTCCGAATTCCAAACCCCCCTTCTTCACTCAAAACAAACCCATGCCCTGTTCTTCAGCCCTGCCGCCGGGCCACCTTCCTCTGCGCCCTGTTTGCGATGTGAAACAAACAATCAAGCACACCACCACATTTCTCCGTTTTCCTTCCTTCCCTCTCTGTTTCTTCTGGAGCTCCAAGTCGCCAGGCGCCGCGACTTCTTCCCTCTCCTCCGTTTCCAAGCAGCAGCAGTCGACCTCCAACGACCGAGATGAAGGCCGAGTCCAGGGCCAACACCGGAGCAACACCAGTTAGCCGAGATCCGCTTTGTTTTTTTCCGCTAGGTTCGTTACGTTTTATGTGTGTTTTGATGTCCAATCCCTTTGAAAATCTCTATTCACCCTTCTCCAATCCCCCTAGGCATCCCCGCAAGCTCTCGACGTCGGAAGCATTGGTCAGAATTTCAAATCGATTTCGTGGGTAAAGTTTGAGGTCGAAAGGACCACCATAGCCAGAGATCCCCTTCTTTCCTTCTCTTTCGTTTCCGGCGAAGAGCTCTGTTCTTCGTTTTGTTGAAGACGGGTTCACCTCCTTCTTTCTTTTCTTTTCTCCAAAACCGGGTTCTCTTATGTTGGCCGGTTCATTAAACTCCCCTTCTCGGATTGTGGGTTGGGCTTCAGCTTGGGTCCGGGTCTCCTTTCCTTCCGGATTGGTTGGGCCTTTTCTTTTGTTTTGGGTGGGAATTGACCACAAGTTTTATTGCCCGCGATCTTCGCGGTTTTTTCATATGACTATTAGTATTATTTATAAAGTTGAGTATAATATCAATTTGCACCTTAAATTCCAACAACCATTTATCAAATTGTATGATTAATCTAGATTCAAACATGTTTACATTCTAAAAAAACATAACACAATTGAAAACTATATATTTCCTTATATAAAGTAGTAATTTATATTAATTCAAATATGTTTTATATAATAAAATTTATTAGGGTCCCCCGTGGTATTTTCTCCAAATTTTAAACTCTTAGTTCATATTCATTTATCTTCTTCATTAACATGGACTATAGTATCATTGCACACGTGTACTATTTATCTTAAAATAAACATTTATATCAGTCACTTTATTATAAATACGTATTATAAATAATTCGCTAGAAAAAATACGTATTATAATTCACTCTATTTAATTAAGATATAATGTTATATTGGATAGATTATTGATCTAAAAAGATAAGTTTTTTTTACCTAACTATATTGGCTTATTAATTGATATGGTCCAAAAAGATAATACCATTTTAATCCAGAGTATGACACATATGCAAAAATAACCCCATTTTAATCTGAAAAATTCCACATATGCGAATCTCACACAAGAGACCGTTTCATACCTCTGTTTTAGTCTTTTATATATAGATAGATATAGATAGATATATAGATTATATTGCAGAAAAAATAACAAATAAATGAAATCCATATTTTAGTACGTATATATTGTAGTACGTATATATGAGATGAGATGAGCTTGTATTTGTTTCAATTATAAATTTTACTTTGTAGAAGATCAAAGTTTTATTTATTCCGTGTTTTATTATTTAAGAAAAAGAAATCAATGTCCAAAAAAGTATAATAGTAATATTACTGTAGTTTATAAGATAAAATTTTATCAGATTATTGATTGATAAAAAATTAATTAATTATGTAGTCAATTAAGATATGGATGAAAAAATTATATTAAAAATAAGTTATTATATTAAAAAGATTATTTTTAGATGTGGAGTATAAAGATAAGTTTTCTAACTAAGATTGTTAGATAAAATATTTATAAAATAACTTAAGGTAAAATGATAAGATTTGTAAGATATAAGGTTGAATATTTATACTAAAAATTAATTTAATCGTTAATTAAAATGGACGCATAAGATGACACATGTATAAATAGATAGAGTTATCCTCTAATGTGGCTTAAATTTATTGGTTCGTCATTAATTGACGTGGCACAAAATCAGGCCCAGATTGCACCAGAGAACGACACATCAGCGAATCACACCAGAGGTCGCCACATAGGATTTCCACGTCTCTGTTTTAGTATTATATATATATTGATTCTTTTAATTACATATTTTATTATCTAAATTGTTATATGATAGTAGTTGCTTATTATTATTATTATTGTTGTTGTTGTTGTTGTTATTGTTGTTGTTGTTGTTGTTGTTGAAGTAGAATTCTGAAATATTGCAATATTATGAGTGGCATTTGCAAAAGTAACTCATATACCCGGTCCCCTTTACACCATCTATCCACTATCCATACAATTTGCAAAATCTAACCTCCCCCCTCAAAACCTCCCGGTTACCTCACCTGCTGCATCTAGTGGAGAGAGAGAGAAAATCAACAGTGCATTAATAACACATCACTATCACCAATCCAATGCCCTTTCTCTATATGCCTCTCTCCACTTCTCTCCATTGAAGAGCTTATTTATTATTTGATTTCTCTGTTTTCTATCTCTCTGTCTTTAAGGGTGACAGGATCTCCATAGGATCTCGAATTCAGCTTGCACCGCTGGTGTGAATCGCCGCCGGAGCACTGTTTTGATGCCTTCGTCCTTCATCTTCATTCTGATGGCTTTTCCAAGTTAATTCGAGGCGAGCGGAGGCCGAATTTCCAGGTCAATTCGATATAGTGAGGGGGCATTAATATAATTTGAATTAAATCTTAAGTTTCAGATGAAAACCATCGAAGAAGAAGCAATTGTGTGGGGTTTTTTTGCAGGTTGACATGTAAGCAGTTAGTTTTAACTGGACACCTAAAGCAAACCGACATGACACATATTGGAACCGACTGGACAAGAGTTATCGGAGAAACATATTCACCATCGAAGAAGAGGCAATTATGTGGGGGTTTTTTTTGCAGGTTGATATGTAAGCAGTTGGTTTTAACTGGACACCTAAAGAAAACTGACATGACACATATTGGAACCGACTGGACAAGAGTTATCGGAGAAACAGATCCACCATCAACTTTGGATAGAAAATGGGTAAGTTTTCTTTCGATAAAAAAATCAGAGAGAGAGAGAGAGAGAGCAAGAGAAAGTCTGCAGAGGCGAGAGAAAGTGTGCAGAGGAGAGAGAGGACGGAGAGAGAGAGGAGTGAAAAAGAAAAGTAAAGTTGCAGAGAAGGGAGAGAGAGAGAGCGAGAGATTAGTAAGGATAGGATAGAGAGAGATGAAAGAGTGACAGTGAGGGGGCATAACCTTTATCAAAAGCAAGCTTGACCATTTTCTATCCAAAGTCGATTGTGAATCTGTTTCTCCGATAACTCTTGTCCAGTCAATTCCAATACGTGTCATGTCGTTTTGCTTTGCATGTCCAGTGAAAACTAACTGTTTACACGTCAACCTGCAAATAAACCCCCGGCCAATTGTTTTTTCGAAGTGAAAGAGCAACAGTAAAGTCACAGAGGGGAGATGATTCTTCCATCTCTCTCTGTCCTATCCTCACTGATCTCTCTCTCTCCTCTACAACTTTACTTTTTTTTTTCACTCATCTCTCTCTCTCTCTCAATTGCTTTTTCTCTCTCTGCCTCTCTCCTCTGCAGATGGGACTTGCTTCCCCCCCCCCCTCTCTCTCTCTCTCTCTCTCTCTCTCTCTCTCTCTCCTTTTTTTGTCTCCCACATTCCCTCCCTCAGTCTGACGATGCTAGTTGTCGCACATTGCAAGGTTGCACCCCCCTTCCCTTACCTACTACCGGTTGCAAGGGTTCCCCCAATATCCGGTTTCACCCAATTAAAAACCGGGTTGGGTTAATCCCGCAATAAATCCGGGTTTTGGGGTTATTTTGTGCATTTCCCTCATATTATGATGTGGTTTTAAAAGTGATATTATTGGGAGAATGTATTTTATGATGTTTTAATATGCAATTAGAAAATTTTAAAGTGATTTGTTGGTTGTGATTTATAAATATGGTTTGTGAAAATAGGATTATTTTGGTAATTCAATGTTGGAATTTATTTATATAATGATTTTGAAATAAGAAACATGCTAGAATTATTTTAATGGTATAATTTGCAAGTTGATTAAAGATTAATTATTATAATTCGATTTTTAGCAGATAGGATTTGAGAAAATTGTTTTGAAAATTAGTTGACTTAACTTGAGATTTAAGAGTTTGGAAAATGTTGGGAAAATGATTACTTGATTGAACTCGGTGAATTTATTGTTGAATCATGCTTGAGGATTATGTGAATTTTAAATAAGATATGAAAATATGTGAATTGATGCAAGATGAGATGATCGTGAAATGATATACGATATATGATGAGATAAAGTGGAATGATATGAAATGAGATATGTGAAGTTATGTATGATAGTTAGGGGCGTCTTGTGTGACTTAGATAGACTTATGCATATTGGTATATTTGTTAGGTGATTTGTGATCTGTTGGGCATTGCTTGTTATTTGTGTTTACCGCTTGGATTCTGCGCACCTCCTGATCAGTAACTCGGACCTCCTGCGGGAGCTTAAGGTTTAATCCTAGGAATAGCACTAAGTCTCAAGATATATAAATCTTATAAGCAATATTAATTCCCTAAAGAACTAACATTTAACCTATCGTCAACTTCCTATACAAATCAAGCTTTTCTATGAGATCCAGTCAATTGTATTTGCTACTTTGGATTAGGTTTCACAAACGTATGAATCAAAACCCTAGCAATGATGCAATTCTAACGAGGTTGTGAATCAAGATAGAATCAACACCACAAGCAATTAAAGCACAAAGAAGTTGAAGTAGATAATAGAAAACAAATAGAATTCCAAACTCACAATTCAACAAAACCAAGTCTTGATCGTAGGCAAAACACGATGAGTTTAGTTGCACATACTTCTAAAACGTCGCTTCTCAATTCTTCAAGGGATAAAATATCCCTCAAACCATCTAATTTAAGTCTTTATATAGCCCTAAGTACCGTCTTAAAACCCTAGAAACCGTTCTCCAAAGATAGAGTCCAATTTAGGTAAGATAAAGATTCGGCGCTGAATCGGCCCAGAAAAATTGCGACCAGGCCGCGACCAAGCCGCGGGGGCGGCTCCTGCAGGGAGTCCTGAAATTCTGGCCGCAGGTGCTGCCTGGGTGGCCGCGGGTGCGGTTTTCTGTACTTCCCTTGTTCCTCTTGCTGCGGGTGCCGTTTTTCCGCTTGTATGCACTTTGCCTCTTCCTCGTGCATTCTAACTTGCTTCTCTAGCTCGTTCCTTGCCTCCATATGATCCATATGACTCTCATGAATGACCTCCTCGCTACTTCAACTCCGAAATCTGCAATTACTCGCTAAACTTGTGTAGATTCCGCACTTAAGCACCAAATGAGCAAACAAGTAAACTTACATCTTAAAATGCAATATATACATCTAAATGACCATAAAACTACTCTATAACGTCTATCTAAATATGCAACACCAAACTCCCCCACACTTAGCCTTTTTGCTTGTCCTCGAGCAAAACCAAACATTTATGATTCATTCATCCCACAAACACAATCCTTCATGCCACAGACTCATCAAAAAGCAACATCTCATCAAAGTGCAAACATAGACAAAGCAAACAAATGTCCTAGCAAGTATTCATGTGATCAAGTAACCCGCATGCTTACATATCCAACCTCACTGGGAATAAAATTTTTTCGCTCTCACTCCAGTGTTTAGGTTTATCAGTGACCATTCAAACTCTATCCAAAATGCAACTAAGCTACATAAGAATTGAAATTGAATCACAATCTCCACCGTGGATTTCATTACCGGCAAAATCATCCTGAGGTCTTTTTATGGGTTGTAATGGGGCCAAGGTAGAAAACATAAGGTATGGAACAATTTAGGTCATGTGGTGCTCATAATCCGAGAACTATGAAAGCAACCAAATCATAATACCACTCATAAAATCATACCATACTATACAATGTAATACAACTCCATTCTCAAGCATATAACTTTACAAACCATACTCAACTCATTCCATTATTCTTTTTTTTTTTCTTTTGTTTTTTTTCCTTTCATGCTATATCAAATGATTTTCCTTGACTTTTACCCCTAAGTGAATTTTATACTCCTTAGGTCCCAAGTGATGAATGTATGTACTAGTAATAATCACACATATCATAAGGGTACCTCAAACATACAATCCACCACTAAAAACCATCATCCACAATATAAATATTCACCAACCATTCCTAATTCCTGGATGGGGTCATGCTATAATTGGCTATGGAAAAATCTCGTGGAGCTACAAAAGAATAGGCAATTAGGTTCAAATTGGCTTCAAGCAGGGGATAATATGTAAGGTGGAATAGAGTCAAATAAGGCTAATAAAGGTGCCTCAATCATGTGAAATTCACCAATAACAAACATATAAGTACATCCTTGACATAGATAACAAAATCAATTCCAAGAGGTAAAAGCATTTGAGAGTATTCACACACATGAAACAAGAGCAAAAGGACTCAATGAAGTGTAGTCCCAATAAGGCCAAAAATCAATCTCACAAGGTTAAATTTTTGTTGGATTTCAGTCATGCTAGGAACTTAGATCATACAAGCTCCATTATGTTCACCTAGCTATGTTCCACATAAAAACCATAAGTGGGATAATGCTAAAACAATTCAAACATGTCATGGGACTCATATGATCGATCATAATTTCAATTAAATTTTGAGGACTCACTTTGCTAGGTGGTTGTTTAGACAATGGCATACTTTATGCAAATGCATGGTTTTTTCTTTTCTTTTTCATTTTTTTCAATTTTTTTTTGTTTTTCTTAAAATAAAACTAAGATCCAAAGCATTAAGATGCAACACATGAATATTATGCAAACTAATTTAAGCATGTTTGATATGCAATGCCACACTAATATGTACACTAATCCCCTCCCCCACACTTGAAACTTTCGTTGTCCCAATGAAATTAAAACAACAAAAATTAGAAAGAACAACGGAGGAGAAACGTAAAACTGTTGTTTGTAGGAGGATGGTCAAGTATGAAATAAATATAAAGTATAGATCAGACTGACTTCCCTGTCTCAGCAAATAAATACAAGACTTCCTCCCGTTGTAGTAAGAGAAAGTCAGGATCGAATCCACGAGGAAGCACGTCAGCAGTTCTCAGGTAGCACCAGATCTCACAAAAGAAACAGAAAAGACAGAAACAGAAAGACAGAAATAAAAGCAGAAAAGACAAAGCAAAGCAGAAAATAAAACAAAGCAACAGACGTACTCGATCTCGACTAAGCCTACTCGAGATCGACTACCAACAGCAAAAGACAGAAACTGCAAAATCGACAACAGAACAGAAACTCAACTCGACCTAGACAAACCGTACTCGAGATCGACTACAGCCTACTCGATCTCGACAAGCTCTACTCTATGTCGACTGGAAGACAGAAAATTTAAATTGCAAATTCGAACCCAAACTCAGATTTCCGATGAAATAAATTCAATATATAAAAGACTTCCAAGGCCAGGGTATCAACACCACAACGATAACCATGCAAAGTAATACATAAAGGCATAAAAGATCATGTTTTCCATCAAATAACTTTCGTTATTAACAAATAGGCATATAGAGGCTTTCGCATAAACCCTAATTGTTACTAACCCTTTTCATATAATTAACCCAAGTTGCATTAAGATTACTTTCGCTTCAATAACACAAACAAGAATCACCTTCAACTATCGCAAAAGAATCATGCTCATAGGGATAGAAGACGAATTGCATAACAAGATCTGACCTTTACCGCATCACCTCACATGGCCACCGTCGGGCTCACCCCAGCCCCAAAAGTGGATGGACTATTCGCTCTTCATTATCAAGAAAGACATCAAATAACAAAAGAAATTAACTTGCATTAAATTAAATAAAGAAAGCTTACAACCCACAAGACAAATCCACTTTCGCCTTTCCACCTTGCTTGCTACAAACTCTCTTTCTCTATCCTACTTACTTGAATGGAATTGTGTCTCTGAATTGGAATGAATGAAAAACCAGCCCCTAGGGCTTTATTTATAGCCTTCTAATCCTTGCTATTCAAGGATAGAATCTCCTATCTATATCTAAAATTATATCTTAAATGCTTAATGATAAATAAAATGCTTAAGGGAAATAAATCTAAAAGGAAAAAAATAAATCTAAACTAGGTAAGTCTTCATGTTGATAGATCTCCCTTCCATAGATAGACTTGATCAAATTTGGATAGAATCTTCGGCTAAACCGACTTCCTTCGTGCCCAAGCAACTCCAAGTCTACTCGGACTGCTCACGTTGACACGTTTCTGGAATCTGGTCTACTCGATCTCGACAAGGGCTTGTCGATCTCGACTAGGATTCATCGTCGACTGGACTTCTCGGGTGACTCTGCTCGACATGCTCGGATCTGGGCTCCTGGCGCTCGTCGATCTCGACTAGGGCTCCTCAAGATCGACTAGGGGTGTGGTCGAGGATGACTCTCTGGTGATGTCGAGGACTCCTCCTCGGCATGGAATCGGACTAGGGCATGGTGGCTCGTCGATCTTGACAAGGCGTCCTCGAGATCGACTAGAGTTGCTCAGCGTCTTCGTCCTCGGCTTCTCGATCAGCTCCTCTTCTCGTCGACTCCGGGTGTGGCGTCTAGGCTTCGTCGATCTCGACTAGAGCTTGTCGAGATCGAGTTGTCTTCCGGAGCTGGGTTGGTCTGGCTCAGCTTTCTCGACCAGGCACTGTCGACCAAGTCTGCCCGGGCTCTCTACTCGAGATCGAGTAAGGTGTACTCGACATAGAGTAGTTCTGGCTTCGGCTCGGTTTGTCCTGGTTCTGTACTCTCGGATTCTGGATTTCTGTAGTTGTTTTCCGAGCTTTTCTGACCTTCCTTAGAGTTGCTGTAAAATACCTCGAATTCTGCGAAATTAAACAGAAACTGGTGTAGATTCCATAATTTGGCAAATAAACATAAACTACATAGATTCTGTATTAGCTTAGCCCAAATGCATGCAATGTATGCAGAAATTGATATAAACTTAAATGTAAAACACGGCAGATTCAGCTCACAACAAACACCCCATACTTAAGCTTGCTTGTCCTCAAGCAATACTTTTAATTGTCATTCAGGGGAAGAATTCAAAACTCTCAACATCTTAGATTCATTCTCATATGACCCTGCAATCAATTACCATCCTCGAAAAGGTACTAGTGTCACAGATCCATGCATGTGCAAATATATAAAAGCAAGATCTACTCACAAAAGGAGGGTTATGCAAAACATTCATTCGTGACAAAGCAACAATAATCAAGAGGACTTTAATTTAAGCTCAAATAAGGAGTAGATTGGTAAAAGGCTAAAAGGTGGGCAATTTTTTTGGCAATGTGGTGTTAATGATCCGGGGACATGGAGTATTTCCAAACTGAATTTCATACCACATTCTTTCTTCCTTTGATTCATCACCTTTCATAATGCTTTTTTTTTCAATAATAATGCTTTTACCTCTCTGACCTCAGCACTGCCTTCTCGCGAGTCGCAAACATGGGTGTCATGAATGGCCCCGGATACTTAGTGCGTCGGACTCCTCACCTGGTGTCCCATCTCGCCAAACTATTATCTCAGCGAGCAGGGTCGATCTTTGATCGGATTTTCTTTCACTCATTAAATTTTCCATATATTTCAAACAATTTCGCCAAACTCCAATAATGATAATAATAACACAAACACCATATAACATCTCCATAATGTAACATCATTCTCAACATAATCCCCGGATGGAAATAAGGTAAAGAATGGAAAATATTTAGATCATGTGGAGCAATATATGAAATAAGGCATATTATGGCTTTTGTGATGCATAAGCATAGGTAAGGCTAGGAATTAACATATGAGCATTATATGGAAATATAAAGTCCTCCATCATCTTATCATGCAACATGTCAAAAGCAACTTCAAATTTTACCTCCTTTCATGGTTTTCAAGAAAATAATGCACTTCATTGTGACTTCCCTTTACTAGGCAATTTCCTGCTATATCTCTAATGAATCTAATTTTGCATCGTCGAGTTCAATATAAGCTTCCATGACACTTATCAAAATTTTCAATGGGGGTCATTTTTCTCAAATTTTGGAAATCATGCATATAAGCACATAAATCAATAATGCATTCCAAAATAGCCATGTATAAGCAATTCAAGAATTAGACTCTAAAAATGCACACATGATGTCACAATATAGCGAATATGCATAAAGTAAGCCCTTCCCCCACCCCATACTTAAACATTACAGTGTCCTCACTGTATAAAAACAAGGGTAAAGCAAGAAACTCACAGGACAAGTGTGCAGGGCCTCTAAATATCGAATGGAATGCCTGAGCCGAGTCCGTTTTTAGCTTGCATCTTATCCATGGACCTGAAAAGTGTAGAAGACATATACCCACAAAAACAAAACCAAAAGTGTTCAAAACCAAAAACAAGCAAAACAAAGTCTCAAAAGTCGTAAAAAGTCTATGTACAAGCTCTAGATTTTATAGTCGCTAGGCCGACTTTTCATTTAGCTCAAGGTGGCATTTGCAGGGCCCATGTAGCTTGGGCCTCAAATAAGACTCCATTCTTGTCCATCAGCTGCAATCCTCCAGAATGGATCTTGTTCACCACGAACGGCCCCATCCGCTTCTTGTTGAATTTATTAGGGAACCAATGATCCTTTGATTTAGAGACATAGAGCTTGTCTCCAACTTCATACTCCTTAGGCTCATCATTGGATATCCTACATAAGCGCACATACCAAGGCAAACCTCTCCCATGTATAGATAGATCTTTAATGGAAATAGGAAAAGAAAGATCCATACCTTGGCTTACCTTCGCAGAGACGGAATCGGGGACCAAAGTGTTTGGTCGATCTCGACTAGGGCTAGTCGATCTCGACAAGGCTGCAGGTTCTGGTGGTCTGCTCGAAGATGCAGAAGTCGATGAAGGGCAAGGCTTGTCGACCTCGAGTGGCCTACTCGATCTCGAGTAGGGTTCTCCTCCTGGCGGCTGCAGCGTCGAGGAAACAGGATCTGGGGTGGCCGAGTGGTGGTCGATCTCGACAAGCCTAGTCGAGATCGAGGAGGATTCTGGCTCTGGTGTCGTCTGCATCGAGGAAGGCGCAGTCGAGGAAGAGGAGGGGTGGTCGATCTCGAGTACCCTACTCGAGATCGAGGAGCCTGGCACTTCAGAGTTGTTGCTCGTCGATGCTGGTGCTGGTGGAGTTTTCTGTTTTTGGTCGAGGTCGACTACGGTCCTCGATGTCGAGGAGCCTTGGTCGATCTTGACCCCATACTTGGTTCCTGTCAAGGCATCCGAAAAATAATTAATCCATAACGATGTACCTTGGTTTGTGTCGATTGGATTTTCTGCGTCCTCCTTTAGGATTGCCATGATCTCCTCCACCTGGGCCTCCATGTCCCTCTTTTCCAGCTCCTCTGGGGTCATATTTCTGACCTTGGGTTCCCCGCAGGTGATGTAGCCAGCTGAGATAGATTTTACCTCTTCCATTGGACCTGTATGCCTTTCAGTTTTATTAAATGAATACTCAATTACCTCATCGCTGATGTTGAAGGTGAGCACTCCTTTCCTTACGCTTATGTTGGCATCCACCGTCGCCAAGAAGGGTCTCCCTAGAATAATTGGACAAGCAGGGTCTTCTTGCATATCAACAACTAGGAAATCACCAGGGACAAAGAATTTACCTACTTGTACTGGCACATTGTCCACCATGCTTTTTTGGAATGACCACTGTGTTGTTGGCCATATAAAGTCTAGCATCCACAGGCTCTAGGGCACCTATCTTAATCTTGGACCAAATTGTTAAAGGCATTATACTCACACTAGCTCCAAGATCACATAAGGCATTTATTTTGTATGGACCAAATCCAATAGTTATAGCAAACTTACCTGGATCCGGCCTCTTCTCCAGTATGTCCAAATGGCTGCACTCCTCCGTAATCTCTGCCATTGATCGCTTTTTGCTCAGAATCTCCTTCAGGAACTTGACATAGGACGACATTTCATTGAGAGCTTCTGTGAAGGGTATGGTGACGTTGAGTTTCTGAAGCATCTTGATGAAGCGCTGAAATTTCTTTTCTGCTGGGTCCTTTGGAGATTTTGTGGGGAAAGGCAGCTTCTTTTTCTGATTCGGAGCCAGAACAGATGTCGGAGGTGTTGCAGGCTGCTCTATGTCGACTGGGGACTCCTCGATCTCGACTAGATTCTTGTCGATCTCGACTAGGTTGGGTGCAGTCGAGTTGCTGTGCAGTGCAGATGAGGGCCTTTGCAGTTTCTCCTCGAGATCGACGAGGCCTTTGTCGAGATCGACTACAGTGTTGTCGATGTCGGCTTGCTGTTCTTCATTGCTCTGCTGCTTTCCGACCTCTGGCTCTTGCAGTTGATGGCCGCTTCTGAGTTTTATAGCAGCGATGTGTCCAGTCTTTCCCTTAGGATTTGGTTCTGAAGATCCAGGGAGCGCACCTGACTGTCTGGGGATTCCCGCTGCTAGCTGACCAATCTGCGTATCAACTGATTTTCGCCATATATCAATCTCCCCAAGCCTAGAGTTGACACCTTGCATCTGAGTATAGACGGAGTTGAAGGACTGCCTAGTTTCTGAGTGGTTCCTCCGTATTTCCTCCAGGACTGTCTGTATATCATCCTTTTTCTGGTCCCTTTCCGGATGTCCTGGAGCTCTGTAGGGCGGGGGGTTCCTAAGGACACCTTGGTTCCATTGTGGTTGCTCAAACCTTTGGTCCCCCATGTAGCGATTGGGACCCCATGCGTAAGCTACCTCCTCCTGATGCTCTGCCATCCTGACTTGCTCTGTGTGTGGGCACTCAGGAGTGGTGTGCCGTTGCGATCCGCATTCTATGCAAGGCTGGTTGACAGAGAGATACTTTACTTGCTTAAGGAGCTTCTTATTCTGGTCTCTGTAGTACTGTTCCCTTACATCAGGATCAATCTCTTTAGGAGGATCATAGAGTGGCATGGATGGTGCTGGCCTGGCGTATGGGTTCTCTTCATAGGTTGCAGTAGACCCATACTTTTTGTCATAGGTGGTGAGCTTCTCTAGCACACCCCACGCGTCACTTGGGGGCATTGTCAGATACTCATAGCGAGTATAATGGTTGATTCTGTCCTTAGTGACTTGATCAAGAGAGTTGAAGAAGATCTCTTGAATGACGTAGGGTGGCTGTCCATGAGTAGGGCAAGATCGCAGAAGTTCCTTGTAGCGTTCCCATGCCTTTGCCAGCGGTTCCCATTGCTTCTGTTTGAAGGCGGTGATTTTCTGGCGGAGATGTGCTGTTTTGGCGGGTGGGAAGAATTTGTTCAGAAACTCTTGCTCTACTTGGGCCCAGGTTGTGAGCGATCTTGGTTTCAGCCCTTCAAGCCATTTCAGTGCAGGCCCAGCGAGAGACCAGTGAAAAGATTTCATCTTGACATATTCCAGGGTTGTACCTTCAGCAAGAGTACGACACATGTCAGAAAAGTTTGTAATATGTTCAAGAGGGCACTCATTAAATCTACCAAAAAAGGCATTATTTTTAAGCTCTATAAGAAATTGAGTGCGAATTTCAAAAGAGTTTTCAGGGATAAGAATCGCCGATTCAGGCACGACGAGAGTTGGGTGCATATAGTCCTCTGCCGTGGTTGGGTATTGGGCAAGCTCAGCCTGTGCTTGCTCCCTTGCTGCTTTCTCAGTGGCGATAGCAGCATCTTTAACGGCCAATTCCCTTGTAAGCCTTGCGATCAGCTGTTCCTGTGTCTCCGCAGCTGCCATGGCTCTTTGCAGTTTAGCTCTGATGTGTAGAAGGCGCTCTGGTTCGTCTAAGCCGTCAAACTCAGGTGGTTGACCAGAACGGCGCACACACCTGTAATTTAACTCAAAGAAAAAGTGAGAACTGACTACCTAAGGCGCGATTGATAGCTTCCCCGGCAACGATGCCAATTTGTTGTTTGCAGAAGGATGGTCAAGTATGAAATAAATATAAAGTATAGATCAGACTGACTTCCCTGTCTCATCAAATAAATACAAGACTTCCTCCCGTTGTAGTAAGAGAAAGTCAGGATCGAATCCACGAGGAAGCACGTCAGCAGTTCTCAGGTAGCATCAGATCTCACAAAAGCAACAGAAAAGACATAAACAGAAAGACAGAAATAAAAGCAGAAAAGACAAAGCAAAGCAGAAAATAAAACAAAGCAACAGACGTACTCGATCTCGACTAAGCCTACTCGAGATCGACTACCAACAGCAAAAGACAGAAACTGCAAAATCGACAACAGAACATAAACTCAACTCGACCTAGACAAACCGTACTCGAGATCGACTACAGCCTACTCGATCTCGACAAGCACTACTCTATGTCGACTGGAAGACAGAAAATTTAAATTGCAAATTCGAACCCAAACTCAGATTTCCGATGAAATAAATTCAATATATAAAAGACTTCCAAGGCCAGGGTATCAACACCACGACGATAACCATGCAAAGTAACACATAAAGGCATAAAAGATCATGCTTTCCATCAAATAACTTTCGTTATTAACAAATAGGCATATAGAGGCTTTCGCATAAACCCTAATTGTTACTAACCCTTTTCACATAATTAACCCAAGTTGCATTAAGATTACTTTCGCTTCAATAACACAAACAAGAATCACCTTCAACTCTCGCAAAAGAATCATGCTCATAGGGATAGAAGACGAATTGCATAACAAGATCTGACCTTTACCGCATCACCTCACATGGCCACCGTCGGGCTCACCCCAGCCCCAGAAGTGGGTGGACTACTCGCTCTTCATTATCAAGAAAGACATCAAATAACAAAAGAAATTAACTTGCATTAAATTAAATAAAGAAAGCTTACAACCCACAAGACAAATCCGCTTTCGCCTTTCCACCTTGCTTGCTACAAACTCTCTTTCTCTATCCTACTTACTTGAATGGAATTGTGTCTCTGAATTGGAATGAATGAAAAACCAGCCCCTAGGGCTTTATTTATAGCCTTCTAATCCTTGCTATTCAAGGATAGAATCTCCTATCTATATCTAAAATTATATCTTAAATGCTTAATGATAAATAAAATGCTTAAGGGAAATAAATCTAAAAGGAAAAAAATAAATCTAAACTAGGTAAGTCTTCATGTTGATAGATCACCCTTCCATAGATAGACTTGATCAAATTTGGATAGAATCTTCGGCCAAACTTCACACATTTATCCACCCCATGACCAAACTTTTTACAAAACGTGCAAATCATGGGCATCCACTCGGAGTCAACTTTTACACAAATTTCTCCCACATCAAAGGGATCCGCATCAATAAGTAGAACCAGGTCTACACAAAGATACACTCAATTTTCTTCGGTATCAAAAGACGATTCAATTGGTGGATCCCCAGATTCTAATAATTATAAACATAAAAATTGATACATTTCAAAGGATTACTGTAATGCAACGAAAAAAAAACCCAATTCGAAAAAAGATCTACATTTTGGGGTTAAAAGAATAATTAGTTACAAGAATCAAATCACCTGCAATGAATTACTTACAATAATGGGATTGTGTTGATTACAATTATAGTTACAATAATTAAAGACGATTACAAGAAATTAACTACAATACAAATTAAGGTTACACTAATCTAGGGCTATATTTAAAAATTATAATTAAGTTTTCAATATATTGCACTAGATTACAATAGTTTTCAACATATGTCCTTTAAATTACTTTAATCTAGGTTACACTAATTTAGGATTACAATAGGTTTCAATATATTACATTAATCTAGGGTTGCAATTAGCAAATTAGTTACAATAATGTGATTGTGTTGAATATTGATTACAATAATGTATACATTAATTAAGGACGGTTACAATCCCTTGGTCATAGGTATATGAGATACGTTTGTTTAAACAAATCTTCTAAACAATCCTTTCTATATTTATTTACTTTTTTAATTTTTAAAAAGATGAAAATTCCACTTTAAGGATATGAAGGTAAAATTTACCCTAAAAAGTACAATTACTAAAAACAAAAACTCAAGGGTATAGTTACCAAAAAAAACTTGAAAAGTGTACATTCCCTCAAATTTTCACTTTTTTTTTAACAAGGCAAGGATTTAGGGGCGGCTAACCTAACCCTCCGCCCAATGCCGTCTCAACTGACGAGATCAGCGATCTATACTGAAACACAATCAGCAACGAAAAGCGAGGACAAACCCTCCCTGAAGATGTGCGTGAAGGTGGGCCTCTCCAAAAATCGACAAAGACCAAGGGCATCCGAAATCGTCATCTCGGTTGCGATTATGAGAAATCATTGTGTGAGCCAGCGATATCTATTCAAGTATGTGTATGCATCTAGAAGGCGAGGGGGAATCCTATAAGGCAGTAGGTCGGGCGTGGTGCAGTGGAGCTTCTGCCATTGTGTTGGAGCTTCCCCTCGATTGCACGGTAGAGTAACTTGTTGGTTCGCTCGTAGGAAAGCCAAACCCACGGGTAGCTCAGGAACCTTTCAACATCGACGACGAGGTTGACCACCCACCCCTAAATGTAGTTTGGGGATTCCTTCCCAAACAACACTCCCTCGACCAACATCAGCAGGATAAATTTAAACTTTCTGGCTGATGATCGCTCAGATTTCATTGCCACATGGAACATCACCTCGAACTCCGACATCTTCAACTTGTCAACTTCGAAAAAATCAAACACTGCCGTCGGGCACGCTGAGTCATCCTCAGGCTCGTCGACATAGCCGCAGTGGAGACCGGTGACAAGGCCGAACTCAACTATTGAGAACCTCACGACCGCATCATGGATCTTGTACCACATTTCGTGCTACTTCTTCGTCTTTAGTTGTCGTTGGAGAATGTTGAGTACAAGCTGCCCGGAGAAATGAACCCTTGTGCCCAGTCTTGCAACGCCCCCCAACGGGTTGTCCACCAGACGCTTCCACTAGGACTCGCTCAACCGGTCGTCTATGTTTACTAGGAGCTGCAGTCGGGAGTATTGGTTACATCGCGCTTTGAAGTATCTGTCTTCCTCGACAGCAAACACAGCCTGCACATACTTCAACATGTTAGTTACGCTGCACGACAATCACAACTTACATTAATTACTCAAACAAAATCCCATCATACCACGACGGAGGTTTGAGTTCTAGGGTCGACAATCTTCTTTCTACTCCGCTGTGACATTTTTGATATTCAACAGATATCCTGCATGTTGGGAGAGCAAAAATCAGTAATCTCGAAATCAATTCGTGTCCCCCAACCCATAGTTCCCTTCATATCAGTCCCACAAACATTCCAGCAGTCCATATGTACGTGACACCAACACAGTCATATATACATGACACCTTAAAATTAAAACATGACAATTGACTTATTCATTCTGTACATCTCCAATTGCATACGAAAAATTTGAAAATATCCATCTGAAATTTCGAACTACTGACATGAATATTCAGTTGCTCTCATCAATTTAAACCTACGCATATGAAAATTCAGCCTTTCTAACATTTCCCCTAACCCTAATTCACCCCATTTGGCCCCAATTCAATTTCCCCCTAAACTAACCGTATCTACAGTCACCCTACTCGATCCTGATAATTTGGATTCCACGTAAACGTTCCCCAATTTTCCTATTCCCAAAATTCCCTTATCTCCCCGTCGAGCACACCCTGGTTCTCAAGCATTCCACCCTTTGTTTTTAACTTTACGCTGGTTACTTCCTACATGACATGGGGAAATTGTGAACTGTCAACCCATTCGACCCCTTTCTCCCTTTTTCACACAATCAAAAGCAGTTTAGGTTCTTTCAATCGGTTCCTCCCCTACGAATCCAGCCAATAGGTAATAAATCGGCTGATTTAGGGTTTACTTACTTCAAAATCGCCTTGTTCAATGTCGGATCAACTTCTTCTTCTCCTCTCTTGCATTGTCGTTTTCTTCCTCTTCTTCCTTCTCTTTTTGTTTTCCTCATGTTTGCATGAGCGACTGTTGCTCTCTCTCTTCCTCTTTTGTAAGCCCGTGAGATCGACAATTGATTTTATAGTTTTTTTAATAAAACTGTCCAATTTTATCTTCCTCCCTCTCTCTCTCTCTCACTCTCTCCTCATTAACTTCCACCGGTTCCCCTCTCTATCCACATTCACTTCATCTCTCCTCTGTCCGGGTTGTATTTACCTTTTTTCACCGGTTGGATTGCAACCTTTGCAAATGTTTTGGATAATGGGTTATGTGTTTAAACCTGTCCGGATAGTGGGTTAGTTTGTGCAATTCAATCTTTTTTTTGTTTAGGGTATAATTAGCCAATTAAAAGTTAATAAAGTCTAATTAGCTAAGATGTTGTCTAGCTGACTTACTCAGATAGCTATATATTTACTCAAGCAGCTGTATTTAGAAACATGAATTAAACAAGCCACCGATTACCCCACGTTACTCAAGTAGGTTTATTTAGAAACATGAATTAAACCATCCAACCGATCAATTAATTAGAGAAGGTTACGGTTATCTCACGTTACTCCTCAATGCATGTAATTAAGTTTATATTAATTTATCATGATGTGGGGAAGGTAGCAGGTCTCTAATTGACATTATTAATTGACTAGATATATAACAACCACGTCGGGCGGCAGACTTCCCAATTATAGTGGAAGTGTATTAGGGGTAGTTTGGTAAATCTGCACTTGTAAAATAGGGACAAAGTGGTCTACACAGAACTTTGGGCCATGGGCTATAAAATGTAATGAGGCCGGGTTTGTTGGAATAAGAAAATCAGTTGAAATCTGTTACTTTCTCTTCTTCCATCTTCCTCCCAAATTCGTTTTCTGTTTCTCCAAATTGAGCTTCCATGGCGGAGTAACTGGAGCTCCTTGATCAATTCGAGGATCTTTACATGGTATCAGAGCTCGACGGTGTTCGATCAACAACTGGAAGCTTCTGAGATCAGAGAATTGAAGAAATGGCGGAGGATCAATAGGTTACGAATGACGTGGTCGGAGAAACTGGATTTGGTGGTGGAAACCAGGACGATCCACTGAACCTATCCAACTCCGATCATCCAGGAGCACGACTTGTGGTGAACAACTTCAACGGATTCAATTTCCTGAGCTGGAGTCGAGGAATCAAGATGGCACTTGGAGCGAAACTCAAAATCACTTTCATAGATGGAAGCTCAGATCCGGATTCAATCGCACCAGCAGATCTTCCGAGATGGAAGAGATGTGACTATATGGTGAGATGTTGGATTCTGAATTCTATGAATGCGGAGATTTCCGAAGGCTTCATGTACATCGATTCAGTGAGAGAACTCTGGCAGGAGATTGAGGAGCGATACGCATAGACGAACGGTCCGCTTCTGTATCAACTCAGGAAGAACTTGAGTAATCAGGCTCAAGGAAATCTGAACATTGTTGAATATTTCAACAAAATTAAGAAACTCTGGGATGACATTCTTACACTTGAAGGAGTTTTGAAGTGCGACTGTCCTGTTAGACTCAGCTGCACTTGTGGATTGTCAAAGAAACTGGAAGTAGCAGACAACCGCAACAAACTTCTCCAGTTCATGATGGAATTGGGAGAAACATATGAAGGTGTGAGGAATCAGATCCTTTCCACAGATCCATTACCTATTGTCAATAGAGCTTACTATCTGGTGAAGCAGGTAGAGGCTGCAGGTGGCTCAAACATTGGTGAATCATCACAAGACAGTAGTGCCTTTGCAGCAGGAAAGTCAAATGGATCCAAGAAGCCGGCTAAGAAGGACAAATTTGATAAAGTGTGTAGTCATTGTGGGATGACTGGACATACATCAGATGGTTGTTTCAAGATAATTGGCTATCCGGAGTGGTTCAAAGATCCGAAAGGCAAGAAGGCAGCCAAATCTTCTACAAATGCTGCAGGAATTTTCGAGTCTCCATTGGATGATAATGAAGAGGAGATTGTGGAAGATGGCACAGGATTTGACATGGCCTTGGTTAGTGTTGTCTGCCAAGAGGTCATGAAGGCCATGAAAGGCAAAGGACAGACTAAAGGGGTTGCCAACTGTGCAGGTACATCTCTTGCTTTGTTTTCTTCCAAAACTCAGACTAAGAATGCTTTAACTTGGATCATTGATTCTGGCGCCACTGATCATATGATATATGATGAGAAATTATTGCAACATAGATGTGTGTTGAGTCAGCCTATAAGGATATGCCTTCCAGATGGGACAATGAGACAGGTTAGGGATATTTGGAGACATCAAACTTACTTCAGGCATTATTTTGAAAAATGTGTTTCATGTGCCTGATTTCAAGACTAACCTGATGTCTGTTCAAAAAATTGTGGATGACACTGATTTGGATGTGAATTTTAAGAGAACCAAGTGTGTATTTCAGGACCCTAAGAGTGGTCAGGAAGTTCTCAGTGCAGCAAGGCTTACTGGAAGGCTTTTCAAGGCAACTTTGCAAACTGAAGATGGAGTTCACAGTCATTTCAGTGCAGTTAATGTGGCTTCTAAGTCACCACAATCTAGTTTCAATTCAAATAAAGTTGTTTCTATCCAAGTTTGGCATGCTAGGGTAGGACATATTTCCTTTTCAAAGCTTAAACATGTCCAGGGATGTCATCTCTCAGGCAGTGACAATTTATTTTGTGAAGCCTGTATCATGGCTAAGCATCATTCAATTCCCTTCACTGCAAGCAAGACTATAGCTAATTAGAAGTTTGAGTTGATTCATGTTGATCTATGGGGGCCTTATAAGGTCCAATCTCGATCTGGTGCTCAGTATTTCCTCGCCGTTTTGGATGACCATACAAGAGCTGTATGGACATTCCTAGTCAATGCTAAACATCAGGTTGCTCAGATCCTCATTGATTTCATTGCTCTTGTTCAAAATCAATTTGTTGTGACAGTCAAAGCAGTGAGATCTGATCATGGTTATGAATTTCTTAAATGTAAGGAGTTCTTCACATAGCATGGTATTGTTCATCAGCTTTCAGTGCCATATGTGCCTCAACAAAATGGACGTGTTGAGCGCAAACATAGGCATCTTATTGAAACAGCAAGAGCCATCAGACTATTTGCTAATCTCCCTCTGGTATTTAGGGGAGATTGTGTTCTTGCAGCTACTCACTTGATAAATTTAATGCTTTCTTCTGTGTTGAATTGGCAAACTCCATTTGAGAAATTGATGGGATGCAAACCTGTGTACAACAGATTGAGAATTATTGGTTGCCTATGCTTTGCTTTGGTAAGAGGCAGTGTGAAGGACAAGTTTGCTTCCAAGACTAGGAAGTGTATCATGCTGGGATATCCTCAAGACCACAAAGCTTATAGGCTCTGTGATCTGTCAACCAAAACCACCTTCCTCAGCAGGGATGTGCTGTTCTTTGAAGACAGCTTTCCTTTCAAAGATCAACCAAAATCCACTCCTCAAACACATCCAACCCAATTCACCTGACCTCTGGTCAATCCAGCTACTTGTTTTGAAACCCAACCTCCTCCTTCACAAACCAATGACCCTATCCCTTCTATATCTGTCCCTGATTCAAATGAATCTCAGACTGCTAATATCACTGAACCTAACCCTTCACCTCACCTATCTTCTGAATTTTCAGAAACATCTAGTCCCTCTCCTATCATACCCATCAGAAGATCCACTAGACAATCCCATTTACCTGCCCACCTCAAAGATTTTATTTGTCCTGGCACCTCTCAGTCCCTATCTACATCTTTCCTAGCCACCTCTCTTGATGATCCTTCATATTATCCTCCTGAATACATAGCCTCTCTTGCCAATGTCCTATCCCTTAAAGAACCACTCACTTATTCCCAAGCCTGTGGGGATCCCCTTTGGATTGAAGCTATGCATAAGGAGCTGCAAGCTCTTGAGGATAATGAAACTTGGTCTCTCACTACATTACCTCAAGGCAAATCTGCTATTGGTAGTAAGTGGGTGTACAAAATCAAGTTCAAACCTGATGGAAGTGTTGAAAGATTCAAAGCTCGACTGGTTGCTAAGGGTTATAACCAAATCAAGGGCAAAGATTACAAACATACATTCTCACCAGTGGCTAAGTTCACTACTGTAAGGATGTTAATTGCTGTTGCTACTCAGAAACAGTGGCCCATTGAACAGCTTGACATAAATAACGCCTTCCTTCATGGCTTCCTTGATGAGGAAGTCTATATGAGGATTCCTGATGGCTATGAAAGGGGTACCTCTGGTCAGGTTTGTCGTCTGAAAAGGTCTCTTTATGGACTAAAGCAAGCATCCCGCCAGTGGAATGTTGAACTATCTAGGTTCCTGTTAACAAAAGGTTATGTGCAATCCTCATTTGACCACTCATTGTTTCTGAAGACAGTTCCTGAAGGTCTGGTTGGTGTGCTGGTGTATGTGGATGATCTCCTCCTTACTGGTAACAGTTCCTCAGAAATCAAGTGGTTGAAGGATGCCCTGCATCAAGCCTTCACAATTAAGGACCTTGGAAATGTGAGATATTTTCTAGGATTAGAAATATCCAGAACTGCTCAAGGCACTCTCCTTAATCAAAGGAAGTATGTCCTGGACATTCTTCAAGATACTCAGATGATAGATTGCAAAGCTGCATCTTTTCCCATGTCAAGGGGTTTGAAGCTTTCTAGTGACACTGGCAACAAGCTTGATGATCCAGAAAAATATCGCCGGCTAGTAGGCAGGTTGTTGTATTTGAATATGACTAGACCTGACATATCCTATGCCGTTCAACATCTCAATCAGTTCATGATTTGTCCTCGCATCCCTCACTGGCAGGCTGCTTTACATGTGGTGAAGTACCTCAAGGGCACTATCAATCTGGGTTTTCTATATCCCGTTCATAATCACAATGCTTTCATTGCATATTGTGATTCAGACTGGGGGAATGGCTTGTTCACTGGCAGGTCCCTTACTGGGTTCTGTGTGTTCTTAGGAAAATCCCTTGTTTCTTGGAAGACCAAGAAGCAAACCACGGTCTCAAAATCGTCAGCTGAAGCTGAATATCGAAGCCTTTCGAAGACAGCAAGTGAATTAGTATGGTTGGATTCGATCCTTCTTGAGTTCAATTGCTCAGTTCCCAAACCAATTCCCCTCTTCTGTGATAGCAAATCAGCGATTCACATAGTGGAAAACCCAGTTTTCCATGAGCGCACAAAGCACCTACGCCTGGATTGTCACTATGTGCGTGAGAGATTTCAGGAAGGCTTCCTCGTCCCGACATTCATTCGTTCCCAACTGCATCTCGCCGACATTTTTACCAAACCCCTCGGCCATGACCAGCACCATTTCCTTCTGTGCAACCTCGGACTGGTGTCTTCCACTCCTCCGGCTTGAGGAGGGGATATAGAGGAGAGTGTATTCAGGGGTAGTTTGGTAAATCTGCACTTGTAAAATAGAGACAAAGTGGTCCACACAGAACTTTGGGCCATGGGCTATAAAATGTAATGAGGCCGGGTTAGAAAATCAGTTGAAAATCAGTTACTTTCTCTTCTTCCCTCTTCCTCCCAAATTCGTTTTCTGTTTCTCCAAATTGAGCTTCCATGGCAGAGTAACTGGAGCTCCTTGATCAATTCGAGGATGTTTACACCAATTAACTTTATATGACCATGTGGGGAAGGTAGCAGGTCTCTAATTCACATTATTTGACGAGATATATAACAACCACGTCGGGCAGCAGACTTCCCCTCAGTTAGCTATAGCTAGACGATATTCACAAAGAATATACAGGTGGGATAGATCGATGTGGAAGCTCAAGGTTGCGGAAGGAGGAAGGTGGTTGACCAGCCATAACAACCACGTCGGCCGGCAGCACTGGGAATTCGACCCCGACGCTGAAACCCACGAAGAGTGGGCGGAGATCGAACGCCTCCACCTTCGCTTCAAATCCAACCGCTTCGTCAACAAGCAGAGCTCCGATGAGCTCATACAAATGCAGGTATATATACATACGTACGTACATAATCTTGAATTAATATTATACTGAGATTTATATGAATTGATCGGTCGAATGAATGCAGATGAGAAAGGAGAAGGGGAAGACGACGGTGGCGGAGGCAATGAAGGTGAAGGGAGTGGAAGAGGTGACGGAGGAGGCGGTGACGATGACGCTAGTAAGAGGGATAGACTACTGGTGTAGCATCCAAGCCCACGACGGCCACTGGCCTGCTGAATCTGCTGGCTCATTGTTCTTCCTTCCTCCTCTCGTTAGTCGATCTATATACTCCATCCATCTCGTAATAAATGATGATTTAGCTTTATATACGCCTACACTTATTAATAATACCCATGTTTCTATTACTTTTATTAAAATGTCTAAAAAGAATAATTACTATACCAATTTTTATAGTAATGATTATCTACAAAAATAATAATTATAGTTAAAACTTCAAGATAAAAGTTTGTTACCCTAAAATTAAACATGATGAAATTTAAAGGAAAGGAGTATTAAATAACTTTCATATGTTTTAATTATAGGTAAAATTGCATAAAACCACCCTTTAAATGGGGTGTTTTGCGGTAAACCACCCTTAAAACTAAAATTGCATAAAATCACCCGTTAAAACCTTTTTCTTTGCAAAGTGACACCCATCACCCAATTTCCATTAATTGAATGTTAAAGTGCATGAAAAGTCAACTATACCCCTTATTTTTATTATTAGTTTACTCCATTAAATTGTTATTTGTTGATATTTAACTTTTGACTTGTTTTGATCAAAAGTAAAAAAAAAAAACTCTATAAAATATCAAAACATATTAGTAATTTTTTTAAATAAATAAGTTCATACTTTAAAAAAACTCTATAAAAAATTGATGTGTAATTTATGTTTTATACGTTTATTAAAATGTGTATTACTGAAGGGCTACTTAAAGAAAATAAAAATTAAAAAAATATTTCATATGGTTTTGATTATTCTAAAAATCTGTATAGTGAATATATTTTTAGAATAATAAAAACTACATGAAATATCTTGTTTTGAAATTCTATTTTCTTCAAGTAGTCCTTCAGTCATTTGCACTTTTTAAAATATATAAAACATCAATTATATCTATTTTGTTATAGAGCGTATATTTTTACTAATAAGTATGAAATTATATTAAAAAAAATATTTTATAGAGTTTTTATTTTTAAAAACGTGTTAAAAAGGTAAAAATTAATTAATATCGATTGGATCAAGTAAAATAAAAATAGAAAAAGAAGAATATAATTGACTTTTTATGCGCTTTAATATTCAATTAACAAAAATTGGTGATGGGTGTTGACTTTGCAAATAAATGGTTTTAATAGGTGATTTTATGCAATTTTAATTTTAACGGGCGTTTTGCCGCAAAACACCCTATTTAAAGGGTGATTTTCTGCAATTTTGCCTTAATTATATGTTAGAGCGTCTTCATAAAGTTGGAGATGCTCATAATACTCAGTATACGTACAGGTGATGGCTTTGTATGTAACCAAGGGATTGAATACCGTTCTCCCATCTGAACATCAAAAGGAGATCAAACGCTACATCTACAATCATCAAGTATGTGTATTTAATTTGGAATATATAATTGATTAAGCATGGAATTAACTTAATTAATTAAACTAATTATAATGAATCAAAATGTGTATAGAATGAAGATGGAGGATGGGGACTCCACATAGAAAGCCACAGCGCCATGTTCTGTTCGGTGCTCAGCTACGTGGCTCTCAGGCTGTTAGGGGAAGGCCCTGACGACGGAGAAGATGGCGCGGTCGCAAGAGCTCGAAAGTGGATCCTCGATCACGGTGGCGCAGTCGCCATTCCCTCATGGGGGAAGTTCTGGCTGGCCGTAGTGGTGTTTACGAGTGGGATGGCTGCAACCCGTTGCCGCCGGAGTGCTGCTTCCTAACATTTCCCCCATTCATCCTGGTATTTCAATTTCATATATATAGATAATTACCTAATAATAAAATCTTATCATTAGATATAATGAACTAAAATAATCAATCTTTATAAATAACGATAAAATAAGTCAAGGTATAATATTTATAAAATAACTTATGGTGAAATATATGTTTGTTCGAGTGTACTTAATCCTTAAAGCATACATAAGCATTAGAGCAACCCCAACAACTTTCGTAAAATAGAAAGAATAAAGATTTTAGAGAAACAAAAGTAATTTTTTCTCCCAAACGGCTTCTCCAAACACATATGTAAAATAGACAAATGGATGGAGATCGAGAGGGAAAAAATCACTTTCAGTTGAGGATTTGGAGACCGTATTCTGCTTCTTGGTCTTTCACGAGATAAGTGAATCACCCAAGAAGACACATTAACTGGTTAGTGATCAACCAGAGAAGAGGCAAGCACCCCAATCCGCATATGAAGAGGCACGAATCATAAGGGGTGATGAGATGGGGTAAAACAAAGAACAGTTTGCAGTGCCTTAAATTTAAGGTGACGAAGCAAGTAAGTGACAACATTCATATTGGGAACCCGGGGAGAAGTCAAAAATTGGGTCAATTGATGAACAGTATACGAGATGTCCGCCTGGGTCATGGTCAAGAATAGAAGTTTTCCAACTAATCGATGATATGACTCATGATCTGGAATAAGATCACCCACATCATTACTGAGATGAAGGTTTTGTTGCATAGGAAACGCAATAGGTTTGCGGTTAGCAAAACCAAAATCTTGAAGTAAATCAGCGATGTATTTGCGTTGGTAAGGAAAAATTCCCTCCTTTGATCGATTGATTTCCATACCCAAGATGTATCGAGCAAGACCCAAATCTTTTATAGTAAAGGCCCGATCTAGAGACTTCTTCAACATCCCAAGGGTGGTCTCATCATCTCTAGAAATGAGCATATCATCCACATAGATCAATGCCATTGAAATCAACCCACCAGCACTTTT